>JARCGZ010000004.1:3646250-4857500 GCA_029784005.1 Lenwebbia sp. NSW1173648
AAAATTGGAATTTCAATTAACAGAATCGGAAAGGTATGAATTCGATACAAATAAATACCGAGCCCTGTGTTTTACACAGTTTCCTTAAAACAAATTCGTCCCCTCTAGTATGTGCTTGAGGTCTTGTGAACGTCTGTCTCTCAGGATACAACGGTTGGCAGCAAAGAAGTAAGCACAACACTTCAAAGGATTCGGCGAACCTAAACAAACGAGAACCAAACACTATCGAAAATAATGCAAATGCAAAGAATAGAAAGAGTGGGAGAGAGATGTTTTCTGGTGGTAAAATTAGAATGAGAAGCCATCTATTTAAATTCAATTCCTGATTTCAATTCCGTAGAATTGGTTTACCCCACTTTTTTATTTTAATTAAATTAAAACAATTTTATGATATTTTCCACTTTAGAACATATATTAAGTCATATATCCTTTTCGATCGTTTCAATTGTAATTACAATTTTTTTATAAGCTTATCAATTTCGAAAATAAAAATAATAACTGCTGCTGTCATAATAAATTCTGTAACAGCATTGAAAAGGGGCTATCGCGAGGCCCACTTTCCGGTTCTGCATTCGTGCGGGCTGTCACGAGACCCACTTTCCGGTCCTGCATTCGTGCGCTCACGCCCAAGTTTCAGCTCATCGGGCCTCCGTCGAGGCCTGGGATTTGCACCCCTGCGCCTGCGCGCGAGGCATAGTGCTTGTGATATGATAATTACCACTTCAAAAGAGTGTAACTACATATAAAGCACTCTAAAGCCTTCTTTCTATCTAATGTGGGATTAGTGTGTTTCACTTCCCACTTCCAACTCAATAGTGTTCTTTAAGTATCAATTTCTCATTCATTCACCCATCAATTCATCACATATTTCCAACACCAACATAACCAAAGTGACGAGCGCCATTTGGAATGTGAAGAATCTCCAACATCTGTACCTGAGCGAAGCATCGTTCGATGAGTCCATCCCACGCCATATATCATCGGAGTCTAAACTCGAGACGCTATGGGGTCTGTCCATAAAAACTGATAAGAGCCCCATGATAAGTGTGTTGGGAGAATCTGAAAAGCCAGAAGAAGCTGGGCGTGACATGCCGTCCCGGAGTGGTGCAGGAGGTGATCAAGTGCGTTTGTGGCCTGGGCGGGCTCGAGTCCCTGAGATTGAGATCGAGGGACCTGCTCGGTCAGCCTGCGAGCCTTGATTTGAGTAACATGACCGGGCTCACATCTCTTTCAAAGTTGTATTTGCTCGGATCATTGAGGTCCGCACAGGACTTGTCGGTCCTTCCTGGTAATCTCAGAGTGCTCACCTCGTCGATGTCGGAACTGAAAGACGATCCGATGGAGGTCCTACAGTGCCTGAAAGATTTGATTGTTCTCAGGTTATTGGGTCGATCGTGTACCAACAGAAGCTTGTGTTGCAAAGCAGGTTTTCCAAAACTCCGCGTCTTAAAACTATGGATGCTCGAGGAATTGGAAGAATTAAAAGTCGTGCAACGGGCGATGTGTAATCTCGAAGAGTTGGATATCAGGCAGTGCAAGGAGCTAAAGGAGGTTAGTGGCTTGATTCATATCAGCAGCTTGAAATTTGTGAGTCTTACTAGAGTTAAAAAAAGTCCTTGAAGGCAGCCTTGCCAAGGGTGTCGGAGTTTACAAAGATGCATGGGTCAAAACAACGGAGCTACTGCGCGAGGTAAAGTTTATTATTACTATGATTTTATTGTTATATCAATTATCAACGAAAAAGTGCAAATTTAAGAAGAGACCTTTTTATGGTACATAGCTTGTGTAACCTTTTAATTACACGGAGTACTCGGGAAAATGGCAAAACGACGGCTTATGTTGTTCATTGGTAGATGTTGATAAACTAAAACCTCCTTTAATCTACTGAAAGACGTGCTTTAATAATTCATATTGTTTATTTCATATGCATTTAATCTTCACCTAGGGAAGTCCAATTTTGAGATCATGCCATTTCCGAGGGAGAGGGATGAAAATTCCATGGATGTGGCATACCGCAGTATTTCTAAGTTCATCATCGTGTTTAACCATATCTATCTTTTGCTGCCCGCCCAATTACAAAAATTTTTACTTGTTGCAGGAGAGTGCCGGCAAGAAATAGACGAGGATCAACGTCGGCCCGGATCGACCAGCTTCCATCAGATAAAGTTTTCAGGCTCAAAATAAGAGTATTCATATCATATGGTCATGTGCGCTTGGTCTATTTCCTTTCTTCACTCTATCTGTTTGTATTTCTCTGCATTGTAGTTCTAGTTCATGGCAAATGCTACTTCAGCCAGAGTCTCAAAGACTTTCCTCTTTCGGGATATGTGACTTTGAAAATGTTAAAGAGCTAGCTTGTGCTTCACGTTTGACTTTTGGTATATCACGAATGTTTATTAATTGCAGTTTGTCTCCGAGATTGGAACCTTACCTTATCTTGAAATCGGCTCCCAACTACAAGGATTCAGTATCTTGGTGATATCGGTCTCATTTTATTTTCGAAAGGTTGTTGCATGTTATTTCCTTCTTTTTCATTTTTTTTTTTTTTTGGCGGTCAGGCATGGTATCCGGGCCAACTTTCCCTCACTTCGACTAGTTTACCTCTCCGGGTGATTCTAAGGGCACAACTCCCCCACATCTGCCTAGTGCATTTTGGATTTCACTCATAGAGTGCTCGCTACAAGACTTTGAGTCCAAAAAGATGGTTTTGTATAACTTTTTCACCGCAATTTCAGCTGTGAAAAGAGATGACGCAACTTCTATAAGATATTTGACAAACACCTCATGGCAGCTTTTAGAGAGCTGCCTCGCTCAGTTACTGTCGCGGCTTAAAACATACATATGATATGTCATCGAATATAAAAGTTACAACAATCCACAACACAGCTAAAATACAGTCGCAACTATATCAAACGGGTCAGTATGTACATAAGATGGGAGATTTTTCACCCCGTAGTACTCAGATTGCATGATTTCCTAGGATTTCCACAAAGCATATTTTGTCAATAACTTGGAGCTCTTCCGTTAAGTCGTATAAGATTCACCACCCTAAGTCTTCCACCCTGTTCAAGCGAATGAACAATATCATTCGCAGACAAGGGTTTTGTGGCTCGGTATCAGATATGTCTACAATTCAAAACTAGGGCTTTGGATTAAAGAAGGCTCGATCTAATTCTTATCCATACGGATAAATATGGTCAACCAATTTTTCTATTGATTTTTCAGCTTTTATTAGTCTAGTTTTGATACGGTTAAATTTACCGACTCTTTTTTAGATTTACCAGGATTAATTAGAGTGATTACCATTTTTTTTCCAATTGAGTTACCACCTAGTTTTGCACTACCAATTCTTATTTGAATCAGTAACAGCGTTCATTGGATATTTCTATTACCAACTTCTCTTATCTCTACCCACCACGCGCATGGCGTGTTGGTGAGACTTGCACCCTTTGTCGCAGGCGTAAGCCACAGACGAGGGTTCGAACCTCTCCCAACCCGTTCCGCGGACTTAAGTGGGGGACCCTTGCTGGTGGTTGCGGGGCCAGCCTCCCTCCAGGTATAGTCACTATCGGAAAGGGCAAAGCCCGATTACGACAGGTGGATCCTGGATCATCAAAAAAAAAAAACTTCTCTTATCTCTAATCTGGAAAAAAAAATTATGTTCTATTTTTGCTAACTTTTATTTACCCTTCTTTCCAATAGTAAATTTACCAACTATAATATAAAATTACCAACATTTATTTTGGGTGGTAACTTTTCTTCGATGAAGTTATCAACTAGTTTTGGATTACCAACTCTAATTTGATTTATCAACTAGTTGCTCTTTGAAAATGATATATTCTTGAGATGAGCGTCATTGATGAAGCAGAAAAAGGCATATGATGATTGACACCTGCTAAGATAACTTTAGGCCTAATACTCAAATAAACCTTCAACTTTAGCATTTATCTCAATTATATCCAAAAAAAAAATTTGTGTTACGTCCCGGAATTTCAAGGCTTATTATACGAATAATATTGGACGGTTGGAATTGAGTGACATTTGTCGGACGCGGAATCATTCGATCTGAGGATCGTTAGTCGTCGATCGAAGCGTAGATAATTATAGTTCGATTAGATTAGTCGCGCCGTAATTAGGCTTCGCCGTATTCCTTCGCGCTTGCGTCGACCCTGAACCAAATATTCTGAACCAGTCCTAAAATCGTCAGATTACCGAAATACCCTCAGATATTATTCATATACGCCAGAAACAATTAATACCGAATGACCGCGGGCCCCGCATCATTAATGCCATGTCATATCACCTTTTTGACTTTTGGTTATTCACAAAATTGCCATTGGACCATTGAAATTACCAAAATGCCCTTAAGACCACTTTTCTCTCTCTTCCTTTTTCTCTCTCCTCTCTCTCTCTTCTTCCTCTTGCATTTCACGTTGGCTGCCCACCCCCTCCATCTTCACGTTCCACCATCTTCTTCACCGTTCCATCATCTTCATCGTCTTCACCGAGCCACCGCCGCCCGCCGAGCCGCCGGCCGCCTGTCCCGCGCCCCGCCTAGCCCTCGCCGTCGCCGTGCCGCCCCTGCCGAGCTGCTGCCGCCTCTGTGTTGGCTGCTGCCCGTCGACCGCCGAGCCTCGCCGTCGTCCGCCAAGCTTCACCGGAGCAACCTAGGACCCGCCGGACCTTGGCCGAAGCTCCGCCGAGCTTGCCGGCCGCTCGTTGAGCTCCGTTTCCGTCGTTTGGCCGTTTTCCAGCCGCTGTCCAGCCGCCGTCCAGCCGCCGTTCGTCGTCGTCCGGTTGTCGTTTTGGAAATCCGACACCGCGGTTGCGTCCGGATCGACGAGGAGAGTCCGTAGGAGCGTCGCCGGAAAATTTGCCGCCGCCGCCGCTCGCCGCCGGTCGCCACCGACCGTCGCCGCCCGTTTAGGAGTGAGTTAACCCCTAATCCCTGATTAGGCCGTTAATTGCACTAATTAGATTAATTAATTAGTTACCGTAATTAGATTAATTAGTTACCGCAGTTAATAGATAGTTACCTGGGTTAGTTAGTTAACTGTGGTTAGATTAATTAGTTACTATAGTTAAATTAGATAGTAACTGTGGTAGATTAATTAACTGCTGTGGTTAGTTGAATTAACCGTGGTTAGGTGGAATAGTTACCATGGTTAATTGCATGTTGTTGTGCCTAGTTGTGGCGTCTGATCGTGGATCGGATTGAGTGTTGATTGCGCATTAAATTGCTGAATGATCACACTAGGGTCGAAATGCCATATTAAATGGAAATTGATTATTCGCGTGATCGATTGTGGATTTGAGTGTGAAAATGGCCGTGGGCCAGATTTGAGTGTGAAAATGGCCGTGGGCCAGATTTGAGTGTGAAAAAGGCCGTGGGCCAATTTTAAATGTAAAAATGGCCGTTGGCCGAGTTTGAGCATGAAAATTGCCGTTGGCCAAGTTTGAGCATAAATTGGCCGTGGGCCAGGTTTGAGCATCAAAAATGAGATTTGGCTTGAGAGCCGGTTTTGAGCGCGAGGTCATGCAGTTGTTTCACCGTGTCGCCCTAACGTAACTGGGGGCACAGGCGATACCCTTGTTGGTATGGGTCGCCGCCTGATAAGTCTGTGTGCCGGCGACGTACAGTCCGAGATTCCACGGCTTATTGGTTGCCTGTCAGTCCGTGCCCGGCGACGGACCGTCCGGATAACACGGCTGATGAGATGCCGGTCGCAACTGGTGTTGGTCCGTAGTCCCTCCTGGAATATCCCTGGTGTGCTCGCCTTAGGGGTATCTCAACAGTTTCGGATGCCGTCGCTGTAACGTAGTAGGATGACGCCCGGTTAATCCGGAAGAGTACTAGCAGCGAGGCTGTGCTTTGACAAGAGTGGGGTATCTCTTGGCCGGCTGACCGGAACGCGTTTGTTGCATAATGCATGACCATTGCTGAGTGTTCTGGCTGATTGGTTGATGCATTATTTATTCATTATTATATTGTACCTGTCGCATGGCTCCAGGCGAGGTACGTTGCATGTGGTTGTTGTTCTGATGTTGAGCTTAGATCGATAGAATGGTTAGGTCGTGATCAACGTCCTAATCGGACTTAGGCGTTGACCCGCTGAGATTCATATCTCATGCGCTTTGGCTGATCGCCTTTCAGGTCCTCGTGATGGCCGCGCTCCACGTTAGGTTTGGCGTCCCGATCGAACTCACGACGGTACTTCATCGCCGTTACGTCGCTAACTCTGAGGACATATGGGAACAACATGTCACGACAGTCTGGGTTGACGAGGGGTTGCCACATTATGTGGCCCACCTCTTTAAGGCCTGGTTCATGTGTCGGACTGGTGTTCCCATAGGACCGATTCGGGGGTTTGATGTACCCCTGGGTGCGGGTCCCATAGTCCAGACTTGGGACGCGACGGAGGCTGAGATGCCGGATGGGGAGATCGTGGACCCAGATCTGAGTTCGGAGGAGGAGGATCCAGATTCGCCGCCTGGTTACCAAGGTTGACCCGGTGTTGTTGGCCCGGGGGTTTTTGGAGAGGCTGCGGAGGAGCTTTGGAGGTTGTTTGTGTATAGATGGTAGTATGTGTGTAGTAGTAGTTTATCGGCTAGTGCGCCCCGACCCGACCTGGTATCTTTTTGTGGGTCTAAGGGGGATCGGTCCGAGGAGGACTTTTGTAAATTATGTGTGTATTGTAAACTAATCAAGCAAGTAATGAAAAGGGTTTGTGTTGTTTGTTGTAGTTCCTATTCTTTCTATCCCTGTGGTTTGTTGTCCGGGGTGTTGTTCGCTTCCGCATGTGCTTAATTATAAGATAAAAGAAATGGGTCGATGATTTGCCTGGGACATCATCCTTTGACCAGACGTTTGGCAGGGATGGTTGCGCACCCGGGGACTCGGGGCGTGACAATTTGTCTCGTAAAAACCCCAATTTTTACTTTTATCTCAATCATATCCACAAAAAAAAAAAAATTTGTCTCATAAAATCCCAAACTTTTACTTTAGTCCCAATTCTACCCGCCCAATGCTCAAAAAAACTCCAACTTTAGCATTTGTCCCAATTATATCCAAAAAAAAAAAAATTTCTCATAAAAAATTTCCAACTTTTATTTTTGTCTCAATTCTACCACCGTCAACCTCTCGTCCATAATCGCCAATGAATCTTCGAAATTAGGAAACAACAGGTTTCATGGATGACGAGATTTGAAATTCCACGTAGGATTAAAGAACGGTGATTATGGACGGCGGGCTAGCAATGGTAAAATTGGAACAAAAGTAAAAGTTGTGGATTTTTTTTTAGACTAAAAATTTTTTGGATATAATTGGGATAAATGCTAAAGTTGAGGGTTTTTTAGATATTAGATCGGTAGAATTGAGACAAAAATAACAGTTGAGAGATTTTTATAAGATAAAAAAAATGGATATAATTGAGACAAATGCTAAAATTAATGTTTTTTTTAGAGAAGAGAGACGGAAGCGAGAGCAGAGAGAGAATATCAGTGTGAGAAAGTGTTGGTGAGAGAAGAAGTCAGACGCAGACGTGGGGCCACTAGTGTGCACGTGGCAATTAATGGGTGGGTCTAAGTACAGCTAACGTGGCATGTCTCTTAGTGAATAGACCCACGTAAATAGGAAAAATGACATGTATGAACTTTGGCTTAACACGTAATATCGTCTCGAACTCTTAATTTATTCAATGCCATCCCAAACCGTAACCTAATAAGCAATTTTTGCCCTTGAACTCATGACTTGCTCAATGTGATCCTGAACTTGAATCAATGAAAGAACAATATTGGATATATTCATATAGTTTAGGGATTAGCTTGAAAAGTTAAAGTTCAGGGACTGTAAGCTAAAGTTCAAAAATCACATTGAACAAATTAAAAATTAAAAAAGGACGTTGAGTCAAAATTTATGGACAAGTTATTTTATTATCCAATGTATAAAATGCTTCCTCTCCCGCGGGAGGACACGTTATCAGGCTCACTTCCTCCTCCTCTCTCTCACAACCCCAAACAAAATTCATCTGTACAAGGAGAGGAGACAGAACTGCAACCCCAGAAAAATCAGCAAATTTTGTCGAACATTGTATTTTGATGCGAGTTGGTATGTAATGAATTTCAAATTTGTCATGAATATTTTTTTTGTCTCGTATGGTATAATATTTGTCTAATAAATCATACCATTTTCAGATTTCGCTTCTCTCCGGTAACTGATAAACGGAGGGAATGTCTTCACAGCTAAAGGAACTATGGGAGCAGTGGGAACTGCGAGTCCTGGTCCTCCTCAGCCTCGCCGTTCAAGTTCTGCTCCTCGTCCTTGGCGTCACCGCAAGTACCAGCCCAACTTGTGGCTGCAGGCGTTCGTCTGGTCGCTCTACTTGTTGGCGGACGCGGTTGCGATCTACACGCTCGGCAAGATCGCGACCCGGCTCGCGCAAATGAGGCGAGACCTCAGTGCCGCCGCCACCGCAGGGCTGGGGACGCCCAGATGATCGCGTTCTGGGCGCCGTTCCTGCTGCTGCACCTGGGTGGTCTGGACACCATCACGGCCTACTCCCTGGAGGACAACGAGCTCTGGCGGAGGCATTTGCTCAGACTCCTGGTCCAAATGGTCGGGACAGTGCTCATCTTCTTCCGGGCTCTGACAGGCTCCAACCTCTGGGTGCTTTCGCTAAGTGCTGCAACGAAATGAAGGGGAACCAGGAACAGGGTGGGCAAGAGAATGATTGCGGCAATGACGGGGCAAAGAGTAAGTGCGGCGAGTCTTTGTTAGCCGCAGCCGGAGGCACGCTCAAGTTTTTTCAGCGCCTTTTTGGGGACAAAACTCTTTTCCTTGGAGATATGAGCACGCGCAACCGGGCCGAGTTGGCGTTGGCCAAAGACCTGATAGACACTTTCCGGCTCCTTTTCACGGATCTTGTGCTTAGAGTTGAGGAACGCGACGCTAGCCGGCTAAAACTCCTGGATAAAAGTTTTCATGTGGTATTCAGAGTCATCGAGATTGAACTAGGATTCATGTACGATTTGCTCTACACGAAGGCAATGGTGATCCACCATCGATGGGGCTTTACTCTTCGCTCCGTGAGCATACTAGCCACCGGCATGGTCCTGGTGCTTTTTTCCTTGTCAGACAAGGAAAAATACTCCAAGTTCAATGTCTCCGTGACCTTTTTGTTGCTCTCAGTCGCCCTTTTCCTGGAGATTTACGCGTTGTTCTATCTTCTCTTCTCCAATGAAGCCGCGTATTGAATGAAGGTCCACAGGCCCGACATCCTGGATTTTGTGGAACAGTTGCAACAGCTGTATTACCGGCGCAGGTGGTCGGGTTCTATGGGGCAGTACAACCTACTAACCTTCGCCCTCAAAGAGAAGCACCTTCGGTGCCATCAAATCCTAGAGTGGCTACACCTCGACCAGAAGGTCCTCAAGCTCTTGTACAAGGATGATGTGAAAGTGGAGGGCTTCCTGAAAAAACTGGTCCTGGAGTATTTCAAGTCCCGGGCGACGAGCGAGACGGAAGACCCGTTCGTATGGGATCACCGGGGAGATCTCATACTCAAGAGAGGTAAATTTTATGACCATTTAAAATGGAGCATCGTCGAAATAGGGTTCGACCAGAGCATCCTCGCCTGGCACATTGCGACTGAACTCTTATGCCACCCAAAAGATCCGAACTCTCTAAAACACCCTCCCTTCAAAGAAGAAGATGTTCGCCAAAACATCAGATTGAATTTCGAAATGAGCAAGCAGTTGTCTCGGTATATGCTGTATCTTTTGGTCATGTACCCTTCTCTCTTGCCGATTGGAGTCGGACGCGTCAAATTTCGGGAAACCTACATAGAGGTGATGAGTTTCTTCGCTGAGCAGAATTCGATCCAAGGAAACAGCCGGACGAAAGTGAACCCAAAATAGCCGAAGCTTGCAAGACGCTGCGTGAAAATGTGGATCCGCACATAGCTCCGATCGTGGCAAAAGGAGATAAGAGCAACTTGCCCCTGTACCAGGGGCGCCTACTCGCCTGGCAGCTGAAAAAATCGGGAGCCAAGCCCAGAAATGGGAAACCATCAGCCTTGTGTGGGTGGAGATGCTGGCTTACGCCACTGTCAAGTGCAAGAGACGTCAACACGCCCAGCAACTACGGCAAGGAGGCGAGTTCCTGACTCACGTCTGGCTCCTCATGGCTCATTTCGGCTTGACCGATCACTTCCAAATACCGCATACCACAGCAATCGCCGAGCTGCTGGTGAAGCTGGAGTGACTCATCTCATGCCCCGACTCTCAGTGAACCACATGTGACGTGCGTCGGCTCCTCGTGGCTCATTTCGGCTTGACTGATCACTTCCATATGTATTGCGTTAGAAGCATAAGCAAATTCGTCGCAAATTCCGTCTCTGTTTAACCGGATCTTCATGATTTGGGATATCCTAATGATAATATTTAGTCCCTTTGCCGATCTGACGGGAAAACCGCAAGTCTTTGTGTTCGCTTGAACTCCTTGATCCTGTCCGGTTGTAATGTTCTGTATTCATCCGCGGCAAAATCTGCTTAGGACCAGGTTTTGCCTTTGTTTTATCTTAGTGCTTAGAAGCCAACTTCTTCCTCATATCAAATTACATCTGCAAAACCAAATACAATCACACCAATCAAATTACAGGCATTACAGGTACAAAATGTCCCCTGATCACAACAATACTTGGTTATATTTTGTCGCTGCAGTAGGTTTGCTTCCTTTTTAGATACACAAGTTAATAAAAGATAACATGTTTAAAAAAAAAAAATCAATCTCCAAATGAAATTTTAAGAATTTTAGTTACTAGGTAAAGAACCATATTCTTTTAGTCACTAAGTAGTTTACTACAGAACTTAGACACCCACCTTCAAAGATTGAAATGGCCTTTGTTATTTTCCCATGATTATCGTAGTTTCAAGTTAAGAGATGTCCTAACCCTTTAGTATGAGAACTTCGATGAACCCTTCAAATCTCGACGGACCACGATCAGGTATGAGAATTTCGATGAACCCTTCCGGATGAACTTCTTCAGGACAAGAAAAGAATAAAAAGTTAGGAAGACCGGTTAACAGAGATGGCAATTCTTGATCCGTGACGCGACCCAACATAATGCGAAAGACCTAATCTCGGCACGGAACGACGCAACATGATTAATTCGAAACTGGAAAGAATCAACACTTTTTCACAGGACTTAATTTCAATAAAATGAAGTCTTGAAACATTTTGGTAAAGAAGACGAAATAACGGGAATAGCCTCTATGGACGTGATTACATGGCATAACTAAATGGCTACCATAACCTATTGAGGTTAGATTTCTGCATGTGTGAAGAGGAAAGTCAAGTCTCAAAGTAAAGAAGGCTTTGTTTAAAAGGCCTTTGATAAGTGAGCTGGCAGTACCTATTAGGGTTCAAGCCCATTTAGCTCAAGCCCAATAATGAAGGTACTCATCTTTAGTGTGACGTGGTTATTATTATTATTATTATTATTATTATTATTATTACTTTGATTATAAAATCAGAACCCACCATCATCTCTTCGTCTCTGTTTCTTCCGCCATAGCAGGAGCTGCGAGCAACCAGACATCTTCGGTAGAGTCCGGATTTCAGGACTAGTAAATCAACCTTTCATTTAGACTAACGTTAGACCAACTCAAACCTTTGATGTTTTTTTTCTTTTTTTCTTTTTGGGTATACATGTATGGTAGGTACGAGAATATCTGGAAGAAGATGGCAGAGATTTCTGCAGCAGGAGATGCACCCGATACACCGTCAGCAAAGGAACAAGACGCCCGAAACAGCACAAGTCGAGCGAGAAAGCCTCCTGTCATTTCCCTGGCGATGTTGAGGAGAGCGATTGGCGACGAAATCGCCTCCCTCGACGCGAACGAGGTGAGCCGTCGAGTCTACGCAGGAGTGCTTTTGAAGGACGAGGAGAAGCAGGGCGAGGCAAAAAATGGCGAGCATCAGGCAGGTTCCATAGGACCGAAAAAGAAGTTGTTTTGCTCCGATAGACAATGACCCTATTGAGAAAACATTTGGCTCCGAGTTTTTGTTCTGATTTTGCTAATGTCTCGCTCACCGATCACTGCTTTGTGCTTAAAGGTACGGCCATATACACTCAAATATTGGGTTCACGAGGAGCTCAACAAGAGCTGCTTGATGGTTCTGGCTTCGGCCTTATCGATCACTTGGGGCGACGATAGCCGATACTAGAACTGGCCAGAAGAGGAGGAATCATGGTATCGTTGCTTCTTCTTGTTCGCTCGTTTTTGTAACAAGGAATATCTTTCACCGAAATTCAGTCTTCGATTTTTATTAAGAGGGTTCTGTGGGTCAACTCTCGAAGGGAAATTTTAATGAGAACACGAAGCAACACGGATGGAAATGAAATGGGTAGGAAATCAATGGATCGAATATGGATTTGAGATCAACAAAGGTTCAGGCTACGTTACAATACTCCTATGAAAGCAGTAGAAAGCTTGACAATAAACTGGAATTACAGAAACTCTAAATGCTGGAAAGGAGAGTACTGGGAAGTTAAAGTGCAGAAAAACTTGAGTTCTTTTGGATGTGTGTTGATCTGTCTGTCTCTCTTCTCTTTCGAGTATTTATTATTCTTCAGCTTTCCATAACCGTCCGTCGGTTACTTTCTTGCTTTCAAATTTTGAATCTTGGCGCCTTTAGTAACTTCCCATTTGCCCACGTTTTATCCGCCAAGACTTGATCTTCAACTGTCAATATGGCTTCGAATTTGAACCTTCTCCAATAACTGCCGTGAAATGTTCGCACCCATTATCCGGATTTCTTGTTCGTAACTTCTTGCTGACATGGTTAGTTCGGCCATCCTGCGATTTCTTTCGACTTCGCACTCCTCTTACTGCTGACTCTTTACAGTTTCGGTATGTCCTGAATCTTACCGAATTTTGAAAATCAATGACCCTGTTCTCTTACTTCCCGAATATCGGGTTTAGACTTCTAGACATTTCGGTATGTTGCAGACAATTTACCGAACTTCTCGGAGTAGCTTACTGTTCCCGATTTACCGATTTTCGGAATATGATGATACTAAAGTCACTTCGGTAACTCATTATTATTTGGTATCAACAGATGCCCCCTTTTAAAAGAATTAAAAGGATTTTAATTCTTTTAAATGCCAAAGATGACAAGACACTTACTTTTTGCTTCTAGCGCCATTTTGCCGCCTCGTTTCGCGCGCTTGTCTTTTCAGCTCCTCCTCGTATCAACTCAATATATATATATATATATATATATATATATATATATATATATATATATATATATATATATATATATATATATATATATATATATATCAGATGTCCCTACATAATCTGATCTCTCACCTTCAAACGTGCTTTTCCAAAAACTCATCTTCTTCGTTATTCTCTTGTGCCAGCATACTCCCGATAGTTGAATCGATAGTGGACAAATACAACTTTAGTGGCCTGCCTGCTTTTGGCGGTATCAATACAGGAGGATTTGTTAGATAAACTTTGACTGTATCAAACGCCTTTTACTGTTTATCTCCCCATATAAACTCCTCCTGATTTTTAAGACGCAAGAGTTGTGTCATTGGTTCTATCTTCCCAGATAAATTGGCAATGAATCTTCTGATAAAATTAATTTTCCCGAGTACCATCTGTAGCTGCTTCTTTGATGTAGGATGAGGGAGTTCTATAATAGCATTTGCCTTATTCCTGTCAATCTCAATTCCCCTCTGATTAACTAGGAATCCCAAGAAATTCCCTGCTCGCACTCCAAAGGCACATTTAGCCGGGTTCATCTTTAATTTGTATTTCCTCATCCTAACAAAAGCTTGCTTAAGATAATCCAAATGCTCTTCCTGATTTGATTTAACCACGACATCATCAATATAAACTTCCAAGAATTTACCAATCATGTCATGAAAGATGAAATTCATTGCTTGCTGGTATGTAGCTCCTGCATTTTTCAATCCAAAGGGCATGACTACCCATTGAAAAGTACCGATAGCACCAGGACATCGGAATGCTGTTTTCGGGACATCTTCTTTAGCAATAAATATCTAGTTATAACCCGAATGACCATCCATTAGAGATAACATCTCATTTCCCGATGCTGAATCTACTAACATGTCTGCCATCGGCATCTGATACTCGTCATTTGGAGTGGCATTATTGAGATTCCGAAAATCAATACAAACTCTCAATTTTCCATTTTTCTTCTTCATAGGAACAATATTCGAAAGCCACTCTACATACCTGGCTGTCTTAATGAATTTCGCCTTCAGCAACCTTTCAATTTCTTCCTTGACTTTATCAACCACGTCTGGAGCAAACCTTCTTGCTAACTGTTTGTGTGGACGAAATCCTTTCTTAATAAGAAGGCGATGCTCTACAATATTTTTTGACAGACCAGGCATTTCATGGTAATCACATGCGAAGCAATCTTTGTACTCTCTAATCAAATTAATTAAATCTTCCTTCATACCCCCTTGTAGAAACGCACTCACATATACTAGACGAAAACACCTAGGTTCCCCTATATCAACTTCTAATAATGGGTCTTGAGCTTCTGTTGACCTGCTGTCTTCCTTAATTGGCGACTCTTCCCATTCATCAATACAATCTGAAACTTCCGCACTCTGCTGGGTCATCTCCGCCAGGTATACGAAATACCTTTCACAAACTTCTTGCAATAAGGACTCGCTTTTCATAAAGAGTATGTAACTCCTCTAATGCCAAGCTAGACTTGGGAATCCATTCAGTTTTCATATCCCCAAAGCGGCAATAAGCATAGGATTGTGAATCTGCTTTTGGTGTTCCGATAACATGTTCTCCATGTGAATACTCTTGATGATCTTGATGAATACCGGTCCACCCTATTGAAGCAAGTCCCGAATCAGTGTCAATGTACTCTACTCCTTCACCATTCCAAAATGCTAGAACTTGATGAAGAGTCGAAGGTACACATTGATTAGAGTGTATCCAATCTCTTCCAAACAACAAATTGTATGAACCATCAGACTCTATCACGAAGAAAGTCGTCCTTGATTTCTTAGATCCTATGGTTAAGTCCAGTACAACTGCCCCTTTGACTTCGGTAACTTCTCCTAGGAAATCAGACAGCTGAACATTCGACGGAATTATGTCATCATCACCTTTTCCCAACTTCTTAAAGTATTTATAAGATATGAGATTCAAGGTAGCTCCCGCATCTACAAAGATCTTACTGACAGCTTGGCCATTGATTCTACCTGAAATGACCAAGGACCTTAAATGTCTAGCCTTGTCTGAAGGTACTTTGTCAAACATTATCACTTCTCTATCGGAGAATTCGAATTCTGCCATTGCTATCTCCTTCTCTAAGATATGCCCGAGTTCTTCTTCTACCATTAAACAAGGTCCATATTCAGCTGGAAGCTTAGCATAAACCATGTTGATCCTCATTGGCGAATGATTCTCTTTCAGCATTTTGGAGTGACCAGCTCGGTAACTCTTACCATCTTCTTGTGACATCTTGAGATTCAGATTCTTTTGTTCTATTTTGACTTGATGCCTCGGATTAAGAGCTACATGGAATTGCCCAAAGTTAATTGTCTGGAAAACCTGTTGAACCTCTTTTCCTTTTTTCACTTCGTGGCAAGAACTACTTCCCGAATCATATACAGAATTTTTTTCTGGTTTGACAGGTTCTTTATCATCAGGGTTTCTTTTCCAAACCCAATTTCTTCTCGTACTAAAAGATCTGAATGGAGGAATCTGTGATGGCATTCCTCTGTCCCGACGATTCTCGAAATCCCTCTGTCTGCTTTTCATTTGCTGAAAACGTCTTTTTGCAGTTCGGTAAGATGCTTGCCCTGGCGGTTTAGCTACGGATCATTTTCCTTCAGAAGGATTGTGTGGGATCTTAATTGTCTTTGTCTTCTGAACTTCCTGGGAAATTGATGGTGGTGGATCATCAAATTCATCTCCCCAACCAGTCGATTCAACTGGCAATGACGGAGGTAAATAATCTTTCGTGTCTCCATAGTACACCACGTAATCAAATTTCCCACTAGGTTCTCCAAGCAATCCTACTTTGGGATCCCCTTCTTTGTATCGCTGCCATAAAGTCTTCTTCTTTTCAGGTTTTCGTGGGGTTTCCTTCTCCTTGTGAACTCGTGTTTCAACTTCTTGAGTTGGAGGAACTTGTCTTGGTGAATCGGGACATAAATCCTGCCTCTCAGGCATTTGTGCTAGCTGCCTTGATTGAGCTTCTTGACTTTTTGATTATGCCGAAATGTTTTCAATTACTACGATCTCAGACCTTATCTGTGGTCTACTTTCCCGACGGACGAATGATCCCGATCTATATCTTTCTCTTGTTCCCCTCATGTACTGGAACTTGGGAACTCCCTGATTCTGATGACTTAATTCTTGATGACAACGGGTGCATAATTGTTTATTATCATATCTTGTAGACTCATGCACATTAACCATACTGATCATCTTCGGGAAAGGATCTGTGTCTACTTCCATTGGAGCCTTGCCTTTGTCTTCAGCGAACTTGATCTTACCTTGGCGAATCGCTTCTTGAATTGTCTTCCTAAAAATAATACAATTCACCGTATCATGAGTCCTGGAATGATGCCATTTGCAATAAATTTTATCCATAGTTTCTTCCTTAGACAGGATCACCTGTCCCTCAGCCAATTTAATCATTCCATCTTTCAGCAATAAGTCAAATATCTCATCCAACTTATAGATATCAAAGGAATAATTACTCGTTTCCTTGGCTTTAAACTTGGACACGTCTCTTACCCTTGCTGGTTTCAAAGCTGGGCACACATATGGTTTTTCAAGTACCATAGTTGCTACCGCTATCTCATTCTCTTCTTTAGTCAAGTCACCGTATTCGGTACTTTCAACCGATGCTATTGTCTGCTGATTATCCTTTGTCGGCTTTTTATCTTTATCCTTCAGCATATGTTCATACTTAGAAACCTGAGCATTTAATTGGAAGAGATAATCAAAAACTTGTCCCTCAAATCTTTCTTTGAGATTGAATTTCAACCCATTGAACGCTAAATCGGTAAATTCTTTCTCGGTGAGAGAAGTCAAACACCGATTCTTGGACTTCTTGAAACGAGCAATGAATTGATCTACTGTCTCAGTGCCATACTGGTACATTCTGGCCAAGTCGGCTACTGTTACCTCTGGTACCGTTCGGTAAAACTGAGAATGAAACTGTCTCTCCATCTCAACCCATGTCTGAATAGAATTTGCTGGCAAATTTGTATACCAAGTAAATGCTGTCTTTGACAACGACAATGGGAATAGCCTTAGCCTTAAATATTCATTCGTTCCAGCCTCTCCACATTGTGCTAAAAAATGACTTACATGCTCCACAGTTGACTGATCTTCCTCACTTGTAAATACAGCGAAATCTGGCATTTTAAAACCCCTTGGATATGGGATGTTATCCACCCAATCGGGATGTGGCTTCCTGTATACAGGTCTTAGTGTGCCTCTCTCTGCTCCCAATTGTTGCATTACCAACTCTGCAACTCTATCTGGATTCCATGGCCTTAAATTCTGATGGCCCAACCAAGGATCTTGCCCCATAGGGTCAACCTGCTGAGGTCTGTTCATGCCTTGTTGATCCATATTAAAGTTAATGGGTGGCGGTCTGTAGAGAGGGTTTTCCACCACATGTGGGTATGGTTAACCTGTAGGCAGTCTCATAGGATCAATATTAGGCACTGGTGGAGGTATATTCCATACTGGCGGTAAATTTGAGACCATGGGATTAATCACGTTAGCATCAGTGGGGCCAGTTTGAGGGAAATTGTAACCACTCACACCATTCACTAAGTTCGCTGTCGTAGGATTCTCCGGCATTGGTATAATTCTTACTGGAGGTTGCAGATTCGATCCTCCACTACCATTATACCCAACATTGGGATGTCCCGATGCTGGTGGAAATGGTATTGTACCAGGGGGATTTACATAAAAGAGAGGAACTTGAGAGGATGAACTAGGACACGATATTACCTCGTTTATGGCGTTAATCATCATAGGCTTTATCACATCCGTGACATGACGCACCATATGGTTGGTGAGCTTATTCTGCTGCTCCTCAAACATTCTCCTCATCGTGGCTACCAAAGTGTTGTCAGGTGCCAACGCGTGAATTTGTTCTTCGTTCAATTGCCGAGGAATGTCAGCATTATGATGGGGCACTTCCTCATTAGCGGCCGAATGCTCCGATCGTGCTCCATCATCTGGGTTGTTGATATTACCAACTGGTACTCCATCTGATTGACCTCTGGTTCTCACCATTTCTCTTAATCTTACCACACGAGTCCCACTAGGCGTGCCAAAAAGATGTTCGCTCGTTTTTGCAACAAGGAATATCGTTCACCGAAATTCAGTCTTCGGTTTTTATTAAGAGGATTCTGTGGCTCAACTCTCGAAAGGAAATTTTAGTGAGAACACGAAGCAACACAGATGGAAATGAAATGGGTAGGAAATCAATGGATCGAATATGGATTTGAGATCAACAAAGGTTCAGGCTACGTTACAATACTCCTATGAAAGCAGTAGAAAGCTTGACAATAAATTGGAATTACAGAAACTCTAAATGCTGGAAAGGAGAGTACTGGGAAGTTAAAGTGCAGAAAAACTTGAGTTCTTTTGGATGTGTGTTGATCTGTCTGTCTCTCTTCTCTTTCGAGTATTTATTATTCTTCAGCTTTCCATAACCGTCCGTCGGTTACTTTCTTGCTTTCAAACTTTGAATCTTGGCGCCTTTAGTAACTTCCCATTTGCCCACGTTTTATCCGCCAAGACTTGATCTTCAACTGTCAATATGGCTTCGAATTTGAACCTTCTCCAATAACTGCCGTGAAATGTTCGCACCCATTATCCGGATTTCTTGTTCGTAACTTCTTGCTGACATGGTTAGTTCGGCCATCCTGCGATTTCTTTCGACTTCGCACTCCTCTTACTGCTGACTCTTTACAGTTTCGGTATGTCCTGAATCTTACCGAATTTTGAAAATCAATGACCATGTTCTCTTACTTCCCGAATATCGGGTTTAGACTTCTAGACATTTCGGTATGTTGCAGACAATTTACCGAACTTCTCGGAGTAGCTTACTGTTCCCGATTTACCGATTTTCGGGATATGATGATACTAAAGTCACTTCGGTAACTCATTATTATTTGGTATCAACACTTCTATCCTAGACAAGCACGTCGTATGAATTTGCCTCGACGCAGGCGGCCGGAAACGTTCTGTCGCGGGCCGCTAAATGAGTACCTTTGTGTTGGCATTTAAGAAAGTCTGTAAAATCAGAACCCACCATCATATCTTCGTCTCTGTTTCTTCCGCCATAGCAAGAGCTGCGAGCAACCAGACATCTTCGGTAGAGTCCAGATTTCAGGACTAGTAAATCAACCTTTCATTTAGACTAACGTTAGACCAACTCAAACCTTTGATGTTTTTTTTCGTGTACATGTATGGTAGGCACAGAGTATATCCGGAAGAAGACGGCAGAGATTTCTGGAGCATGAGATGCACCCGATTCACCACCGCCAGCAAACGAAGAAGACGCCCGAACCAGCGCAGGCGAAGCGAGAAAGCCTCCTCTCATTTCCTTGGCGATGTTAAAAAGCGCGATCCGCAAAAAGGGTGTCTCCTCCCTCGACGTGAACCTTAATCTGGCTCTACCAGATGGAACCAAGCAGGGACACAGGGAAAACTTGGGCATATTGGAGAAGGAAAAGTGGTTTCCGATTAGCATAGGCAAGTTCGAGATGAGCTTTTCGCTCGCGCAAACTGATGGGGATTGGAAGTACGGCCTCTGCGTCAAAGCCATTCGACTCATGCCAACAGCAGAAGAGAATAAGCCGCCAAGATAATGCGTGAATTTTGTGGCTCTAAGCTTTTGTATTGATCTCCTCTCTATGTTTACTGATGCATCCTCGTAATGGTATCGTTCTGAACATGTATCCAATTGACAAACACTCAAAGTTCCGCAGTCGGAGATGTTTCCGACTCGAATCAGGCCGAGTTCTTCAGGTTTGCCGAACAAGGAAATCAGTTTCTTTATTTTTTTCAGCTAACCCTGTTTCGACAAGATTAGAAGGCCGAGATGGCGATGAAATACTAGAATTCTACGCGATCAAATCCGATAGAAGAAAATTACAAATGGATAAATGATCTGATCTTTTAAGATGAAAGCCATATTTACTTGTTCTTAAGTTTACACATGACTTTCGACCCCCCAAAAAAAAAAAGTTACACATGACCAGTTTTCATCCACCGAACTGGTGCATTTTTTTTCCAATCAATTGCTTATACTCGCGTCATTCTACTAATCAAATCCCTCCTCCAACTTCGAGAGTCTGCACTGAAAAGCTTTTGCCACTCCGAATCAAACCCCCAAAGATGAAGACCGCTACCAAACCTCGAGCACTAGCAATAACATTCTTCCAAACAAAACACTGCCCCCGAGTTTTCCGACTCATTCGCACAAGTTAATGCCAACTAACTGGATTCGGAGCCGGAGAGACTTAATCCAAATAATTATGCAAATTCAAGGATTTGATTAAACAAATTAAAAAGTTAAAAGAGCAACGCACATCACTTCCATAAACAAGACACGCTTGATTTAATGTGAATGATTTGGACACGTGTCTACTGCTACTTTGACTGAAGTTGGAGTTGGCCAATAGGAGGAGGACAGCACAACACTCGAAGACTCGCGTTTTTCACGTGTGGAATCGTCCTTTTTACAATATGGTCAATAAGGAGAGACACGGATTGGCGTTAGGAGCTGGATGGGGGCCTCCTATAATTGTGGTTTAATTTCTAGAATTACGGGTAGGTCGTCGTATTCACATATGGGTAAATGACACGTGTTCGTTGAAGTAATCATTAGTCGGCGTTGTCCACGTGGCACCCGTTCACTAGTGAATGTGTCTTCAACTTGATTGCAGTTTTTTTCAATGTAGCCCGGTGTACGCACAACACTACTTTACTTCTTTTGCTCGAATGCGAAAAATTGAAACAAGAATTGAAATCTATTCATTTCTAATGCAAAATGCCTAAAACTTCGATTTTTTTTTTTTGGCATTGATGCGTAGATCCGTATATATTTTGTGCATAGTTTTCAGCAAATTTAAAAGACATCAAGCAAATCAAAAGGTGAATATGAAAGTCCTAGGCAATTTCTGAAGGGATTTATCGCACACCGAATCGGAATGATCACACAGAAATCAAAGAATAATGGACAACGCACGAGATTACCCAGGTTCACCCCAGAATAGGGCTACGTCCTGCAAAGAGATTTCACTATAGTTTCGGTTTATAGCCGCTCAACTCATTACAATGATGAAAAACGAGAAAATATATATATGCCCCAAACGGGCCCAAAACCTAAACCTATATGAAACCCCTTAATTCCATACCATACGGGCCAGCTTAAATAAAAGCCCAAACCCGTAGAGGTTTCGGGGGTGCTGACCGGGCAGCGGAACCCCCGTCGGGAGGCGCTGCCCCCGAACCTCCGCCCGCTGACCGGGCAGCAGGGCACCCGTGTCGGGGGCGCTGCCCCCGAACCCCCGCATTCCCCGCGCATGGGTCACATATCGTTGGATAACACTTCAGTTTCCCTAAGCTCACGTGGGCGTACCCGATGTGAGAAACAAGGGTCCCCGAAGTATTCGCCAACTCCAATAATTTCGTCGTGGGTAAGTAAATTGATAGTCCAGTTCTTTTTAGAATATTTCTAGAATGGTACCGGTGAAAGTAACCCATGTCGGGACTCACTAATTTTTAAGGAGCCGACTCTACAATAATTTTTAATTTTTTTATTGATTTTTTTTATTCAAAACTAGACTATTAATCTCACAACAAATTAGTGACTGTCACGTAATTAAATGGAAGCTGCTAGCTTGACAGTCTGTCAGTTATTTCTAACCACACAATCTTTCAATTAATGAATTCTTTATGCAAAACATACGGTGATGATGTGTGGATCTACAGTTGAGATTGTACCGTCCTGAAAGGGAAGCATTTCCCTAATCAAACCTCTTCTTTTTACTTCTATTCTTACACTTATAAAGGTCTTAGACGCGTTCCCAAAATCAAAGCTTGAGACTCTCACAAATCCACAAAAAGAAAAAAAATAAATAAATTTGAGGCGCTCATCCTTTTATTAGCATCCTAAGTCCTTTTTTTGACCCCCCCCCCAAAAAAAAAAATTCCTAAGTCCTTTCAACTTTTTCAGCATCTTCTCCGTTGGAAACCATGGCGGCCTCTGAAGTAGAAGTAGTCGTTTCACTGGCGATAGAGCTGTCAATATGGGTCTATGACTCATTTCTGACCCATATTTTGTATAAAATGGGTGCTGTTTGGGTTGTTAGTTTTTAGAGGACACACTAAATATATATCCAAAAAATTAAAGCCAAATCTGATGAGTCGAAAATAGGTCACACGTAGAACCCACTTTGGACCCATTTATGACCCATTTTCGACCCATAAAAAAGTTTAAGTCATCTACGTAGGCACGTACTGACCCACCCAACCCAGTTTTCGCAAGCACCTTTTGCCCTCGCAGCTAGCAAGCAGCCGTAGCCACCTCCGTCGCGCCCGCCTCCGTTGAGCCAGCCTCCGGTCGCGCCCGCCTCCTATCGCGTCTCTCTTCCCGTCACTCAGGTCCTTGTCCTCTCCTTCCCCACACGTTCGATCACCACCATGTCAATCCTTGAATCACCCTCTCTTTCCCGACGCCTCCCCTTCTAGACTTGCCAGAGGTAAGCCGTCGTCAACTCATCAGTTATCAGCCACCTCACTCCATCGGCCTCATTATTTCACCCCAATCTGGTGGGTGAATTCCAAAAATCCCGAGCCCTATTGGAAAGATTCGTGGAAGATAGAGAGGCGTGAAGGGAAGAGATGCTGGAAATATGTCCAAGCAAGGTATTCTCTCAAGAGTCTCTTCCAAATCCCTGAATTAATGCGCCGTTGAAGCAAAGTTTATCCATGATAAGAAGACTGACGCGTATTCTCTCGAATTGCTTGGGGAAGTTGCATCTTGCATGTAGATCAACTTTGTTTTTGGGTTTTTAGGAGAAGTCGAAGCGACACTTTACTAACAGGCTCATTTTCCATCTCCAAACTGAAGGGGGCGGGGGATTTTTGTTTATCCTTTTGGCAACAATAGAAGAAAAGAATCCACGGATTGGGATACATTCCTTACGCAGTAAGTGCAATGTATGTACTTAATACGAATTCATTCCATACCTATTTTTTCGCGTTTTGTTTATTGATTGATAAAAAGGTGATGAATTTCTTCATCAGCAAAGTGGGTGAATGTAAAAGAAGGCTCGATCTGGTATCCTAATCTCAATATCTACTTAATGTGCAATAGTTCCTCTTTCTGCAAATGACTCTTAGACTTTCTCACCTTCTAATAAGATCTGCATGACAAACATTATTGATGAACCAATGTACTTATGCAGAGTCGAGATCCATGGTCATTTTATTGCTTGGTTTTTGACAGAGGAAGTTTTAAGTCATCTTCTTGTACCAGATTCTGTTCATAGCCATTGCAACAGTTCTTGTCATACTTGTATTATATATGGATAATTAGATCTGGAATATATACACACACGTATACATATGTATACATACGTATATACACATATACATATGTATATGTATATGTATATGTATATGTATATGTATATGTATATGTATATGTATATGTATATAAACGAGAATGCCAAGTTCTAAAAAATCATGGAGGAATTAGATTACCTTCCCTAAATCTCTCTCTCTCTATATATATATATATGTAGAGATTTAGGGAAGGTAATCTAATTCCTCCATGATTTTTTAGAACTTGGCATTCTCGTTTGCAATTGCGAAAAAGTCTGATGACTAAAATTGATTTTGGGCATTTCTTGGTTGCAGGGGTTTGCTTTGGAGATGTCGGACCCACTGGATCCATTTGCGAGGCCTTGTGAGTAGTACAATTCTGAACCTGTTTAATTTCTAGCTTTGCAAATTCAAGTAACCCTAGTCTAGTTCCTATCAGTGGTTCTCCCTTTCTTAAGATACCTGATTATCAATAAATTACCTAGTCACTAGCATCAGCATAAGATTCTTAGCATCAATGAAGGGCATAGGCTTAAAAAATGCTGCATATTTTTCTGGCTATAGTATGGGAAGATTGACTGCTTTGACAATGCTTTGTACTGATTGAACAAAGTAACTTTTCTTTTTCTGGAAATTAAAGGGGAATGGAAATTGTGAATGTTATCTTTTCTTTCAGTTTTTACAACCTGTTCTAATTCACGTTTTCTCTAACTAATTAGTTGACATGTCAAGATCTAACGAGGATCCAGAAGAGTGTTCAACTACATAACGATCCAAGAGACATAGAGTTGCATCCTTAGTTCATGAGGATGAGGAAAATAACTCTATTTGCTCTAAACGATAAAAAAGATTCACTTCTACTGTATGGTCTAAATTCAAAAGATTCACGGATGAGGATGGCAAAGAAAAGGCCAAGTGTAAGTGGTGCGAACAAACTTACATGGCTAGCCATGGGACAAAAAATATGTTGCGTCATTTAAATAATTGTCGCAATCGAGAGGCCGATGTTGGTGGTTCCACTGAACGATTTGATCAAGCTTTACATCTTCAAGTAGTCGAGGTAACATTTCAGTTGAGAACATTGTTGAGAACATTGGGGACCATCTTGATGAGTATGATGCATTCGAGAGTGAACACTTTGGGTCACAATCTAGTAAGTCACAATTGGATTTGTATTTGGAGGAGAATAGACTTGATAGAAAACAATATCCGAATCTCAATGTCCTTGATTATTGGAAAGCTCATTCACAGAGATATCCCGAGTTGTCTCTTATGGCACGTGATATATTGAGCATTCCTATTATTTCCGTTGCCTCAGAGTCAGCCTTTAGCATTGGAGGACGCATTCTAAATAAATATCGTAGTTCTCTTTCACCTGAAAATGTCGAGGCCAAGCTGTGCACCAAAGATTGGTTATTTGGAGTTCCGCCTGAGGAAGATTTCGATGAGAAGTCTCTCATTGCCAACTTTGAAGACTATTTGCATTAGGTACTTTCTTTTATCTCATTCTCCTCTTGGTTTACTCACATGATTTAATGCACGTGTTGGTTAGAAGATGTGTGTGTATATACTAGTTTCTATAATTTTGAAAGCACTGTCCATGAGCTCATCCAGTATGAAAGTAAATGTATATATAGTGTTGCGATTGCAAATTGAGTTAGATGCTATGGTTGTTGCATATGGTTTTCCCAGCCACAAACCTATATTAGCTATGGTTTTCCTTCGCAGAGTGAAAGATTAGGGAGTTCTGCGGCTCACATTCACTGTTGCGGTGACTGGGATTGGGAGTGAAGAGGCGATGGCAGAGGAACAGGGGCAACTACTAATGGTTATGTTTGAGGATGTTAGAACTCGCAATTATTAGCAGGTATCAGGAGAAGATGAAGGAGAGATTGCGGCAGTATGAGATGGAAATGAAGAAGAACCAGCAGCAGCAGACCTATCAAACAGGTGGGTCGAGTCTGGTTTGACCCGGCCACTGGGAGAGTGACAAGCCCTCGTCCAGATCTGGCGAGGGCCGCGAAGCCCTCCGCTTAAGTTAGTTAGGTAATCCATTTATGACCCATTAAGTTATTAAGTAACCCATTTAAACTTGTTGTTAACATTTAATACAACCCATTTATGACCTACACTATTAAATATGGATTAAAATATGGGCTTTAAACCTATTTTCCACCTCTAAATACCACATATTAATCATACGCCTTCAAAAAGTATGATGATATTCTTGTATACAATTATAAAATATTTCCGTTACACAAATGCATCGTTTACTCTTACACAACATCTCATATTAATGGATTACTATCGAAAACATGCATATAGGCAATGCATGCCCGTATAAAGCGCAGGCTAAGTAACAAGTAAATATTAAAAAAAGCTTTGCCTTCCCTCTTTATCTATCCAAAGGATGGAAGGGCTGAGGCCTTTGGTGTCCCCTCCAGGAGGATCCGGGCAAAATCGGTGAAAGGGAAGAGATCCGAGTGAATGGAAAGGAAAAAATGGGGGAAGGAAAATCATGAGCGAGATAATGGACCCAAGGCTATGGAACTTTGAGTATTTTTTATTTTTATTCCTATCCATATAAGAAGTTTTATAAACTTGACTATCACTTGCTGAATTTTCCCTAGCATACAAAAAGAAAAAGGGGTTACGAAATAACCATATCGGATGAGTAAGATGAACGTCAAGTCACACCGCCCGTCACACTATGGGACCTGGCCATGCCCGAAGTCGTTACCATAATCGCAAGGAGGGAGATACAGCCTTGACGAAGAAGATGCACTAAGAATAGACAATGTCTTTTGTTCCTGCTTTGCATTTTCCGGCAACCTAAAAAGCATTCGTTATTCCATTGTGAAAGCTCCAGACAAACGTTGTCTTGACTCCTTTAGCAAAGAATCTGATCTTTCGGTTGGCAAAGTATGATTCTCATCCTTTCCTTTACATGTATGTGGCAAGTCATCGGGAGGTAATACTTTCGGAATAGTTCCTTCCTACTTTTGGCTATTGATAATCTGAACCTTATTAGAAACAAGCAACTTATATTTCCATGAAAATAAAAATAAAAAACTGAAAACACTTTCACGAATTGAACTGGCCTTGATTGATTCTTCCACACCATCTGCACAGACAAATAGCATCAAATCGGAACGTTCCGTGCGTGCCTTCTTTACTAAAAGAAAGGGAATCTTTCTTTCTCCTCAAGTTGTAATTTGGATAGCGAAGCATAATATCTTGCGCTGTACATCGACCGCGGAAAATGAGTCTTATGCCTGTTTTTCTTCTCAACACAGAGCAATTTCGGCTTTCGCATCGAATATCCCTTAACATGGATTCAAAGTCTCGAGTCATTTTCTCTTTGCTCCAATTAACAATCAATCTTTTTTTGTATGTGGCTCTCATCGATTTAACACGAATACCGTCCCGTTTCACTATGGAGTTTGGATTCTTCTCCGCATAATTATTCTTCTCACAAAAAATTGACGATCACGAGAGATTTAGAATAACTTGTAGTGAATGGCCCTAATGGAGAATCTAATGCTTATCCCGTGTGAGCCTCTTCTTGCACCATTAGCATTAGAATCTGAAACTTTATTCTTTACTTTTAAAAGGAGACATGCATGGAATCAAAAGAACAAAAGGATCACGTACGACTTTATATGTAAGCCCTCTAAATGGATTGATCGGCATCAAACATTACTGAAGAACAAAATGGAAGCGGAAGCGTCTAGCGCGATGAGCAAGTACAGGCAAATCGGCTTCTTGATGGAAGCTGGCATAGACGTCGATCCTAATGAGTACCTAACTAACAAAGCGAAGATCGAGAAGCTTCTCCATGACGGCGTTATTTACAGAGATAAGAAGAAGGCAAGCCCTTCTCCCTTCTCCCCCCTCTCGATCTCAATCTCCATCCTGATAGGACAATGTATATATATGGAAAGATATACTCGTATGTCGTTAGAGTTGAGTACTGCAGGTGTACGTCCATTTTTGCGAAAAGTTCAGAGAGCTCTATTAGAAAAACGCGCATATTCTTCACTGTATCTGAACGTCTGTCTGTATGTATATCTACATGTGCGTGTCCCTTCTTCTTCATGGGGAGAGTAATTTATGTGTCAAATAAGATGGGTTGTCGATTAATTCGAACTCGAAGGCATCGGCTTCTCTTTCTCTTTATGTTTAACTAATTTCTTATGTTTTACCCGTCGGACGAGATGTGTCCATACAAGAATATCGTTTTCTCACTCGTTTCGAACATTGCTCTAGAAAACAATATTGCATTTGTCATTTCGAATGGGTCGATAGCAACTTTGCTGATAAAGTTCCTCCTCCTCCAACTCATATTTCAAAACCCTAATAATGTTGAGTGCCCGCACCGCACGGATTGATGTTTCCCTGCTCATATTTCAAAACGCTGTTTGTGGCAGAGGTATTGGGTTAATCAACAGGAACGGGACTGCTTTGCAATCTACGCTAGGGGACTCAACATCACCAACAGCGACAGACGTGTATATTGGCAGTGGATGACTGAGAGGTAATTCTGAATCCATAGAACAAAATATTTGGGAAATGCTTCCCTCACAGTACTGTCAGGGACGATACAATCTACACATACCATCACTGCATGGTACAATCTACACGCAGTGATCTACACACACCATCATTGCGTGTTTATTGGGAGCTCGTGTGGTTAGAAATAACTGACAGTACTGTCAGGCAAGCAGCTCCCAAAGTTGGGTGGTATTGAGTCTTTCTCACCCTAAAAGGTAGCTCGAAGGGTGAGACTTTCCTTCACACTTATAAACCGACCACTAGCCCCTTCCACAATCAATGTAGGATAGCTCCAACAAACTAATGTTTGGATACTAGTATTTACCCGTGCTACACATTGGTCTAATCTTATCTATTTGCATAAACTTTTAGATATTATGAACAAATCAAAAATCAACCATTGAAAAAGTCATGAATAGTAAACTCGAAAGTCATGAATTTGGGCTTGCACATACTCCACAAGCTAAAGTAATTCATCTATTATAGTATGATTAGCCGATTTCAATCCCAAACAAATTGTGGTATTGAGGTCTCCCGATTGGTTTCTATATATACTTTCACGGTAGAGGTAAATTCAGAACTCTTCGATTGATTCCCACCATATAGGGAAAACTGTATGAATATCCCTAGCAAAGAAGGAGCCGTTCTTGGGTCTTGGTACTATATTTCCATTGTTGTCTTCATAAGGGCGCGATAAGCCAATTTAATTAAGAGCACAAGATAATATTAATGGAAGGGAATTTTAGTCTCATCATCAGATATTACCGTCGAAGTTAGTAAGTTCATTATATAATACGAGCTACATACTATAACCTATTTATCGTTATTAAGTAAAATTACTTTCTTTTTTGTTCTGGTAATTCATAATTTCACGATAAATATACCTCATTAATGTGGCATCCAAGTTGACTTTGAGATTTTTTTGTCTAACTGATTTGGATCATTAGTTAACAGGGTCTTGTTAACGAGTGTCTCAAGACACTTGTTGAACATACTTAATATATGGAAAACTTTAATTTTCGAAGTGTTGATTATGCATACCAAAGAAAAATTGTGTATGTGAAAATTGCAAACTTACATTCTTACCAAGTACCTACTAAACTCCATTAACCAGGAAGAGCCGTGGAACTTTTCTTTATTTAAAATTTTTAGCTAATTAATCTGGTAATTAATTAAAAAGGAACGGTCAAGTTTATATATTTGTTTTTTAATATCATTTTACTTTTTATATCCACTCAGCGAGGGCATCGAAGTGGCGGAAGTGGTGAAGACCAGATGGCTAGAAGTCAGAGGGTCGTTTTGGACAATGAATCTTTCGCCGAATGTTCGGTACAAAGTCACGTTTCGGACGAAGATGGCGAAACCCCCGAGCACGGCGACGCCCCCAAGCACGGCGATGCCCGCATACGCGATGAGGCTGATGAACACGAGGGTGAGCACCATGAAGGGGCAGCTTGTGAACCTGAGATTGACCCTCCCGGACGGGACCAACCAAGAGAGGCAGGACGCGTTGCCTGGAGCCAAATCAGAGGACGACGACACGTGGCGCGAACTGGAGGTCGGACGGTTCACCATGACGGCGCAGAACGTGGGCAGGATGGAATTTTCCATGGAGCAATTGTTCGGAAGATGGAGGACAGGTCTGATCATCAAGTGCGTCGAGATCAAGGCCGTGTGATCAGAAGCAGTTATATACGCAATAAGAGCAATTGCGGAGGAGTTGCCTTCATGGTATTGACTATAATGACGTATGTACGGTCGGACGTGCACGTTTGGATGTGCTTTGTAAAATAATTATGGCCTATATGATGTTAAAATAATGGTTTAATAATTATTTCATGTTATAATTAACTTATATTGATTATGAAAAGATACGATTGATAACGTGTGAATCTGATGTGCTTTAATGGAAGGCACCTCTTTCATAACGTTTTTTTTTTCAAAAAGGAAGTCTGGTCCTCTCTCCAACCCTAACGAACAGACGTAACGTTAATAACATAACAACGTACGGTTGTCTTTGTCCATCAGAAACAACGTAAAGCACTGAGGGTTAAGGGAGAGAAATCAGGTCTTCATCGTCTCCATTTTCTGACCTAATAATCAACGCTGGTTTGCTATGGATAAAGATGTGTCTTCATCCTTATCGTTCGTGAAAATCATGAATATCAACGATTATTGTGACGATGAATTTCCGCGTAATTTACGAAAAGTTCTTACGGTTGGTATTAGAGCATGGTTTAGGATCTCATGATTTTCCGATGATATTCTTATATGAAGTTTATGTGCGTATAGATTAAGGCTTGATGAATTTTCGTGGCTTTGATGAAATTTTGAAATTCGGATCAATTCTGGCTTTGAAAGAAAAATATCGATTCTGGCCAAATTCCAGCCACCCACCACACGAAATTCGTCCAGTGGGGTCATATCGCCATGGGCAACAAAATTCCTACGTTTGTTCGGCATGATGGTTATCGCCGGAGGCAAATTAGGCGGGAGAATTTTCGGTGTTTAGGGTTTTGCGTTCAAAGAATTTTTGTTCGTTTTCGGCCAATTTCTTGGTCACTTTTTCCGATTCAAGGACCTGTGTGGTCAAGCTGACGAGGTCTTCGAAGCCCATGTTTTAATTTTGTCTAACATGGGCTGTCGGAAGACACCCAGCGGCGAAAGTTGCGGCGGAAGCCGGCGGGGAAAAGACGAACATGCGTGAGAAAGAGAAAGGGAAATCTGCGAGGAAGAAGACCATGCGTTGCAGGCCTCAAAATTACATTTTTGCCCTGTTTTGTCTTTTTCCCGCAGAATTACAGTTTTACCCACTTTTTTTGTCTTTTTCCCTATTTTGTCCTTTTCCGGAAATTACAGTTTCTGTTTTGTCCTTTTACGAAAATTACAGTTTTGCCCTTGTTTTGTCTTCTTACGACAAAATTACTGTTTTGCCCCTGGGTAGTCAAATTACCATTCTGCCCGTGGCCGAATTAATTGACTATTTTGCCCCGTTATGTTAATTTACCTTTTTACCTTTGGGTGCATGAATTTACAGTTTTGCCCCTTTCTTTTATTGATTAAATTATGAAATAATTATTGTGTTTTACAATTTTCAAAATTCAGTTATGAATAGTTTGTTAGTCACCAAAGTGGCCAAACCTTGAGGTATCTTGAATTTTGAATTTTGTAATGTTTATTCAATAACCCATGACTATTTGATGCTAGGATAGAAAATGATATGTAACATATCCTTAATGATGTCATGGGTATATATTGAAATTGATTTATTATAATAATTTAGGGATTAACTCAAAGGTTAATCAATTTCTTATAATTCATGAACATAATGGTTGGTAATTCATATATCTTATTAGATTTATTTGTATATCCAAAGATAGCAAATAAATTTTAATGAGGCGTATTAGTAATTACCAAATAAAAGTTATTAGCATCATTATGTTTAGTATGTTTGTGTATCATAGGATCTTCCAAAGGAGAACTATAATATACATGTATTGTTAAATTGAATCCGATTATGTGATGTTTCTCAAAGCGTTAATGTACGAGTATTTTCTTGCATACTTATAGTATCTGTACTTGTTTCTCTTCATTTGCACGCTTCATCTGTTCCATTATTCAATGGAATGAATTTCTCTGATTGGAGTGAGCAAGTCCAATTTTACTTAGGTGTCCTGGATCTTGATTTAGCACTTCGAGTTGAGAAACCAGCTGCTATTACTGACGAGAGTAGCGATGATGAAATGTCTTTCCATAAAGCTTGGGAAAGATCGAATAGACTAAGCTTAATGTTCATGCGAATGACAGTAGCGAACAACTTAAAGACCTCTCTTCCCAAAACTGACAATGCAAAGGAATTTATGAAGTTTGTGGAAGAGCGCTCTCAAATAACTAATAAGTCACTTGCTAGTACATTGATAAGTACTTTGACCACCATGAAATATGATGGTTCATATACCATGCATGAACATGTACTTGAGATGACAAATCTAGCAGCAAAGTTAAAGAATTTGGGAATGAACGTGGATGAGTACTTTTAGTTTAGTTTATACTGAATTCCTTACCTCATGAACAATATGTGACATTTCAGATGAATTACAACACTATAAAATGTAAGTGGAATGTAAATGAATTGGCCAGTATGCTTGTTCAAGAGGAAACAAGGATAAAGAATCAAAAGGCTCATTTTGTTCATCTCTTAAGTCATCAAGAGCCTGAAAAGAATTCCAAGTGGAAATGTGGGAAAGGTAGAAAGAGCAAGAAGAAAGGATTACACATCCTGAATGACTCTTCTAAGGCTTCTCAAATCCACAAGAAGGAACACAATCTTATTAAGTGTCATTTTTGTAATAAAATTGGACACTTGAAGAAAGATTGTCTGAAACGTTAAGCTTGGTTCGAAAAGAAAGGTAAGCCTTGTACTTTAGTATGTTTTGAATCAAACTTTACTGAAGTTCCTCATAATACTTGGTGGATTGATTTGGGTGCTACCACCCATGTTTCCAATATGATGCAGGGATTCCTTACGATCCAAGCCTTGAAGCCAAATAAGAACTATGTGTACACGGAGAATAGAAACAAAGCTCCAGTTGAAGGCATTGGCACTTATCGTTTAGTCTTAGATACTGGGCATTATTTGGATTCGTTTCGAACCCTTTATGTACTTATGCTTTCCCGCAATTTAGTTTCTTTGCCAAAACTTGATGTAGCGGGTTTTTCTTTTAAGTTTGGTTGTGGATCTTTCAGTTTGTTTAAGAATGAGAATCTTATTGGAATTGGAATCTTATGTGATGGTCTCTACAAGTTTAAACTTGATAATGCGTTCGTTGAGACCATAATGACCTTGCATCATAATGTCAGCACTAAACGCAGTTTAGTGGATGAGAATTCTGCTTATTTGTGGCATAAACGTTTGGGTCATATATCCAAAGAAATGATGCAAAGATTAGTGAAGAATGAAATTCTTCCAAATTTGGATTTTACTAATCTTAGAATGTGTATTGATTGTATTAAGGGCAAACAAACAAAACACACCAAGAAGGGTGCCACAAGAAGCACAGAGCTTCTTGAAATTATACACACTGATATATGTTGTCCTTTTGATGTTCCATTTTTTTGTAGAGAAAGTTATTTTATCACATTTATTGATGATTTTTCACATTATGGTTATGTTTATCTATTGCATGATAAATCTCAATCAGTGAGTGTACTTGAGGTGTATATTAAAGAGGTTGAGAGACAATTAGATAAAAATGTGAAAATAGTAAGGTCGGATAGAGGTGGTGAATATTATGGAAAGTATAATGAATCGGGACAATGTCCGGGTCCATTTGCTAAATTCCTTGAAAGACATGGTATTTGTGCTCAATACACAATGCTAGGTATACCACAACAAAATGGTGTAGTAGAAAGGCGTAATCATACTCTAATGGAAATGATTAGGAGTATGATGAGTTATTCATCTTTACCCTTATCTTTGTGGATGTATGCATTAAAAACTTCTATGTACTTATTAAACAGGGTTCCTAGTAAGGCAGTTCCAAAGACTCCTTTTAAACTATGGATAGGTAGGAAACCTAGTTTACGACACCTACATATTTGGGGTTGTCCCGCAGAAGTACGTATTTACAATCCACATGAAAAGAAATTGGATTTTAAAACGACCAGTGGTTATTTCATTGGTTATGCAGAAAAATCCAAGGGGCATAGATTTTACTAGCCTAATCATAGTACGAGAATTGTTGAATCTGGAAACGCTAGGTTCATTGAGAATGACGACATCAGTGGGAGTGAAAGAATGCGTGATGCTTGCAATCAAGAAGTTAGGGTGGAGGTTCCTTTACTCAAAACTTCTAAAATTGTTGTTCCTGATATTATTGTTCAACCAAACAATAATCAAGAACAACAAATAAATGATCAAACGCTCCATAATGAACATGTCAACAATGAACCAATTACAACAGTTGACCCACAAGAAATAGCACTAAGACGATCTCAAAGGGATAGGAAGTCAGCTCTTTCTAATGACTATGTGGTTTATCTACAAGAGTCAGAAATTGACTTGGGAATTGGTAATGATCTAGATACATTTTCACAGGCCATGGAATGTAGTGATTCTATAAAGTGGTTTGATGCCATGAAAGAAGAGTTAAAATCTATGGATCAGAATCAAGTCTGGAATATTATTGGATTGCCTAAAGGATGTAAAAAAGGTCGAGTGTAAATGGATCTTTAAGACCAAGCGCGACTCAAAAGGTGATATCGAACGATATAAGACCAGACTTGTTGCTAAAGGTTTAACTCAGAAAGAAGGCATTGATTATAAGGAGACTTTTTCACCAGTCTCCAAGAAAGACTCACTTAGAATTATTATGGCTTTGGTGGCTCATTACGATTTAGAGTTACCCCAAATGGATGTGAAAACTACCTTTCTTAATGGGAATTTAGAGAAAGAGGTTTATATGGACCAACCTGAAGGTTTTTCTGTTAAAGGAAAGGAACACATGGTGTGTAAATTAAAGAAATCAATATATGGACTTAAACAAGCTTTCCGACAATGGTATCTCAAGTTCAATGATACCATAACCTCTTTTGGGTTTAAGGAAAACATCGTTGATCGGTGTATATATATGAAGGTCAGTGGGAGCAAGTTTATCTTTCTAGTTTTGTATGTTGATGACATTTTGCTTGCTGCTAATGATCTAGGTTTGTTACATGAAACCAAGAAATTTCTCTTTAAGAATTTTGAAATGAAAGATATGGGTGACGCAAGTATGTGATAGGAATAGAAATATTCCGTGATAGATCACAAGGATTGTTAGGGTTGTTTCAAAAATCCTATATTAATAAAATTCTAGAGAGATACAAAATGGATAAATGTTCAGCAAGAATAGTTCCAATTCAGAAAAGGGACAAATTTAGCCTTATGCAATGTCTGAAAAGTGAATTGGAATGAGAGCAAATGAAAAGTATTCCTTATGCATCTATTGTTGGGAGCTTAATGTATGCTCAGACTTGCACTAGACCAGACATCAGTTTTGCCGTCAGAATGCTGGGCAGGTATCAAAGTAATCCAGGACTGGATCACTGGAAAGTTGCAAAGAAAGTTCTCAGATACTTGCAAGGAACGAAGGATTACATCACTTATAAAAGATCCAATCATCTTGAGGTGATTGGATATTCAGATTCAGACTTACTTGGATGCGCCAATACAAGGAAATCAACGTTTGGTTATCTATTCCTTTTGGCTGGAGTTGCAATTTCATGGAAAAGTGCGAAGCAGTTAGTCATTGTTGCATCCGCTATAGAGGATGAGTTTGTAGCATGCTTTGAGGCCAGTATTCATGGGTTATAGCTGCGGAACTTTATTTCAGGGCTTGTGATTGTCGACAGTATTGCCAGGAAGCTTAAAATTTACTGTGATAATTCTGTAGCAGTTTTCTTCTCTAAGAACGACAAGTATTCTAAGGGTGCTAAGCATATGGAAATCAAATACTTGTCCGTCAAAGAAGAAGTTCAGAAACAGAGAGTGTCAATTGAGCATATTAGCACTAATCTTATGATTGCAAATCCATTAACAAAAGGACTGCCGCCCAAAACATTTAATGAACATGTTGAAAGGATGGGCATTATTGGACGTCACTAATGATATTGTATGATGACTCTATTAAGTTTATGTATTTGACACTCTGAATTCATTTATGTGTGTTTCTGATATATCCTGTTTTCTACTTAGTATACATGATGGAAGTAGATGAATGTTTGATAGGATAGTCTCTAACAGAGACATAATAGTTGGATCATTGCTACATTTCTTATTTATGAATCATGATGAGTAGAGAGCTATACTTATAGTACATAGAAGGGACTGCGTCGATTAATGACACACAACCGCTATGACTCGCATTAGTCTTCTTTACTTTATTGTGATTATTATGTGATAGCCAATTTAAAGAAAAGCTTTAGCATGATGTTATTGTGCACATTATGATATTTTTTAAACCATGAAAGGAAACTCATATTGGCCAAGTGGGAGAATGTAAAATAATTGTGACCCATATGATGTTATAATAATGGTTTAATAATTATTTCATGTTATAATTAACTTATATTGGTTATGAAAAGATACGATTGATAAGGTGCGAATATGATGTGCTTTGATGGAAGGCACCTCTTGGATAACATTTCTTTTCAAAAAGGAAGTCCGGTCCTCTCTCCAACCCCAACGAACAGACGTAACGTTAATAACATAACGACGTATGGTTGTCTCTCTCCATTAGAAACAACGTAAAGCACTGAGGGTTAAGAGAGAGAAATCTGGTCTTCATTGTCTCTGTTTTCTGACGTAACAATCAACGCTGGTTTTGCTATGGATAAAGGTATGTCTTTATTCTTATCGTTCGTGAAAATCTTGAAGATCAACGATTACTGTGATGATGAATTTCCGCGTAGTTAAGTTCTTACATGCTTTTCTTAGCTTGTAATTATAAATGGAAACTCCATCACTCGTGTACGAATGTCTTTCTATTTCTAGACCCAGCTCTTTTATCTATGATATCTATCTATCTTAGATTACTAACAGTTCATGGGAAGTAAATCAAACTGAAAGTTAATTGATTCACACTTTTCCGTTTTAATATGTAAGTCATTTGCCTATTTAATTTTTGACTTTACATTTAGTATCGTAAAGGAAAAGGTAAAAAGAAGAAGAAGAAGAAGGAAATGATAGTGTTTGGATCAATAGTTGTCGAGAAACACCGTGCAAATTGGTTGGGCAAGATTCCAACATCACAAATTTGTGGGTTCCTATGGCTATTATGTCAGCTCCTGGAGAAGCAGAAGCTTTGGTCAAGAAGTTTACTACGATTTTTCTGGAGAGGCTCTGACAAAATCGTGTGTATATGTTGGGATGTATGGTGGTCCATCTATGTAGGCTACCACACCCCTTTAACCATATTAGATAACCGCTAAAGGCGATTATCAGTTTTTCGAACGTGAATAAGTATCACACCTTTAGAACGTCGTTCATTCCACAGAGAACAGTGAGATAGAAAACGATGACGACATTCCTTCTCCTCTCCCGAACGTGATAACGGGATGAACGATCTCTCGAGGCTGCAATAGAAACATTTAATCCGTGGAAATCGAGGTATGTTCATTACACGATATACTTCTCCGATCAGTGATTCAATTCTATGGCATGTTATTTCTGTGTAATCTGATGCGTATGTATTGGGATGCGTTCCCTTCAGTATATTTTGATCCATTGTTGGGTTACTGGTTTTTTTTTTCTTTTCAGAAAGAAAATTTTCGTTTCACATGAAACAGACCTTAGGATGAAGATTCAAATCCAACAAAATAGATAAATTCGAAAGATAAATCAACTTGTGTTTCGCCGGAATTGCTCCGCGATAAAATATCTTTCACCGAAGTTCATGCTTCGATTTTTAAATGTGATAAGGGGTTCTGTGATGATTTTGGACAAGAGAATTCTAGATAATCAGAAAATTCAACGCACGAAGTTTGTATAGAATCCAATAGAATTACACAAACATTGTGTCGATCAGAGTTTAATTCGATGGTGAGAGTCTACAAGTACAAATCCAAAGGAATCGATACAGATGAAATTGAAAGGAAGTGCACAAACGTGAACAAAACCAGAGTTTGACTCGATGGTATGACCTGGCATGCACAATTCCCTTTAATAATAATGAACCAACGCACCCAAAACAGCGTTAGAGTTTGACTCGATAACAATGCCTTGAACACGCTTCAATAATGCACTAGAGTTTGACTTGATGGCACAGTATCTGAGATAAAGACAAACGCCGAAGTTTAACTTAACGACGAGAATCTGAAAACTACAGCTAAGAAAAGTTAATACAGTACGATAAGTAAATATAAGATAAATTTGTTGATTTGTTCGGGAGGCTCCTCTGTAGATGCCTGGTGGTATTTATATTGGCTGCAGTGGTAATTGCTCTTTAGCGGTTGTAGTCCTTGCGCACCAACAGTTACCGCCTTCCTTTTCTTTTCGAATTCTTTTTGACCCAATCCTCAAGCAGTTAGTTGACTCTAGATAATTGATGATATTGGTGCCTTTCTTCAATTTCCATTCGTGTCAATCATGTCCACGTTTTTCGCATCTTGGGGCTTTTAAATTCAGAAATCCAGTAACCGTCGATAGGGCCCTTACCAGCTCTCTTTCGATTGTGTGGGGGTATGCCCATGTCCTCCGTATTCTACGGACTCCTTGACTTATTCTCAGAGATTGTTCGCACCTTATCCGACTCAAAACTGTCCTCCCGCCATGAAATTCAATGAAATAGCTATCATATACTTTGGCGCTCCTTGGAAATGTTAGGGAAAATCCCCATGATGTTTTGAAGATGACAAAATAATCAAAGGCTACTAATGTGTTTATTGGTTGAGTAGAACCAGGTGAAAGAATCACAAGCCGTTATGCAGATGGTGTATTAACAGATTATCTGAAGGTTATGAGTTATCTATCAATGGTGACCAAGACATTGGGCGTAGAGGTGTCTACAAGCTGGAGGTACCTAAGTAGAAGATGAACAAGCCTAGAACGAGAAGTTCGGTAAAGCTTGGAAGGATCTTGGATAGGTAAACAAGCCTAGAACGGGAAGTTCGGTAAAGCTTGGAAGAACCTTGGATAGGTGAACAGCAAGGTAGAGCCGCAATTGCCAATATGCATGGAGGAACCAGAAGATGGAGCTTAAGATACTGCATCTGAATTATGCATCTGAAGTTCTGGATATTGCATCTGAGAAGAAAAGTTTATATTGACCATAGTTGGATGTTCAGACTCAAGGAGTAGTCATCGCATGTTTGCTTCTGAGAAAGTTGAAGTCTAGTATTCAGAAGGAGGTTCGTGTTGCCTCTGAAGACTTCAGATGGAGGATTGTATTGCGTCTGAAGACTTCAGATGGAGGATTGTGTTGCCTCTGAAGACTTAATCTCGTGAAGACTTATATGCGAGCATCAACAAGGTTTCTATCAACATCAAACTCAGTGTATCTTTGTTCAGAAGCTGCGACTTATTCAGAAGCAGTGATATATTAAGGATTCAGAAACTGCGACTTATTCAGAAGCAGCGATATATTCAGATTCAAGAGACTGCTTCTGAAGTCTGGTTCTGAAGACTATTCAGAAGCTGCGAGATATATTAATTCCAGATTCTGAAGACCCACGCCTGACATATGTTGCTAAGGTATTTATGGAAGTTTGTAATCTTTGATTGACAGGATTATTCTATAACATGATTGATAGAATATCCTTGATTGGAAATTACCTTCCATGGGACAAGAAAACTTCCATATTTGAAGAACTCCACTTATGGAAACCGAAGATTGAGTTGTATGGGCGACTGAATCTGAGGGGTTCAGATTCAGCACCAACGGTCACCAAATCTCCCTAGATACAGTCTCGTTCAATCAAGATTGATGGCGTCCAATCAGCGATTGAAGAGCGATCCTTTGAAGACCTGTCCAACGGCTAGTTTGGGGGTGAAGGAGTATAAAAGGAGATCCATGGTGCTACTACGGTGTGAGATCAGAATCATCAATTCCAAAGTGCTAGAGTTATTCAGACTCATACTTGTCTCCGTGAGCTTAACGTTATAATCTTTGAGAGGCTTTGTAAGAGTGATTGAGAGAGGATAGTGTGATCTATCAAAGAGAGTATCATCACTTGTTGTAAACCTCCATTGATTCATCTAGTGGAATCCAGCCAATCGGCTGTCAGCGTGGGAGAGTAGACGTAGGCTTGATCTAAGCCGAACCACTATAATTGTGTGCAATATTCTCTATCTCTAAACTCTTATCATTTTATCATTGCGTTTGATAGAATATTTCATGCTGGTATTTATATTCAGAATTTGCATACTCATGTTCAGAATCATAAACTGCACATATTCAGATTCAGATTCTATTTTGACTTGATTCTTTTAATTCCGCATTTTCTAGTCAAAATCATTTTAAATCACCTATTCACCCCCCTCTAGGTGATATTGCTAGATCTAACAGGAAAGACCTTGAATCCAGCGGGACTGCTTCTTGTTGGCGCTCAATTTACCAACAGGTTTGATGATTTCTTCAAATGATGCCCATTGGTACCATCACGTGCTCTGTACGAGCTTTCTTTATTCTCTCTCGACGTGCCTTCTCCTCATGTGTCTATCACGTGTGTTGACTCCTCACGTGTTCTGCTCAAGTGTCGACCCCTCACGTGTTTTGCATGTGTGTTGATCCTTCACGTGCTCCGCACATGTATTGATCTTTCCCGTGTGTAGCACATGCTTCGGCAGGCGAGTTATTTTGAGTGTCAACAACTTGGTACAGCCTGCAGAGACTCATTCATACTACAAAGACAAATCGGCCATAGCCTCAAAGTACAGCCGGCGATCATCGAATCTCGCATCAACATTAGTGATGAGAACGTGCTGAGATTTCCCTCTCCAATAACTTAGCTATTGCGCGCCTATGTTTGGCGTCCCCAATACCATTACCGTATAGAGATGACAACAACACTAATAGATTGAAAGGGTACAAAAAACGCCTCGTAAATACAAAATCTATTTCTAGATCGGAATAGAAGATCACCCATACTTACATCTAGCTCAAGATTCAGAGAGAAGACCTGAAAAAAAAAAATATATACCGGTTGATCATAAAATCACTTTCAGATAAGCCGACTGCTAAAGGCAGCAGTAGAGGAACCTCGTAGACTTGTGAAGCGCTCAACTATATGGGGCAAGCACCGGAGCTGGAGCGACCGAGCATATTCTTTCAAGGCTCTCGCGCTTCGAACTTCTGAGCCCACAGGACAAAACTCTCAACTTTTGTCGAGGAAGTCATGGCATCGTCCGCGAAATCAACGAAGAAGTCTTGAAAATGAGAATATAGAGAAATAGGGAGACATAAAGGGAGAGGGACTCCCTTAGGGATGTCGCACAGAAAGAAAGTTGGGCGGTGGCTTAAGGAGAAGAGAGGAAACCTAGGTGCTGGTAAAAAACTTCTGCATCAAAAGCCACTACTTCCATGCGATTTTACTGCTCGGTTAGGGAGAAACGAGGTCGAAAGCGTCAAGCGCGCGGGCTGCAACTCGAACCACGACCAGCCTACTTTGGAACCTCATTAGTCTGTATTCTGGTAACTTTCTTGCTTCAAAATTATCATATTTTGAAAATAAGTTGTCCATTGTTGTCGTACATGCCCGATTCTTCCGAAAACGGAGTTCGGACAAAGGAGTTATGAGGTCTCAAAGTTGGCCTATTGAATCTGTCAAATCTGAAATTTGTGCCATTCGCACATGTGCTAACGTCAAACGGCCATACAGTCTATCTCCTTATCCGATTGTACTTTTGTGTTCACGGCTGGCATGGGCACGAAAGTTTCTCCATTCTGGGTATTTTCGAGAAATTTTCGTAATTTTGGCTTTTTTTTGGAAATTTCGAACAAGGATGGGAAAATAAGAGTATTTGCAATCTGGTTATGTTCTGTGGCTGAAAATGTTATGTTTTTCATTAATGTTGATGGAAAAATATTATATATAAGGCATGTACGTTGTGACATTTCGGGGGAGTAACCGTATAAATGGGAAGTCTCGAAAAACTTGAACTTTTCTATCTACCTACTACAAATTAACATGTCTTTTTTTGGATGAACCCTATCCTAGGGAAGAGCAAAAGGAACCGATTGGACCGAAAATCGCCGGACCGGACCGGACCAAATCGGCTGGTTCAGACCGAACCGCCCACATGGACCACTCGGACTGGACCGCTCGGGATCCGATCACCCCTATCCTATTCAATGTTGTTATTTATGCTTCTCAAGCGTTATTTACCCCATTTCAATCTTTCTTGGAGTTTATGGACTGAAATAATACATTTAGGGACACTTTTGTAATTTTCCTATGGTTGGGCTCTTTTGAGGTAATTACGATTTTTGACTAGCGAAAAATTGTTGATGTAGCTTTTTTTTTTTTTCTTCTCTTTCTTCTGTGGCATTAACTCTAACTAAAGCATAAAGTATATGACTGAAATGTTATCGTTTTTTGTCCTTATAACGTTTTTACCCCATATCATGAATTAAAATAAACAAGGCTAGAAGTTATTTTGAAAAGAACATAACTCTAAAATAACCATTTCTTTTCTAGGTTATTTCAGTGAAAATTTTATGATAAAGAAAAATGCTTCCGGGAGAAATCATTTTAGTTTCCATTTGTTTGGTGATGTGCTGAAAAATGTGACCAATTTTTATTGTACTTACTCCTAACTAATCTTGTACCATTAGCTTTGTTTGGCATTTGTCCGCCCTTATTAGAGAATCTCCACAAAGTACTTACTATTTTTCAAATTTAGGATGATTTGAAAAATATTTTCTTAAAATAATCGTTTGTATCGCATACAAAAATAAATGAATCAAAAATATTTTCATCATCCACGAAAATGTCTAAACATGAATTATGTTGACAATGAAAACATCTTTGATTGACTAATTCTTCCGAAAGATACAAGCGATTATTTTTTGGAATATCTTTTTCAAATCATTCATTTTTTGCGAAACAAATGGAGCCTTGATGACCAAAGTCTATTCTTTTCATTGTTTTTTATCTAGAACATATTTTGGTTTGGAAGGTCATGTGCTTGATACATATATGAAAAACATTCTCTCTACTAGCAAATCTCTTCTCAATTATCATACTTGAGATTTATCTCAATGGGATTCTGGTCGTTAATGGTAATCAAAATTGAACTCCTATTAGTGAATCGCTATGTCAGTAAGTGAACTGTAATTCTTTGGCCTTGCTGCTAAGGATGTCCGCATGCAGATATATGTTACCTTTACATGCAAAATTGAGATGATCGTATCGGTCCTATGAATGGGAAATTACCAAGAAATTCATAAACCTATTTTATTTGGGTCAATTTAGTCATAAATCTTACAATTTGGTCAATTAAGTCCTAAACTTTTGACGATTTGCCAATTTAGTCCTTCTAACCAATTTTGGCCGGATATCGCTGATATGGTATTTGTGCGTGCGTGCGTGGGTGTGTGTGTGTGTGTGTGTGTGTGTGTGTGTAATAGGGTGTTTAATGTTACTCTTCACCAACGTGGCTTATGCGGAACCTTCACTAACGTGACTTATTTGGAACGTAATTTCTTAAATGTATTTATAAACAGCGAAATTATGAGCCAATTACCAAATTCGACATGAATGAGGCAATTACCAAATCCTACATGAATAATTTATTGTTCAGCAATTGTTTTTGCAAGTGTAAGTGTCCAATCAAATTAGGACGTGTATTCATGAGCAGAACAACTAAACTTGAGTTAAGATATAAGTTGATTGATTGGATATTCATTTAATTCTAGTAAATATTAGAAAAAATTTTCTATAAATAGGAGGTCTCGCAATTCAATTTGGGAAGAATAGATGGAGACTTTAAATTTTGTAGATTTATGAAAATGTTCCCGATAATTGAAGAACTTCGAAAACGTAAAAACCTATCGGATATAGGTAATCACAACCCCAATCAAAATGTTTGTCATCAAGACCTCAACAACAAGTCATCAAGAACTCGCCAAATGTTCAGGTCATCAAGACCTTAGCCATATTCAATTAGAGATGAAGCCATCCCTCAAATTTTGCTCATATCAATGGAATATGACATATTAATCTTACACCTTCAAAAAGGGAAAAATTATCAAAAAGTTCTAAGCCTATTGCAATTTTGTGCCAATGCAGTCCCAAACCTTTTCTTTTTTTTTTTGCCGATTCAGTCATAAACCTTTTACAATTGTGCTAATTCAGTCCTTCCAGCCAATTTTGGCCGCCCCGATACTATCGTGGATGCTATCCAGCGACATAATATTTTATTATTTTTTTCCCTTTTTCTCTTTTATTTTTCTATCTTCTTTTTTTTCTTCCCTCTCCTTCCTTTGGCTGACGGCCAGCTGGCGAGGTCACCCTCGCCGAAGTGGAAAAAAAATGAATAAAGACTTAGAAAAGAAAAGAAAAGAATAAAAAATAAAATAAAATAAAAAATTCAAAAAAATTGAAAAAATATTAAAATAATATGTCGTCTGATGGCCCATGCCGATCGACGTCCACGTCAGTACCGGCCGGTTAAAGTTGGCCAGATGGACTGAATTGGGATAATTGCAAAAGGTTTAAGAGTGAATCGACAAAAAAAAAAAACAAAGTTTAAGACTGAATTGGCACAATTGCAATAGATTTAGGATTTTTTTGGGTAATTCTCCCCTTCAAAAGGTATGATATTGTTATATAGAAATAAAAAATATACCCATTAAACAAATGCATCTTTTTCTATTACTTGGCATCTCATATTAATGGAATACAATCGAAAATATGCGTATAGACAATGCATGCCCGGATAAAGCGTGGGCTAAGTAACAAGTAAATATTACACCTTGAAGAAGAAGATGCACCTAGAATAGACTGTCTTTTTTCCCGCTTTGCATTTTCCGGCAACCTAAAAAACATTTGTTATTCCATCATGAAAGTTCCGTACAAACGTTGTCGTGACTCCTTTATCAAAGAATCTGATCTTTCGGTTGGCAAAATATAATTCTCATCGTTTCCTTTACATGCATGTGGCAAGTCATCGCGAGATAACACTTTCTGGATAATTCCTTCCTTCTTTTGGCAATTCATTGTTTGAACGTATATGTCAATTTATTTATTTATTTTGGCTTTCTACTGAGTCCTAAAAGAAAAATCTTTTCTATCAAAGAATCTGTTCCTCAGGTTTGTTTGGATGTTTCTGGTGAAGTAGACCAATTCAATTATCGAAAAAAGACCGCACTGAAAACAGTGTTTATTTTCTCGTACATTAAAAGTTGCTTCTAAAAACAACATCTTCATAATATTTTCTCATATAATGAGAACATTTATTTGTTTACGAATGGAACACGACATTTTCAAGCAAACAGAAAATCTGAAAGCCCAAGATTCTATTTATTCGTATTTTCCATGAAAATAAAAAAATCTAAAAACACTTTCACGAATTGAACTGGCCTTGGTTGCTACTTCCACACCATTTGCGAAGACAAATGGCATCAATCGGAACGTTCCGTGCGTGCTTTTCTTTTTCAAGAGAATTGGAATTTTTCTTTCTCCTCAAGATGTAATTTGGATAGCGAAGCATAATATTTTGATCTGTACATCGACTGTGGAAAATGAGTCTTATGAACATGGATTCAGAGTCTCGAGTCATTTTCTCTTTGCTCCAATTATCAATCAATCTTTTCTGTATGTGGCCCTCATCTATTTAACGCGTACATCGTCTCGTTTCACTATGGAGTTGGGATTCTCCTCCGCATAACTATTCTTCTCACAACGGATTGACGATAACGAGAGATTTAGAATAACTTATAGAGAATGGTCCAAATGAAGAATCTAATACTTATCTCGTGTGAGCCTCTTTTTCCACCATTAGCTTTAGAATGTGACATTTTATTCTTTACTTTTAAAAGTAGACACGCATCGAATCAAAAGAAAAAAAGGATCACGTACAACATGTGTGTGGCTCTTGGCAAAGTAGACGATCAAATTGGGCAAGTGTTGTAGGTATATCGAATTGGTATTTCGAACCTTCACGACCCCGACGCACTTTAATCTGTGAGCTTTTCGGATGATTTGAATTTAGACAAAACATGAAGTCTCGATACATATTGGAAGCTTAATATATAAAGAAAAAAAAGAGGGGGGGGGGGGGGAGGATGAAGTAAAGAAGATAAAAGGAAAGGAAGGAAGAAAGGTGGGTTAATTATTCCCGCCATGTTCTGGGCGATTCTCACTCCGGTCGGTTCCTTTTGCTCACCCCTAGGATAAGGTTCATCCTAAAAAAGAAACGTTAATTTTTAATAGATAGACAGAAAAGTTCATGTTTTTCGAGACTTCCGTTTGTCACAATTTACAAATCTCAATGTATAAAAAATTTCTATCAACATTAAAGAAAAAACATAATACATTTGCCAACCAAAGAACTTCAAAAACGGAAAAACCTATCGGATTTAGGTCATCACGACCCCAATCAAAATTTTGTCATCAAGACCTTAACAACAAGTCGTCAAGAACTCACCAAATGTTCAGGTCGTCAAGACCTCAACCACATTCAATTAGAGATGAGCCATTAAGCCCCTCGAGTTGTACTCATATCAATGGTTACGCCTTCAAAAAGTACGATATTTTTCTATAGAAATATAAAATATTCCCATTAAATAAATGTATCTTTTTCTATTACCTGACATCCCATATTAATGGAATACCGAATACCATCGAAAATATGCATATGCATATAGTGATGTAGAACAACTGGCGTATGATTTCTTGGAAAAACGCGATCGCCAGAAATTAGGACGATTTCTGCGCTAATTCGCGCTAGGGGCTAGCGAGCTCATTTAGATAGGTTTTCGGATTGTTTTTGAAATTAGGCAACTTTGCGATATATCTTTTTGATTTGATTTCTATTTTGATTTGATTCTCGTTATCTCATTTTATGTTATCTTTAAGGAGTCCGATCTATATAAGGGACGTCCATCTTACGTAATGTCAGACTTCAATATAAGAATTTTCAGTCAATCTTTGGAGAAGCTTTCCAGTTATTACTTCCCTGCGTCATTTGGTATCAGAGCAAGGTTTTCCCTGCGACGATGACTAATAACGTGAATCAAAATACCTCCGTAGCTGAGGGCCATGCCAATGAGCCTATTTCACGAGAGGAGTTTACCCAGTTTGCTGAGGAAACTCAGCGAACCCTGCAAGGTAACCAATGAACGATGCAAGAATTGCTTGCCGCCATCCAACGCTTGTCTGCAAACCCTAACCCTAACCCTAACCCCGGCGTTCTTCCGGCCAAGCGTGTTCCGGTCGCTCGCATCCCAGAAGTAGCGGTGGAGCACGGGGCCAACCCCCAGCGGCAACGTCAAGCCCATGCTGAGGATTCCCACGAAGCTGAAGGTGAGTTTCTAGAACCGGTCTGTAGAGGCTACCAGAATAGAGGCTACCGACGCGATCCTGAGTAATACCAATTGAAGATCGACCTCCCCACCTTCAATGGCAATCTCAACATCGAAGACTTCCTTGATTGGCTTTGGGAAGTCGAGAAATTCTTCGATGCCATGGATATTGAAGAGGACCGCCAAATGAAACTGGTGGCTTACAAACTGAAGGGTTGTGCCTCGGCGTGGTGGGAGCAAACACAATTATCCCGTCGCCTTCAAGGTAAGGCTCCCATCCAAACCTGGAGTCGGATGAAGCAGATGCTAAAGATGCGGTTCCTTCCGCCTGACTATGAACAAGTCTTGTTCCAACAATTTCAGGACTGCAAACAAACGGGTCGGACGGTTCAGGCCTACACAGAGGAATTTCTCCGACTCTCTGCCCGCAACAATCTTGCCGAGTCGGAAGCACAGCAAACCGCCAGGTATATCAACGGCCTACACTTAAATACCCAAGATCGTGTTTTGCTACATCGCCTATATTCTGTAGAGGATGCACAAGAGATGGCCAGAAAAGTAGAGTTGCAGCTGGAGCGAACCAACTTCTCAAATCGAGGGGCATTCGGGCTAGGAAAATCACCGGAGGCTACTGGATCCTCTAATTGGCCATCCAACACTATGAACCGAAGTATGGGGAGTACTGTTGGGGTGCCCAAGCCTCCCGAGCCTCCTACATCCAAAGCTCGTGAGGTTGCTTAGAATCCTTACGCAAAGCCCTATCCAGGAAAGTGCTTTAAGTGTAATGAACCTGAACATCGTTCGAGTGGTCCGCGGCGGAAGGCGGTGAACCCTATGAGAATGACTGGGAGGATGAAGAAGAAGAAGTCGACGAAGAAGGAAAACATGTTAACTGCGTGGTCAGACGGCTGCTATTGACCCACGAAAAGATGATTCACAGAGAAGTAACCTTTTCCGCACCCGTTGCACTATCAGTGGGAAGGTCGGTGATGTCATTATTGATAGCGGCAGCTGCAAGAACATTGTATCAAAAGCACTTGTCGATCACCTCCAACTGAAGACAGCAACTCACCCGTCGCCTTATATGATTGGTTGGATTCGTAAGGGGCTGGAATTGAAGGTAACTCAGTCTTGTCGTTTACCTATTTCCATTGGAAGATCTTACAGGGATACAATAATTTGTGATGTTGTTGAGATGGATGCATGCCACATCTTGTTGGGACAACCATGGCAATATGATGTTGATGTTACTCACCGAGCGCGTGAGAATATTTACTCCTTTGTGTGGGAGAAGACAAAAATCACTCTTCATCCTTTAGATGAAGCCACTCGTGTCTTGCAAACTACTCAAAAACAGAATGGAACTGGCGTTCTACTTAATGTTACTAAAAGGAATGGTATGTACTTGATTATAGATAGTGGACCCAAGCAGGAAATCAGCATAATTCCAGAAGCTCTACAACCGTTGCTTAAGTCTTTCTCTGGTCTTACTCCTAAGGATCTACCTGATGGGTTACCCTCGATGCAAGACAACCAGTATCAAATTGATTTTCTACCCGGTGCTAGTCTCTCGAACCTACCACATTATCGCATGACCACGAAGGAAAACCTGATACTACAGGAGAAGGTGGAAGAACTCCTTCGGAAGGGTTTCATACGAGAGAGCATGAGTCCATGTGCCGTTCATGCCCTCCTTACACCGAAGAAAGATGGGAGCATGCGAATGTGTGTGGATAGTCGAGCGATTAACAAAATCACTGTGAGGTATCACTTTCCTATACCTCGCTTAGATGATATGCTTGACAGGTTGGCAGGATCAAAGGTCTTTTCGAAGATTGATTGGCGGAGCGGGTACCATCAGATCCACATGAGACCTGAAGATGAATGGAAGACGATGTTCAAAACAAGCGAAGGACTTTACGAATGGTTAGTCATGCCCTTTGGACTTACCAAGGCTCCTAGCACTTTTATGCGCTTGATGACGCAAGTTCTTAAACCTTTTTTGGGAAAGTTTGTGGTGGTGTATTTCGACGACATCCTTATCTATAGTCATGATGAACAGCAACATGTGGACCACCTACGAGATGTCTTACAGGTTCTAGAGGTTAATCAACTCTATATCAACTTGTCCAAATGCAGCTTTATGACCAATCAATTGCTGTTTTTAGGGTATGTTATTAGTACAGATGGCCTTCAAGTCGATGGGGCAAAGGTTGCCGCCATTCGAGAGTGGCCTACACCTAAGACTGTTGGGGAAGTGCGGAGTTTTCATGGTTTAGCAACATTCTACCGTCGGTTCATCCGCAATTTCAGTACCATCTTGGCTCCTATTATAGAGTGTTTGAAGAAGGGGCAATTTAAGTGGAGTGATGCGGCAGAGGCGAGTTTTTCCTTAATCAAGGAAAAATTATCTACTACTTCGTTCTTGTCTTGCCAAACTTTGACAAGGTATTTGAGCTAGACTGTGATGCTTCTGGAATAGGGATTGGTGCTGTGCTATCCCAAGAAGGCAAACCGGTTGCTTATTTCAGTGAGAAATTAAATGAAGCTCGACGCCGATGGTCTACTTATGAACAGGAATTCTATGCTGTGGTACAAGCTATTAAACATTGGCAATCTTAATTATATCAGCATGAATTTATACTCAATACGGATCACCAAGCGCTTAAGTACATCAAGAGCCAAAAGCATTTGAACAAGATGCATGAGTGCTGGGTTTCTTTCTTGGAGCAATTTAATTTTGTGCTTCGACATAAGGCAGGTCATCTTAACAAAGTGGCTGATGCTCTAAGCCGCCAAGCCTCGTTACTTGTTACTATGCAGAATGAGGTGGTGGGCTTTTAGTCTTTGAGCGACCTCTATCCTGAAGATGAGGACTTTCAAGATACATGGGCGAAATGTCAAGCTGCTGGTTCTGATGGTGACATGATTATTCATGACAACTTCTTGTTTTATGGCAACAGGTTGTGCATTCCGCATAGTTCTCTTCGAGAGAAACTGATTCGAGAACTACATGGTGGGAACCTTGGAGGACTTTTGGGGCGTGATAAATCCATCGCCTTGGTGGAAGAGCGTTATTATTGGCCACAATTGAAGCGCGACGTTGGGCTTTATGTTCAGAAGTGTCCTGTCTGCCAGACTGCGAAGGGACATTCCCAGAATACTGGCCTTTATATGCCACTCCCAATTCCATCCGGACCCTGGGTGGATATTTCCATTGATTTTGTCTTGGGACTCCCGCGAACCCCACGATGTATGGATTCTGTCTTTGTTGTGGTGGATAGATTCGCAAAGATGTCCCATTTTATTCCCTATAAGAAGACATTCGATGCTTCTCATGTTGCTGGCCTTTTCTTTCGCGAAGTGGTTCATCTACACGGTGTACCAAAGACGATTACTTCCGATCGGGATACCAAGTTCCTCAGCCATTTCTGGAGAACCCTATGGAAGTTATTTGGTACGAGCTTGCAGTACGGTAGCTCCTTCCACCCTCAGACTAATGGACAGACCGAAGTGGTTAACCGAACTATGGCAGACATCATCCGCTATCTTTGCAGCGATACGCCAAAGCAGTGGGACCGATATCTTGCATAGGCAGAATTTGCTTTCAATAACACGGTCAACCGCTCCACTGGCAAATCTCCATTCGAGGTTGTTTATGGTAGTGTTCCTCAACATACCCTTGATCTGATTCCTCTGCCTAAATTTCCTGGTTATAGTGTGGCGGCAGAAAATCTGGCGACCAAAATTATGGAGGTTCAAGCTAATGTTGCACGCCAACTTGTTGCTTCTAACTCGAAGTATAAGGATGGTGCTAATAAACGACGTCGTTCTAAAGTTTTTGAAGTAGGCGATGAAGTTATGGTTTATCTACGAAAGGAGCGATTTCCTATCGGTACGTATAACAAGCTAAAGCACAAGAAGGTTGGCCCCTGCTGAATCATCAAAAAGGTCAATGACAATGCCTATGTTGTTGATCTTCCTGGTGATCTTACAATCTCTCCAACATTCAATGTGGCGGATTTATTCGAGTATCATTCTCCAGATACTCCCCTTTATCCTGATAATAACTCGAGGACGAGTTCTTCTAAAGATGAGGAGAATGATGTAGAATAACTGGCGTATGATTTCTTGGAAAAACGCTATCGCCAGAAATCAGGGCGATTTCTGCGCTAATTCGCGCTAGGGGCTGGCGAGCTCATTTAGATAGGTTTTCGGATTGTTTTTGAAATTAGGCAACTTTGCGATATATCTTTTTGATTTGATTTCTATTTTGATTTGATTCTCGTTATCACATTTTATGTTATCTTTAAGGAGTCCTATCTATATAAGGGACGTCCATCTTACGTAATGTCAGACTTCAATATAAGAATTTTCAGTCAATCTTTGGAGAAGTTTTCCAGTTATTACTTCCCTGCGTCATATAGACAATGCATGCCCATATAAAGCGCGGGCTTAGCAACGAGTAAATATTACACCTTGAAGAAGAAGATGCACCTAGAATAGACGGTGTCTTTTTTCCCGCTTTGCATTTTCCGGCAACCTAAAAAGCATTAGTTATTTCATTGTGAAAGCTCCATGCAAACATTGTCGTGACTCCTTTATCAGAGAATCTGATTTTTCGGTTGGCAAAATATCATTCTCATCCTTTCCTTTACATGTATGTGGCAAGTCATCTCGAGATAACTCTTTCGGAATAATTCCTTCCTTCCTTTTGGCAATTCATTATTCGATGGTATACCTCCATTTTCTTTTTCTTTTTACTGAGTCCTAAAAGAAAAATCTTTTCTATCATTAGTTCATTTTTCTGTTACACTAATGGAATCAGTTCCTCAGGTTTGTGGTGAAGTAGACCAATTCAATTATCGAAAAAAGACCGCACTGAAAACAATGTTTATTACCTCGTACATTAAAAGTTGCTTCTAAAAACAACATTTTCATAAAATTTTCTTCCTATGATGAGAACATTTATCTTTCCGAGTCGAACACGACATTTTCAAGCAAAATAGAAAATCTGAAAGCACAGGATTCTATTTATTCACATTTTCCATGAATAAAAAAAAAACCAAAAACTCTTTCATAAATTGAGGCGGCCTTGATTGCTACTTCCACACCATTTGCACAGATAAATGGCATCAAACCGGAACGTTCCGCGCGTGTCTTCTTTTCTAAAAGAATTGGAATCTTTCTTTTCTCCTCAAGTTGGATAGCGAACTAACCATATATATGCCTTTCTCTAAACAGATTGATCGGCATCAAACATTACTGAAGAGCAAAATGGCACAAGGGAAGATGAGCAAGTACAGGCAAATCGGCTTCTTGATGGACGCTGGGGCAGACGTGAATCCTGATGAGTACCTAACCGACCTGGATAGGCTCACCAAGCTTCTCCAAGATGGCGTCATTTACAAAGATAAGAAGAAGGCAAGCCCTCCTCTCTCTCTCTCTCTATCTCGATCTCGATCGGATAATCTATATATATATGAAAGATATTCTTGATGGACGTCCTACGTGCCAATGTCGGTGCTGACATGGATAATTTTTAATGATATTTTAATATTTTTTTCAAATTTTCTGTTTATTTTAATTTATTTTCTTTTCTTAATGTGGCCTGTGAGGGCTGGGGCACCCTTGCCCTCACCGGCTATGGACGAGGACCCGGCGACCCTCGCCCAAGCTGGGAGAGGCCAGCCTCACCCGAATCTAGGCAAGGCTTCAGGCGGCCGCAATGGTCTAGGTGAGGTCGGGCGAGGGTTGTCGGGCCTTCCCATGTGGCCGGCGAGGGGCCAGAGACCCTTGGCCGGCCACAGCAACAAAAAAAAACAAGGAAAAAAACAAAAATATAAAAGATAGTAAAATTTTATTAAAAATTATCCACGTCAGCGCTAGGTCTTCCACATAGGACGGTTAGTGTCCACGTCAGCAATTTCTAGCCAAAATTGGCCGGATGAATTCAATTGGCAAAACTTGAAAATGTTTAAGACTCAATTGGCAAAATTAAAAGATTCAAGACTGAATTGACAAAAGTGCAATAGATTCAAGAAATTTTGAACAATTTTCTCATTTTTGTGATAATGTTAAGTGCGCACTCGTGTTAATATATATATGTGTGTGTGTGTGAGAGAGAGAGAGAGAGAGAGATCCCAAAATATCATTTCGAACGGGTCGATAGCAACTTTGTTCATTCTTCCTCCTTATACTTTGACCTTCACGCACGCACTAACTGATGTTTCTCTGCTCAAATTCCCAAAGGCTTTACAACCATAACAGTATTTGGGCGACTGTGAGCGATAAATTCTTGAAGAAATGGACTCTACAATAAATTTTAATTGTTATAATTTATTTTTTATAGCTCAGAACAAATTATTAATCTCACAATAAATTAAGAACAATCATATAATGATTTCTCTATTTCAAAACGCTGTTTGTGGCGGAGGTTTTGGGTTGATCCCCAAGGACGTACCTGCTTCGCAATCTTTGCTAGGGGACTCAACATCACCAACGGCGATGGACCTATATTGGCAATGGACGACTGAAAGGTACTTTTGAATCATTATATATATGTGTGCGCGCGCGTGTATGTATACGTATCTTTTATCATATACTGCACCCTGCCTTACACTACGACTCTAATTAGGATTGTTCATATTATGGTAAAGGATGAATTACATCGGATAGAGGGGAACATAAAAAGGATAAAGCAAGGCATTTGATGGAATTTCTTTAGGGAAAATCTTGAAAGGGAAACCATAGCAAGAGACCGAAATTTGTTTGAGGGAAGTAATGCAAGTATACATAATATCGATCTTTATCTTCTCTCTTATAATTCATAATTGTTGGAATTATTCTTTTGGTATAATGCTGTTTATGTTTCACCCTCTTGTGCTACATAGATAGATTTGCCTTGACAAGGGCGCGATGAGTCGTCCTTCGATCTTGGTATCTAAATTTTCATTTTTGCCTTCACAAGTGGTATCTAAATTTTCATTTTTGCCTTCACAAGGGCGCGATGAGCCAATTAAATGAAGAGTGCAAGATACTTTTGAGGGATATTACACAAATAAGAACTTCGCACCCGATATTCAATATCGTTCTTGAACTTTTAATTTGTTCATGTAGTCCCTTAACTTTACCCCAATGTGTAATGTGGTCCTTGAACTTTTGATTTGTTCAATGTGATCCTTAAACTTTTGGTAAATGTAGACAGGTACCAAAAGTTCAAGATCACATTGAACAAATGAAAAGTTTAGGGACCACATCGCGTATGTGCAGGGATCACATTTAACAAATTGAAATTTTAAGAACGGCATTGCACATTAGGCCAAAATTCAGGGACTATTTATGTCATTTTCTCTATTTTTAATGAATAAAATTGTAGATTCATCTTCAAAGATTGCCATCAAAGTTAGTAAGTTCATTATATACTAAGAACTAGGTACTGTGACCTATTTGAATTGCTTATTAAGTTTTAATTGTACTATTTACTTCAATCTTATCCATTTCGCTTATTTTATCGATCCTATATATATATATAGTACGTATATTACTCTAACAGTAGACGTAATAAAACTACTTCAGCGATGGCATCGAAGTGGCAAAAGCGCTGAAGGCGAGGTGGCTAGAAGTCAAAGGATCGTTTTGGACAATGGATCTTACGCCGGATACGCAGCACAAAGTCTCATCTCGGACGAGGACGGAGGGGACGTCCGTCGGCCCCATGGACGGGCAGGCGGTGAGCCTGAGACTGACTCTCCTGGACGGGACCAACCAAAAGAGCCGGGCGGCGTTGCCCGGAGACAAATCGCGAAACAGTCCGTGGTATGAACTGGAGGTGGGGAGGTTCACCGTGACAACACATAATGTGGGCAAGATGGAATTTTCCATGAAGAAATCGTTCGGAGGATGGATGGGAGGGCTCGTCATCGGGGGCGTTGAGATCAAGGGCGTGTGATCACAAGCGGTTATATATATATATATATATATATATATATATATATATATATATATATATATATATATATAAGAGCGAATCCGGATGAATTGTCTTCATGGAAGTGGCTATAGTGTTACGTGTGTATGGTCTCCAAAAACATGAACTTTTCTGTCTCTCTACTAAAAATTTACATTAAAAATTAATGATGTGTTCATAAGGCATTTTTTCAGTTATCTTCCGATTCTTGGGATGTCTCGAAAAACATGAACTTTTCTGTCTGTCTATTAGAAATTTACATTAAAAGGCCTGCAGGCCCTCACCCGAGGTCAGCGGGGTCACCGGCAATGCGGCGACGGTGAGGGCCCTCGCCGCGGCAAGACCCAATTCCTTTTTTTATTTTTATTTTTTTTAGCTTGTTAGCTTATTTTTAGATTTAATTAAATTTAACAAAAATTAGCTTATTTTAAGTTCAAAAGTCCACGTGCACTAAATTTAAAAAAAAAATGCCACATGGACTGATTTTGTTAGAAAAAAAAAATTTGCCAGGTACTCAATTTGGTCGGGATTTCTCCGATTTGGCACTTAAGTGAGCCGGCGAAAAACTTTGGCACTAAATTGAGCGCCGTATACAAACTTTAACGGTTGCCATTCAAATACTGTCAAGTAAATTACTGATACACAGTTTCATTATTACCCGACTACTCAAGTACAACAAATACTGAAATAACTCCCTCACCATCTCAAGTTGATGAGCTTGACTTATTTATCTTTCTCAAACCACAGTAGGTTAACCAGAAGGCACATTCCACCTGAAAGTTTCTATTTCCTGGTCAGCTTGGTAATGCATTGTGCTTCGGAAGTCTGCGCCGGATCCGTCATGCTGAGATGCGCCATCAGAAGCCAAACGTGGCTGAGAAGCTCTCCTCCTTGGCTCAGGCTCTCGGAGTGTTCGTAGCCCTTGCTCTGGCAAGCCGCGTACATCAGGAACTTGGCCCAGACCTTGCCGATCAACTCCCATTTACTGCTGAAGTTGTTCGATTCGATTTTGTTCAACTGGGACATCGAACAGCACCGACCTGCTTTTGCCGCCGCGTATTTTCTGGGCGGGCAGCTGAGTCCCCACTTGGAGCAGAAGATGGCAGGCTTCGCATAGATCACGCGACGCCGCTGACTTGTGCGGCTTGTTGCAGCTTTTAACACTGGTGTGGGAATGCTCCTCTTTCTTGAGTAATTTCCGCGCCCACTTCAGGACAACCGACCAGATGAGGCTGGTTTCTTTCCTCGACAGCACCGCTAGCTTGTCCTCAAAGAACTTCTGAGCGTCGACCGAAGTGTCTTCGTATCGGAGCATCCCTATCCCTGTGGGCAACGTGGAAGGATGGAGTACTAAAAGATAGATCATGTACCGAGAGACCAACCTACTCATCTTGAAGTTGGTGACGTCTTCCGGTTTTTTGCCCTGCCTCTCGCCATGGTCCTTGTTGTGGCAGAGCTCAGTGGCTATGTGCCAGATGAGGATGCTCTGGTCGAACTCCATATCTTTCACACTCCAGCTCAGTTCATCCTGGTTCATCCTGGTTAGTCCTTTGCTAGTCTCCAGCTTAAGGCTCGTCAACCAGCTCTTCCCTCTGTTGCTCGGTCCCAGATCTTCGACTGTTTTCCTCATGTGACGAAAGATCCATTCTTTGACGTTGCTCTTGAACTCTTTGTAATCGACATAGAAGTTCTTCTGCAGCTTCTCGTCTAACTTGGCGAGAATCGGATACTTGCTGAAGATCCCGCTTCTTTTCCTGATAGATAGTCCCAAGAGGCTAAACTGGGCGACGGAATTCGACCATCTTCTGTGCTGGCAGACCCGGAGAAAAGCAAAGCCACCACGGACGAAACTGCGGATGCCCCGGGTCTCTGGAGCCGCCAGTGGTCGACCCAGTTGGACGAAATCGCGAGAAGAACCGAGTACACCTCTAAAAGAATGGCCGCGCTTATCAGCAAGAAGGTGATCCAGACGTAACTTTGGGGTAATCCTTCCTATCCTGTAAAGGAGAAAAACACCAACACGGCACTCGGCGCCGAGAGATTGATGACGCAACGAATGACCCCCCAAGCACGGCTCAGCAACATTGCCTTGGTGTAGAGCAGATCGTACATGAACCCGAGGTCGATCTCCACGAACCCGAAAGCCGCCTCCGAGTCCATATCAGGGTTCATGAACATGCGCTTACTGGCCTCCAGGTCGCCGAAGTTGAGGATGAGGCCGGCGAAGAGAAGCTTGAAGATCTTGAACAACTCATAGGCTTTGACCAGAATCGCGGCTTTCTCTTCATTGCCGGCTTGACCGCTGTTCACTGAGAGATCCTCCAGTGCCAGAGCCTCCATGACCTTGTCGATGCCGACTTGGTAACCCTCCTCTTCCTTCAGAGTGTACTGCTCCATTATCCTGGGGTATATGGGACCGAAATCGGGAAGCGAAAGCCCGATCGTTGAGCCTTTCGATGCCGACATCGAGTTCAACCATGGCATTTTCGCTGATCCCCCAAAACGCTCGAGAGCTGTGGAAGGAGTGGGAGCTATAGAAAGAGACTCTCCTTTTGTATTCAATGAATATTTTTTTCTGTACATTTACAATGCTCAATCCTATCATATATATAGGACATATGACAACCCTAATTAGGAAATATACAATAGGAAGGATTCTATACTAGGAAGAAATCTATATAATAAAATTTCCTAACAAATAGGCTAAAATAGCTCACGACCACACTCCCCCTCAAGTAGGTGCAAAGATGTCTTTGATACCCAACTTGATAAGTGAGCAATGAAATTCTCTACTTAACAGAGCCTTTGTCAATATATCAGCTAACTGGTCTTCAGACTTGACAAATGGTAACTGGATCACTTTTGCCTCCAAATTCTCTTTGATGAAATGTCTGTCAATCTCCACATGTTTGGTTCTATCATGCTGAACTGGATTATGAGCAATGTTTATGGCTGCTTTATTATCACAAAACAATTTGATTTCCAAACCTAGTGGATACCCGAGCTCAGTTAGCAGCTTCCGAAGCCATAGAAGTTCGCATAACCCCTTTGCTACACCTCTGAATTCAGCTTCTGCACTAGACCGAGCTACAACCTTTTGTTTCTTACTTCTCCATGTAACAAGGTTGCCTCCCACAAATGTAAAATACCCTGATGTAGACCTCCTATCTGTCACACTTCCAGCCCAATCTGCATCTGTGTAATCTTCTATTTCAATGTGGCCATTCTTTGCAAATAGCAACCCCTTTCCTGGGGCTGACTTCAAATATCGAATGATGCGCCACACAGCACTCATGTGATCTTCACTAGGTGCATACATGAACTGACTCACCACACTTACTGCATGAGGAATATCAAGACGTGTATGTGATAAGTAAATCAATCGACCTACTAACCTTTGGTAGTTCTCTTTATTAGTAGGCGTCTGATCAGGGTACTCTCCAAGCTTACAGTTTTGTACCATAGGAGTGTCTGCAGGCTTGCAATCTAGCATGCCAACTTCGGTCAAAAGATTAAGAACATACTTCCGCTGAGACAAGTAAATCCCTTCCTTCGACCTAGCAACCTCGATTCCCAGGAAATATTTCAGACTTCCCAAGTTCTTCATCTCAAACTCCCTAGATAATAATTCCTGCAGTCTCATAATCTCTGCACTATCATTGCCTGTAATAATCATGTCGTCTACATATATGATAAGAGCTGCCATTCTTCCTTGAGCACCTTTTAAGAACAAAGTATGATCTGAGTTACTTTGGGAGTATCCATACCTTTTCATAGCTGAGCTAAAGCGACCAAACCATGCACAAGGGGACTGCTTCAACCCATACAATGATCTTTCCAGCTTACAAACCATGTTCGGCTTATCTGCGCACCTGTATCCAAGTGGAAGCTCCATATAGATCTCCTCCTCTAAATCTCCATGAAGAAATGCATTCTTCACATCAAATTGATGCAAAGGCCAATCCAAGTTTGCGGCCAGAGATAACAACACTCTTATAGTGTCTAACTTCGCAACTGGAGAGAATGTTTCCTGATAATCCACCCCATAAGTCTGTGTATACCCTTTAGCTACTAGTCGCACCTTATACCTCTCAATAGTGCCGTCTGCCTTATGTTTGACTGTGAACACCCACCTACATCCAATCGGCTTTTTATCCTTTGGTAGTTCCACAAGTTTCCAGGTTCGATTTTTCTCCAACGCCTCCATCTCTGCCTCCATTGCTTGAAGCCATTTCGGATCCCTCATGGCTTCTTCAACCCTGTTTGGAACTTGAACTGAGGAAATCGTGAACATGAAGGCTTGTAGTGGTGTGGACAGCCGCTTGGCAGACACATAGTCTACAATAGGGTATCGAGACCGGCAGTCCTCTACATCTGGAGAATATCGATTCGATGGTTTACCCCTATTATGCCTGTCGGGTAGCTTATAACCAGTAAGCACATCAGTATCTTCAAAAGAATCAAGTACAGTAGAAGTACTTACCTCAGGTACATTCTCAGGAGTTTGGAGTGGTACTGAAGAGGGCGAAGACAAGGAGGGCTGTTGCAGCTATGCATCTATTGACACCTGTGCGGACCCATGCAGTAATTCAGTGTTGTCCGGTCATGCAGCCTCAGAATCATGCGGTAGTAGCTCAAAATCTTCAGCCTCAGCAGCCTCAAAATCACGTGGCCGTGCGCACCCATCCGTCGTTCCTGCAATCCCAACCTCCCACCAATGTCTAGTTCTACAACTAGTCTCCCCCTGAACAAAACACTGGGGGGAAGGAAAATAGGACTCCATCTCGGTAAATGTTACATCCATGGTGACATACGTGCGCTTCCCGGCAAGATCATAACACCAATACCCTTTCTGAGAAGGGCCATAATCAAGAAACACACATTTGATTACACAAGGGTCAAGTTTGGTCAGCTGATTTTTGTGAAGATGGACATAAGCGACACACCCAAACACCTTAGGAGGCAATGTAAGAACCGAAGGAAGAGACACATGGGCGGCAAGTGTTTGCATTGGCGTGCGATAGCTTAGAATGTGGAAAGGCATGCGATTCAACAAATAAGCAGCTATGACTACGGCAGAATCCCAAAAACGATGGGGAACATGGCTACCCTCCAACAGTGCTCGAGTGGTTTCAAGAAGATGGCGATTCTTGCGTTCAGCAACACCATTTTGCTGAGGAGTCTGAGGGCAAGAAGTTTCATGTATCAAACCATGTTCTTGAAAATAAGCTGCAAGAGGTTTACTTAAGTATTCGCCACCATTATCAGACTTGAGAACCTGAAGTTTGGCCCCAAACTGAGTCTGAATCATACGGTGGAAAGTCCGAAAGATAGCTTCAGCCTCATTCTTATGTTTCATCAAATATAGCCAAGTCATACATGTGCAATCGTGAACAAAGATGATAAACCATCGAAACCCAGATACAGTAGTAATAGGAGACGCACCCCATACATCCGAGTGAATTAAAGAAAAAGGAGTAGAACTTATATTCAAACTGGGAGGAAAACAAGTGCGATGGCTCTTTGCCAAAATACATGTATCACACTGAAAACTAGAGTTCGATAGACCATGAAATAACTTGGGAAACAAATGCCGTAAATACCCAAAGGATGGGTGACCTAACCGACGGTGCCATAACCAAAGTTCCTTTTCTTGAGCTAACTGTCCACGAGAATGATAGGTCCGTCCAGAAGTAATTTCATCCACGAAATACAGCCCCTCCCTCTTAGTACCACGTCCAATAATCTCCTTCGTGAGAATGTCCTGAAACAGGCAAAAATCAGGGTACATAAGCACAACACAGTTCAACTCACTAGTAAGCTATCCAACTGATAACAGACGATTAGACAATATAGGAATAAGTACGGTATGAGATAGAGAGAGAGAAGGCGTGACAGATACACGCCCAGCAGCCGTCCGCTGCTGGGATTTCACTATAATTTAGGTTTTCACCACAACCACTCATTACAATGATCTCTCATACGAGTACAATATATAGGACTTAAATAATGAGCCCGAAACCCAAGCCTATCAGAAACCCTTTGATCCCACAACAAACGGGCCAACTTAAACACAAGCCTAAACCCGATGTTATTTCGGGGGCGCTGCCCCCGAACCCCAGCCCGCTCACCGACGAGCGGGGCAGCCGTCCGCTCACCGGGGAGAGGGACCCCCGCATTCCGTGCGCAGGGGTAATATGTCGTCGGTTCATACTTCAGTTTCCCTAAGCTCACGTGAGCGTGCCCAGTATAAGAAATAAGGGTCCCCAAAGTATTCACCAACTCCAACATTCTCCCACTTGGTGGATACTTCACGCAAATGAGAGCATTTCCAACATCATTCCTCTTCAATCCAATCGCAGCAGAGCACCATTCAAACTTCGCACCCGTGACGGCTTTAGTAAGGAAGTCTGAACTATTTTTCACTGTGTCGACCTTTACAAGCCGAACCACTTTCTTCTCCACCTTCTCTCGGATAAAGTGATATTGAATATCGATGTGCTTTGTACGTGAGTGAAACGCTAGATTCTTAGCTAAATAAATAGCCCCTTGATTGTCACATCTCACCTCCACGACACCTTGCTTAAAACCAAGCTCCAAGCACAACTATTGTAACCATATGGCCTCTTTTCCGGCATGAGTGAGAGCCATGTAGTCAGCCTCCGTAGAAGAGAGCACTACTACGCTTTGCCTCCTACTCATCCAACTCAACGCAGCCCCAAATAAAGTGAAAACATACCCGCTAGTGGACCGTCTACTATCAATATCTCCACCCTAATCTGTATCTACATGGCCTACGATATCAGGGATGTTTCCATTCCCTGTACCTTCAAAACATAAAGAAAAATTCCAAGTTCCACGAAGATACCTAAAAACTCTTTTGATCGCATTCCAATGTTCTCTACCCGGGTTAGACATATATCGGCTCAAGACTCCCACTGCTTGGGCTATATCCGGACGTGTGCATACCATAGCATACATCAAGCTACCCACTGCACTTGCTTATGGAACTCGGGCCATCTCCTCAGCTTCCTCATCCGTTTTAAGGCACTGTTCCGTAGATAGCTTGGTCCCTAATGGTATAGGGGTACCAATGGGCTTGCAGTCCATCATGTTGAATTTCTTCAGCATTTCTTTGATGTATTTCTCCTGTCCTAGCCATAGCTTCTGTTTCCCACGGTCCCTCGTAATCTGTATGCCCAAAATAAAATTTGCAGGCCCCAAATCTTTCATATCAAACTTCCTAACCAACAAATTTTTCACGGATTTCACCATCTTTACGCTATTCCCGATTAACACAGCATATCGTCCACGTATAGCGTGAGAATGACAAACTGATCGCCCGCCCTTTTCACATAAACACAGTGGTCAGAATTTGAACGCACAAAATCAAGCTGGAGCATGTACATGTCAAACTTCTGGTACCACATCCTCGATGACTGTTTCAGCCCATATAGAGACTTTTTCAACTTGCACACCAGATTCTCCTTTCCTTTTGCTTCAAAACCTTCTGGTTGCCTCATATAAATCTCCTCCTCCAAGTCCCCATGAAGGAAAGCCGTTTTTACATCCATCTGTTCCACCTCAAGATCGTATGCAGCTGCTACGAACAGAACAAACCGTATCGAGGTCAATTTCGCCACGAGAGAAAAAATCTCGTCATAGTCAACTCCCTCGATCTGAGAATACCCTTTGGCTACGAGCCTAGCCTTGTACTTTTCCACAGTCCCATCTGATTTCAGTTTTCGCTTGAACACCCATTTGCACCCAATTGCCTTTCTATCCTTAGGCAATTTACACAGGCTCCATGTCTCGTTATGATCAAGCGACTACATCTCATCTATCATTGCGAGCTCCCACTAATTCACGTCATCCATGGATCTCGCCTCTTTTACAAAACTAGGATCATCCCCGGTAATGTTCAAGGCATGAAACGTAATCAATGCACTAAGTGAGTACCGAAGTGGTACCCGCCTTTCCTGCGTTGATCTCCTGAGGGCCGGCATGCTATCTGTGTCTGGGTCTTCATCCGAATCTGCATCCTCAACTTCATTAATCAAGTCCCCTTGTTCCGGATCAGAATCAGACTCCACTGGTGTACTTTGTGGGACCATCTCCTCAATTTCAGCTCTCGAACTTTCTTCAAGCACTGCTACTTTCTTGGGCTCATCACTTTCCTGTGTGCCTGCCTGGGATTGTGTTTCACGAAAGACAACATCCCTGCTATATACGATGGTTTTTGATTCTAGATTCCACAGCTTATAGCCTTTGACCCCTTCCTTGTATCCAACGAATATATTCTTTTCGGACTTATTGTCAAGCTTACCCCTCTTCTCCTTGGGTATATGAACATACGCGTCACACCCGAACATGTGACAGATTCGGCTTCTTCCCAAACACTGCCTCGAATGGTGTACGGTTCTTCACTGATGAGGTCAGTGACCGGTTCTTCAAATAACTGGTCGTGGCTACAGCTTCTGCTCAAAATTCAGGTTCCAAACCAGCCCAACTCAACATGCATCTCGCCTTTTCTATGAGTGACCGGTTTAACCTTTCAGCCACCCCATTCTGTTGAGGCGTATATGGGGTCGTTTTCTGCCTCGCGATACCGTTATCCACACAAAATTGCTCGAACTTGTCCGAGCAGAATTCACCTCCGTTATCTATACGAAGTACCTTGATTTTTCTGCCCAATTGGTTTTCAACCAAAGCCTTAAATTCTCGAAATTTTTCAAATACATCTGATTTACTTTTGATAAAATAAATCCAACTATATCTCGAAAAATCATCTATGAACGATACGTAGTACCTGAATCCTCATATAGATGGAGTCGGGGTAGGCCCGAAGACGTCACTGTGAATCAGCTCCAGAATCTCTGTTGCTCTCGTACCGGTGTGTTGGAAACTAACTCGGTTCTGTTTTCCATGAAGACAGTGTTCACAGAACCCGAAACCCATAGAGCAATCTGGTACTCCCTCTACCATTTGACTTGAAGCTAAGGTAGACAGTCCCTTTTCACCGATATGCCCTAGCCTCTGATGCCACAACATGTCATATCCATCTTCCTTTTCCTTTTCAGAGACGAACCCAGCACCAACAGTCACCGTTTCCCCGAGCAGCTTGTACAACGTCTCATAACGGACTCCTCGTGCAATAACAATAGAACCCCGAGTCATCTTGCACGAATTCTTATCACTACTAAAAGTAACCCCTGAATCAGCCATCGTACCAACCGATAACAGGTTTCTACTCATCGAGGGTATGTGCATCACGTCCGGAAGAGTCTTCACCGTGCCATTACTCATCCTCAGCTTCACCCTGCCACGCCCGACAATTTGAACTGCAGTATCATCTCCGAGCATGACATCTCCACCGTTATATTGCTCATATTCACAAAACCAGTGTCTATGAGGCGTCATGTGGTATGAAGCACCGGTGTCGACGAACCAAATATCCTTGTCTGACTACGCCATACATGCAGTAGCCACATACATATCTCCTGTCTCGACCTCCTTCTTCCCCGAGGATGATTCAGCTTCTTTCTTAGGAACGGGCTTGTTTTTACAGTCCTGCTTTATGTGGCCCCACTCTTCACATCTCCAACACTGTACTCTTCTCTCCCTACTCTTCGATCGCCCACGAGATTTAGATCTGGACCCTTTTCGATTTAGAGCCTTCTCTACTGGCTTACCCCTAGCCGCCAGCGCCTCTTTACCAGAATTCCCTAACCCCTTTCTTCGTATCTCCTCTAATAACAAGGCCGAACACACAGTCTCATATGACAATTCCTTGTCCCCACCACCGATTACCACAATCAAGTTATCCCATGAATCCGGCACTGAACAGAATAGTGTTATCGCCTTATCGTCATCTTGGAACTTAACACCGATTGATACGAGTTAACTTATCAATATGTTAAAGTCATACAGGTGTGCAGAAAACGAGTCTCCCTCGTGCATCCGAAGGTTATACAGCTTTTTCCTTAAGAATAACCTATTAACCAGCGACTTACTTTGGTACAGCGACTCCAATTTCTGCCATAAATCCCTGGCTGTCGGTTCGCTCATCACGTTCGTCAGAATGGAGTTCGCGAGACAAAGCTAGATCAAACCCTTTGCTTTCCTATCGATCCGATCCCAATCGTCAATCTCCTTTGGATCTGGCTGTTTGGGAGTTGATTCCCCTTCCTTGCCCGTTTCCTTGCCTATCACGACACTAGACATCGCGACAACTGGTCTTTCCTTTACGATTGCCGACCAAAGATCTCGATCACAAAGCAGATCCTCCATCTTCATCTTCCACAGATCGAACCGCTTCCCATCGAACTTTTCTATCTCAATCCGTGTTCCTCCTGACATCTCAGATAAACCCTAATTCCTCAAACACAAAGCTCTGATACCAATTGATGGGATTTTATCCTAAACTGAATCAGAACAATCACATAGAATAGAAAAGAAAGATACGCAAGTTTACCCAGGTTCACCCCAAAAAATAGGTCTACGTCCTGCAAAGGGATTTCACTATAATTTAGGTTTTCACCACAACCACTCGTTACAATGATCACTCATACGAGTACAATATATAGGACTTAAATAATGGGTCCGAAATCCAAGCCTATCCGAAACCCTTTGATCCCACAACAAACGGGCCAACTTAAACACAAGCCTAAATCCGATGTTGTTTCGGGGGCGCTGCCCCCGAACCCCAGCCAGCTCACCGGTCAGCGAGACCCCCGAACCCCCGCATTCCGTGCGCAGGGATAATATGTCGTCGGTTCATACTTCAGTTTCCCTAAGCTCACGTGGGCGTGCCCAGTATGAGAAACAAGGGTCCCCGAAGTATTCGCCAACTCCAACAAGAACGGCCTCTATTTATTACCAATAATTTTATATAGATATCAAAATACAGAAGAACTTATTCACCCTGCATAACATGACAGGAACGAAAAAGCCATAATCTTTTCGAAACACCCGCGACACCACTTTTGGATGCATAGTTGTCAAGCAATTCTCTGCATTTGCCCGAGGGAGAAGTAAAGCGACAAATTTAGGTTCTCACATTCGTACTAGAACAAGTATAATCTGATTCAATTGGGAAGATCGGAATATAAGCCTAGAGTTAAAGCTTGATTTCTCAATCACTTCTCAAGGTTTCGAATCCTGTTAACTTCACTCTAATCACTGTGATTTCAACACTTAATCAGGCGCGCCCCATCAGCCCCAACGTGACTCTCGTGGAGTATCACACCCATTTGGGTTGCTACAACAACAAGTAAAGACACGCAAAAAGGCCAAAAAGAGGGTGATAAATGATTGCTCCAAATTGAAGCGATTCCGATGCATTAAGTTGGCTGCTTCGATGCCCAGGCAACATATTATTATCCTTGGGCACTAATCTCCATATTAAATCCTCTAATGCGGTCGTAACTACGATAAAACATCGCACGGGAGCGCGCATCTCGCACCACATCGCTGTCAGCTGATGTGCTTCATGACCACCGTGATCGCGGCTTGTCCTCTATGAATGACATATTGGCATGTGGTGTGCGACCCTCGCTGACAATTTTTCTCCAAGGCACGGGTTGGAACATTTTCATCCTCCACGTACTGTCCCGCGAAAGAGATTCAGCCGATGCACCACCTCTAGTTAAACCCCTCAGCATTGCAAATCAAGTCTAGAGACATAAGACTAAGAACCTATGAAAACCTCAAAGTCCGAAAAATTCATAACCTCAAAATCAGTTTTATTTATTCCCTAAGGGAAGAAGGACGTCATCAGTGCCACAATTTTTTAGTGCCGAAATTCTATGTACGATCATTTTAGTATAAAATCTTTTTAAAATTTGTCCATCTAAGTGACCTCAGTGATCCACTGTCAGTTTTTTCATCACCGAAGTCACTTAAGTAGTGCTTAAAAAATTGCGGTACTTAAATGATTGTTTAGAACTTTTTGGCATCAAAGTAAGCGCATGCGAGAGTAACAGCATATTGTGGGCAACAAATTCTTGAAGGGATAGACCCTACAATAATGTGTAATCGTATGTTATTTATTTTTTATGGCCCAGAACAAGCTATTGGTCTCACAGTTAATTAAGGATAGTCACATAATCATTTCTTTATTTCAAAAGGCTGTCTGTGGCAGAGGTATTGGGTTGATCGCGAAAAATGGGACTGCTTCGCAATCTATGCTAGGGGACTCAACATCACCAACAGCGATAGACCTGTATATTGGCAATGGAGGACTGACAGGTACTTTTGAATCCTTAGAACAGAAATATATACTTGTCTTTTACCATATAGTGCACCCTGCCTTACACTACGACTCTAATTAGGGTTTTTCACATTTTAGTAAAGGACGAATTACATCGGATAAAGGGGAACAAAAGAAGAATAAAGGAAGGCATTTCATGGGCTTTCTTTAGGGCAAATCTTGAAAGGGAAACCATAGCAAGAGCTCGAAATTTGTTTGAATTGATAGTTGTTGGAATTTTTCTTTTGGTATAATGTTGTTTATGTTTCACCCTCTCGTGCTACATAGATAGATGGCTAGGGTTATTCCTTTTTTGCCTTCACAAGGGCCCGATGAACCGTTCTTCGGTCTTGGTATCTGATTTTTCATTTTGGCCTTCACAAGGGCGCGATGAGCATCGAATCTCGAATATTTCATTCAGGTTCATCTTCAAATATTGCCGGCAAAATTAGTAAGTTCGTTATATACTAAGAACTGTGCACTATGACCTATTTGAATTGCTTAAATATTATAAAATCAAACCAATTTTAACCTCTAATCTTATTAAATTTTAATTGTACTTCAATGTATTGGTCATAATATTGTAGTTGTAGTTCTCGCTTTTATCCATTTTGCTTAATTTATCAAACCTAGCCTAGTTATATATATAGGTATGTATAGTTGGCCGAATTGTAAAAAAATACATATATTACACTAACATAAACGTAATAAATCTACGTCCGCGATGGCATCAAAGTGGCAGAAGCGGTGAAGACGAGGTGGCTAGAAGTCAAAGGGTCGTTTTGGACAATGGATCTTTCGCCGGATGTTCGGTACAAAGTCTTGTTTCGGACGAGGATGGAGGAGACGCCCTTGAACCCCATGAACGAGCAGATGGTGAACCTGAGACTGACTCTCCCGAACGGGGACCAAACAAGAGAGGCAGGCGGAGTTGCCCGGAGTCGAATCGCCAAACGATCCGTGGTACGAACTGGAGGTCGGGCAGTTCACCGTGACAGCGCAGAATGTGGGCGAGATGGAATTTTCCATGGAGCAATTGTTCGGAAGATGGATGGCAGGGCTCGTCATCAGGTGCGTTGAGATCTAGACCGAGTGATCACAAGCATGCGATGAGAGCAATTGCGTGTTTCGTCTATCTATCTATCTTTTTGTCTTAGATTACTAGCCACTCCTGGGAAGTAAATCAAACCGTAAGCCAAACATAGTTTGATTTAAGCTTTTCCATTGCAATATGTAGTAGTCATTTGCGTGTTTAATCATTCACTTGACATTTATTATCATAAAGAAAAAAAAAAGTCCCTAATTAGTCTGTCTTCTGGTAATTTTCTTGCTTCAAAATATCATATTTTGAAAATAGGCAAAAGGACATCTCAAGTGTCAATATTTGTGTACAGCGCTCACTTTGGTGCCAATATTTTTTTTTTTAATCACTTAAGTGCCAATTTTTTTTTAAAAACGATTATTTAAGTGCCAACTCCGGTGAGGTCGCCGGAATTTCTCGTCGTTGGTACTAAAGTGATCATTTTTTCTCCGATTTGGCACTTAAGTGATCCCCAAAAAAATATTAACGCCAAAGTGAGCACCGTACACAAATATTAGCATTTAAGGTGTCCTTATGCCTTTAAAAATAAGTTGTCTATTGTTGTCGTGCATAGCTGCTTCTTCCAAAACGTAGGTCGGACAAAGGAGTTATGAGTAGTGGTGGCCACGGGCCGGTTTGGGTTCAGAACCGACTCGGGTCAAACCCAGAACTAGCTCGTTGACCGGGCCCGCCGGTTCAGAACCGGAACCGGCCCGACCCATATGGGCCAGTTACGGGTTACAATTTTTGTGAACCGGCCCTAAACCGCCGGTTCCGGACAGGTTTCGAACCGCTAGGAAAACTGGCGGTTCGACCGGTTCTGAACCGGAGGTTCCGAATCGCCCATACTCTGGTTCGGAACCGACTTATAGCCGTTGCCTTGCAACGGCCATTTCATTTTTTATTATTATTAAATAAATCTTTCGTAAATTCTATAAATATCATTTTTCATCTTTCATTTTTTCTCACAAATTCTCTCAAATTCTCTCAAATCTGTGACTCTGTCCATTTTCTAAATTCGCTTTCCACTCAATTCTTTCAAAAAATGACAAGTGGAAGCAGAGGTAGTGGTAGAGGAAAGAGGCCGATAGGGGAATCCGATCATCCTTATAATCCTCGTGATTTTGCTTATTGGGGAGACGATGCTGATGATATCAACATTATTCCCAACGTCGAGCACGTCCCAACGCAAGAAAAGTCTGCATCATCCTCCTACTAGTGTCGAAGAAATGTCAACAACAAAGGAGCTGGAACTGGAGGATACATCCGACATATGGGAACACTTCACTAAGGAATATTTAGGCCGAAACAAGTATTAGGTAAAATGTAAATATTATGGGGCAACATACAAATTTACAGGTGGAGGCGGCTATGGAATATTTAAACGGCATCTGAGGTCGAAACATCCAACGCAAGTAGGGATCGACACCAGCCAACAATAAATTTCCATATACGCCAATTCTAACGCTCATCCTTTATTTCGTTCCAATGAAAAAGTTTATAAAGAAGAATTAGCTAGATTTGCTGCCGTTGAACATTTATCGTTTAATTTTGGTGAAAAAGTTGATTTTAATCATTTTATACAAACTGCATGTACTCCACAAGCAAAACCTGTTTCGAGAAATACGCTTAAATGCCAACTTTTTGATATTTATAAAAGAGAAAAAGAAGATTTGAAAAACTTTTTTATGAATTTCAATGGACGTGTGCATATAGGTAGCGACATTTGGAGTGATCCTTGGCAAACACATTCTTATATGGGTATTACATGTCATTGGATAGGCAATAATTGGAACATTCAAAAAAGAGTTATTGCATTTCGAGTTTTTGATGATAGGCATATGATAATTAATATTTATAGAATAATTATGCAAGTTTTAGAAGAATATTTTTTGTTAATAAAATTTTTTTAGTTGGTTTTGATAATGCCGCGACAAATACCGCTTCCATTTCGGAATTAGAAAAGATTTTTAAACTCGCTTTTGGTGGATAATTTTTTCTCGTTAGATGTGCTTGCCATGTTTTAAATTTATGTGTACAAGATGATTTACAAACTCTTGATGTTTTTCTCAACCTAATAAAGACAGCAATTCAATTTTTATGGAGACATCCCCAAATTATGAACGAATGGGGCAAATTTTGTAAAGCAAATAGAAGAAGACCAAAAAGATTTTCAATAGATGTTCCAACTCATTGGAATTCTACATACGAGTTGCTTAATCAATCTTTTGCATATAAAGATTTATTATGTACGTTTATTTCGAATAATATTTCTCAAATTAATTTATTCCCACAAGAGTGGGATATTCGCAAAAAAAAATAGATCTTTTAAAAGTTTTTAATGATGCAACTTATACTTTATTCGGTGTTTATTATCCTACTAAGCATTTATTTTTAATAGAGTGTGTTAATATTGCTGGTATTTTTGAAGAAAATGAAAAAGATGATCAATTAGGTCTGACTATTATGGCAATGCGAACGAAATGGCTGTATTATTATAGCGAAATTCCTCTTATTTATTTGATTGCTTGTGTTTTCGATCCATATATCAAATTAGATGGTTTATGTGATGATTTGAATACGTATTAGGACTGTTTACATTTGATTGAAATTATAGATATTAGAACTATACAAACAGTAGTTAAAAACGCAATAGTAGAAATGTAAAATGAATTTTCTAATAGATATAATATAGGTGATAGTGGATCTTCCCAACCTAGTGACGTACATAGCGGGGACCTAGGTAGAATTAGTAGAGGGTACAAAATGCTGATGAACAGGCAAAAAAGACAAAAGGGAGCAATAGGAAATATTTCCGAAGTAGAGACCTATTTAACCACTTTTTTTTTAGTTTAGTGAATCCGAAGGCGGCACAAATTTCAAAATTCTAGAGTGGTGGAAGAGGCATTCAACCCAATTCCAAATTCTCGCTCTCATCGCAAAACATGTTTTAGCAACCCCTTGTTCAACAGTTGCGGTTGAACAAGCATTTAGCGCTTGAGGCAACATTTTGGACGACCGACGTTTAAGATTAGCTCCGGAATCGGTAGAGGCTCAAGCTTGTGTCGATAATTGGACAAAGGCTCAACATCGACAACAAGAGATGGATCACAGCAATGAAGCTGAATTCTTCGATGATGGAGATACCACCGCCACGGGTACCGATACCGGAACTGGCGAAACGGGTAGCGACGATTGACGATAAGGTAAGTATGAGATTATCAAAGGTAAAAGAACTACATGGGTTTTTATTCTTCTATTCCCAAGAAGATATGTAGGCTCTTAATGATAATTCATTAAGTTCAAGCCACTTCCTCCTCCTTTTTTCCCCCCAAATTTGATTACAATTTACAATTTGATTACAATTTGTATTTGATAATTTATTATTTCATAATTTTATAAAAAAAATTATTTCATAATTCATTATTTAAAAATTAAATTTGAAAATCAGAACCGGAACCTACCGGTTCCATTTCTGTTTTGAATCGGAACCAGGCCTTGAACCGGCCCAGAACCGCCGGTTCAAAACTGGAACCGAAACCGGCCCTTAAGGTTCCGGTTCCGGTTCATCAATGACCACGAATCGGAACCGCCGGTTCATGAACCGGAACCGGCCGGTTCCGAACCGTGGCCACCACTAGTTATGAGGTCTCAAAATTGGCCGGTAGAATCTGTAAAATCTGAAATTTGTGTCATTCGCACATGTGCTAACTTCAAACGGTCGTGCAGCTTATCCTGATATCCGATTGTACTTTGTTTTCACGGCTGGCATGGGCACGAAAGTTTCTACGCCCCGGGTATTTTCAAAAAAAATTCTTAATTCTGGCTTTTTTTTGAAAATTTCGAACAAGGATGGGAAAATAGGAGTATTTGAAATCTGGTTCTATTATGTGGCTGACAAATGTTGTATTTTCATTAATGACGGTGGAAAAAAAATATACATTGAGCATTGTACAATGTGACATTTCGGGGGAATGGCCGTATAAATGGGAATTCTCGAAAAACATCAACTTTTCTGTCTATCTACTAGAAATTTATATTTTTTCGTTTTTCGGATGACCCTATCCAATGTTTTTATTTATGCTTCTCAAGTGTTATTTACGGCATTTGAATCTTTCTTCGAGTTTGTGGACTGAAATAATACACTTAAGGACAATTTTGTGATTTTCTCTTAATTGGGCTCTTTCGAGGTAATTTACGATTTGAGGAATTCAGATCATTAGCGTCCCTGTCGGCCTAGAACCCTTATGGCTATTTTGGTAATTTTCAGCTTAGGAATATTAGAGATGACACTTAACTCCGTTTATTTCGCGAAAAATGAATAAGTTTAAAAATATTTTTCTAAAAATAATCGCTTGTATTTTTTATAATGATTAATCAATGTATAATATTTTTATTATTTGACAATAATTTATGTCTAAACATTTTATAGACAATAAAAATATTTTTGGTTCACGCATTTTTGTAAATGATACAAGCGATTATTTTCATAAAAACCTTTTTCAATCATTTAATTTCCGCAACGTAAACGCACCTGTACGAATCCTCGGTGGTGCCGGAGATACTGCTTTATGAATTATGTGAATTCAGGATAGCTGGAGTTCAGATAAGTGGTGTTCTCCCTCTGCTAGGAATTTCTACAATAGCATATTTACAACCAATAACATACATTATCCATCAACATTGGATCAGAAATAGATGTTTTTGAATGACTGAGGAATTAATAAAGATGGATGAAAAATGATTATGTGACTGTCCTTAATCCACTGTGAGATTAATAGCCTATTCTAAGCCGCAAAAAAAAAAACAAATAATTATAAATTATTATGGGGTCCACTCCCTAAAGAATTTGTGGCCCACGACATGTTATTCTCATTGTCTCATAGTCATCCAAAGATTATCATGCTAGCAAAATCCAATTTGGATTTTTGATATGAAAAAAACTAATAAGTTAATACCACGAAAAAATCAAAATCGGTACACCTATGATAAGTTTACTACAAACTAATTTTTTGACCACCAAAATCCCAAACTGTTACACACGTGACAAGTTTACCATTCGTTAATTTTCGTTAAATTTTACCGTCAAATTGTTGAGTTGGATGATATGTGGCAGTTGACAGGTGTACCAGTTTGAGATTTTTACCCTCCGTTTGTCACATGCGTACCAATTTTGAGTTTTTCGTGGTATTAATCTAATTTAACGAAAACTAACATATAGTAAATTTATCACAAGTGTATCAGTTTAGGGTTTTTTGTGGTCCAAAAATTAGTTAGGGGTAAATTTATCACAAGCGTACCAGTTTGGAATTTTTCGTGGTATTAACCCAAACTAATAATGTGTTCATACGGCATTTTTTTAGTTATCTTCCGATTCTAAATATACTTTCTTCAATTATTTTCTTTATTTGGAGAGGCGTGAAATAGTCATAAAATAAATGATTTTGTATTATTTGGAAATGTGGTATACAAGAAAATATTTGGTGATAATCTTCAATTATTTTCTTTATTTGGAGAGGCGTGAAATAGTCATAAAATAAATGATTTTGTATTATTTGGAAATGTGGTATACAAGAAAATATTTGGTGATAATCATCAGAATAAGTGATTCCTTATTTGCTGAACTTTTGTTGTTGCTAAGTCAAGTATTGATGTCTAAGTAAATTGCAAGTGAAGTTCGATTCCATTGTACTTTTATTAGTTGTCAAACCAAAAAAGTAATGTCTAGTCAAAGATTAAACTCAAAGAATTAGTTGTGCTATTGCATTGGGGGAAAATTATCAAAAAAGTCATAAACCTATTGTAATTGTGCCACTTAAGACCTAAACCTTTTCTTTTTTGTCAACTAAGTCTTAAACCTTTTGGATTTGCGTCAATCAGTCCATCCGGCCAATTTTAACCGAAAATCGCTTACATAGATGCCGGTGGTCTCACGTGACGTAACCGATGGGTAGGTTGACAATATTTTTAATATAATTCTAATATTTTTTGAAAAAAAAAATATTTATTCTTTGTTTCTTTTTAATAATTATTTTCTTGTCTTTTTCTGCTAGGGCCGAAAGAAGGCCACCGGCCCCAACAAAAAAGAAAAGAAAAGATAGGAAAAATATTTAAAAAATTAATAAATAATTAAAAGTTCGACATGAATATTAAAATATTATTGAACACACGTAGGACGACCAACGTCCATGTTAGCGATTTACATCCAAAATTGGCCGGATTGACTGAATTAGCATAAATGCAAAAGGTTTAGGTCCCAATTGGAAAAAAAAATAAAGTTTAGGAATCAAGTGGCACAATTGTGATAGGTTTATGACTATTTTGGTAAATTTCCATTGCATTAGCTGTGAATCTTGGTAAATTTCAGTGTGAAAAATGGATATGAAAGACTGAACTCGAAGGATTCAAGAAATAATTTTTTTTGGGGGGGGGGGGGGGGGGGGGGGGGGGGGGGGGGGTGGAACAATCTGTAAATCATCAAATTGTAGACAAAAAGGTTGTGATTTTGCACGGATATTGTAACGATCATTTAACTTTCATAAATACGATGTAGAATAAATATGAATTTAATATAAAAAAAATTGAAGCTGAAAAATACATTTGGCCGAAGTCAGATAACATCATAACAATTCTGCTAAGGATAATATTTCGCTTGACGAAATTAGTATGGCATCTTTCAAAACATGTAGAAAAATTATTTGAGAACTTCTACCAATTGAGTCTTCGGTTTCCTATTGGATTATAAAACGACAGTTAGTGTTAAAGTTTCGTAAATTAAGAGTTAGCAAGGAAATGTCAGCTGCGAGAGAGAACCGTAACTCACCTTTAAAAATATAAGTGTAGATGGAGGAGTTGCTGCATAATATTGTGGAGATTTTTTTAAATAAAAAAAAAACCAAAGAAAATCAAACGGTTTAAAATTTGGGAATGTGAGATTTTTTTTTATATTTTTTTTGGTCGGGATGAATGTGAGATTTACTAACCACTTTTAGGTATAAAAAAGGCAAAATGACACCAGAAGTGTCAAAGTTTGTGTACGGCGCTCATTTTAGTGTCGAATTTTTTTTTCGAAACATTTAAGTGCCAACTTTTTTTAGAAACGATTACTTAAGTGCCAACTCCAATCTGCTTGGCCGGAAATCCTATGTGGCAATTTTTTATTAATAAATTAAGCCTACGTGGCTAGCTAGAGGATCCCAGTCAGCAATAAAAAAGAAGCTAAAAGTTAAAAAAAATATTAAAAATTTTAAAAAAGAAGAAGAAGAAAAGGTTTGGGCTTGCACAGCCCTTCCCGTCGCCGCCAGCCATTCCCCAGCCTCAACGACAATTGGTGGGGCGATAGCGGCGAGAGCCCTCGTCGGCAAGCCCCAACCTTTTCTTCTTCGTTTTTTTAATTTTTTTTGAGTTTTTTAGCTTAATTTCTATTTTAATTTAATTTTTAAAAAAAATTAGCTTATTTTTAAGTTTAAAAGTGCACGTGGACTGATTTTTTTTAAAAAAAATTGTCACGTGGACTGATTTTTTTTTACAAAAAATTGCCATGTAATATTAAAGAAATTCAATTCAGTCGACGTGGACTGATTTTTTTTAATAAAAAAAAATTGCCACGTAATATTAAAGAAATTCAATTCAGTCCACGTGGACTGATTTTTTTTTAAAAAAAAAAATTGCCACGTAATATTAAAAAAAATCATAATAAATGTCACGTAAATAGTTTAGCCGCAATATCTCCGATTTGGCACTTAAGTGATCATTTTTTTCTTCAATTTGGCATTTAAGTGAGCCGGCGAAGAATTTTGACATTAAAGTGAGCGTCATACACAAACTATGGCACTTCTTGTATTCTTTTGCCGTATAAAAGTTTACTTATTAATTTTCCATGAAATTTGCGGGGCTCATATTTTTGACTTTTATTTATCATGAAACACTTGAGACGTTCCAAAGTATTCAAATATTACGACGTAAAATTGCTGATACAAACAGTTTCATTATTACCTCACTCCTCAAGTACGTGTATTGAAATAACTCCCTCACCATCTCAAGATGGCGAGCTTAACTTATTCATCTCACTCAAACCACAGTAGGTTAACCGAAAGACACATTCCAAACAGTTTCATTATTACCGACTCCACAGTAGATTCCGACCCAAAAAAAAAAAAAAAACCGAAAGACACATTCCACCTGAAAGTTTCTAGCTCATGATCAGTTTGGTAATGCATTGTGCTTCGGAAGTCTGTACCGGATCCGCCATGCTGAGATGCGCCATTAGAAGCCAAACGTGGCTGAGAAGCTCTCCTCCTCGGCTCAGGCTCTCGGAGTGTTCGTAGCCTTTGCTCTGGCAAGCCGCGTACATCAGGAACTTGGCCCAGACCTTGCCGATCAAGTCCCATTTATTGCTGAAGCCGTCCGACTCGATTTTATTCAACTGGGACGCGAGATGGCACGCATCGAACAGAACCGACCTGCTTTTGCCGCCGCGTATTTTCTCTGCGGGCAGCTGAGTCCCCACTTGGAGCAGAAGATGGCAGACTTCGCAGAGATCGCGCGACGCCGCCGACTTGTGCTTGTTTTCGCAGCTTTTAACACCGGTGTGGGAATGTTCGTCTTTCTTGTATAATTTCCGCCACTTCTGGACAACCCATGAGAAGATGCGGGTTTCTTTCCTCGACAACACGGCTAGCTTGTCCTCGAAGAACTTCTGAGCGTCGACTGAAGTGTCTTCGTATCGGAGCATCCCTATCCCTGTCGGCAACATGGAAGGATGGAGTACTAAAAGATAGATCAGGTACCGAGAGACCAACTTACTCATCTTGAAGTTGGTGACGTCTTCCGGTTTTTGGTTCTGCCTCCTGCCATGGTCCTTGCTGTGGCAGAGCTCAGTGGCTATGTGCCAGATGAGGATGCTCTGGTCGAACTCCATATCTTTCACACTCCAGTTAAGTTCATCCTGGTTCATCCTGGTTAGTCCTTCGCTAGTCTCCAGCTTAAGGCTCGTCAACCAGCTCTTCCCTCTGTTGCTCGGTCCCAGACGTTCGACTGTTTCCTTCATGTGACGAAAGATCCATTCTTTGACGTTGCTCTTGAACTCTTTGTAATGGACGTAGAAGTTCTTCTCCACCTTCTCGTCTAACTTGGCGAGCCTCGGGCACTTGCTGAAGATCCCGCTTCTTTTCCTGATAGATAATCCCAAGAGGCTAAACTGAGCCACGGAATTCGACCATCTTTGGTGCTGGCAGACCTGGAGAAAAGCCGCGACGGATGAAACCGCGGATCCCCCGGGTCTCTGGAGCCGCCAGTGGTCGACCCAATCGGATGAAATCGCGAGAAGAACGGAGTAAACCTCTAAAAGAATGGCCGCGCTTATCAGCAAGAAGGTGATCCAGACGTCGACTTTGGGGTAATCCTTCCTATCCTGTAGGGAGAAGAATACCAACACGGCACACGGCACCGAGAGATTAATGCCGCAACGAATGACGCCCCAAGCACGGTTCAGCAGCAGCGCCTTGGTGTAGAGCAGATCGTACATGAACCCGAGCTCGATCTCCACGATCCCGAAAGCCGCCTCTGAGTCCATATCAGGGTTCATGAACATGCGCTTACTGGCCTCCAGGTCGCCGGAGTTGAGGATGAGGCCGACGAAGAGAAGCTTGAAGATCTTGAACAACTCATAGGCTTTGACCAGAATCATGGCTTTCTCTTCATTGCCGGCTTGACGGCTGTTCACCGTGAGATCCTCCGGTGCCGGAGCCTCCATGACCTCGTCGATGCCGACTCGGTAACCCTCCTCTTCCTTCAGAGTGTACTGCTCCATTATCCTGGGGTATATGGGACCGAAATCAGGAAGCGAAAGCATCGAATCTCGAAGTCGACTTTCACTCGCCAAGTACAAGCACAATGTCCTCTCTGCATATTTGATGAACCCGACCAGGATCATGCCGGCCGCTAATATCGACAGCGTGGACCCCGACAAGGCCATGAAGTAGATGTAACAAGCTAGTCCTACCTGGACGCAAAGCCGCGCCAACTGCCTTAACCATAGCTCATTGTCCTCCAGGGCGTACGCGGTGATTGCGTCGGGCCCGCCCAAGTGGAGGAGAAGGAACGGGGCCCAGAAAGCGGTAATCTGGCTCTGCGGATCGATCGACCCCTTCGCTTCCTTGAGGTTGGCCAGCCGGTTGGAGAGGACACCGAGCGTGAGGGTCGCGATGGAGTCGGCCGACAGGTACGTCGTCCAGACCACGACTCGGATCCAGTACTTGTAGATGGATTTCCTTCGGAAGCCCAGAGTGGCAAGGGTCAATTGGAGGAACAAGCTGAGGAGGACGAGCACCCGCAGCTCCCACTCCTTCCACAGCTCTCGAGCGTTTGGGGGGATCAGCGAAAATGCCATGGTTGAACTCGACGTCGGCATCGAAATGCGCAACGATCGGGCACCGTCACGGTCAAACTTAGGATTATAAGTGGAGAGGACAAAGCAAGGCAGAACAACGTTAGCCTTGAATTTACCTCAGCAACATCCTCAGAACGGCCGCTATTTACAACCAACAACTTGATATAGGAATCAAATACAAAAGCACTTATACCCTGCACAACATTGCAGGAACACCCGCGACACAGTACTCGCGACACCACTTTTGAATGCATAATTGTCAAGCAATTCTCTGCATTAGCCTGAGGGAGAAGTAAAGGGACAAAATCAGGTTCCGGCATTCTTACTAGCACAAGTATAATCTGCTTTAATTGAGAAGATAGGACTATATGCCTAGAGTTAAAAGTTTGGTTTCCTAATCACTTCTCAAGGTTTTGAATCATGTGAACTTCACTCTAATCAAATGTGATTTCAGCACTTTGTCTGGCACGTCCCACCAGCTCAACGTGATCCTCGTGGAATGTCCTGATCACCCGTTTGGGTTGCTACAACAACAAGTAAAGACGCGCAAAAAGGACAAAAAGATGGTGATAAATGGTTGCTCCAGGTGGAAGCGATTCCCATGCATTAAGGCTGCGTATGGTAACCATTCTGTTCCGGAAAACTGATTCTGATTAAAATGACTTTTTCTGATTCTGTTCCTGGATGAGTTTTAGAGAATCAGAACCCGTTTGATAACTGCCCAAAATTTCTGTTCCTGGAATAGAAACGCGTTTGATAACTGCACAAAATTTCTGTTTCGAAAAACTATTTCTCTTCATAAGTTTTTTCATTTAAGTCAAATAATTATGTAGTTACTTTGTAAAATTTCATCCTAAATTGAAGACTAATTTCCAATGCACACTAAAATAATTTAAAATATATTATTATTTTTTAGCATGTCATAAATGAAACACAAATTTTAATACATGACGTTTGAAGTTCGATTGAAGCATGGGATAGTTCCCATATTAAGAACTCATTTTTTTCTTTAAATGTTGCTTTATCCAAAATACATACAAACATAGCAGCTGAATAACCAAAATATCCACAGACAAAAAAAAAATCAAATTATCCTTCTTGATACGAAATACAAGTCCTTCACTATCATTTTGCAGCTTCTGTCCTAAATCCCAGTGGGTGTTTGGCTCCAGCTCCACATGCAGATTGTTACATTTTGTGACGCAGGGTTACGAGTATATATGTTATCATCCGCATGTTGGATTTCCTCATCTTCTGCGACATTTTTTGCAGAAGAGTGAAATCTAGGAAATTTAGGCCCAAATTTTATGAAAATGAGGTCAAAATAGCCTAATCTAAGCTTCTTTGTGACGCACGGCTTCGAGTACATATGTTATCATCTGCATGTTGGATGGCATCATCTTCTGCGACATTTTTTTACAGAAGAATGAAATCTATGAAATCTAGGCCCGAATTTATGAAAATGAGGTCAAACTAACCTAATCTAAACTTCTTCTGTTTTTAGGGATTTTCTAAATCTTTTATGATTTTAAAAAAAAATTCTAATTTTTTTCTTATTTTTTCTTATTTTTTTTATTTTTTTTATTAGGTTGAGAGAAAAGTGACGAGAGAACTGAAAGGGAAAAGTGAGAAATGTGAGACTTCATTCTGTTTTGTGATTCTCAAAAGTGATTCTTTTTTCCAGAACCAACTCTTTTTTTGTTCTGGATTTTGCTCTAAAACTGATTCTGATTCTCTAAAACTGATTCTGGGAACAGAATCAAAATCAGAATTATTTGCGTTACCAAACATGATTCTCATTCTTTACTGTTCCGAGGAACAGAATCAGAGAATGAGAATAGTTACCATACAGGCCCTAAGTGGATTGCTTCGATCCCCAAACAGCATATTATCGTCCTTGGGCACTAATCTCCATATTAAATCCTCTAGTTAAACCCTTAACCATTACAACTCAAGTCTAGAAACATGCGACTAAGAACCAATGAAAACCTCAAAGTCCAAAAAAATTCATAACCTCAAAATTAGTTTTATTTATTCCCTACGGCGGAAAGGACATCATCGGTGTCACAATTTTTATAGTGCCGAAATTGTTATGGACGATCGTTTTAGTGTTAAATTCTTTATAAAAAAAAAATTGTCCATTTTAAGTTATCTCAGCATTACTTAAAATTTGCGGCACTTAAATGATTATTTAAGAAGAAATTGCATCAAAGCAAGTGTCCTGCAATAATTATGCCGCTGATGTCATCAAAATTTTAGGTCTGAGTTTATTTAGAAAATAGCAAGTACATTATTAACCTTCCCTTTATTTTTCTGTTACTCGAGCGAAAACTCCATTCAAAATTAAAGTATGCATAGTTTGATTTCAAATAATTTATGAAAAATGGCATGATTGCAATTGCAAATGACTTGAATGTCCCTATATAGGTTTCCAGATCAGTCAAATTTGTAATGTCAAAAAATAAAATTTAAAATTTAAAAATCAGAAATAGAAGTCATGGCCGGTTTTTTCATATATGCTAAAAAGATCGATTAAATATTTTGAAGTCTCCACATAAATTGTTCAATTTCTTGGCCGGATGCTAATATAAAGTTATGTCCGAGTGATATATCTTCTACTAGATTTCATTCCAAACTTGTCCTAAAGTAAAATAAAGATCTAAAGTTAAAGAAAAGAATATTTATATACATTGAGCCCTTGCTTTTATTTTATATATATATATATATTATTTTTTATTTTAAAATATATCAAGAATAATATATAGGCCTTTTACATTATTTCGTTTCACTACTTTACCTATGAGTTCTATGCTCAAGAAACATAACATTCTATTCTTTAAAGAGACATATAAGTAGGCCGGGCCGGGCCGAACCTCAAAGCCCACCACTGACTCAACGGCCCAAGAAATCCAGCCAAGTCCGCCCATTATGAGCAGGCTCACAAGCCACCCGCGTCAACTGATAGGGGTTTACTTCCTTCGGATCGGTCCGACCGGTTGATTCCGATTCCCGGTTCGGTCACTTTTCCTTCGTTTTCTTTTCTCTCGCGCTTCTAGTTCTATGCCGAGTTCTCATACTCAAGAGCTTCCTCTGCGGAATCTTCCCGCAAACTACTTTTTCCCTCTACTTTCTCATGATCGAAACGTCGGAGAAAACCCCAAATTCGCCTCGAAACCCTAGCTGATGGGTGTCTCGTTCAAGCTCTCGAAGCCTGGCCGGAAGTTTTCCCCGAAACCTTCTCTGATCCAACCGGAGGCTCGTGAGGACGACGTGTCCCAGAATTCGAAGGGAACCTCTCGCCTGGGATCCAAAGAAGGGTCGAGCGCTCGAAAGATCGAGGTAACTTCTATCGTAGGTCAACTCTGTTTTGATGCTGAATCAGGAAAATTAATGATTCGGAGTTATTGCCTGACATAGTATGTGTGTGATGCTGAGTAGCTTCCTGGTCGTGGGTTACTTAGCTTGGTTGCTTGCGATTTTCTGTGTCGCTTTTCTGTCCTTCTTATTTGGGCTTGATACAATTATAATGGCGGTGCTGAGTTGAGTGTAAAGAGAATTTGCTTTTAATGTGGGCGGACTTGTCGATAGTTTGATCAACTTTGGGTGCTGTATTTTGGTTCTCTTGGGGTAAGTTCACTCGTCTTTGATACTTTATCTGGCTGACCGCGCTTGATGGACTATGTTAAATTGATTTTTTGTTCCGCTTACCTAAAATTGGGAAACTTTACTAGAACATTGGATCTGGGACTGAGAATTCTGCTGCCCTTGCCATTGCCTACTTTTAGGATAGGCAGGGGCCTGGCAATTGGTAAGAGTTATTAGCAGCCGCAGTCATGTTGCTCGTTATGATTGGCACTATACATCATTGAGAGGGTGAAAGGTGTGGGAGAAACGGATACTAAAAGTTGTTTTCTTGTCTGATGCATTGAGGCTTCTCTATCCTTGTCTCAGTTTCACGGGGAAATGTGGGCCGACTAGATAAGCTTAGGGAAAAGGTAGAATTGTTTTCTACTGTGAGGGATGAATCTTCTAAATGGCCAACTTAACTCAGTTATCCCTAGAACAAAAATCTGGGATGAAGCAAAGAAAATATATTGCAATAAAGGAGATTGAAATTAACGAGAAACACCAGGATTTTTGTCTTCGAATATAATTATACCTCTTTGAGTGAGATTAAGTTAGTGGATTACTGGCTTTTAAAGGATGGGAAGCATTGGTGTGTGGTTTCTTTTGTTTTTCTGGGCATTTCACCTATGCACTGTCATGAAGATTCTACGGTGATGGGAACTATCTGTTAACTTAGGATAATAAATCTCAGGTGGGTAAAGAGGCTTCCGGGGTATCTGCATCAATCTTCTCTACCGATGAAAACCCTATTTCTGCAGGTAATTCTTGGTTCCACTTGCATTGCATGCGACATATGTTGGCTTTCCTATTACTAATAACTATATCTATGCTTGTTGAAATGCCAGGGGACGAAGTTTCCTTCACATTGAACCTCTTCCCCGATGGATACTCTATAGGAAAACCTTTGGAGGTTTGTTATAAAGAACTCTTGACCTTAGGATGTTGATCAACAAAAGTTTCTCTTTTACTTACATCCCTTTTCTTGTTTCCAATTCTCTCTCTTTATCTTGCCAGAGTGACGCATTACAGCATGCTTCGAAGTTCTTACGTCCCTATAACAGGACATCTGAAAGTCTCTTCTCGGTGACTATCTGTCCCTTTTTTTCTCTTGCTTTTCTGCGAGTATCCCTTCTCATTTTATGCATTCCTTGTGAGGGGAAAATTACATATAATGAGTCAATTGGACTTGACATTTAAGTTCTATCTGCTCGTTTACCTTGACTCTTCTGAAGGTCAATGTATCTGTGTTCATACTAAATGACATGATTAGCTTTGGTACCCATACTCGTGTTTGATCTCAACAGTGAACACCCCCCCCCCCCAAAGCTCAATGTTTTAGTGTTATACGAGTTATGCTACTAAAAGGGAAAAGTTAAAATTTTGAAGCTACATAATAGAATTGCTCAGAAAACCTTACATGTCAACGTCCATTGCTTCTAACAAAAAAAAATTCCATTCCTAGCAATGTGTAACTTAATTGATATGTGTGAGAACTTGAGATGCCCTTCTTCCTATTTTCCTGTCTTTACATTAGGAGACTTCAACGATCTAGGACTTTGAGGTGAAACCCTCATACACTGAATTTGAGAAGATAACTTCTTTTGTTTATTTGTAAGTTTTTGGTCAAAATCTTGAATCATTTTCTATGTCCTTGGCAGTTATCTCAAATATCTCTATTACATGTTCAATTCTTACATTTCTTAAATGTGTTGCTCTCTGAAGGCAATTGAATGTGGTCGGTTGCCTGGAGATCTCCTTGACGATTTACCTTGCGTATACATTGACGGTTCACTTATCTGTGAGGTGAGCATTTGAGATAATTCTTGATGTGTGTTTGTCTCTTTCTGAAACAGATCGCCAAGAGAGATAGAGTGAATGTTCCATTAGTAGGTTTATATGAATGCACGACCTTAACTCATTTGTACATAAAGGAGAAAACTTCATTGCAGTCTTCAGATCCTATTTCTGGTTTGATAAAAAGTCACAATCTTTTGGCTCGAGTTTCAAATCATTTCCAACATCTCGCATTTATGATGAAACTACATCATTTTGCATTGTGATGACTATCTTAAGAGTTCTACGGCGACTCTTTCCATTCTGGCTTTGCATATTATTGCACGTTGATGTGACTTGCGTAATTGAGCTACTCTTTATTTGTGGGTGTGACCCAACGATATTGGTGGCAGTGGTGGATATAGGACTCATTTTAGCTTATAAATTGGATGGAGGGTGTTCAGAAATTCTCGGCTTTCATGTGCCTTTTCTTTTGAAATGGATTTATCATTCAGTCTTAAATGCAAGTATAGCAACTCTTCCATCCATCCAGTCTGCTTTTGCCAAGACAAACTTTATCTGCAACATGGGCATAGCTATATAAACTTGAGCTCTAATTGAATTTGTTCTTTTTTCATTTTTAACTCTTTATCATTTAATGTCTTAATTATTCTTCACATGATAGTATGATTAACATTAATGCTGTGACTATTTACAAATAATGCAGGTGCGGGACTATCGGAAATATGCATCTAATAAAGGGCCCAATCTTCCAGATGTGGTTGATTCGCCTGTTGTGACTAAAGTGCGGCTGAAAATTTCCTTGGAGAACATTGTTAAGGATATACCATCTATTTATAATTCTTGGACGTACGGTGATCTGATGGTAAGACACTGCTCATGGACTTTCTTGCCTCCCCTTTCTTGAGGGAATTGGAGATTCTCCGCAGTTTTTCTTTTTCCTTTTCTTTTGTTCTTCTTTCTAAAAATTCTTTATAGGGAGGGGGGGGCTGGGGCTTGCAGTATCTGCATTGATGAACAGTGAACTTCATTCTGTGTTTGAGCCATGATTTTGATGTTTGTGTTTGATTTTTAAAAAAATAGGAAGTAGAATCCAGGATATTGAAGGCATTACAACCACAACTGTGTTTGGATCCTACTCCCAAGCTGGATAGGCTCTCCAAAAGTCCAGTTCCAGAAAAGGTAGTTATTTCAGTCATCATATGTATATCTCTTAGTTCTTGAGCATTAGTTTTATTGTTCTTTTGGTGTTTTCAGCTACATATGACTTTATCTAGTCTACAAAAAAAGAGATTCAGACATGTGCCGGAAATCTCTGTGACTTCCAGTAACAAAATCCACGGGAAGAAAATCTGCATGGACAGAGCTCCGGAAAGGTCTGATTCGGGAATTATCCAAGGGAATGTATTATCACATGTCCATGAGAATCTGAGTGCACAATGTGCTGGAGCTGGCAACACACTAGCTCTAAGACCAAAAGGCTATATACCAGATGCATCTTTTTCAACACTGCCAATGATGTCCCAGCAACAAAGGTATCAAATGCCAGTTGGGAATGCTAGAGGCATGCAGGATCGTGGAGCTTCCCCTGGTGGGCAGGACATGATGATTTCATACTCGGATAATAACTCTACGATTTCCCTTCATGCAAAGAGAGAGAATCAAGATGGGCAAACATCGCCCAGGTCTAGCTTTAATAAGAGGCCAAGACTTGCACATGGAGTTCCTGATGGCACTCAGCAGCAGCCATTAGGCCTTCAGATGGAGAACTTCCATGCATCAGACTTAAATTTGAAGAACACCCTTTTGCAGCAGCAAGTAATATCTAGAGGAATTCAATTTGGTAATGCAATTATGCAAAAGTTCCCCCCGCAGGCACTTGAAGGGGTCCTGAATCCAGAGGTAGCGGCAGCATCCCTACCATCAGGGCCAATGGGCATGAGGCATCGTGCGAAGGAAGAACAACTAGATACACAGATGGACGCTACAGAAGTAAATCGGAATAAGTCTGACATCCAGACAGTGGAGACCGAGAAGGACCGCATGGATCCTCAGCAACCACAACTTCAACAAAGGTTGCCAAATCATCCATTCACGAGAACTGATTTCTCTCAGGCATCTTGGAATAATGTCAATCAGCATATTGATAGTCATTTGAAAAAGGAGGAACAGATACAGAAAAGGAAATCAGTGCAAAGCCCACGTGTATCTGGTGGAACCTTGGCTCAATCTCCTTTATCATCAAAATCTGGGGAATTTTCTAGTGGTTCAGTTGGACCACAGTATGGGGCAGCTGCAGCGACTCCTGTGCCTGGATTGTTGCCCAAGGAAAAGGCTGCATTAACCTCAGTTCCTCCTGTTGGAGGGACAGGATCTTTAACTTCTAGTGCCAATGATTCTACGCTACGACAGAACCAGGCCCAGGCTGCTGCAAAACGAAGACAGAATTCACTTCCAAAGACGCCAGTAATCAGCGGTGTTGGCTCTCCTGCTAGTGTGAGCAATATTGGTGTTGCATTAAATGCGGGCAGTCCTTCTGTTGGAACCCCACCTCTGGCTGATCAAACAATGCTTGGGAGGTTTTCAAAGATTGAAAGGATTATGATGAGGTACGAGGTCGATTGAGCTCTCAAGTCTGTTGCTCTTTTTCTTGTTTTCCCTCCTGTATTTCTGCTAGTCAGACATTTATTTTTGTAGTTTAAACTTTCTCTACAGAATTTACTTGCCTGGAGTTTGTTAATACAGAATCTTAGCAATTATAGATAGGATAAGAATAGCTTAGTTAGCCACATTAGCAATGCAGTTAAACCGGTTGTCTAGAACTTGAAAATTTGTAATAAAATCTTATTTTTTCTATGTAAAGCACCAACTTACATGATTTTTAGGCGAAGCCCAGTTGGAGTGTGTATGGTTGTTGGCTAAATCGGGATCGTTGATCTATTTTCAGGATGGATTCCTATAAAATTAATAGCTTTTTAGCGAACGTCTACCTCTGATGGAAACGTAGATTGAGGATTGATGTGTATAATATTTATCTGTTGTCGTGGATTTTAAATTTCTACCTCCTGGTGAGACAATAGTTTGAAAAATGATATATGATCCTATGCTTGCACTGTTGATCATAAGGCTGATATAGATGGCATTTAGATGTGGAGTATATCAATAAGCTTTGTCCTTTTTTAATGTGTAGGATGTACTAATTACCATGGTACAACCATGACAGGAAATATGTTGCTATTGTGTTTGCTGCTTGAGTTTGACTCGTAATTGAATTAAGCAATATGAAGCAAAGTCAATCTTTAAAACGCAAGCTTGAAATATTCTCAGTTAACCTGCTTACATGTGCATCCAGAAGCATAGTTGCATAATTTTTCTCAGGCAATTATTGGCATCTGTTTTGTGATATAAATATCAAATATAATTCATTTCATATCCTGAGTATTGTCCCTTGTCCAATGATGCTTCAGGCACCAACTTAACCGCAAAAAGAACAAGGCCGATTACCCAGTCAGGAAGCCCGGCGGCCCCTTTCCGACTGAGAGTCTTTTGTTATGGCTACACAATGTTTCCAACGATGAGAATTTTAAGGAGGATTCATGTGCGAGACCACTCTCGAAGTCACTGGTTGGAGGCAGCACGAATATTTGCAAGACTAGATTCCTTAACTTTGTGCAGCCAGAGCGATATCTTCAAGGTTTGTTGCATCTGTCATGTGGGTATGGTCTATTGCAGCATATAATTGATTTCTCCTGCCTAAAATTTATGGTAATTTGGACTTTGCTACGCCTTTCCTTCTCATTTTCTGCAGACTTGGATAAGATCTGCCAGCTGCTACTTGAATTTTGCAGTATTTGCCATTATATTGGCCACAGTGCAAAGTACCGAATCTCATGGGGCGGGGAGTCAAATTTCCGCTACACATGAGTTGTATTTTGCCTGATCTAGATGTGTTAAAGTTTACCGTCATACAGAACGACCCGTACAAAGGAATGTCTTTTAGTTTCAAAAGCAATACCCAATTTGAATGATAATGAAAGGATGAGATGCTAATTTTATTGTTTTAGAGCGAATAATATAATGAAAGACAAAAGCAACATCACTGGCATGAACTTTCTTTCGATTAATAGGCTTTCTCCTTTTTGTATAGGGAATGTCGTCTCATACCGGGCTCAGACCAGCTTGATCATGTCAGAGAAACCAAGTGATGGTACTGTTGCTATGCACTATGGAGATGTGGAAGATGGTGATATTCTGGCTTCAGAGGAGCATCTTCCGACACTACCAAATACTGTAGGAGTCTAGCCTATAATTCTTTCTAATGTCAAATGGCATTTCAGTGTGTTCACCTACTTTGTAGTTGGAAGATATAGGAGTTTCCTGTTTATTATATGCACTATGCGGCTTTATTCATACCTAGCCTTGCAAGAAAGTATGTTTCTTTCAACATTATGGCTAACATCTGTGATTGAATTTCTGATACAGCATTTGGCAGATTTGCTTGCTGCCCAGTTATGTTCATTGGTAGGTTTATGAAATCATTCAAACTTAAGTGTTTAAATCTATCCTATATTGATTTACATTTCAATCAAATGATATTGAACGTTCCTGCAGATGATACGCGAAGGATTTCATGTGGAAGATCGTGTCCAACTGAAACTGACCAGCATGAATCTTGCCCCAAACAGTCAACCTAATGCTCCTGGAATTCCTCATAATAATTCCATTCCTGATGCCCCGCATTATCCTGAAGGAGTTTCAGGTCAATCATCCAGTGAAGTGTTGAATACAGCTAATAGTGGCAATGTATCTCTCAGTTCATCTGTGAATATTCCTCCACATGCAAGGATGCTGCCTCCTGGAAACCCTCATTCCTCACAAATAGCTCCAGTCATGCCTGGAGTCTCTGTGCCTGGACGGCCACAACAGCTAGATTCACAGTCCTCATTGCAGCAACAGGCTCAGCAGCTGCAGCAACAACCATTACATAACCAAAATTCTATGGTTCAACAGCATCTTGCTCAGTTTCCAAGATCCCCAATGATGCTCGCTACAAATTCCCTCTCGCCCTTGAATGCCAGCCAGAATACTAATATGCAGTTAGGCAATCACATGACAAATAAGCCATCCCCTCTGCATCTTCAGATGTTACAGCAGCAACAACCACAGCAACCGCAACAACAACAGCAGCATTCACAACAGCATCAACAATCACAACTTCAAAGAAAACTGATGATGGGAGCTATGGGCTTTGGAAACATGGGTGCTAACTTGGTTGGGATTGGTGGCATCAGTAACACCATGAGTATGGCAGGTCCAAAGGGAATGGGAGGGGCTGGAATTTCAGCACCCATGGGCCAAATGTCAAACATTGGTAATGTGGGTCAGAATCCGATGAACATGGCCCAGGCCTCTCACATTAGCAATGCAATAACCCAGCGACTGCAATCAGGAACATTGACATCCGCCGCACAATCGGCTTTGTTATCAAGACTTCGGATGACGCAGCAGAATCGACCTGTGCTAGGGGGCAGTCAGTCTGGCATAGGTGGTGTCTCTGGAGCTCGACCAGTGCACCCAGGCTCTGCTGGCCTGTCAATGTTGGGCCACGGAATAAATCGAGCTAGCATGAGCCAAATGCAGCGTGCGGCAATGGGTCCACCAAAGTTGACGGGGATGAATCCGTATATGAATCAGCAGCAGCCACCACAACAGCAGCAACAGCCAATGCAGCTGCAGCATCAACAGCAGCAGATGCAGTTGCAACAACAGCAACAGCAATTGCAGCAACCACAGATGCAACAGCAGCAGCAGCTGCATCAGCTAGAAACAACCTCACCCTTGCAAGCTGTTATGTCACCACCACAAATAGGTTCACCTTCAAACATGGCAATTCCACAATTGAGCTCACAGTCACAACAGCAGCAACAGCAATCTAGTCCCCAGCAAATGAGCCAAAGAACCCCAATGAGCCCACAACAGATCAGCTCTGGGACAATGCATGGCATGAGTGCTGGTAATCCAGAAGCTTGTCCCGCAAGTCCACAGTTGAGTTCTCAGACCCTCGGGTCGGTTGGCAGTATAAACAATTCTCCAATGGAGCTACAAGGTGTTAATAAAAGCAACTTGAGCAGTGCATAATGAAGTCCTCGGCTACGTACTCTTCTGAATCGTTTCTTAACTTAGCGGAGAAGTTTGAAGGATTTTTTAGAGGTTTCTGTTTATATAAGATGAAGTGTGATGTAGTTGTTGATAAAAGTGCCAGTTTGATCGACGCCGGGGCTTTGAATAGGGGCAAGGGAAAATTTTCCCCTTGGCTTCCTAGGAAAGGGCTGGTTTTTAGACTCTGATACAATTGATTTTGATGCTGGAAATCACCAATAAATTAATTAAAAAGCGTGACACCTGCACGGTGGTGTGTCTCGGGTTCTAATGTCCGAGGCAGACTTTCATACAATATGATGAACTCACGGCAGCGTAAGGGGACAGGAAAGGGAAATAAAGAAACTTGCAAGCTACAGAGGAGGAACAGATCCTGGATTCTGAGTTGAAATTGCGATGTAGAAGGTTGAAGGATCAAGCAGAATGATGTGTGTGAATTTTCAATCAGTTGAGCCGGAGTAGTGAGCATGTCAAGAGTGGCTATTCACTAGGGTTGTGAGATCTAAAATTCTTCCTTTCCTTTGTGCCTGACATTTTGTCTCCTTCCTTAACCTTTTTCTTTGCTCTTTGGGTTTTTCTGTTGTGGCTGGCTTGTGGTGAAAAGATACTTTGCAATCCCTGTAATCATGTAGTCTAGTAGTTAGTAATATATACGTAACAAGTTCATGCCAAATATTCTTCGAGATTTCATGTACACAGTACATTACCCAGCCAGCCTGCCAGATACCATCATACAAACCTTTCATCGTTCTCGGGCCAAACTGATGTTTAGCTTCTTAACGACAGCTTCATGTCCTCGTTACGACGGTTCTTTTTTTCGAGCAATATCTTGTGCGACGTGATGAGCGCGATAATAAAAATCGTGCTCGATTCGATTCGATTGTGAAACTACCCGTTTGGGTTTCAAACTGAAGGTGTAATTTTCATTAGCTTACAAGATGCAAGATTTAAGTAAAATCAAAACTTTCAGATGGATGAGTTTAAATTGGTGCAGAAAGAAGTTTTTTTTCTTATGTAGGATTACCCCCAATGTGTTTTATTAATAATTATTTAGACAATTACGTACTCCTTTTATTTTTATTTTTTATTTTTATTGTGGCTTTGGCCTAGAAATGCTTAGCCACTTGTTATCGTCAATAAGAACATTTGGATTCGCTCCCTACTTTACTACTACTGTCATCCTCGAAACCAGAGTATTCGATTCGACATCGGAACAAAGCGAGAATTTGCGAGGCATTTATGTCGTTTTGATTTTCGCAGCGAAGTTCATCGCAGGTGGAAGACGAAAAGCCATATATATAAGTCATTCTCATCCTCAAACTTCTCTCAGTATAAGAAAAACCTAATCTTTGCGACGGCCCAAGTTCCAAATTCTGGAGCAGATGAATCGTCGTAGAAGAGCACACGGCGTCGGATCGAACTCCGGCCCGCCGAGAGGCCAAGTTTGGCGTCCAGTGGGTGATCATGGGCATCGCCGCTCCTCTGTAATTTCATCGTGTCCCTCTTTTCTCTTATGTACTTGTTATTTGTCTGGCCGCTGCATTGTTGTTCTTTGTCTCTCCTCTTGTGTGGTGTGTCGTTTGCTTTTGTTTTTTGGGTTTGCAGTTGGAGTAGATAGCACATCTATCTGTTGCAATGGGTTTCTGTAGCTCTAGTCAATAGTGAGAGAAGCATATGATCAAGAAAGTTCTGCTTTTTGCCTATTAGATAAGATGGAGGTGCTTGTGACATTATAGTCATGACAATAACATTTTATTTTTAGGTCAACTAGAAATGATGCACGCCCGATGCATGTCCCTCAAGGAAAGAATACTGAGAGAAACAATTTTATAATTTGAAAGTTCACAAGAAAAAGAGCTGACACCTCACAGTTGGACTGAAAGTGAATAAGCATTTATCTACCGGAAGAAATCGGAGATGGGATTAACATGGGATGAATGAGCATAACTAATGTATGCAGAAGACCGATTATGGAAATCTATGGACAAAATTGATAGCAGATATCGCTGCTTGTTTGTTTCATCAGCAATAGATTAGTTGCCGATAGACCAACTCAGCTTCATATCTGCCTTATTTATGCACTTGTAAGTTCCTATAGTTTATTATAGTAAACTCAAGTCAGTGGTATCATCTATCTCTCAATGTGACGTCTTTCACAACAAATTAGAAACCATTTCAGTTCTAGGGGCCTTTGACTTGAATCGCTGTGGCTCGTGTATGGAGTAGATTGAAATCATTATGTTGCTTGTCTTCTCAGCCTGGAGACATGGAACTTAATTTGGACATGAACAGAATCCAAATTGAGGAGACGGAGAATGATTCTCTTTCGCTCAACACAAATAGTTACTTTCTGCGAAGTGAGCCTCAGCAGCCTTCAAATTCCAACAGTGGTAAAGGCGAGGAAACGAAAAGTATTGCTGGCTTTGAAGATTCGTTGCCTGCTGAGGACTTTACAGGGGATGGAAGATTTGATATTTGTGTTCCCCAAGTTGGTACACCTATAATGCTGAAGCCTTCGTTGCTGGTAAAGAATAGAGAAAAGCGTAATGAAGAGAAACGGTCACTGGAAGAACCTAATTGGAGAATATTGAGACCTGGAATGGTTCTTCTTAAAAGCTATCTCTCCATAAGTGATCAGGTATACGGTTACATCCCTCTCCAAACACTATCTTTTCTTGAAATGGAAATTTTGGGGGAGAAAAAGAACAGAAGCGTCCTCCGTGATTGAAAATTTTGACTCGTAAAATCTGTGCCTATTGATTTGCAAAGTTGTATCGCGATCAAGTCCATGGTATGATTTTAAAAAAAAAAAAAAAGTGAAGGCAGCATAGGACCATTACTTGTTAGTCTTAGCACTAGTCAGTACGAATGAGTAGCCCCATTTTGGCGTTACCAGTTTGCTATTATGATGGAGACTTTTTCCCTGGCTGTCTTAAAATATGCTTTCAACGAAAGGTACGTGACATATTCAATTACTTCTAGTGGTACGCTTTGAGTGTAGTCCGCTTGGTGTAATCCTACTATCTAATATCTATAGCTGTTTAGGAACTACATCTTATGCTTATCCTGTCTGATGCTAGGTTAAAATTGTAAAGCTCTGCCGGGACCTTGGTCTTGGAGCTGGAGGTTTCTACCAGCCTGGTTATCGTGATGGTGCAAAGTTGCATCTGAAAATGATGTGCCTCGGTAAAAACTGGGACCCTGAGACAAGCGAGTATGGAGAGCGTCGGCCAATTGATGGATTCAAACCGCCAAGGATCCCAGAAGAATTTTGTAACTTGGTTGCAAAAGCTATCAAAGATTCTCATGCTCTTATAAGTAAAAATGTCAAGAAAAATGATGTGCAGGAAAAATTTCCACTGATGACCCCAAACATTTGCATTGTGAACTTTTACACGGCCAGTGGGCGACTTGGTCTCCATCAGGTTTGTAGCAATTATCTGATTAATCAGTTGGTCTTCATTTAGGTTATTCTATTGTTACTCTCTAAGCAGATATATCCTTAACAAGGAACTGCATCGTCAGAATAGTTCCGGCGGATGTAGTAAGGCTGAATTTTGAGGCCTGAGTACATTGATTGAAAATTGTTTTTTCTTGTATGCTAGTATTTTGTAATCCTTTGTCAGAAATTCTGACTGAACTCTTTGATATGATATGGCTCCTTGAAGAAGTCGAGTCTAGTAAAATTATGGTTTTATTACTGCTATTTTTCTCCTATCAAAGGGAAAATTGTGAGGTGGATGCGATCTATCACCTCTCTCCTCAGAAGTAAAATTAGCATAAACCCCTTCTGGTCTGTTTGAGCTGCAGAGTAGATGCAAATTTCCACTTTCTTTCTATAGTAAACTGAAGTAGGAGCCTTGGTTCACACAGCATCACTATTGACAGTCAGATTTTGGGTTTGCTGGATAAGGAACTTTGTGACATTGTCGAAATGCAGGATCGGGATGAGAGTGAAGAAAGCCTTCGCAAAGGATTACCTGTGGTGTCTTTCTCCATTGGAGACTCGGCAGAATTTTTATATGGGGATCAAAGAGACATTGTTGAAGCTGAAAAGGTTTTACTGGAATCAGGAGACGTCTTGATATTCGGTGGAAAATCTAGACATATTTTTCACGGGGTACCTTCTATCCTCCAGGACTCTGCACCCAAGGCTTTGTTGGAAGAATCAAGGCTTCGAACTGGCCGCCTGAATTTAACTTTCCGAGAGTACTGATATCATAGTATCAGTTGTAAGTGGCTGTTATGCAAAAGTTTGGTTTTGTAGTGGTTTTGTCGATATTACCATGACTCGAATCTGAAGACAGTTACTTTATTTTTTTTGGTCGAATGGAAGACGGTTACTAATATCGTTGCTCTTTTCCCTGTCAAGTGTAGTAAGACAGAATGTGGTGTAGGAACCAAGAGGATGACTTTTAAGTTTCGATCTTTCTAATTTAGGCTGTATTTCCTATTCCATGTATTTCCTTATTACGATTTGTTTGAGCACATTGATTTAGTTAGTGTGGTAGTGGATTTTTCATTGATGGGTGGGCTAGAGCTATTTTTGTTTTGAAGTTGTTCAGGGTTAGTCGGCCTGGGGAAAGTCAGACCTGCGACAAGATTCTTGTATTAATCCTTAAATGAATGATTTGAAAATCATTTTCAGAAAAACAATCGCTATATCGTTTACAAAAATGAATGAACGGGAAATATTTTTATCATCCACAAAAAATATTTAGATGTAACAGAAGAAAAGCATTTGAGAGCAGAACAGCAATTTTCATCAGACTTTGACCTTTTTGGCAGCCAAACCTCAACAGTCAGAAAACCAAAAAACTTGGTTGGTCAACATCATGCTTGCTGGATTTTGCTCACAGAACAATGCATGTAAATGCTTATTCCCATTAAACCAACCTGCAGGAAAAAATCAACCACCCACCAACCAACAAAATGTCCTGTTAGTCCCCATCTCTGCAAGTGTTAATCATATCAGAATCCCTCATCTTTTAAGACCCTTGTGTCTGCCACTAGTTGGAACAGAATCCTGAATTCATAACTTTGGGCTTGCTTTGGTCCCTGAAAGTCCTCTTTGTAATTTCTTGTGGGCTAATTATCAGGAAGTGTAAGGAAGTTAGGGAGAGGGTAAAACCAGGCTGGAGAAGCAGGGCACATGCTGAATTTAATCTCATAATGTTTATACAGTTTTGATCAGAAATTGAGCATGTGCCCTGGCTCTCCATCTTGGTTCCTCTCTCTTACGGCAATCTTTGGCGGACTTGGTAGCGACTCTGCACCAGAAATATCAGAGGTAATTCGACTCTTCCATCATCTTCTATGTCGCACATTCGGACATTTGTGCTAGCTTGTACATTAGCTCTCTGTCAACTTTCTTAGTCCTGCGCTTGGTCGTTCTGACATATCTGAATCAGTTGAATCTGTGCTGAAACAAGAATTGCCGAATTGCTCGGCCTAGCATGTAGGACCGAAAAGGTTATATTCTTAAATGATTCATGATGTTCTGATTGTTAAATTTTCACATCTTTTTGAGAATGTGTCAGTCAATATGCCTGTCGTAATCCCAAGAACCAACACTTCTGCTCTGAGGGGTCATCAAACTGTGACTAGTATAGAAAGAGATTGATACGACATTTTCTGTTTGCCAGTATCAGAGAGGGAGAGAGAGAGAGAGAGATCAGAATCGCAGGTAAATGATGCACAAAGATGCTCAAGAGAATGCGTGGGCTTCGTTCTCGGCGCGAACTAGACTAGCATAGAGGCCATTGACCTGGGAGGCCATCAGCGTATCATGGCTTCCGTACTCTGTGACCTTGCCTTCTTTGACGACAGCGATCACATCGGCTTCCCTAATGGTGGACATTCTATGTGCCACGACGATGGTAGTGGCTCGTCTTGATGCCGTCCTCAACGCATCCTGGACGTGCCTTTCAGATTCCAAGTCTAATGCGCTACTCGCCTCATCAAGTAGAAGCACCCTCGATTTTTTCAGCATGGCTCTCGCTATGGCGATCCTTTGTTTTTGACCTCCAGATAATTGGGCACCACTCTCGCCAACCTGCAACAGCAGAGAATTCTCAGGTTAAGCTATTTGATATACTGTACTCTGCTTGTTGGACTACATAGGTACTTCATCACTCACCCTGACAAATTATACTTCAGTTAACTAATTCCTAGGGACACTAGGAGATGAGGTATAGTGATTTGCTTGCCAAAAACAGACCAAGGAAAGCAATGACAGAAAGATGTACCTGGGTTTCGTAGCCTTGAGGAAGACCACTGATGAACTTGTGGATATAAGCTTCTTTTGCAGCTTCCTCGATCTCGGCCCACGAAGCATTCGGATTTCCAAATGCTATGTTCTCTCTGATGCTCCCTCCGAAAAGTGCAGGTTCTTGGCTTACCAGTGCTGTCTGCCTCCTTAGCCATTTCACATTCATCTCCCTCAATTCAACCCCTCCCATCATGACCTTCCCCTGATTTGGGTCGTAAAATCTCTGTACCAACCATACGACCGTCGATTTCCCTGACCCGCTAGATCCCACCAGAGCCACCATACTGCCGGCTTTTACCTTAAGATGGAAGTCTCTCAAGATAGTCACCTCCGGCCTCGAAGGATACGCAAAAGTTACCATTTTTAGCTCGATATCCCAAGGTTTTGACCTTTCCAGCTTCCTTCCTCTCCCTTTGTCATTGCCAATTATAGGTCTCCGGTTAATGATGTCAAGAACAGCTGGAATAGCCGTTGCTGCCATTGAAGTGTCCGGGGCCAGACCAGCTAGTTGGCCAACTGAGAATGAGCTAAGTACTAAAATGAGAAATATTTTGTAAACTGCACCGAACTTGGCCTCGTCTTCTTTGACAAGGTACGCTCCAAACCAGAGAGTGAGAGTATATGCGCCATACATGGCACCTTGAGCAAATCCCAAGGTTAAGCCTAAAATCTGTGACTTCCTCACGGACTTCTTTTTTGGTTCAGATAATGCATGGTCAAAGGATTTGATCAACTGTTCTTGAGCTGAGAATGTCGTTACCGTTCTAATGTTTGAGATTGCGCCGGCAGCTATGTTGCTAGCTTTGGCGTAAGCTTCGTTATCTACTTTGGGTCCAATATTTATGATCAAGCTCAAATAACTTGCGCCGAGTGTGAATGGAGTGAGAGCAGCTGCCAGAAGGGCTAACCTCCATTCGAGAAAGAACGAAACACCTAGCCCGACGGCTGCTGAACTTAGCCCCATTAACATGACAGAAACTCGATCTCCTAGGACTGACCGAAAACTGATACAATCTGAAGACAACCTTGAAACAAGTACTCCAGTGGAATTCTCTTCGAAATCAAACCATCCTGGTTCTTGTTTTAATGTTGAATGGAACAGAAGGCTTCTAACTCTCGTTGTGAGCTTTGTTCCAGCCCAACCGCAGAAACCTTGGTGCCCAATCATGGATATCATACAACCCAAGCCAAGACCAACTAGAACCAAACAAAGATGACCAACTCCCTCTTTCATCTTTTCCCCGGCTGAACTGAAGTAAATGTCAAGGGCATCTCCAAGAATCAACGGGAAGACTGAAAGAATTGCACCCCCAAGCATACCAAAGAGAAATCCTAGTATCAGCACAAAAAGCTCTGGTCTCTGTAAGCTCCATATCTCAGAAAGTCGATAGTTCCTTTGTACTGGCTTTTGTGGTTCTTCATCTTCTAGTTGGTTGTCATGCATGGATCCATAGTAGTTCGATCTAGAGACTTCATGGCCATACTTTGAAACCAACACATGGTCCTCAGATTTATCATATATGAAGGAGTCAGCACCCTTCTGAACAATGTCAAATTGTTCCGGCGGAGGCTTCGAAACTGCTTCAGAAGCTAGCTTGACGAGGTCATAGTAGGCGCCCCCCTTTTCCATGAGCTGACGGTGGTCACCAATCTCAACAACAGACCCTTGATCAAGCACAGCAATTGTTTGAGCATTTCTTACCGTCGCAAGCCTGTGAGCGATGACAATGGTTGTTCTGCTAGTGGAGATTTTGTCAATTGCCTGTTGAACTACAATTTCAGACTCTGGGTCTAAGGCACTAGTTGGCTCATCTAGTAGAAGGATTCTAGGATCTTTGATCATGGCTCGAGCTAGTGCGATCCGTTGCTTTTGTCCACCTGAGAGTAGTGTTCCTCCGTCTCCAACCTGCATAGAAGTCAGTAAGGGACAACTCATGCATTTGAGGCAAGTATTGACTTGCAAGAAGCTAGTCAGGCGTCAGAGCTAGAACATAAAATCACAATTTAAGAGTCCTTGTTAAATTCCATAATTACATACAAAAGGGAAGTATGCTTCCTTGTATGAACCGATGCCAAGTATTTCAGTAATATCACCTGTGTATCATAGCCTTGTGGGAGGCCCGAGATGAAGTTGCCGGCATTTGCCGCAATGCAAGCAGCCATTGCTTCCTTCCTTGTGGCGTTATCTTTGCCCATCATCACATTTTCTATAATGCTTGTTGCAAAGAGAGCAGGCTCCTGGCCTAACATGCCTATCTGACTTCTTAGCCACTTGACCTGCAGCGACCTTATATCGTGTCCGTCCAAGACAATCGTCCCTGCCACTTCGAACTGTTAGTAGAGGAATAGAGTAATATGGGACGCTTCACTAAAGATTAGCCCTCATTTATCATCTATGATTGTCTGTCAGAGTGCGAATAGAATTCGCAAGCATTTGCTTTCAAACAACTGTAAGTGGATATGAGCTTACCCTTTGCAGGATCATAAAACCTCTCTATCAGAGCGAATATGGTGGATTTGCCGCCTCCGCTTAGACCCACTAATGCGAGAGTCTTTGAAGAGGGAACCACCAGACTCAAGGAGTGGAGAATCAGAGCATCCAGACGAGATGGGTATGCAAAACTAACTCCTTTGAACTCAATCTTTCCACGAACATGCGACAGTATCCTCCCACTAGGATTGTAGGGATCAATTTCCGGGACTCTGTCTATTACTGCGAACACCCGGGTTGCTGCTACAGTGCCTTGAGCGAATTGAGCAAAGTAGGACAATGACAATGCCAAGCCCCTGCAGTATGAAGGAGGAGAATCAATCTTCTTCTAGTCAAGAGCTATATATGCATTTGACATGCATCATCATACCAGAAACCTCATGGATCTCCAAGTAGCTTAGCAGTGAGGTTCACTTAGAAAAACCATAAATAAAGTTCTCTTTTACTGAATAATTCATCTTGACTCCGTTTCAACATATGTCATGACAGAAATAAGTACCTCCCACCGAGATTGACGCCAAAGAAGCAAGCGATTGCGTGACCTCCACTGATCTCGCCACGAGCAACCAACATAGAACCATACCAAAAGGCCAATGCCCACGTCGAGTATGTAACCAAGTAGATGACTCCAATTCCTGCGCCCTTGGCGAACCCAACCTTGGCTCCTATAGGAATTGACCTTGACAGCAACTCAGCATATCTCGCAGCTAAATTATCTTCCGCAACGAATGAAAATACCGTTCTGATGGAACTGATAGCTTGCTCAGCAAGGCTGCCAGCTCTTCGATAAGAAGCCTTCATTGAATCAAGAAGAAAAGGACCAAAAAGGAGTTAGGAATCATAGCATATCGAGATCCTTCATTCTCAAGCGTATTTGCTGCCTCATTACCTCTTCCTTTTGAGCTAGACCGACATAAACAGCCTTGTAAGCAATGCCGCAGAGCATCGTCAACGGAGTGACAGCAAATACTACTAGAGATATCTTCCACGATTGTAAGAACCCAACCACGTAGCCACAGACGAAAGTGAAAATATGGTGAATAAAGTATGCCATCTGTGAGTTACAGAAAAAAGAATGAGATGTCTATGAAATAGATGACTGCTTGGCTGGTTCTCTTGATATCATGGAAAAAGGACGTCAAAAGAGAGACATTTGAGAGCAATAGCATTGAAGAGCGCACCTTTTCGCCCATTACTTCTTGAATTTGCGCAACATCACTTGAGATTCCGTGCATGATATCGCCGGTGCTAACTTGTGTGTCGAAAAAGCCGATGTCCTGTCGGAGAACTGCTCTCAGGTAATTAGTCCTTATCCTCTGAGCTGCTCTCTCCCCTACCAATCTCCAACATGTTATTTCTGCAACAAATTTGCCACAACTCCTCTCTTAACCATTGCCAACGGATGAATCATTGCAAACTTTGGAGAAAAAGAGAATCGAAGCGGTTCAATTCTTTCCAAAGCCAAATAAAGACAAAATTTAGGCAGCACACGAACCAGATGCCACTTAGCTAGAGGAGAGAAGATCCAAATTACAACATTATGAATGGATTTGGTTCTTACCCATGTAAGCTCCGACCACCACTACCGCTGCTAGTCCAGTCATATACAGAGATACCTGAAATGAAATCAACACCAGAATTTGAACATAGTTATGGAACATGTATCAATGATCCGTACAAAGAATGCAATCTCTTACGCGTACAATGTACGACATGATCTTTAATTCACCATCGACTACAAGATAAGGTATCAGATCATTCACATCACTGCAGGTGAAGATTATATTGAAATCACAGACGATATATCACGCTTCGTCGCTAACCACGAGAGATGGAAAGTTATATGGTCAGGTTGCCCACATAACCCGGATATTCATGTTAAGGTGAAGGAAAGGAGACAGCGCAGCGAGTTTTTAATTACCTTGTCTACATCCTTCATCATTTGGTCTTTGTGATTTTTCGATTCTAGAGCAATCTTGTTCACAAATTTTCCGAAAAGAAAAGAATACCAAGGAAGCGCACCCCCATTAATCAGAGCTCCCAAGCACCCCAAGATCACAAGAACAAAATCCCACTTTGTTGAGTACTTGAACAAGCCGAATAGCCCAATAGGCTTCACTGGCTCTTCTTCATCCTCTTCTTCCTCGTCGAACTCCTTGTCGTCAGGAGGTAATATTTCGATGTCATTGTATCTATTTCCATGACCGTGACATTGGATTCCCGAATCCCACTCATCTTGACCATGCTGATCACGACCAGGATCGAAGCGTTGCGATTCATTCCCAATGCCCTGTTCCTTGTTGCTTGAATGTCCATGTCCGCGATGGTCGTGTCCACCATGTGATGTGCCGTGACCATAATCATGTCCACTACGCGATTTCTTACGATGAAGATCACGACGATGACGATGACCACGAGTGTCATAATCACTGTCATCGTCGTAAACAGTATTCACATGACGATGATATCTATGAGGACTCAAAGAACTCACTTTCCTCTCAAAGTCATCATCTTTGTTGTAGCCAATAAGTTTGAGCTCGTCCTTATGACCAAAACGGCCATTGTTACTTCCTTCCTTAATCACTTCCAAGTTTGAATGACCCTTCTTGGTCATAGTATTCTCACCAGCAGCATAACTCCTTCCAAAGAATGCACTCTCATTAGTATCTCTGTCCACAAAGCTTCGCAGCTCAAGCCTCTCACCAGCAACAGCACCGTACCCCGAATACTCGTAGTAAGGATTCGTGAAGCTCTGAACCCCGCCACTCATGCGAGAGAGGTAGTAGTCATTCGCCGTCCGCCGAAAAACTCGGCTCTGGCACGGCGTGGTGGCGGCAGTCCAGGGGCTCAGGGCCGCACCGAGATTCTGGCCATCCCGCCACCCTGTCGGCTCAAACTGCCATGACAGCTCGCCCTGCCATGACCTGTCGCCATCCGCCCCAAACGGCGTGGCCGGCGAAGGGTGAGGGAACCGCCTCGGGGTGTGGCTACGCGACGTCTGGTGCGAGCTGAGAGGTGTGAAGGAGCGGGATGCATGGCGCGGCGTGGCTGGAGTGACATGCCGTGGGCGGCGAGAGTTGGTGGCAGGGGAGAAGGAGGAGGAGTCGAAGTCGAAGGATGAGTCAGCCATTGTTGGGGGAGGAGGAGGAGGAGGAGGAAGAGGTTGAGAGCATGGAAAGTTCGGTGATAATAAGGGGAAGAAAGAGAAGTGTGTCAATGTGATGAAGAGACAGAGGAAAACAACGCATGGAAGGATCCGAAAGAAAGGGTTCAAACCTTGTTAGGAGCTAAATCCAAGGAGAGATTTGCCTAGGAGTCAACTGAGACTATGCTTCCTCCGCCTATATTTTAAGGTTTGTGTTTTGTTTCTTCATGATTCTTGTTGATGATAGCTCTTTCTTTTTTCAATGTAGACAATACTCACAGCAGAATTTCTTTTCTAGGATGACAGACAGATCATGTCACGATGTTATCCATGCTTAAGTTTGCCAACCAAGTGAATTCATGTTAAAATAGAAGTAAAAGTTTCTCATTTCATTCAATAGTTGTATGATTGATCTGTTTCCAAAATGAGTTTATCAGTACTAATTCGGTGACAACCCGCCAATTTGCTTATATCAGATTGATTAGTTCTCCTCAGCGTTTCGCATGAAACATTGCACGGACGTCGGATTGGAACGTGAAGTTATCGTAAACATCGTTTGTTCTCGAGTAATTTCCACAAGAGCGCGAAGAAACCAGCCATCACGTTGGGAGAACTAACTTAATTCATGGCGTTCCGCATTATGTTTCCATTTTTCTATTCCTCTCTAACCCAAAGTTGATCATTTGGAGAGAAGCAGCACCATTTGAATGCCTATCCAAATGCAAATTTTCCTCGCACTAAACGATGGACTGCAGCAACAACGCATCACAAAGAGAGTTGAATATGCACGTATGCAACAAGAAATGCAGAGGACACCGAGGCCGGCAGCTAAATTTCGCGCGGAGTTTAACTGCGGCTACGGATTGACCGTTTCCACATAATAATTTAAGCGGGGTGGGAGTGATAGACAGGTACTAAATTGACTGGTGCTTATGGTTTTTGTCCTGCCTTTCGTAGTGCATGATGACCCTTTTGTGCGTGTTCTCTTGCAAAGCACAGGATCGGAGGAAATACAAGATTCTAAAGCCAAGTGTAAACTCCAAAACAGTGAGTTTCTCTCTTGGCCAAGGTCAGGGCTCTTTTTTCTGGGATTTTTTTAGGCCAAAGAAGAACGGGCCTCGCCATTTGTCAGCAGCGAGATCATTCATATCTGCTCCAACTTTGTTCTTTAATTTTGCATGAATTCTGGCAGCTATCTAATAAGAACTTTGACTGGTAAAGACATGGCTATGGAAGTCGGAGCTCTTTAGTTTATGCAATCCCTTCTCTGTCAATCAATCAGTGAAAGGTCACGACAAGCATCAAAAGTTCAATTAAAAGACAGGAGTATGAGTAACTTTGGAATGGTGAAAGAGTATGCTGACGGTTAATTCGGTTTTTAGCGGGAAACGGGCGAAGGTAACATCCGAGATACGACATTGCTGCCTTTTAAAGTCGAAAGGGAAAAATTCACAATCGAATTATTTGGTTAGATGCTGTTCCGATCGACAGGAATCGATCTGTATCTTGGTTTCATAACTTTAGTTTGGCCGTTAAAGCACATGTACACTCTCGTGTACAGCCTCGCAAAGCTAGATGATTTGAGGGTCTAATTTGGTACAATTTAGCTGGAGCTATTCAAAGCAAATTACTTGGTTTGGTCTGATCTTCCCAATAAGAAAACTACAGAAAAAAGAAGAAGAAAAAAAATAGACCGAGTTCGATTAAGATCGTCGCTAAATGAAGTTGAAAGGTGCCTGTCCATGTCCCTGTTGCTTTTTTACTCTGTACACCCACCATGCTCTCTAGGCATGAAATCCCTTCATCTCTCGTGTTCATCCTCTGCGACTAGTCCTATATTTTCGCTGTTACACTCGAGCGTATTCAAGCTTTCGCACGTATATAAATGCAAGGACACAGGACCAAGAGTTCATGTATCTGATAAAATTAGCTGTATGCTCCTAGTGACAGTTAAAATCCATGAACATCAGTTGAAAACTTCTCTTGCACAACTTTTACTTCTGGAACTTCCTGTCGTTTGTGCCGGGTAACAGATACTTCACGTATTTCACCTGGGCAGTGTTTTTCCGGTTTTGATTCAATAGAGCCTGTGTTATAGCGATGCTTGGGAACAAAATGCACAATACCGCGGAGTCGAAAATTCATTTCAAGTACTAGGCTGATTTTTGAAGACCCCGGGATATTGTTCGCAAGAGAATACAGTATTAAATATGTTAAACTCCAGAGTCCAGTTTCCGGGCCACTGGCGAGTCTCGTGATATAGCGGAGGCAATCAAGTTGAGCAAATGATATGTGAAAAATATAGCACTTGCTTGTATTTAATCACATCATCCATCTTCACTTGCCAAACTACTATTCTCAATAACAGAACAGTTCCATATTCTGATACATACTTCACATACGGAATAAATACGTCCTACACAATACCAAAATCAGATTTGATGCCGTGCCGTGTGAGAACTTCGACACAACATACAGCATATTCAACTCCTTAAAGCATGCCTAGCTAAACACCTGCATCTAGCAAGCATTCCTCCTTGACACCGAATCAGTGAAAAGGGAAATATCAGAATCCTCTCGCTAGGAGTTGAGTGACTCAGTGGTGAACCTTCAAGTCTCTTCCCTTGCTCCGGAAAGACGGAAGTGAGAAAAACGATCGTGGTGCTGTAAAATTTCAATTGGCATGTAAGTAAGTTACTCAGAATAGAATATTGTCACGCAAGCACCGGGGTGAGCTGAGGGGGGCTGTAAAGATACTAAAACCGCCCCTGATGCAGACCCTATGTAAAGCTTTGAAGCACATCAGAATGCTGGACAACTAGAAACATCAACAGTGAGCTATTACCTCTGAGAGAGCTTCCTGACAGTGATTGTGGATCATCTCTCAGCTTGAATTCTTCTGGTGGGGCTGGGATAGAGCTCTTTAGGGCTTGAACTGCAAGATAAGAAGACCAGATTTCATCATCAAGTCAAGAATCATGCTTTAGTTTCAATCTGTAGGTAGCATCAAACAATCACTAGCTAGCTGGCCAATGTCCAGCAAAAGAAAGAAATGTAAGTTTTTACAGATGATTATGGGAGAACATAAAATATAGATAAAATTAGATCGCTAACCGGCTGATACCATATACACTTGCACATCACTAACCAAAAACTGTCATCATGCTTCCGCGCAATCAAAAATTTCAACAGGAAAACTGACCTTGTTCCTGGAACAAATCGCTTGCACTAAATCTACCACTGCAAGAATGATCCTGCGAAAAACCTGTAACAGGCTGCCTCAAGTGTTCGAGTGATCTCTTGGGAGGAGGACCACACCTGTCTTCAATAGTGTTATCTCCATCCGACGTCAATGCAGATACCCTATTGACCGAACTCTCTGCCACCTGACTTCTTCCGAACTTCAGCAACCAAAAACCTTTCTTCGCATCCTTGGAAGATTCGTTCTGGGAAGAATCATCGGCAAGATTGGGTTTCAGTGCATTCCCCCACTTCTTTCTTGTTCGAGCAAGACCGGTCTCTGCATGGACCATCGGTTGAGACCTCCAGGATATGGAGCTTCCAACTGAGGAATCAACAGAAGCATCCATTTCTGATAAGTCGTGTTGGTAATACCTTGGCAGCAGCGAAACGGACATGAAATCGGAATAATGAGATCCTATTGGGTCTCCATTGGGAGATCCTGAAAATCCATCATCTACGATGGCATGATATCTGCCTTCTCGGTTTTCGATCTCTTCGTCTTCAGTTTTGTTAGCCATGTCAGCAGCCTCCAAGGCTAAAGCGCCAAAATCATCGTCATATTTCGAATTATCGCTGTTACTAGGCATAGGCAAGGCCGCCTCCGAATCAGCACTTTTGACAAGTTCCTCATTTAGGCCGGGACGAACACATTCTTCATCGAATCTCACTGACTCCAAGATGGCCCCATTGGAGTTCCAAGCAGACAAATTCTTGGACTCTAATGGACTGGAAGAGCTTTTCCTCGTCGCCTGAGATTCCCGTGTCTTCTTTTCCTTTGCACAATATACTTTTTTCTCTTCTCCCGCGCTTTTGCTTCTGGTGAAGCTCCTGTCTTGGGAGCGGGGTGCTGTTCGACCGAGTCCTGGAGCAGGGTTTTTGTTCTCTTTCTTCATATTGGAGAAATTGGGAACGACAGGAAGTGACTGCACAAGAGTGCTTTCGGATTGCGGCCTTCGCCTTCCAGAAATGGAGTTGGGTGGTTTTAAGGAAGGCCGAGGGACAGGCACTGTGGTTGTCTGAGGTTTCGAGGAAGACTGATCTTGAATAGGTGAAAAATGCTTCTTGGTTGCAGAGCTCCTGGAAGAATTTACTCCAGGAGATGCTTCGTACTGTCCGTCCGGATAATTCTCTGCTTCGCCACAGAATAATGCTCTCGTATGCTGTAAGCAAGGAAAACTTTATAAAGATTAGTCCAAGTGACAATCCGGAAGCCAAATTTAGCTCCAGTTTCAACTTTCAAAAACATGACACGGAAGAGCATATCATAATATCATTAGGCAGTCATGAATTGCACGGAACATGAAACAATACCTCATCCATTGTCGTGGTCGACCGAATATTGAATGATCGCAGCTTCTCAATACGCGAACGCGCGCCAGAGTTTGAATCCAGTCCTTCCACTGACCCGGAATATTTGGCTTTCAACTCTGAAATATTCATTTCAAGGTCGGCCTGCATGTCCTTCAACTTCGCCTCCTTCAGTGCCCTTTTGTATCCCCCTTCTTGTCTCAGTTTCGCGTCCCGTCTGCGCATGTACTCGTCATACAATCTCCCCCTCAGATTAGCCGATATATCTTGCCTATAAGTACCGGCACAGTCCTCCCGATCACCTACCATCTTCACAGATGGAGAGGTGCCAAACCTTGTCCCGCGGCTCGAACTCCTCACCGGCTCGGTCATGATTTGCTTCTCCTGAACTCGAGGAGGAATCCCATAGTTATTGGAATCTGTACTCCTCCGTCTGGAAACGAACTGATCATCGGACATCCGAAGCTTCTGCTCGGCAAAAAGCCTATCGAGCTCATCGGCTTTGGTACTGAGCTCCTCGATGAATTCCTGATTTCCCCTGGAGTGCCGTGTCGACCTCGGAACCGGACTCTCTGAAACCTGTCCACCCGGAAATACTGCATTGCTGTCACCAGAAGAAGAACCTGTCTCGCCGGCCCTGGCGTACGAACCCGTGGTCTTCCGAGAGCCACTGGGAACTTGTGTTTGGAACTTCATGACTCACCTGAGGAAAGAGCTCAACATTTGAGAGAAGTATCACTGAATGATACGCCCAAGTTCCATCGAACATCTGCTTCTCCACACCGTCGTCCTCTTCTGAATCAGTTCAACTTCGGGAGGCTAATTCGGTCAATACACGGAGCCTCCGCACCAGCTGAGTCGTTGGTGACTCGGTCACGCAGGCTCTTCGTTTTCCTCCCTGGCGTGATCTCTCGTTTGCATTGTTTGGATGGCTGTGGGACAGGGAAGTGAGGATGGTGGCGAGGGGGTAACTTGGGTTGGCGACACGTGGGGGCTTGTGATTGCCCAGAAGGGGGTGTTGGCCGGTCAAACGTCAAATTCAAAGAGATGGGCGGGCCCACTTGGCTCTTCCTTCTACTTCCATTGGTGGTGGTGGGGATCGGCCAGCGGACAATGTCAGACTCAGGTGACTATGAGAGAGAGAGAGAGAGAGAGAGCGCTTGATTTGTTGACACGTGGCTTCTGAGAGTTGATGGGGTCAGCTCTCCTTCACTGGGAATGCATGGGGCTGGTCTAATTGCGGATAAAGAAAATAGGAGAATGCGAAAAATGACAAGAGCACGCCACTTTGGCAAATACGAGATTATTATTTTCCTTAACATATTTGGGATCTCGAAAGCAGCCAATTAACTGCAATACCTGCCATAATGTCATCATGAGTTCATAATCATGAGACATGACAGGACAAAATATCTCCCACAAACCCTATTCTTTTTTCTAAGTTTTTTCATTTCGAGACTATGAAATGATAGCTTTTTTTTCTTTTCCGTGAGATTAGAATAGAGTTTAATTTGATAGACCTTGTTTATGCACTAATGCTTAATCTAATCTCATGCTTAGTTTATCAAACGATATTTGCATTTTCTCGAACCCTTTTAAGCAACGATCTACACCGTCACCAAACAACAACACTCTCTCTAAACAAGCATCAAGACACCCTTTGATGTTTTCAAGGTCGTGGACGAAGGTTAAGACCCGCGAAAATTCTGAATTTGTGTTCGGTTTTTATGTGAATGCAACAAAGAGGACGCAAGAGCGAAATCAGTCTTTTTCAACATAATTTTAGGTAGACCAAAACAGAACGAATATACACCTGTTACAGAGTCAATCCAAAATGGGTCAATCAAAACTTCCATAAACCCTAAAAGGCCAATCACATCTTTAGAATCATGCATGCAATCCATGAATAGTCTAATAGCAATTGCCCGATTCCAACAGAGACCAAAATGTGACATGTGACAGAGAGTAACAAAGGAGTGAGTAAATTACTTGAGAAAAGCCCAATTTTTTTTCATTTTTTTTATTTTTGGGTTAGAATCCCAATTTTCTATTTTCTTTTTCTTTTTTTAGTTTGATGAGATTTAGAATCCCAATTCACTTGTCACTGAAAAGCCAAAAACTGGCACATGCCCAGACATTTGGATAGTTCTAATTCGAGAGGATTTTGCCATTATTATGCCTTGGATTATCATATTTGACAGAAGCCCAATTCAAGATACAGAGTAACATTAACACCCCCAGAAACACAATCTCAAGTTAAGTCTTCTTCTTCACCATATGAATCAGAGATTTCCTAGCAACTCTACATAAATTTCTACACTTCCAGTTGCAAAATCTAGTTACTATCATCACTGTTGTTGTTCCTATGCTGGTGATTCTCACCACTCCCTCCGCTGCCGCCGCCGCCGCCGCCTCTGCCGCCGTCCCCGCCGCCAATCCCAATCTTCTTACCAGGCGGGTGCCTCATCTGGGAGATCTCCAACTGGGTCTTCATGAAGAACTGCATCCTCTGCAACTCCAGCTCCTTGGCGAACTTCATCCTCTGCTTCTCCATCTCCACCACCTGCTGCAACTTGGCGCTCTCCGTCTGCTCGTACACCTCCCCGAAGTTTGCGATCGCGTGGGTCAAATCCCCGATGGAGCTCCCCAACCCGTTGCCCTTCTGCTTCGGCGGCCTCGCTCCCGTCTCGTTCAGATTCACTTCTCTCCCAGGCTTAGTCCTCTTAGGGCGGTGAATCTCCGGCGGCAGGCTGTCGGTGGAGGAGCCGTCGTTGTCGGAGATATCCGGCTCCGATTCCGACTCCGCCTTCCTCCGCTTCCGGATCTGCATCTTCTGGCCGCCTCGCGGTTGCTGCCCTTGCTGGTGCTGTTGCTTTGTTTGTGACGATCGCTGGTCCTTGTATTGACTACTAACCGACGACCTGATTCCGACAGGGATACCTACCGGAACTTCTTTCTCCGTCCGCACGGGACTCAGAGTCCCCGCGGCGGCCGCCGGGGAGGTGTACTTCGCGGACGGTCCGATCAGATGATCCAATTTGTCGAAGAACCTCCACTTGCTCGGGCCTCCGCCGGCGGAGATCTTCGCCTTCTCGAGCTTGTACTTCTTCTTCACCGTGTCGATCCTGTTCTTGCACTGGATGTCGCTCTTCGGCGGCTTCGCATACTCGTCTCTGCTGCTCACCACGTCGGCGACTTCCTTCCAGTGCTTCTGCTTCAGATTCCCCCTGCTCAGCTCCAGATACCGCTCTCCCCAGGCGCCGATCAGCACTGCCGTCGCACCTTCGCTCCAACAGTCCTCGCGCCCTCCTCCTCCACCGCCTCCGCCGCCGATGCCGGGCCTCAGATGCTGGATCGGGAGGGCCAGGGCGAGGCTGTTCGGAGGGGGCTGCGGCTGCGGCTGCGCCGGGGAGGCCGCCGCGTCGGCGCTGGAGGCGAGGGGGACCGTCACCGTTATGCGGCCGTTGGTGGCGCTCGGCGGAGACGGGGAAGGGGACGGCGAGGGCGAGGGCGAGGGCGAGGGCGACGCGCTTGGGGGGCTGGGAGTCGGCGGCGAGCGGATCTCGTCATCGTCTTCCATGGGAGGCCTGGACTATCGTGCGCCGGGAGGTGCGCGGGTTAAGCACCGACCGACCAATAAGATCAGCGAAACTTGCGAGAGCGAGCGAGACTAGAGAGAGAGAGAGGGGGGGGGTTCGTTCGTGTGTTGGGGTTTTCTCAGCGTAATTAACGGTTGACGGAGAGAGGAAGGGGGGGGTTTGGCTGACGACGACGGTAAAGCGAGACGGAGAGGAGAAGGACACGTGGAGGAGAGATAGGGTAGGAGGGGTCCGAGGTGGCGAGATCCGATTGGGTAGTACAGTGGGGGGTCCTGTCACCGGTGGGTTCTCTGCGGGTTCGCCGGCTATTTGGTGATGGTAGGTGGACCTTTTGGGGGAGTTTTGGCTGTGCTCTTTTGGTTGGGCTGACGACGGGGAAAACAAAACCAGTGCAAAGCAAATATGAAACGAGAAAAAAAAAACAGATCCTGCCAAAAATCAAAATCTTTTCGGATATTTATATAGTGTGCCGCTTCGAGAGGAAAATTCTTACCCGAACCGGAACGAATCGACCTAGTGAAATTACAGCCGTCGATGGTTTTCACACGAAATCCGGTCGATCCCCGACGCTCTTTTCACAGGCGGCAAGTTGGTAAATTTGCGACGATCCGCACAACGACAAATTCGGCAGGAAATTGATGGCTATACCGAAATATTCACGATAAATTGTTGTCTTTTTTTTTTTTTTTTAACCGAGGTGTCCGAGCTAGCTTGCGCGCACCTCGACTATTCTTCGGGGGAGACTAGCACAGCATCCCACCGTCATGGCCCCCCACTTAAATCACAAGTGCTCAGTTGGGAAATCAAACCTGGGACCAGTGCGCCTAACCACACAATCCCAAATGCGCCCTAACCAATTGAGCCACCTATGAGTGGGTAATTGTTGTCATTGATAGTGGCATATTTCAGCTAATATATACTTTAACTTGAATTGCGGTAACTTACATACCAGGATACATGTTGGCAAATCTGAATATTACTTTGTGGCATTGTGCAGCTCCTAGCCTCCAACATTAAGGGCGTCCATAAAAATATGGAAAATCGATAAACCGAGTTGAACCGAACCGAACCGTGGTTTGGATTTTCCATTTTTCAGTTTTTTTTTTTTTGTCCAACCTTTTTTCATTTTAACGGTTTGGTTTTTGTTTATAATTTCGGAAACCCGTAAAACCGAGTTAGACTGGCAGATGTAATAAGAATAAATATTTTCCTTTCAACATATAAAATTTGTAGTTTAGCCTAATTAAATAGGTTCTCTTATCTAAGATTCCTCTACACTATTTTTATATGAAAGATTTCTACTTCTCAAGGTGGCCGTTATTGATTGATTTTGATCTCAAATGATATGTTTGAAAGAACTTTTTAGGAAAAAATAGACAAATAGTTCTTGAATATTGGCCCAGTGTGCAATGTCAACTTATATTTCATTCAATGTGGTCCTCAAAAATATTCATAAATTTACAATCTAGTCTCTAAATTTTCAATTTTGTTAAATTTAGTCCCTCAACTTTTCATACATAGAGGTAATAGTTTTCACAAATACATTATTGCCTGAACTTTATGATATCTATTCATTTCAATCTATTTTCTAAATCAACAAAAAGAAATAAGGCTATCTTTTTGTTACCTTTTTTTCTTTTTACCTTTTAGGTCCTATAAATATTATGATAGTTTCATGGTGATGTTTCAAAAACACTTATTTTAAAGATAAAACGAATATGTATCAATATAAGTTTAAATGAGATCATATTCTTACTATTATATACATCATAAGTTAAAATGTACATGAAACTATATAATATTTATAAGATCAAAAAGGTAATAAAATGATAGAATTGTTTTGTAGATTTATCAAATTAATTCACATGAAAAAAGTATTCTAAAATATGGGTAATAGTGTAGTTATGAAAACTCGTGAATAGTACCAAATGATTAAGTTGACTTTGCTATAGAAATTTGAGGGACTAGACTGAACAAATTGAGAGTTTATGGACTAAACTAAACATGTAGGAATAGTTCAATAACCACATTGAACGAATTAAAAGTTAAATGATGACATTGCACATTGGGCCAAAGTTTAAATAATAGTTGTGTCATTTTTCCATATGTTTATGACCTTTTGTATTTTTCCGTCGAGTCAAATAATATCGTTGAATGTTTCAATAGGTTAATATGATTAATTGTGATTATAATCTTTTTTTTAAAATAAGTGTTTAGATATATGTGCTTTTTGGTTTTTCATGACATGCTTCAAGAGACCAAGCTACTGAATGGCCATTTTCTGCATAGTCTTCTTGGCTCTGTGACTGCACATATATACACCAAAGACATGCTGTCATGTATAACCCCGGATTCTGAACGGTTCCACCCCGAAACTCCCGCGTTTCGAGTGAGTTCGGAATCAGAGTTTCGCGGTTCTTCGAGGCCACCGTGCTCTATCAATGGACATCCTCGTACACTTCTTTGAACATCACTCGCTTTTAGATCATAGTATAGCCAAGGAATTACTCGCCAATCGCCGTAGATACATACAGATTGTGAAATATGTCATATGCAGCCATTCAAATCCATGACACAGCTGTAAAAATGACTCATCAGGGACGTCGCCCGTTACGCTGTGGTCGGAATCGGTACCTTTAACGTAATAAGGCGGTGCTAGAAAATTGGGCTCCTGAGGAGGATCTCAGATCTTCTGAACTCCCAATGGAAGAGCTTTCCTGGGGTTCTGGTTTATAAACCATTGATGGCGAAATGTCGAGTCTGCAGCAGGCAGCGCTAAGCAGATTACATCGAGTTCAGGCGTTGCAATCGCTCGACAGCCCAGACAAGACCTGCAAGATATAGCCATAGTGATTTTCAACGGGAAATGGAAATCACCATCCTAGATTTGAATCTCAAGCCGAAAGCAAGGTCCAGCATGTCGATTTCCTCATCAGTAGGATGATTTACTATTGCATGGCATGTAGAGCAAGCACATGATACTTCACAGGCTCTCAGCCTCAGCTTTAGCTTCATATGCTTCTCCTCTCCGTCCTTCTCCGTGAATGTGTCGGAAATACTGCAAATGATTAAACGAAATCGCCCGTTTTATAGAGCGGCGCATCCATAACAAGCTGAACAGAATGAATTAACCTCTCACCCAACATCAGAATTCTCTGTATATGATGGCTTCTTATGGTCGGATTGATATGATTAGACATCCAGATATCACAACAGATTGTTTTTTAAGAAACTAACAGTCATTCTTAAACTAAAAATCTCAAAAACCATCTCTTTTGCTGCTGCTGTAAACAGTTCAAGATGCTTCTAAAACGAATTTGTAAGGCAAAAAAGATGAGAAGCTCAGTTAAACAACGAGAACGAAAGCGAAAAAAAGCTACCGTCGCCTAATCAGTCCGGAGGAAGGAAACTATATTGCCCCAGCAAAAATTCTCAAGCATCAAAGTCTGTCATCTGGCACTGGCAACGCCATTACTATGTGAATACAAACGTAAAAGAGAATTGTTCACTTGAAGGAGGATTGACAAAACAAGAAAGAAAATGTATCCTGGCTTCCTACAGGATTCGGTCTATCCTGGATTCTCACCCAAACAAAACTCAACTCACGCAATCTGATCTATACAAGCTTCAGCCTCCTTTGTCCTTCCAAGCATGCAATTCTCTGAGCCTGAGGTTTTTCCACATCAAACTTCACCAACATCGACTCGCCCGTAGTTCCGATGGATCATAAACCCGCGCAGCTTCTCTTATTTCAAGTCCTTATTTTCTAAGAATATCACCATTAGCATTCGGATCGAAGTGCAAAGAAGGAAAATTGTATGGGCGAGTTACTCAAGATGCATCTTCAGAAGCCACTGGTCAGGCATGATTCATTTTCTCCTCGTTTATATGTATCCATGACAAACTTAAGAAGAATTGATTTCGAAATACCAACACACACAAAAAAAAGAATTTTTCTCTCGCTCAAATGCTTTTTAGTGGTTCTTTCATTAGAAGATCTTCTAGAGCATTTCTATTGTTAGAAGTTCACATGGGTTGTGATTTTGTTTCTTAGGTTGAACAATACTTAGTAGTTTTTTGGTACACGGCATTCGAAATAAGTTTTGGCACTAAAGTGAGCGCCGTACACAAGTTTTGGCACTTATAGTGTACTTTAGCCGTAGTTGGTTTTCTGGTATATGGCATTCGAAATGAGTACCACCATGAGAAAAATTGTTGCATGCAGTGGTTATTTTAGTCATGCAATTACCATTTTGTCAATTCCATCCTATTCTTTTTCTAATTTATGCAATGGGAAAATGATGCCAGCTCTGCAACACTTAGAAATTATTCACAAGCCGTAACAGTTTGGCAAGTTGTGTTGGAAGTTAATGCGCAGAAAGGGCACTATGCTTGGTACCAACCGCCCAATGCCATTGCAAAAACAATCGAAAAAATCATCGTAATCATCGCAACCCCGATTTGAGCCGCTTTGGAGAGACCCAAGAACAGACATTATATATTGCGTTGTAGCCTAATTGAAAGCTCTACATCTTCTTCATCGAGAGCCTTGTGCGAATCCAATCATCAGCTTATTCTTCCACTCTTAGCCGAGGATCCATGGCCGCCGCGTTTCTCTCGGCTTCTCCGTCTCCCGTGGCGGCCGTTTGCTGCGCTTCCAAGGCCGGAAACAACTCTCGCCAACTCGGCAGCCTCTCGGCCATTGTGTGTGCCAATCTTATTTCATGTTTGAGAGTCTAAACCATGCCTAAAAACAATGGCAATAGTATAGATATGTGGAAGGATTAGGGCAATACAGCTTTATCGTAAGGATGAACGTGTTTATGATCTTTTTGCAGGGTGGCTGGCTAAGACTCGTGCCAAAAATCCGAATCACTGACGCAGCAAGAAGAGTATCGCCGGTCGCCCCAAGTTACTCCAAGACCACAATCACATGCTCTGTTGTAAGATTTCCCCTCCCCACTACCGTCGTTCTCGATCTCTACAGTCTAGTCATGTAAACTAATCCAGAGTCTCGACTTTATCCGGAACGAGAGTTTCAGCGGTTCAATGGTGTGATGATCCGATGATTTGTGCAGGCCCAGCCGGAGACTCTGAAAACTGTCCAGAGCATCATCGCGAAGCAGCTCTCCGTCGATGAAAGCACCGTGGCTCCTGAGACCAAGTTTGCAGATTTGGGAGCTGATTCTCTTGACACTGTATGCTCTATACTTCCCCAGTCCATGAACTGACTTTGGCTATTGGGTTGGTTCTTGACTGTCGTATCACTTTTTGGTAGGTTGAAATCATGATGGCATTGGAAGAGAAGCTCGGAGTGTCCATCGGCGAAGGAGGAGCTGAGAACATCGCGACTGTTCAGGACGCCGCTGATCTGATCGAGAAGGTGAAGGCAGCCTCAGCATAAGCCGAAATCGACTCCACCGAGTGCCAAACACTCTTTGCTAGCCAGCCATGACGAATTTCCTAAAGATCAAGAGGAGGATCAATTTGTTTGCCATATTTTCACCAGAAGTTCCCAATTTCGATGTCCTCACAATAATCTGAATTCTGCCTGAGTTCTGTGTTATCGCTCGACCACCGAACCAAATTACACGGTCGTCGAATTCATCCTTTTCCCTTGTTGGTACTTCGACAAATAATCAAGACGATTACTTCGACACAGAGTGCACGATTTGTTTGGGGTTTTCTTAGGAGTATATCGCGAGGCTTCAAACAAGAGCCTGAAGCCGAAATCGAACAGCAACCATATGGAAACGGTAGATTACAAAACCCAAAATACAAATTCAAACAGACCATTCATACCATTAGAGGGGGAATCCGAGTAGAAGCATTTACAGAGAACCAGGAAAAACAAAATCTTCAAAAGGCGCCAGCCTTATGTACAGGAGATCAAGAGGTGAAAAGGGCGAAGCTCAAAGAAAAGGAAAATGACCAAAAAACCGGCTCTCTCAGAAACGTCGGTAAGGATCGGGTTGATTCGAGATCAAATACTCTTCGTCTGACTCTGAGCTCGTTTCGTTCTGCATTTACGAACATCTGATTGTAGATAGATGTCTATGTGGGGATTCTTGTATGAAGATCAACCCTTTCCTTCCATCCATTAACGATCCAAGGCGCTGATCAAGATCCTGCAACAGATTAGCGTTCATAGATCAGCCCAACTACATGGGAGAGGGGCAAAACCTCGGCGAAATAAGCTGTACAGGAAATCCTCAAAATAAACAAGTCCGTGGTGATAGAAAACCTTTAGAGTAGTAATTAGCAGATACGCCAAACTTGAAAATCAGAAAGCACCCACATCCTATAATCATGACTTAAAACTTGAAATCATTGAAGATAGGCCTGTCCTGTCTCTGAATGGCGAATTGGGGATCAGACCGATTCATGCCCCAATCGACCGGGCATATTCTCGATAAATTCAAACGGAACTAATCATTCCTACCGGCAGGAACGGGAATGTTCAGTATGCAGGTCATTAACACTAGACGGTCACTTACCAATCGAAAACCGTAGGACTTCTAGGCTCTGCCTTTTGTAATGCTTGGGAGGATTTTCTCCTCGTGAACTTCTTGATATCCCCCTGCGGCATACCGGCTGCATTTAAAACCAGAAAAGCACAGCATTAGGCCACCCTCCTACAAAATTGAGAGGTTTTGCTACAGAAAAACAGTGGCAAAACGAAAGCCCCAGTTTCATTCATCGAGCAAAACAGATCCGCAGGCTCCTGCTATAGCATTACTCCTTGATCATTAGCTACTAGAAAACGGGTGGGAAAAATGAATCCACTTTGGCTCTTACAGTGCCTGAAGACAAATGTATTGAGTAAGTCCCACCTTGAAAGCCTCGCTATGTTTCATGTGTTACTAAGTTGTAATCATAACAAAGCGTTCATTTCGGATGATTTCTGAAGCCATAAACACTAAACAGAGCTTCCAAATCTACTTACCAAAAAAAAAAAACAGAGCTTCCAAATCGAAGACTAACGATCCGAGGGGGTCAAGTTTTCTTGATCAATGGGACATCCAGACACATAAACACAGAGCTAAACTTGAAATCGAAGAACCCACCATTCCAACCATTGCATTTTCATACAAGATCACTGTTCCAGCGTGAAATAATTAAAAAGAAAATCAAATTGCGTTACGTTCTCAAGAAAGCTCAAGCTTTTAAACGATTGAATAAGCCGCCCATTAGGTGAAACATCGTATCGAAGCCGAATAAAAGAGAAAAGTGGAAAAAAGATTTAAAAAAAAAATTAGCCCAGTTTTCAGCATTTCTGCGCTTTCTTCTTCATGCGATATGACCTTGCGAAAAGATACGAAGTGAAAAAAAAAACAAAACAAAACAAAAAAAAGGTCAACGGCACGTACGAGACGGAAGCGTTCCCGGATTACTACTGGACAGGGCGGGAGGCTCCGGAACCGAATCTGGGTCAACCATCCCGCCCTGGTTCCTGGTTCTGACGATGGTGATTCTACGACTGACGAGGCCGGCGCCTCGGGGAACCACGGCCGCCGGGTCGGCCGATCGCGCGGCGGCGGCGGCGGAGGACGAGCGGTGCCCGCGGAGCTTGCCGAGGCCGGACTCGGGCGTGGGACCCGCGAACGTCTCGTCCCACAGCTTGTGAAGCAGACCCATCGCTCGCCGATCTCTCACTCACTCACTCACTCACTACCGACTTCTGTGCGACGACGGTTACGGAGAAACGGGAGGCGAAGAAGCGAACGCAGAGAGAGAGAGGGTCGTATTATAGAGGAGAGAGAGGGAGAGAGATCGGGATCTGTCGAACGATTCGGTATCAACTTAATGGCTGACTCGCCGGCTTTGCTGATATGGCTCGGCTAGACGGCCCATGGATGGTGTGGTGAAAATGGCAAAAGCCGAGAGCACGGCTCATTGGTGAGCCGGAGCCGGAAGCCCAGGAGACCCAAAAAACAAAAAAGAAAATGCAAAGTGGGACCCAGCATTGAACTGACTCGTTACACGTCATCGGATAAGGATGGGTCTGTCCCACCCCGCCCCCCCTCCCACATCATTTTACTTTACGTACCAAAACTCTCGCTCGCGCCACGCCTCCGAGTCACGTGACAACGACCTTCCAGCTGCCCCTCCCCCCCCCCCCCCCCCGAACGCCACGTGGCAGATTGTGAATGGAGGCAATCATTCCAAGAAATTGTTACATTTTCTCCGAATAGTGCCTCAATCGCGAGGGGTGTGTTGATCCCACTCACGTGCCATCTCACCCGAAGATCCCGTTTTACATGTAATTCGTACAAACGATGCAAATCGACAAATATGTTGAGAACTTTTTAATATGACGATCAACGCGATTTGTCGCGTCGAAGAATGTGAACGACTTAAGTTGGTAGATCACCACCACGCTATATTCGCACGAAATTTACAATCAAGTCTCTAAATTTCAACTTCAATCAGCGAATAACGAAACTTTCTTTCATCTCAAAAAATTTCGCCAAATTTCCGGCAAAATACTTCGGGAAGACTCATCCAGTTGACCATGCCACCTGAGTTTAGCAACTACATGTGAAGTCTACTCTTTTCCACAAGCCGAGGACGAGTGTTTGGCAGTAGTAGATAATTAGCCGATCCACACCAGTAATAACGACTATTCGGAATGTTAACACAATATCTCATGATATATATAATATATAGACACACACACAAATTGTACGGACCCATAACGACGATTCGGAATGCTACATTGGCAACGCTAAGAGTTGGCTGATTATGCACGAATTTTTTTCAGTGGTGAGCAAGATGACATATGGCGCCCAGGACAACGTTTATATGGTTGGTTAGTCATAAATTGATTCTAACATTGCTCCCCCCAGCTGCCATTTTGGATCATGGGCCAATCACTCCTAGTTGATTTGTCTCCCTCTGTGCGCGAGTTGTATTAGAAAAGTCACACACACACGTACACAAATTCGATGTGGCATGGAGCTGTTAATATATCCTCGTAGTTGGCCCATAACTCATCGGCTTGGGATTTTGAGTGAATGTGGGTTAGACGGGCTCAAACATAGGCTCCATTGATCTCCCCGGGTCTAAGAATCTCTTGACCAACGCGATTGCAACTTTCATGCTTATAGTTGAATTAAAGAGTAGTAAACCGAACACCGAGTCTGTGAGGAGGAAATTGCTGCATGAGTTGTGTTCAAAAGTCTCATATCGAAAAATTGGTGTGGTTTGTGATAGTTTATATACCCAAATTGATCCTTAACTCATTGGCTAATCATTTTAAGTGGAGGTGAGTCAAACGGGATATATTGACGAGTTCAGACTTAGGCTCCCTCTTAGCGATCTTGAAAAAGGATAGCTGAGCTGAATTAAAGAGGAGCAGATCTAACACCTGAGCTCGCCCCACAAGGAATTTGGATATATTAACGTGCTAGGACATGCGCTTCCCTTTGGCGATCTCTCCGGATAAACGTTGTACCCACGAGCCAAAACGTGTTTTTCTCGGCAAAAAAGTTACAGTAGAATACAGAAAAATCAGGAAAAGATGTTTATTCTTTCTGTCTTTATTCATCACATGACATCATGATTTCCAGGACATATTTTTACATCAACTTACAGCGAATGCATTAATCTCGTGGGACTTTTATAACACGATCAAATCTCAATGCTTGAATCTTTTATATGTTTCTGAAGAACAAAGCAGTCTAGACCGCACAACTTGCCCAGTTGGGCTTTCCTTTTAAAACACAGTCTCGTTGTTGTTTCATTAACAACTCCTTTTCCCCGTGGCAGAGTCAAATTGACATCATTCGGTAGTCTTTGAGACCGGCTCAAAGGTGCTATTATACATTTATAATACATATTCCCAAACGTGTTTAATCAATTGCACTAGCCCTTCAATCACGGGAAATTATATATTTCTCGATTTCGACCCTGTTCTTATTGGGCATCGGAGCTTTAATTGAGAAGTCATAAAACGATTTCCTAGGAGGGATCCCATCAACGCCTCGAGAGAATTGTTATTTCCTGCTTTCGAGCACCCGGCTAATATTCGCCATGTGTTCTCATCGCCCAGTCCCGCACCAGGTAATTACCGAAGAACGCGCATGGCCCTGCCCCGGAAAATGTCCGGGTGCGACGATTCGAATTCAGGTCGGGACCAAAAAAATTGTTCGCCGCCGCAACAGGGAAATCGACATTTAATATGCACAAGGGATGCAAGCTGTGCATCTTCCACAGTGAGCGCAAGTTGCCCAAATCGATGGTCGAGTGAGGTCATGGATTGACAGATGAAGTGCCGTGGTCCATCCAACCTACTACAATTTTCATAGCAACTTGCGTGGGAGTGGGGACTCGTGAATGTCCTGCTTTAAACTAAAAAGGGGTGAAATTAAAATGACTTCTAAAATCAAGTGGGGTTCTTCGCGGGCACCTTGAAAGTCAACCCAAAAAGCGATGGGGTTGAAACTTTTTTCGACTCGAGCTCGAGGGACCACTTCGAGCCTCGAAAGCCTCCTTCTACTAGATCAAGACTCAAGTCTAATCAAATCGGCGATTGTAAAGTACGGCAAACAGAGACCACTTTAATACTCCTCACATGTCTTTGACATCTTAACGTACCCGTTGTAATATGAGTCTACTGAAGATTTGATTCACGAAAAATAAATAATTTTGAAAATATTTTCCAAAAATATGGTGGCTTGACACAATCGACACTGACATGTATAATTTTTTACTATTTATAAATATTTTTTTCTGAAATTTTTATTGTTTTTTTATAAATTTTGTATTTTAGTTTTTTTTTTTCTTTTTGGCCGAGTGAGAACCCAAGCCATCGCCGGCAATGGGCGAAGACCTCCCTCGTTGAATTTGGTGAGGACTCGCTTGGGCGAGGGCTGCCAAGCCCTCGCCGGCCAAAATAAAAAAAAATAAAAAGATAAGAAAAAAGAAAATATTTAGAAATTGTAAAATTTGTCCACGTCGACGCCAATTGTGACACATAGAACAACCAGCGTCTATGTCAGCGATTTTCAATCAAAATTGACTACAAGAACTGAATTGGCACAAATGCAAAATATTTAGAACAAAATTGATTTAAGTGAATAGTTTATGACTGAATTACTATCATTGCAATAGATTTAAAACTTTTTTGATACTTTTTGCCGAAAATTGATCAACGAAAAATATCTCCACCGATCACGAAAATATTTAGACATAAATTATTATCGATGACGAAAAAATTTATTGTTAAGTAATTATTTCAAGCATACAAATCATCATTTTTTTTTAAAGAAAAAAGCATCTTTCAAAGTATTCATTTTTCACGAAACAAACCGGCATTTTTCTTTCTTTGGCCAAATGCAGACAAGCATTATTGATATTTTCCATTCTTTTGAAGTGCTTTGGAACCGAATTTTGTCCTGAAATATCTTGAAACTTGTTACGTAAAACACAAAGGATTACCACGTTACTAATATAGTTTACGCTCCGCTCTTCTATCTTTAGACCACCTCGTTTCGCTCGGATAGTATCATGAACTATTGAACCGGGTAGTGAAATAAAAGTACTCAAGGTGATGCTACTTCAGGTAAGAAGCCAGATCTTCCTGGAAGTGGAACATCTCAGTAGCAAGACAGCTACTAAGACAACAACATTGATTAGGAGAACAGCCACCATAACAAGATTACAAAGCACGTCAGAGAATGTCTAACGCGATTCTCAAATGGGTCATACAAAAGAAAAACCTCTTTCCAGTCCTACCATGGTCGCAGTCGCCCGTAAACTCTGAACTTCATGTTCGATTGTTGGCAACCGCGAATCAGCGCTACGTCTTTGCCGCAACGACGACGTAAAAGCCGTCCGACCAAACGTTGCCTTGACAAAATCTTCCTTTTCCGGCCTCACCTCCGCCTATTGCCGCTGGTTGCTCCGGCAATTCTTCCGGCGACCCCCTTTCCTGTCCTGAGATCTTCCTCCTGCTCCATCTGTCTTCATTGCACACAAGTAATTTCATCAGCCTAAGGAAGAAACGCGGTCGGTTTTGACTAGTACAAGGTACATTTTTTTAAAGTGATCATATAGCATATGTGGATGAAGAGATTAATAACCTTACGCTAACATCAGAGCGAACGTTAACAGACACCGTACCTATCGTGATGTAAATCTAGGATCATTTCGCGCTTGCAAATGAAACAGAGAAAGCAGAAAGAATCATCAAGAGAAAACAGATTATTGAGTACGAGGACTTACTCTCTATTTGCAATGACTTATGAGGAATCTAACACTTCATTTTGTCCCTCGAGAGTAATCGTAATCCTAAATGCATACCTTGGCGATACATTTCAAGAGAAAGCAATGAAACAGAACATCAGCGAACAGCCGAAATTAGAATACGGGCCATCTTGTCTAATGACATGAGCTAAACTCTCTGGAAGGACGACACTAATGGATACACTAGTACTACCAAGTGGATCAGCACTCCATGGCAATCCAATCATTCTCAAGCAGAACGCTTAAGATTTGCACAGTGAAGTATGGGAGCGAGAGATCTTACCCCAAAACAAAAACTCTGGAAGTGGGCATCGAAGCCGGACGAGCCCCCCGCCTTGACTCTACTGATTTCTGAGGAGCTCCGCTTATTACTCGAGCCGGAACTCGCGCGGTAAGAGATGTACGAAGACGAGGACGAGGTCGAACACACGGCAGGGGTCAGAGTGCGGGAGTTGGAAGCGAATGCCTCGATGTCGGCCTGAAACATTTCATCGAACAGCTCCTGAAGTTCCTCCAATGTCTCCTCCCCATTTGCCTGCACGCATTCATATCACTCAAATCACGACTCGGGTACTAAGCACATCACTCTGACCAATTCAAAATTCAAAAGAGAACCTTACATCGGGCTGGGTTTGGCTCATCGTAACGGCCATCTCGCTCAAGAACTCGGCCATCCCCTGCCACGAGGCCATTCAGAATGCACTCGATTAATCACAATGGGAAGTTTTTGGAGCTCTTACTCTGCCGACGTGAACGATTCAGTCCACAGTAAATTTACCAAAACTCAGAAGGGACGCCCTTCGGTGCGCGTATAGACTCCCAAACAAGAATTACGGGGCCCACCACCACAAGCACAAATTGCGAAAAGTCAAAAGAGGTGAAACGTCGAAGGTGAGAAGAACCTGATCAGGTTCGTGATGATTAAGACGTGAAGGTGCACGGAGAAGAGAAAGGGGAGAGGGGAAGTGGGGGCAGCTTACGAGGCTTTCGTCGTCATCGTCGTCGTTGTAGACTCCTACATCGTACAAGAACCTCTTGTTCGCATCAGATAGCACTGTTCCACCAAAAACCCAGAAAAGGAAAACAGAACTCCTCATCTCCTCAAATCCCAATTCTTATTGCAGAGTGCGAAAAGCGTAAGAAATCACAGATGGACAATTGAAAATAAACGATTATCTACCCGAATAGGCCTGCTGAATACCCTGGAATTCCTTCTTGGACTCTTCCACGGACTTGGAGCTTCCCGAAGCTGTACATCGATCTGGGTGCCACCTCTAATTCCAACGCAACATAAAAAAACTATAAGCTTGTTTTGTTCTGGCCAAATCTTTTGTTCACTTTCGAAGTTCCGAATCAAATTCGCCCAATACGTTTCTCCTTTTGTTCAAGTATATATCAGACAGCAATTCACTTCAAAACCACAATTCAACTGGGGAAATGGTGCGAGGGTATGTTTCTGTTTGGCCAAATCACCATGTTTGGCTTCTTCATTGGAATGTAAACGATGAAGAACGATTTTGAGAATCCCAGGATCTTGTTTTTCGCATGTTAAGTTATCATTAGAAGAGTCCATTTAGTTCGAAAGAAGAACAGAATGAAAAGATTTCGTTGGAATTCTAACCAGAGCGAGTTTCTTATAAGCGTCCCTCAGCTCTGAAGCTGTGCATTCCTTGTTCAACCCCAGAACCGCGTACAGATCCTTCGTCTTCTTCTTCTTCTCTTCTCCTCCACTCGCCATTGATTACCTTAACTTCAATCTATGCCTTGGCTCCTTCCTCTCTTTGATCCAAACCCAAGAAAATTAAGAAAAAATAAAATAAAGCCCTCCTTTTTGAATCAACCAAGGCCCGACGACCAAAGCTCAAAATCGTTATGTCGACGGATTTAACTCGAACCCATGTTCATATGACAAAAATGGGCGACTGAGTTTGAAGGCAAAGCTATGAAATAATCGCACACGAAACCTCTAGGCTCTAGCATTGTCTCCTAGAGATAAAGAAGAGCAAAAGAGAGGATGTCCCAAGAGAAAATTGGGCAGACAAGAAGAAGGGTATGATGAAGATGAAGATGAAGATGATGATGATGGTCTCTGATGAAGGATGAGGCTCAAGAAGACTCTAGAGACAGGGCCATTTATACGAATTTCTGTTTGCGTGAAACAGAGACAGTGGCTGTGTCGATGTCATGCCTCTTGCCAAGTTGCTGAATTTCTTTATATATATATATAATTTCGTAATGTTATTAAAATTATTAAAACAATTTGGTGAATGTGTGAGAGATAAAGGATTTCGGGGTGGTCCAAGATGGAGGGCTGAGATTGGATTTGGAGGCGAATATTTTTTTCATCGTCATCATCGTCATGGGATGACGTCTCTCCCTCCAGAAGGTTCTGTCTGTGTTTTGCCGCTGTCAAAAAAGATTGACGGCCACAGAGGAGTAGCGAAGTCCGGTCCCACCCAGAGGCCTCTCTGCTCGTATGGCCTGTTTTTTTTTTTTTTCATTTACGGGAGGGAAAAAGGTTGCTGTACCCATTTTTTTTTTGGGAAAATTTCAAAAAATGACTTCAAGTATCCTTATTTTTTTTTCAAATAAGGACTTAAAGTAAATTTTATTTCAAATAAGGATTTGAAGTGCTCCCTTTATTTAAAAAAAAACTTGACGTGGGTATTTTTTTCTTTTTACATTTTCTATTTTTTTTTCCTTTTCTATTTTTCTATTTTTCCTTTTTTTCTTTCCTCTTCCCATTTTCTCTTCCACCTCACCGATGGCCGTGGGCTCGGGGGCCCGCCGGTGGCCGTGGGCTAGCCGACCTCGCCGGCGGCCTCAAGGGCTCGCCTCGCCCAGCCCAGGCGACAGCCGGCCTCGCGGCAACCGGCGAGGGGAGCCCTTTTGATAACATCTCAGGCTGTGTTTGGTCACCCGGATAAAATTCAAAACAAAATATGTTTTATCATATCCTATGTTTGGTAGTTGCCCAAGACAGGATAAATGGGGATATAGATGGGATATAGGAGGATAAAATTATCCTAAGGGAGAGGGTGGGATAGAGTCGGATAGAATTTCTCTAGTTATTTTTTAGAAAACCCTACGCTCTCCTTTTCCTTTTCTCCTTCATCAATACGCACTGACTCTCTCACAACAAAGTTTCAAGAAAACACTTCACGAAGTTGAAGCGTCTTCTTCTCGTAGATCTAATCCGACGAATTCAAGCTCCATCTCTGGCGAGGAGACGCATGCAGTTTTGGTTCCTCGCGAGGTTGCGTCTCTCTCTTGTCTTTTTTTTTTTTTGCTTGCGAATTCTCGTTTCTGGTGGAGTCTCTCTGTTTGGTTCTTCATGAATCGAAACATGCCATCGTTTTTCTTGAGATTGCCCCGTCATAATTGCGAGACCAGTCCCTATCCTAACACGTATCATCTCTCTTATTAATGTGCGTACAAATAAATCTAACAATTACTTGCTGTTGTTAAGCTTCATATATTTGACTGTTTTCATACTAGAAAATTTCTACAGATTGAGATCACTTCGTACAGCTAACCATAACGAATTAGTCTAAGTAAACAATCTACTTCGTTTTGGCCATAGAGTAAACAATCTCCTTGGCCTGATGATATTCTTCAATTTTGTTCAGATCTTGAATTTTGGAATCTAGAGGATAGTCTTAGAGAGAGACCCGTGGAGTTCATTCAATTTATTTGAAGTTCTGACTCTTAATTAATAATTTAGTGGTAGTTCCTGAATGGAGCCTTCTTATGGTTATAGACACGATCATTTGTGTGAAAAATAATATGGTATCACCTGAAATTTCCTATGCTTAGAAAGTATTGGGTATTTGCTTCAGCCGGCCAATTCTGAGTCAACTGATGCTCAATGGCAGAATGAATTCGAGAAAGAATGGTGCATAAAAAAGTTGAACATTGGAGTTTTTCAGATGCAACTTGGGCATATAAAAACATTGCTTCATTTGAACCGCCCCCTTGTCCTGGTATTATAAAACATTTATTAATGAATTGTTTGATGATTTCTCTGTTGTTCTGTATGTCTTCATCTATCCTTTTGGCACTATATTCAGCTATTCCCATCATTTACTTCTTGGCACAAAAAGGAAACAGATCCAAACTAAGAGAAGATCTGGGTCGGAAGCTCGATAAGCTAACTCAAGTGGTCCATAATGAAACCACCATCAAACGAGTTTCGAACTATGTGGTTGTATCATTATATCCAGCATACACGAATCATGTGTATGTTCTTAATATGTTCTGTGTGACTTGAATTTGCTGGGATCATGTTCATGCCTGCTGTCCATATTTATTTATTAGTCAAACAACAATCATCAAGGCTTGTCTATGTTTAGGAAAGGAGAACAAAGTGAGACCGATTTGTATGGACAATAGATGAAGAAAATGCGCTTCTAGATGACCTTGAAAAACTAGTTGCACGAGGAATTGTAAAAGATTTCTTGGATTTCAAGGAGAAGATAGGAAAATATTTGTGGAACAACTTCTCCAAGAGATGATAGATGGGAAAGACTGATGATTTATTTTCTGAATGTGTTATTTGTTGTGAAGTTGGAGTTTGGTTTATAGTTTTCGTGGTATTCAGGTTCGAGCGATGAGTCACAATACATTTGTGCGAGTTTGAAAGGGCAAGTTGTCCCTAATTTTTTCTATAAGTAATTGGTCTGTTGCCTTTGTTGTTTTATGAAAATGAACAACGTCGAACAATGTTCTTTTCGCTACTTCTTGGAATTATATATTTTTTTAATGTTCTATTTCTTGTAAAGTCTAGAGCATTGTTCACAGTTGATGTGGGATTTGAATAAATTAAGCAGGGTTGCTATTTTTTGGAATCATAAGATTAATAATTCTTCATGGGCACCACGTAGGGGCATATATGTCATTTACATTGATATCCAGTTTCTATCAAACAATGGATATGATAGGATATAAAAATATCCGACTTTAAATCCGCAGTTCATCAAACAGTTGATAGGATATGACAATATCCTAGGATTTCTTTTCTTATCTTATCCTATCCAGTCCTATCCCGACTAAAAATCCGAACGACCAAACGCAGTCTCAGTATTTGAACTTTAGCTGGGACATGTAGACATTGATATGATAACTACGTGCGAAAGATTTGTAACTTGTACATCTTGTCTGCCTCATTGTGAGATGTTTATATCGGCTCTCTTGGGTCGTGCAATTTATTACCAGAAGAACTGCCATTTTCGTTCATGTTGTCTATTGGTGCTGCTACAAGCCGGCTACTTCAGCCTTGGAGATCTATAGTCTTCCTTTTTCCTTTTTCTTTTTGATTAATGCCGAGAGGTCTGGAGCACCTGCTGCAGGAGTGCCTGCTTATCTTCTTTGTTCTGGACTAACCGAGCAGAAAGCACAACCTGCATTGTCTCCACCTTATAGCTAGAACTGCCATTTTCGCACGTAGTTATGAAAGGGGCTCCCCTCACCGGCGGCAGTGAGGCCGCCCAGCCCACGGCGACCGGCGAGGTGGAAGAGAAAATGGAAAAAGGAAAGAAAAAAGGAAAAAAGGAAAAAAAATCAGAAAATATAAAAAAGACAAAAATACCCCAGGTAAGAGAGCACTCCAGGTCCTTATTTGAAACAAAATCTACTTCAAGCTCTTATTTGAGAAAATGAAGGCACTTAAGGATCTTTTTTTAGAATTTTCCCTATTTTTGGGAAATTTTTCAGCACCAACACTCGGGTTTTCTTCTTTTTTTTTTAGGCAATGGCCACCGAGCCGTGCCAACCCCGATACGGCATGTAGGAGTGAGTAAGACGGATCGATCGAATCGAAAATAGCCCGAATCCGACTAAACCGGCAAGTTCGGTCCGATTCTCGAGAATGCCAGTTCGGTTCCCAATTCCAAGGGGAAACCGGACGGATTATTTTTTATTCATTAAATGAAAATCTAATAATCCATCAGTTACTTTTTCAAATGTACGTTTAATTTTAATTATAATATATTAATTAAACTCGGTGTTGCTCACCCCTACTAATAATCAACTTGTTCCATTGGACCGCTCGAGAATCGATCCTCCCAAATTCGGTTCCTGGGTGGGACAAGACCGGACCGAAAATTGATCACCCCTGACGGCATGACCCGACCCCTTCGGGTGAGGGATTGTGCTAGGGCCTTGCCCCAACACCGTCCCTTCTTGCTCGAGCTTGGGCCCTTGGACCGTTCGGTCGCTGTTTTTATGCAATTATCACTATTTAGGACACCCTATAAAAAATAATTATGAAGTTTTTTTTTGTCTTATTTCTAATTATCATTTCTTTGACTTTTACTCTGTCTTTTTGCAGAGTGCAGGAGTCGAACTCCGCACCTGTGATACTAGCGTCCCCACCCGCAATCCTTTTACTAGTAGAGCCGCATGCTTAATGACAATCATGAAGTAAGTTAGGATATCTTTGTCTTCCGAGCGTAAGTTTGCGTTTTTTTTTTTTTTTTTTGCAGATTTGGCCGAGATTAGTACTGCCGCACATGTAGACGACATATTTTCTTAAAAAGCATTTGTTTTCTTTGGCTAAGTTTTGCTAAATGGTAGTGCCTGCTGGAAAGGGACATTAACTTCTCGAATCATGGAAAAAATTCTTACACCTAACTCTAATGTTACAAATCCAAGATGCAGAGAGATTATTCCTTAAATTTGATAAGTGGCTTCACAAATCACATCCCTCATTGGCCGAATCTTTTCAATAATGCCCTTTTTAGGATAATTTAGTTTAAGATGATGATTAGATATTGTGGTCGATTAACTAATTTTAGTTTCCTAAGGCTGCTGTTTTCTTTCTTGTGCAGCTGCAGACCAGCATGGAATGTTATTTGGACCCAATATGGCAAGTCCACCATGTGAGATTGATGTAGATTTAGCTGAATCTCTTTTAATTTTAGTGACCTCAAAATAGTAAACTCGAAATTGATTATTTATTCACATGACAAACTGCTGATAATGGGCAAAACTGTTTGGTTTCACGGTCTGTTCTGATGTTGGTATGCTAGTGTTGCACCACCCTCTTTTTCTTTTTTCTTTTTTTTTCTTTAATTAATAACATCAAAAACCTTAAACGGATACACCTTTTTCAGATTTATCCCAAATTAATTTTCACGTCACAAGAAATTCTAAATTGATAAATCCGTGACAAATCTACTTTTTTTTTAGCTTCCGTCTTATATCCTCTTTAAATTACTCACGTGGCGAACAATTCGGTCAGCCTGTGACATGGATCCGACATGGGAGTTCAATATAAATGGAATTGGGGGAGCCAAACATAAACAAAATGAATTGAGATTGAGAATTCTGCTAACATATGCTAACTTTGCCCTCCCTCACTTTTCGAAAGTCTGTTAAAATCACTGACTTAGCTCTAAGATCTTGGTACATTTATCGCATCTGTATCGGTTTAGGATTTTTTTGTGGCACAAAAATTAGTATAGGGTAAATGTGGCAGGATGTACGAATTTTGGGGTGTTTTTTTTTCTAACACGACAATTAATTTTTGACAAATGCGGAACAAATGCACCGGTTCAAGATTTTTTTTATCGTATTAACCTTTTCTTTTCTTTTTGGCTCGGCGCTATTAGTCTAGTCTAGCCTTGGTCTATACATCAATTTGATTAGGTTCTATTACAACAATCATTCTTCATCTTGCTTTCTTCCTCTTAGGTGCCCAAACTTTTTCACTTTTAAAGGAACTAGCAGCATTAATTTATATCATATCTTTCCGCCCCACTTCGTCATGTCCCTTGTTTCTTCTCATCATTTCATTATTGTCCTGTTGATACCAAATAATAAAGAGTTACCGAATGGACTTTAGTATCACTGTGTCCCGAAAATCGGTAAATCGGGAATAGTAAGCTACTCTGAGAAGTTCGGTAAGTTGGCTGCAACATACCGAAATGTCTAGAAGACTAAACCCGATATTCGGGAAGTAGGAAAACAGGGCCACTGATTTTCAAAATTCGGTAAGATTCTGGACATGCCGAAATTATAGAGGATCAGCAGTAAGAGGAGTATGAAGACAAAAGGAACCGCAGGATGGCCAAACTAGCCATGTCAGCAAGAAGTTACGAGCAAGAAATCCGGATAGTGGATGCGAACAGTTCACGGCAGTTGCTGGAAAAGATTCAAATTCAAAGCCATATTGACAGTTGAAGATCAAGTTTTGGCGGATAAAACGTGGGCAAATGGGAAGTTATTGAAGGCGCCAAGATTCAGAGTTTGAAAGCAAGAAAATAACCGACAAACGGTTATGGAAAGCCAAAGAATAACAAATAATCGAAAGAGAGGAGAAAGAAGACAGATCAACACACATCCAAAAGAACTCAAGTTTTCTGCACTTTAACTTCCATGTACTCTCTTTTCCAACATTTACAGTTTCTGCAACTCCAGTTTATTATCAAGCTTTCTACTGCTTTAATAGGAGTATTGTAACGTAGCCTGAACCCTTGTTGATCTCAAATCCACATTCGATCCATTGAATTCCTACCCATTTCATTTCTATCTGTATTGCTTCATCGTTCTCACTAAAATTTCCTTTCGAGAGTTGAGCCGCAGAACCCTCTTAATAAAAACCGAAGACTGAATTTCAGTGAAAGATATTCCTTGTTGCAAAAACGAGCGAACATCTTTTTGGCACGCCCGGTGGGACCATTGTGGTAAGATTAAGAGAAATGGTGAGAACTAGAGGTCAATCAGATGGAGTACCAGTTGGCAACATCAACAATCCAGATGATGGAGCACGATCAGAGCATTCGGCAGTGAATGAGGACGTACCCTATCACAATGCTGATGTTCCTCGGCAATTGAACGAAGAACAAATCCATGCGTTGGCACCTGACAATACTTTGATAGCCACGATGAGGAGAATGTTTGAGGAACAGCAGAATGAGCTCACTAACCATATGGTGCGGCATGTCTCAGATGTGATAAAGCCTATGATGATTAACGCCATAAACGAGGTAATATCGCGTCCTAGTTCATCCTCTCAAGTTCCTCCCTTTTATGTAAATCCTCCTGGTACGACACCATTTCCACCAGCATCGGGACATCCCAATGTTGGGTATAATGGTAGTGGAGGATTAAATCTGCAGCCTCTAGTAAGAATTATACCAAGGCCAGAAAATCCTACAACAGCAAATCTGGTAAATGGTGTGAGTGGTTACAATTTCCCTCAAACTGGCCCCATTGATGCTAATGTGATCAATCCCATGATCCCACCAGTATTGAACATGCATCCGCCAGTGAATGTCCCTAACTTCGATCCCATGAGACCACCTGTAGTTCAACCATATCCACAAGTGGTAGAAAATCCTCTCTACAGGCCACCACCACCTGTTAACTTCAATATGGACCAACAAAGAATGAACAGACCTCAGCAGGTTGATCCTAGGGGGCAAGATCCTTGGTTGGGCCAACAGAATTTAAGGCCATGGAATCCAGACAGAGTTGCAGAATTGGTAATGCAACAATTGGGGGCAGAGAGAGGCACACCAAGACCTGTATACAGGAAGCCACATCCCGATTGGGTGGATAACATTCCATATCCAAGGGGATTTAAAATGCCAGATTTCGCTGTATTTACAGGTGAAGAAGACCAGTCAACTGTGGAGCATGTAGGTCGTTTTTTAGCACAATGTGGAGAGGCTGGAACAAATGAATATTTAAGGCTAAAGCTATTCCCATTGTCATTATCAAAGACAGCATTTACTTGGTATACGAATTTGCCAGCAAATTCTATCCAGACGTGGGTTGAGATGGAGAGACAGTTCCATTCTCAGTTTTACCGAACGGTACCAGAGGTAACAGTAGCCGACTTGGCCAGGATGTACTAGTATGGCACTGAGACAGTAGATCAATACATTGCTCGTTTCAAGAAGTCCAGGAATCGATGTTTGACTTCTCTCACTGAAAAGGAATTTACAGATTTGGCTTTTAATGGGCTGAAGTTTAATCTCAAGGAGAGATTTGAGGGGCAGGCTTTTGATGATCTCTTTCAATTAAATGCTCGGGTTTCTAAGTATGAGCACCTGCTGAAGGATAAAGATAAGAAGCCGACGAAGGATAATCGGCAGATAATAGCATCGGTTGAAAGTACCAAATACAGTGACTTTACCGAAGAAGAGAATGAGATAGCAGTAGCAACTATGGTACTTGAAAAACCATATGTGTGCCCAGCTTTGAAACCAGCAAAGGTGAGAGATGTGTCCAAGTTTAAAGCCAAGGAAACGAGTAATTATTCGTTTGATATCTACAAGTTAGATGAGATATTTGACTTGTTGTTGAAAGATGGAATGATCAAATTGGCTGAGGGACAGGTAATCCCATCCAAGGAAGAGACTACTGACAAAAGGTATTGCAAGTGGCATCATTCCAAGACTCATGATACGGTGAATTGTATTGTTTTTAGAAAGACAATCCAGGAAGCGATTCGTCAAGGCAAAATTAAATTCGCTGAAGACAAAGGCAAAGCTCCAATGGAAGTAGACACGGATCCTTTCCCGAAGATGATCAGTATGGTTAATGTACGTGAGTCTACGAGGCATGATAATAGACAATTGTGCACCCGTTGCCAACGAGAATTAAGTCATCAACATCGGGAAGTTCCCGAATTCCAGTACATGAGAGGAACAAGGGAAAGATACAGATCGGGATCATTTGTCCGTCGGGAAGGCAGACCACAGATAAAGTCTGAGATTGTGGTAACTAAAAACGTTTCGACACAATCAAGAAGTCAAGAAGCTGAATCAAGGCGGTCAACACAAGTGTCTGAGAGGCGGGAATTTCGCCCCGATCCACCAAAACAAGTTCCTTCAACTCAAGAAGTTGAAACACAATCTCATAACGAAAAGGAAACCCCACGAAAGCCTGAGAAGAAAAAGAGTTTATGGCAGCGATATAAAGAAGGGGATCCCAAAGTAGGATTGCTTGGAGAGCCTAGTGGGAAATTTGATTATGTGGTGTACTATGGAGACACGAAGGAGTCCTTATCCCCGTCATTGCCTGTGGAACCATCTGGTTGGGGAGATGAATTTGATGATCCACCACCATCAATTCCCCAGGAAGTTCCGAAGACAAAAACAATTAAGATCCCACACGATCCTCCTGAAGGAAAATGGTCCTTGGCCAAACCGCCGGGGCAAGCATCTTACCGAACTGCAAAAAGGCGATTTCAGCGAATGAAAAGCAGACAGAGGGATTTCGAGAATCGTCGGGACAAAGGAATGCCATCACAGATTCCTCCAACCAGATCTTTTAGATCGAGAGGAAATTGGGTTTGGAGAAGAAAGCCTGATGATAAAGAATTTGTCAAACCAGAGAAAAATTCTGTATATGATTCGGGAAGTAGTTCTCACCACGAGGTGAAAAAAGGAAAAGAGGTTTAGCAAATATCCCAAACAATTAACTTTGGGTAATTCCAGGTAGCTCTTAATCCGAGGCATCAAGTCAAAATAGAACAAAAGAATCTGAATCTCAAGATGTCGGAAGAAGATGATAAAAGTTGCCGAGCTGGTCATTTCAAAATGCCGAAAGAGAATTGTTCGCCAATGAGGATCAACATGGTCCAAGCTAAGCTTCCAGCTGAATATGGAGCTTGCTTAGTGGTAGAAGAAGAACTCGAGCATATCTCAGAGAAAGAAATAGCAATGGCAGAATTCGAATTCTCTGATAAAGAAATGATAAGGTTTGATAAAGTACCTTCAGACAAGGCTAGACATTTAAGGTCCTTGGTTATTTCAGGTAGAATCAATGGTCAAGCTGTCGGTAAGATCTTTGTAGATGCGGGAGCTACCTTGAATCTCATATCTTACAGATACTTCAAGAAGTTGGGAAAAGATGATGATGAAATAATTCCATCGAACGTTCAGTTGTCTGATTTCCTAGGAGAAGTTACCGAAGTCAAAGGGGCAGTTGTACTGGACCTAACCATAGGATCCAAAACAGCAAGGACGACTTTCTTCGTAATAGAGTCTGATGGTTCGTACAACTTGTTGCTTGGAAGAGATTGGATACACTCCAATCAATGTGTACCTTCGACTCTTCATCAGGTTCTAGCATTCTGGAATGGTAAGGGAGTAGAGTATATTGAGGCTGATTCGGGACTTGCTACAATAGGGTTAACTGGTATTTATCAAGATCATCAAGAATACTCACATGGAGGACATGTCATTGGAGTACCGAAAGCAGATTCACGATCTTATGCTTATTGCCGCTTTGGGAATATGAAAACTGAGTGGATTCCCAAGTCTAGCTTGGCATTAGAGGAGTTACATACTCTTTATGGAAAGCGAGCCCTTATTGCAAGAAGTTTGTGAAAGGTATTTTGCATACCTGGCAGAGAAGACCCAGCAGAGTGCTGAAGTTTCAGATTGTATTGACGAATGGGAAGAGTCACCAATCAAAGAGGACAGCAGGTCAACAGAAGCTCAAGACCCATTGTTAGAAGTTGATATAGGAGAACCTGGGTGTTTTCGTCCAATATATGTGAGTGCTTTTCTGCAAGGGGGCATGAAAGAAGAGTTAATCCACTTGATCAAAGAATACAAAGATTGCTTCGCATGGGATTACCATGAAATGCCTGGTTTGTCAAGAGATATTGTAGAACATCGTCTTCCTATTAAGAAAGGATTTCGTCCACACAAACAGTTAGCAAGAAGGTTTGCTCCAGATGTGGTTGACAAAGTCAAGGAAGAGATTGAAAGGCTGCTGAAAGCAAAATTCATTGAGACAGCTAGGTATGTAGAGTGGATTTCGAATATTGTTCCTGTGAAGAAGAAAAATGGAAAATTGAGAGTCTGTATTGATTTTCGGGATCTTAATAATGCCACTCCAAAAGATGAGTATCAGATGCCGATGGCAGATATGTTAGTAGATTCGGCGTCGGGAAATGAGATGTTATCTCTAATGGATGGTCATTCGGGTTACAACCAGATATTTATTGCTAAAGAAGATGTCCCGAAAACAGCGTTTAGATGTCCTCGTGCTATCGGGACTTTTCAGTGGGCAGTGATGCCTTTTGGGCTGAAAAATGCAGGAGCTACTTACCAGCGAGCAATGAATTTCATCTTTCATGACATGATTGGTAAGTTCTTGGAAGTTTATATTGATGATGTTGTGATCAAATCAAGTCAGGGAAAGCATTTGGACTATCTTGAGCAAGCTTTTGTTAGGATGAGAAAATACAAATTGAAGATGAATCCAGCTAAATGTGCCTTTGGAGTGTGAGCAGGGAATTTCTTGGGATTCCTAGTTAATCAAAGGGGAATTGAGATTGACAAGAATAAGGCAAAGGCTATTATAGAGCTTCCTCATCCTACATCAAAGAAGCAGTTGCAGATGGTACTCGGGAAAATTAATTTTCTCAGAAGATTCATTGCAAATTTATCTGGAAAGATAGAACCAATGACCCAACTCTTGCGTCTTAAAAATCAGAAGGAGTTTATATGGGGAGATAAACAGCAGAAAGCGTTTGATGCTGTCAAAGTTTATTTGACGAATCCTCCTGTATTGATGCCGCCGAAAGCAGGCAGGCCATTAAAGTTGTACTTGTCTACTACCGATTCAACTATCGGGAGTATGCTGGCACAAGAGAATGAAAATGGAAAAGAACAAGCGGTATATTATTTAAGTAGGACATTGACTGATGTTGACAAAAGATATACCGCGATAGAAAAATTATGTTTATCTTTGTACTTTTCTTGTATGAAGTTAAGACATTATTTGTTGCCAGCTACAGTACATGTACTCGGTAAGACTGATGTGATAAAATATATGTTGTCACGGCCTGTTATAAAAGGACGTATAGCCAAGTGGGCATTTATCTTGTCTGAATTTGATTTGGCATACGCACCAATAAAAGCAGTCAAAGGTCAAGCTGTTGCTGACTTTCTTACCGAATACCCATGTTTGCAAATGGAAGAAAATAAACAGAACTTCAGTCAAGTTATACCATGGACTATGTATTTTGATGGATCATGTGCTAAGAGTATGGCTGGAGCTGGTTTGATGATAATCTCTCCCACCGGAGAGCTTACAAGGTGTGTTTGTAAGTTAGATTTTGAATGCTCAAATAATCAAGCCGAATATGAAGCATTAATCATCGGCTTAGGAATACTGATTGAATTGGAAGCACAGTTCATCAAAATATTTGGTGATTCACAGCTAGTGGTGAAGCAACTGAAAGGAGAATATCAGTGCTTAAATGAAAATTTGATTGGCTATTATTATCTAGCCAAGAAGTTGTTGGAACAATTTAGAGAATATGACATAGTCCATATCAAAAGAGAAACCAATTACGAAGCCAACGAATTAGCACAGATGGCTTCTGGTTATAAAATATCAAAAGAATTGGCTAATATTGCAGCCATCATCACATTATCGGTACCTTCTGTTGAACAAAGAGAAATACCGATAGCGATCAGTGAGGTGATCCGAGAAAAGGATTGGAAGCAGCCCATTATGGAATACTTGAAAAATCCTAATTCAAGAGATCAAAAGCTGAGGAGACAAGCCCAGAAGTACGTAATTTTGGGAGAAGAGTTATACCGAAAATCTTCAGATGGGCTACTATTAAGATGTCTTGATAAGGACAATGCGAAACTGGTTATGGCAGAAGCTCATGAAGGCATATGTGGAGCACATCAAGCTGGAATTAAGATGAGATGGCTTCTAAAAAGGTATGGATATTTCTGGCCAACAATGATGCAGAATTGCATTGAATATGCCAAAGCATGCATTTCATGTCAAAAACATGGACCTTTGCAACATGCACCTGCTGTAGAGCTTCATTCCATTGTAAAGCCATGGCCATTTCGAGGATGGGCAATGGATATAATAGGTAAGATTTATCCACCCTCTTCTCATAAGCATAGTTTCATTTTGCTGGCTACGGATTACTTTACGAAATGGGTGGAAGCGATTCCATACAAGAGCATTAGTCAGAAGACGGTGATTAAATTTATTGAAGAAAACATAATTCACCGATTTGGCTTACCGGAATCAATCACTGCGGATCAAGGGACAGTGTTTACTGGAAATGAAGTTATGGAATTTGTGCAATCAAGAGGAATTAAGATGCTGCATTCTACACCATATTATCCTCAAGCAAATGGACAGGCTGAAGCTACTAATAAAGTTGTGATTGGATTGATTAAAAAACATTTGGAAGAAAATCCAAGAGAATGGGACAACTTGCTATCGGTAGTGTTGTGGGCATACCGAACATCACGAAGATCAAGTACAGGCGTCAGTCCATATATGCTGACCTATGGACAAGAGGCAGTTCTACCGATGGAGATAACCGTTCAATCATTACGAGTCCAATTGCAAAGTGAAATGTTGCTAGAAGATTACAGAGATTGGATGCATATAAATTTGGATGAATTAGATGAAGTCAGGGCAGCTGCTTTGGATCAGTTGATTGCACAAAAGAAAAGAGTAGCCAGAGCTTTTAACAAGAAGGTTAGGATCAAGCAATTTGCTGTCGGGGACTTAGTATGGAAAGCAATTTTGCCATTTAATCTCAAAGATGGAGAATTCGGTAAGTGGTCATCAAACTGGGAAGGTCCATATCTAGTTACCGAAGTGTTCAGTGGAAATGCATACAGATTGATGGATATCAATGGAAAAGAACTATCTCGTTCTATAAATGGGAAATTCTTGAAGAGATATTATCCATCAATCTGGGAAACACAAGAAGATTAATTCATTCATCAAAAGTGAAAGTACATTCTGATCTTGGTTACAAAGGTCTTCAGATCTTTAACCAGTTTGAGGTTCTGAGCTACAAGTTTGGAATGTAATTCAAGATCATGGCGGAGTTCGAATTGCTGCTCTTTGAGATGTTCTGTGCGACGAGAATGGAAGCGGACAGCTTCAAGTTTCTCCCAGGTTTCCTGTAACAATCGTCTGTACTTGTCTGAAGAAACTTCGACCATGGACTTGACCCGGGAGATTTCTTCTTTAATTATCCTGCGTTCGGCACGGTTATGACTGGAAAAGAAATTGAAAAGTCGGTGTGTCATCTCAGCATCTTCTTTGGCATGGAGGCAAGAGTCTTGAACTTGAGCATATGCTTCCTTGGAATCGCACAATCGGGAGAATTCTTCCACAATTTGGAGCTTAAGAGTCTCAGCTTCCACAATGATAGGTTCAAGGCTCCAAACCTCCTTCACATTGCGCTCGAACTCATCGAAGCTAGCAGAGAATAAAGAGCACAGTTCCCATACTAAGTCCAAGAGATCAGACTCAGCAGTTAAAAATACCTTGGACCTGAAAGTGTCCGTCAGTTCGGTAACTTCTAACCTATGCTTATAATTCAGTAATAAAGCATGATGTCCCTGGGATAGTAGTTCATGTAGTCGTTTCCATAAAGATCGATCATCTGTAGACAATTGGATAAAAAGTTGTTCATGGTTAAAAGAAATGAAGAACAGTTTTCAAAGTTGGAATCAGGATGCATTTAGCAAAAAGTTTACCTTCATGTTGGACGTTACGATGTCTATGTGATCGAGGCCAAAGAGACAACTGAGATGAAGAACCATGTGAAGACATCATGAGCAAGATTGCAAATGTTCAGGATGAATTATGCAATTTGGGCAGTTATAAATAGAGAAGATATAGAGCAGATCATGGGTAGTGGCATGCCAGAGCTTTTCTCGGATAATTGGAAGAACATGGCCCATAAGTGGAGGAAGACGGTTACCAGAATTACCGCCAAAAATATTCTCTTACAAGAGAAAGTATGCAAAAGTCATTGAGGATTATCGAGGGGCCTTATCATCGGGATCTTTGTTAATCATTGAGGATTATCGGGAAACCTTATTATCGGGATCTTTGTTAGTCATCGAGGATTATCGGGATCTTTGTTAGTTATTGAGGATTATCGGGATCTCTGTTAATCGTTGAAGATTGTAGAAGAGCAGATGTTAGAATTCGGCAAATGAAGCAAAAGAATATTTGAGTCAGAAAGAACAAGATTTTTCATTTATACTTCCTCAGAAGAGACTTAGCCTCATTTACAAAAGAACGGAGCTCAAATTCTAAATTAAGATTTTGTTCCATGAGCTCCGCCCTCTGCTTTTCACAAGTTTTGACCGAGCCACATGTGGAATCATATTCTTTCCTCAATTCCCGACGCTTCTCCATCTTTCTTCTAACTGATGGGCAAAGATGACGCATCTTCGCTTCTTGCTCCATCATTTGGACCTCTACCGTCTTCAATTCCTTCTCAAGTTCTGCTCTTCTTTCTGCCAAGCGGTGAAGTTTGCTCTCTTCGGCTTTATAACTGTCGTAGAACAAGCGGGTATCTGCACATTTGTGGGTTAGTTCATCCTGAATGGCTTGACCTCGCTGTTCTCCGAAGAAAAGATGTGGAAGATGATAGGTGTTGATCCTGATGGTGTCCACAGCATCCACAAAACCAACGGCGAAGATATCACTTTTGTCCTGGAAGTCTTGGGAAAGTGCAAAGGAAGGATTACCAGAGCATACTTCTTGGAAGAGAATTCTTGCTCGTCTCTCTCTGTCAGAATCGGTAATCAACTTCCCATAGCCAGACTCTAATAAGCTAAGAAGTTCAGTCCATTTAGCCTTGGCCACTTCCTTAGAAACTTCAAAAAATGATGCCGGGTCTATAGATTCTGGTGGACAATCAGCAGTGGAGGAGCCAGGAAGATCTGTGAGCAGTATACTTTCCACTTCAGCTTTCTCTTCAGAAGATAAGAGAGTTATCTCAGCTGCGGCAGAAGGAACTTGTGTAGAAGAAGAGCTTGCCATAGACATTCCTTGAAGAGGCAGAGTAATTGACGAAGGCTGAACGAGCGGTAGAGGTACATTGGTTGATGGGCCTTCAAGAAATTCCCCATCAGGAATTAAAATTCTTTATGATGCAGATGAAGGCTCATCAGTACCTGTAAATGCAGCTATGAGTGTTAAAACAATAGTATAAGGAGCATTCACCATTCGGTAAAGTGAAGACAATACTTACCGATAGAAGTTGAAGATTTCCTAGTCTGAGGAGAAGATGGGTCATCAGCTCGTTCCCTTTCCTTAAGTTTTGGAGTCTGGGTTTGCCTTGATGCAATAAGAAGTTCCGTCGAAGAAGCCGGAGGCACCAGGATAGGGTCAAGGATTGCTATATCATCATCAGGAGCAAGAGTAGAAGGGGAAGAAATCAAAGCCGCTTTTGATCGGTATATCTTGAGAGTCTTCCCTGAGTTATGTTTAAAAGAAGAAAAGCACAGATCAATATTGGAAGGTATGCTCATGATTAGCAAAAGCTTTAATATTAAAAGTTACCTTTCGGTGTATGCGGCTTTATCATGGCACGTAGCGTGGGACTGACAGATGGGCTCCTTGGTGATGATGATAAAGATCGAGTGATAGTTCTTTCTGTTGCTGGCTTCTTAGACGCCTTTTCTGGAGCAGGCAGTTCTAAGATTTTTCGCTTTCTTCCTGCTGTGAGCGAAAACAGTTAGACACAACTAAATACCGAATGAAGAAGTATATTGAAAGAAGGGAAGCAAACTAACCTTTAACAGGCTTTGCCGGTTCCAAGGGAAGAATGTCTTCATCTCCGGTTGATTGAGGAAATGCAAGAGTGGCCGTCTCCTTTATTTTCAAAAGGATCATGTCCAGTGGCTCTGAGAATACAGACTTCCGATAATTCTTCCACCAGAAGTCGAAGTCTTCTGAAGAGCGATCAGCATCTGGAATGAATTCGGTAACACGGAACAATCGGTAAATGTCCCGAATCAGCTTGTTCAGTTCAATGAAGTTCTGACTGTCGCCTTGCTTACAGAATACTTTATTGATGGAAGAAAAGGAAAAAGTGTAGAGAGCCGGGACAGGAATCCCTTGAATCAACCCAAATTGTCTAGCACAATATTGGGGAGAGTAGATTTCGAAGCTAGCGTCGAATCTACCCTTTATTGAAAACCTAACAGGAAGGTCAATAGAGGTTAGAACGACTTGCCAAAAATCATTCTTATTCTTCTGAAAGGAAGGAAGATATGATTTGAATTCGGGAATGAGAAAAGGAGAAAAAGAGAATTGTTTCCCTTTGATGGAAAAAATTTGGGAAACAAAGAACCGAAAATAAGATAATTGCCCCTCTGGAAAAGGAATCAGCTCTCGGCTTAAGGCTCGACAGACAGGATGATTCGGGATAGAAACCGAAGGGGGTTGCGAGAAATGGTCTTTGGAAAATCAAAAAGGAAAATAAAAAGCCGACCAGGCTTGGAGAATCCAGAGTGGACCACCATAGACTCCACCTATTTCATCCGAAATGATGGAAGAAGCCGAATGGGCTAAGCCTCGGTACAATAAGGACAAAATGGTTTTTCCCAAAGAAAGGAGAGTTCCCGAAGCTAAGGCAGAAGCTATAGCTACGAAGTCCTTTGAAACTCTCAGAATAGGGTGGCAAAAGAGGAATTTACAGAGCCAGTACAAGGGAAAAGCGGTGTGTTCCTCGTCGGTAACTTCACCTTCTTTCTTAAAAAACTTACCGATAAAAGCCCCATAAGCTAGCTCGGAATCAGACAACTTACCGAGTCCTGGGTAAAAATCCGAAGACAGAGTAGATGGGTCTGTACCTAAAGGACTAAGACCGGTCAAGCAATGGATGTCGAGCAAGGTTACCGACATCGGGGAAAAAGGGAAGAAGAAGCAGTTGGTAGAAGTTGACCAAAAACAGGATAGGGCACTGATTAGCCCATGATTCAGACGATAATCGAAACAACAAAGGCGCAAAGCATTATGAATCGAAAGTCCATCCCAAAGAGAGCCCTTGGAAGGACGAAGTCGAAGGTACCATTGGTAAAAATTTGGCTCAAAATCAGAAAAAGCCCTAAGACGAGAAGGACGAGAGTACCAGTTGTAAGCTAGAACGGAAGAATGGTGGATTGGAAGTACCTCAGTTTGATGACGAGGGAAGAAATCAGAAAGAATGGCAGGAATCGAAAACTGATTGTAAACAGCTGGGCCAAGGATGTAAGAATCCTCGAAATCATTCTGCACCAAGAAAAAATACCGGTCATCGTTGAAATCTTGAGAGTCTCTGAAATTATGATAACGCTCTAGGGCATTTGAGGCAAGAAAGGAGGAAGCTTGAGCCTTGGGAGCCATGGTGTCTGATCAAGTACAGGAAAAGGGGACGAAGGAATGAAGAAGCGAAAGAGCGAGAGAATAACGAAAGAGATGACTTGTTGGAGAAGCAAGTTTGAAGGCGAGAAATCAGATTGTGTGGGGACATCTGATTTATATATTGAGTTGATACGAGGAGAAGCTGAAAAGGCAAGCGCGCGAAACGAGACGGCAAAATGGCGCTGGAAACAAAAAGTAAGTGTCTTGTCATCTTTGGCATTTAAAAGAATTAAAATTCTTTTAATTCTTTTAAAGTTTTAATTCTTTTAAAGGGGGCATCTGTTGACACCAAATAATAAAAAGTTACCGAATGGACTTTAGTATCACTGTGTCCCGAAAATCTGTAAATCGGGAATAGTAAGCTACTCTGAGAAGTTCGGTAAGTTGGCTGCAACATACCGAAATGTCTAGAAGACTAAACCCGATATTCGGGAAGTAAGAAAACAGGGCCACTGATTTTCAAAATTCGGTAAGATTCTGGAGATGCCGAAATTATAGAGGATCAGCAGTAAGAGGAGTATGAAGACAAAAGGAACCGCAGGATGGCCAAACTAGCCATGTCAGCAAGAAGTTACGAGCAAGAAATCCGGATAGTGGATGCGAACAGTTCACGGCAGTTGCTGGAAAAGATTCAAATTCAAAGCCATATTGACAGTTGAAGATCAAGTTTTGGCGGATAAAACGTGGGCAAATGGGAAGTTATTGAAGGCGCCAAGATTCAGAGTTTGAAAGCAAGAAAATAACCGACAAACGGTTATGGAAAGCCAAAGAATAACAAATAATCGAAAGAGATGAGAAAGAAGACAGATCAACACACATCCAAAAGAACTCAAGTTTTCTGCACTTTAACTTCCATGTACTCTCTTTTCCAACATTTACAGTTTCTGCAACTCCAGTTTATTATCAAGCTTTCTACTGCTTTAATAGGAGTATTGTAACGTAGCCTGAACCCTTGTTGATCTCAAATCCACATTCGATCCATTGAATTCCTACCCATTTCATTTCTATCTGTATTGCTTCATCGTTCTCACTAAAATTTCCTTTCGAGAGTTGAGCCGCAGAACCCTCTTAATAAAAATCGAAGACTGAATTTCGGTGAAAGATATTCCTTGTTGCAAAAACGAGCGAACATGTCCCTAAGGAGATTCCTTTGGATAGCAGATACAATTCTTATTCTGATCACGTGCCTCATTCATTTATGTTAATGCATTTTGTTCTCTATCCCACGTTTAAACCAGCTTTTATCAAATGATTTCTCAAGATTCATTTCTAGCCGCTTACCTTCGTGATTAAAACTATAAAAAAAATTGTTTAATTTAGAAAAAAAAAGGATCAAATTAAAATGGCCAAGGAGCTGCCCAACAAACGGACCATTATAATTTTCTTACAGTTTTTATCTCGGTTATTGGATCTTTTTTCTTTTCAGAGTAAATTCATAAGTTACATAAGATCAAATCTTTGCTTTAGATTCCGAAAAAATGACACAAACCGTACATAAACTTTGTCCCGGTCCCCAGTTACAAAAGCTGTCAGCCACCAATGTGAGTACTACAAGTACTAGTGGCCAGAGCAGCAGTTGGATGTGGGACCAACTCCCTCTAGTGGTCCAAAGGACAACCCAAAAACCAATAAATAATAAAAACCCAAAGTTAATAAAAAAAAAAGAGAGGAAAATAAAAAACACAAAAGGCCACGTGATTTGGAGGCAATCTTGTGTTGGGATCCCATCAAGATCGCGTGCCCCAAGCTTCTCAAAATCGAAGCTTTGGCCACATTGGGCCTTCACTTGCTTGAAAAGGACAATGACCCAATAAAGCCAACGGACATTGTGGACCAAAGGAACGTCCTACCACCATCTTTAAAGCCAAGGAAACCCTTTTGGGTAAAGGCCGAACGAACCTCCAATGATGTCCGAAAACTTAAAACTTGCAAAAATATGGGCTTTTTTCAAAAAGAGGTCCAATTTTATTTTATTTTTACTGATTTGAGGTTATTTTTTAAAAATTTACCAATTTGGGGTCCCGGCGGCAGCCCGAGTGCCGAACTGAGCCCCCCGACAATACTTTTTTTTTAAATATCATATTTTTTACTTATTTTTAATTATTTTATATTTATAACATTTATATTTATATAACTTTGTAAATATAATTTTTATCTTTAAAGCTTATTTTTATAACATAATTAATTGAAAACTTTATTAAGATATATAATTAATAAATAATTTAGTAAAAGAACATGACCTTCTGTTCCAGCAAATAATTAATAAATAATTAATAATAATTATGATATGAAGATGATATATCCAGATTAAAAGAACGTGGCTAACAACAATCCATGAGCAAAAAAAATCCAGCAAATCAAAATTGTAAATACATAACAATCCTCAACCCTAATTACATTCACTGATGATTTCGTCCTCCTACACGGCTTCCTGTTCCTCAATCAGGTCGTCTCCGGTGTTCGGCAGATCTAGTATTGTACCGAGGACGAGTTTTTTGATGAGTAGGATGTGTAGATGATAAAGGTCTAATATCTGTCTGGCTGAACCCTGGAGTGAACCCCGGAGTGAAATCTGTCGTATGATAGGCCAAGGGGTAGGGGACGGCATGATTATCTTGATGAGCTCGAGTGGTCCTCCGGGTCGACTGAACAGTCTCTGGTGGGTCATCCTCATGCGGCCCAATGGGTGCTGCTGTAGGTGCTGGTTGGGGTGGTGGAATCATTGTCAGCCGTCTCTCCTCATTGAAGGCGTATAGCATTGCCCTAGATATCCTCGCTATCTTCCGCATGTTCTCCCGCATGTTCTCCCGAGATGTAGCGGAACTTAATTCTATGATTTGTTCCATGCCATCACACTGTTCATGAAATCAAAGTCAACGGAAGTTATTAAATGCCAATAACTTAAGGTTACTAAAAAACTAATTAATGAAGTAAATTAAAAGTGTTTGCACGAACCGCTGCACCTATTGCACCTCCCGTGTAAGAAATCCACCTCCGTGTGTGCGCACGGTACCACTCCATATATTCTGAATGATAGTGAAGTGGCTCCGTTGCAGGATCAATATGGACTATATAGTCAAGACGATTCTTCCATATATCAATCCAATGTCCGTGTTTTTCGATCCAATTCTTTGTAACTGGCCTTAATTCAATATCATGAAAGGGTTTAAGATCAAGGGGAGGAGTAGGTATTGGTTGCTGCATACCAAACTGACGAAGTACTCGGTCTGGATAATGCCACTCAACGATGTGAAAATAGATGAGTGGGACACGAGCCCTCCAAATGTGTTCTCCCCGCAAACAGTAATCTGGTAGAGTCCGGAGAATGTCATCGGTGTAAGGCTCCCAAGTAATCTGTTATCGTATTAAAACATATCAAATTAAACGAAGAATTAATTTAAAAGCTAACATTACATTGAACTCGTTGGTTGTTGGGATGACTTACATCTGCGGATGCCATTCTATCAAATTGGTAGCGCAAATGTGGCAAAGTATGTGTGGGGACCTTTGTTATCTGTAGGGCTTGACTCCAGCTGCATAGATAAAAAAGCAAGAACAGTTACATATATTATACGCACCGAAAAAAATTTATGACTTACGAACTGAAAAAGTAATAGATCACATACCGACTACCAAGAGGTGCATCTGGTAAAGGATCACGATTTCTAATGGATGGGGAGACACAACTGAAGCGATCCCACGCCCAAATCTGCAATACATGTAGGGCACCACTGATTTGGTGCGCTGATGGATCGGTCGCATTGCATAGCTCCCGATACAACCACGCAAGTGCTGCTGAACCCCAACTGTACTGCGTAGGATCCTCGAGGTGCTCTAGTAGTGGAAGAAAAATCAAACTAACCCTAGCACCTGATTTGTCTGAAAAGATAGATCCTCCAACCAACTGGAGAATGAATGCCCTAGCATGCTGTAGTATGGTAACCTTATCGGCATCGGCAGGAATTACACCAAAGCGTCCTCTCAGCCAGCCTATCTTTACCATTGAACCACGAATTTGACTGTTTGGGGGGCACTCACCAAGTAGATTCTCACATAGAGTGCCCCAATTCATACTAGTGGGGCCAGTAACTGCATCTCCATCAATGGGAAGCCCTGTTAGAACCGTGATATCCTGCAGTGTGATCGTGCATTCACCTTCCGGCATATGAAAGGTGTGAGTCTCAGGCCTCCACCGCTCAACCAAAGCTGTAATCAAATGCCAATCAACTTGCCAAAATCCCATTTTCCAAACTCCGTAAAATCCCGAAGCTCGAAGATACGGTACTATGCGATCATCAAGTTTAGGTTCGTGTAACGTCGATCCATCTCGCTGACATCTAAGAGTTTGATTCTCATTTATCTGTAAGATGTTACATTAACCGTTAGTAGCAATTTTATTACGATACAGCTATTACAAATGATAGATCAACTACTAAATTTCTTAATTACCTCAACGTTCCAGATGGCCTGTGATCTATGTCGGGCCTGCTGTGTAAGTAGTGAATCATCCTCAGGTCCCGGCTGAATGTAATTTCTCTGTGCCATGTCTACAAATGGAATAGAGCAACTTAATAAATATCCCACAATTATGATATTATAACATTACAAAAAAATCATATATTTAATTTACATAATTCACACAACCAAGTGTTAGAGTCAGTTGTCTATACATCAGACTATGAATACACTGATTTTCTGTTATATTCAACTCGCACTCAATTGTTGCACGTAACTCATCAAATATGGATATGTTTCCAAACTCAAACATAGTAGATTGTCCACCTTCGTAATCATGCCCAAATTCATTTTGTACTATTCTATCTCCCCAGAGCACAGTCGCAAAAGATGTAGACGACATTCTGCTAAATAAAGAAATTACAAATTATTTTGCATCTAAAATTTAATAAATATTTTCCCATACACATTAACAAATTAACATTACAACTATCAATATAAAAAATGAAATAAATGCCATAACAAAATTAATAATAATAATACGACAAATGCAAAAAGGGTAAAAAAATATTTACGAATTTATGTATTCTTTAAAAATATTTACGAATTTAGGGCATGGGCGGCTGTTTCACAGCCAGTTTTCTGTTTCGAAGGCTCGAAAAACCGAAATCAAGATAAATGGGTTGGACCAGTTGAATGTGGTCGTTCCCCATTTTCTGTGATTTTTGAAAAAAAATTGGAATTTTTTTTAGGCGATTTACCCATAAGGGGTAGAATCGTCATTTAGAAAGGAAGGAAGGACCAAAACCATCAAAAATAGGATCTAGTCAATTTCTTATGATTTCTAAGATTTTTCTAAATTTTTTTTAGATTTTTTCTAGAATCTTTGCAATTTTTTTAGAAATTTTTTATGATTTTTTCTAATTTTTTTTAGTGATTTTCTATTGTTTTTTTTTTCTGGATTTATTTATTTATTTATTTTATATTTTTCTGGCTGGTTCAACCCGATCAACCAGACCTGGGCGCCCAGCCCGAGTCAAACCCACTCGGGGTTGACCCAAAAAACGGCGCCGTTCCCATTTTTTTAATTTTCTGTTATTATTATTTTTTAATTTTATTTTTTTTCTAATTTTATTTTTCCTTTTTTATTTTTATTTTTTTAATTCATTTTTTGGAACGGGTCGGTTCAACCCAACCCACAAACCCGAAGAGTCGGCCCAAACCCACTCGGATTTGATTTTTTTTTTTTTCAAAATTTTCTAGGAATTGTTTTTTATTATAGACAGATCTTACGGTCCAGGTTTGCCCATGTGGATAGCCCACGTCTGTTGAATTAGGCGATTAAAACCAATGGCTCAGATCTAACCGAAAATCAAATCTACACCGTCCGATCTAATTACCACATCCTATGGTCCAGATCTAACTATGGTTTAATATGCACAAAATTTTTCGTGAGACATGTAGATTCAGTTATTATTTTAGTATTCTGAAATTCATATCCAATTAACCCTCCAAAATTTCGAAAATCATGATAAAAATAGGGTTTAATATGTACAAAATTTTTCGTGAGATATGTAGAGACATGTAAAACAGAGATATGTATAGGGCAAGAACGAGATATTTTTCGGACCAAACAGCATGCAAAACACCACAAAACAACAGCGAAACAATGACTACACAGCACTAAAACAACATGTTTTTCACACCAAAACGTGCTCAAATTAACCATAACAAGAATATAAGTATTACCTTGAATCGTCGGGCAAGATCTGGGCTGCTTTGAGGCTTAAACTGTGCTGGTCAGCACCTTTCTTGAACGGGACAACACAGTGGCGTGCGTTGGGACGGCAGGAAAAGCGTGCGTGCGAGGAGATGGGGGAAAAGGATGCTTGGTCTCCTCTAACTTCTCTACTCTTCTCTACTAACTTCTCTGTGGTGTATAAAAAAATAACATGACATGCAACGAAAGGAAAAACGTGAAGGGCAGAAGAAAACGGATTATAAAGTGAATCGTTACCTGATTTGATGACGAAGAAACGTCGATAGAATTAATAACGGTAGATACGGAGACGCTGGAAATTGACGAGCCACCTCCAAATCTCTCTTTTCTCTCGAAATTCTCTCTCGATGCTCTCTTTGTTTCCTCTCTCCTTTGCAACCTTCAGCCTTCTGATAAAAACATGGCGCCTGAATGAGACTTTATCAGAAGCCTGCAGGTTTCTTTATGGCTTCACGTGAAGCATAAATCATAGCCACGTGAAGCCATAAATCATAGCCTGCTTTATGGCTTCGCGTTACGCGCCTTTATCAGAAGTCTGCAGGCTCAGCCTGCTTTATGGCTTCACGTGAAGCCATAAAGAGGCGCTGGCAGGGGGTCCCCCCACGTGAACGCTATAAAGAGGGGCTGGCAGGGGTTCTCCGACTCACGTGCCCGTTCGGCAGTTGGACTGCCGAACGGGACTGCCGCAAAATTGCCCCAAATCGGTAAAAAGAAAAAATTTTGAACCCCTTTTCACGCCCGATCAAATATATCACGTCCGGAATTCCTATTTTCGCCGCTAAATTCGGCATTTTTACGAGCGTTAACGATTCCTTTCAGCGAATTTCAGTACCGTTTTAACCGCCATGCAGCTGCGCTGTTCGAGGATACGTCGCCGGGGCGATTTTTTTTTTTTTTTAAGGTTTAGATCGATATTGAGGTGTAATTTGCTTTGGGAGGATAGGAATGGATGATTGAGCGAGAAGCATCCACGGCTCATTTAAGACAACACCTTGCATCTGGAAATGTCGTGCAAGTAGACACTACAGAGATAAAGTCCCTCCAGTCATCTCCAGTTGGATAGTCTCAGTGCGGTTTGTTTCGAAGTGATTTGTCCACGCCAGCTGAAGATTCCCCTCCATAAAGTTCCTAGGCCCTACATTAATACGTATATGCGCAAAAATTAGAGTAATTTCATTCCTCGTGCTTAATCCGCTCCCGGGTCCGTTTACGACTTACGCAGCGTGCGGTCGCGTGTTAAGCCTCACGTGAAACACATCCGATCCAAAAACTTCAGTCGCAATCGACGCGTACGTGTCGGTCGAGTTTGTGCAAAGCTTAGGCGTATGTTCCAATCGATGTGATATCTCAAAGCGGAATGATTTTTTAGGAACACCCACTTACGGATGGACGACTATCAAAAAGCGGTGCGGAGTCAACTTGGGCAAGAGGGGCATCGCACCATCGAAGAAGATTCGTGGACGAGGGTGGACCGTGGAGGGAATTCCCGAGACGTAAGGACGCAGCCTAGATTAACTTTCGTGTTACGTTAAATCACCATTTGGGATTTTCTTGTAGGGTTTTTGATTGATTGCACAATCCATCCGACTGCTCCTTTGTCATCTCCTGCCATTTGGGGATTTAGAATTCTTTTGGTGCGTCTGTGCACCGCTAGGCCCGGCTGGGTCCAGCTACAAGTTTCCAATACTCCTTGACCTAAGAGTGATGTACATCAATGGACTGCGTGGGATCGTTAAGAGAGAAGATGAGAACCCACCCCGTATGCAGTCCTTTCTTGGATTGGACAAATACAAGTGTACTTCCCCGTTAGCGCACCTGCGCATGTAAGCCCACTTCGTCTTCGTCTAGACTATTAGATTAGATGATGGCGTGGGTTCGTAACATCTAATGGCAGATATGAAATTGGCTCGCATGTATCGAGAGCATGCAATATTTGATCATCAGGTTCCTGCGCTTAAAGAATCTTACGGACCGGAAAACAGATTAATCTGGGCATTTGGCACCATAACAACTTTTTCATTGATAAGCCCTCGGCGCTGATCAAGAAATCTCAGATTTCTTATCAGTTTCAAGTTGATCCAACCCGGTTCAGTCTTATCAGTTTCAAGTCGATCCAACCCAGTCCAGTTTCCAATCCAACCAATGGAGGATGCATGAAGTAACATAATAATTTTATAACTAACAAGCTAAAAGCATCAAGGAAATAATATCTGCGTTATGAACCGGTGGGACTCGGAAGAGGTTCTTTGGCACTCCTCCAACTAACTCCACGTACCCGGAAAAATGTCGTGCTGGTGTACAAAGAAAGTCTCAGCCTTTTCGCAATATCCAAAGCTTCTCGAGAACAACGAATGAGAAGAAAAAGGACCGACATTTTGAATCGGTTAATGGTACATTTTACTAGAGATTAAGAAAACTACACTATCAAGCTAGATCAAAGCTTTAGGAAAATGGACTTAATTTCCGCCAATGTAATGTACAGATGCTCACTCTGTCCTCAGCGCCTTGATCCATTCAAGTTCAACTCGAAAATCGCCGGGCCCAGTTTTTGCGCCGGGGACTCCACCTTCTGCATTAACAGACAGTGACATGCCAAGGATTCGAGATGGATTCATTTCCAAATCCACGTCTATGACATTCCCTCTCCATGTTGGCAAATATCGGGCAAGAGGAATCTGGAAAGGCCATGAAATCCACGGATTCAAATAGCTTTCTCACATATGAGCTAATACACATATATACGTTTGTTGTCCTTTTTTACTAGTCAGTTCAGGTTTCAAACAAAGTGATAAAGCCTAAAAATATCTTCGGCAGCAAAAACAAGCATAATGACCAACCCATTCGAGAAGAAGGAAGCCTCAAGTGCTCATCGATGATACATTCTTGATGGTGAATAGAAAAGAGATCACCATCAGTTTGCTGTGACGATTTGAATTCAGAAAGGAATGATATGACACGTATGACAGGAAAAATTAAACCACGGGGAGGACCAATATAACAGGCTCGATGGAAAATAGTATTTCAGAATAGAAGTCTAAATGAGTCAAGCTCCTAATAAGCTACTGAAGCTCGAATTGCTAAACCCCGTACTAACAATGACAAGACTTGCCTTTGCAATATACCAATTGTCTTTCGGCACAATGACAAAAGCCTGCCATGAATTATCTTCCTGCTGTCCAGGTGAGTTAACCCAATTCTCCGTGTAGATCTAGACCAGAGGTCACTATATCAGAAAAGCAAGTCGTACGCCGGCAAAATTCAAAATTAAGGGGAAACCTGAGACAACTGAAATGAGGATAGATACTTACAGTGGATATGTAGCATCTACCATCTCCTTTAAGTTTTAGAGCTATGGTATCATATGCATCCAAATCAATGAAGCCATCATACTGCGGAAGGGAAAAAAATTGAACAAGGAAACTAAAGGAAACTAACTAAATACTGATGCTGGGAAGAATAGAAGAAACACTCAGTAAGACATGGAAATGAACTTGTTAGTGTCAGTGACGAACAATATCTGGCAAGAACATGCAAAAATCACTAACCTTCTTGGACCGCATCCCACAAAAGCCGCTCCTTTTGATATTCCATTTTGAATCCTCCGCAACATCCAGTGAGAGGTGGCCAGAAAAAATTCCTATGCAAGAAACCCATAAGCTATTGACTGTTCAGAACTCAAACCATCACAAGTCATTATACCATTATAGTCACTATAGTAATATTTACAGAGCAATACCCTTTGGTCCATTCCCAGCATCATTAATCTCCAAAGAGGCAGACGATAGCCCTGAAAAGTCACAACAGTGGTAAAGATATTACCAATGAGATGGAAAAGTCAAATCACCATTTGCCAGAACAATATGATGGCAAGGTGTCTTTCCATCCAGAGAAACACAAAATTGAATAAATGTACTCTTAAGTGTGCAAAATACCGGTCGTTAATTTCCTGTTTAACCCATTTTCTTTTTATTTGTTTGGTAAACTGTCTGATCCACCAGCTGAATATTATCTAAATTTTGCATACCCCCATATTCAGAATCCGAGTAGAGATGCCACCTTTTCAACTCTTCCTTTGAGTTGAAATTAAATATACTTTTCTCGATCGGAGGTATCAAGTCTTCAACATTCCATGTGAGAGCTGCACATATAAGAAGATCAACACAACAATTACCAAAGGTAGAGAGTGTAATTATGAATTACATAAGCGTCATCTCTTTTATTTTCTAGAAAAGTAGTTTACATCCATTTTGGAGCAGAAAATACATGTATAAGACCTCAGACAACTATACCAATCATGAGAGTAGAAAATAAATGCCAAAATCAAAAGATCAAATTCTCTTCGAGCAGATAGACAACTAAAACATGCCAAAAAGCCACAGAAGAACGAAGAACCCATTTTATGACCAGGAAGGCAGATTTTTTTTTTTTTGAAAGGATATTTTCAAGTCATGCAAAGAGAGAAACACATGAAGGATATTCGCATCAACGCCTTTTTCAGTGACCACCATGATGCTACTGATGCAATAATAAATGCTCCAGTTAATCACAAAGTGGATTTACTTTGCAACAACTTTGAATACAGCAATTCGTATCACGATTAGATGGTCTTTTATTATACAATTAAAGAAGAGAGGGAATCCACTATAATGCTGGATGAAAGTTCCAAAATCCAAGTTTGAACAATATCGTCCAGCAAGGGGCTCCGGCTAAGAATTGCGCTCTTTTATGGCATTCCACGAATACATACTCAAAAAGTCTAGCACAAAATAATTAAATCTCTCATCATGAAAAGTTAAACACAAAGGAAATGCTAAATACCAGCCAACCAAAGAATCATAACATTAGAATTGGATGCCTTTGGGGCCACAGCTGATGAAATTCTTCATTTATATCTCATGCCAAGACTGACAGACTAATAGAAAATGAAACTGAATAAAGAATTCATTGACATGTTCCAACGCATTGCAAAAATTAAATTTACCAAAGTCACCATGTTGACCCAGCCTTAGAAATGAGCCCACATCTGTATCCTTATGTCTATATACAGGTAGTTAACCCTCAAGCACTATTGCCATGGCCTGCATCTGTATCCTTATGTCTCTATACAGGAAGTTAACCCCCAAGCACTATTGCCATGGCCTTTTCCTTACCGGTATGCGAAAGAAATTGCCCCCTAATGCTAAAAGACGGACCAGAACATGATACTGCTCGTCACCTATCAATCATACTGAAACATTTCTTCATTCCAAAACGTAATTAATAGCAGCAAACAACACTCATGACCAAAGTAAACAAAAAAACGAGGGCAAAGACGTCATCTAAAGCTTCCTATGCAGAACATAAGGCCTTAGTACTGCTAGTTTCGACGAATATGAAGAACATATAAAGTACCTTTCTTTGTAGCATTTAGAGAGGCCTGCCATAACGCTCGAAACCTAGACATTTTTGTTCTTCCAAATTGTCCTAATCAGAAAGGGAAGCAAGATCATCATCTGGAACATGAAAGGCCACTCGCATGAATTAAAAGCTTGTCTATCCAGAAAAACCTAGCAAAATGACAAACCGTTTAAGGAGACAACGACTTCGAACTGATTGGAGAAGCACGCAGAGAGAGAGAGAGAGAGAGAGGGAGAGAGGGAAGTCGGTCGATCGGAGTGATAAGGTGGCTCAGCGTTTCGCAGTCGCCGGTATCAGAGCAGTCACCGCCGGTGGCCCATCACCGCCGCCGAGAGCTCTGGGAACTGTGGAAGCTCGTGGCGAGGCGAGGTTATACAATTTTGTGACTGGGAGCGGCTCGGAGACACGTGTACGTTTCTCAGTTTCATTCCCAAAACGACGACGTCGTTTAATGACTTCATACGGCTCGTTGTCGGCCGTCTTTCCCATCGTATGCTCCTCACCCCACTCGCCCAATCTCTCTCTCTCTCTCTCTCTCTCTCTCTCTCTCCCATCTACAATCAAGCATGCCTCCGCCGCCCTCACCGTCCCGTAGCCGGCCACCCCCTCGTCGGTCGAGGGCAACTCCCGACGGCGCTCATCTCTCCCTTGTGGTCAGTTCGAGTGTTAGAGAGTGAGAGAAGTTCGAGGGCAAAATGGGAAAAACCGGGGGAAGGGGAAGGAAATAGTGTGTGGTCGTGTGTACAAGTGCACAATAAGAGGGCCAATGAGCGGGCGCCACCTAGCCAGCAGCTAATGCTCGCCCTTTGTCATGACACGCTTAGATTAAAATAGCGAAAAACAGAGAAACTAGTTGGAAAATGTCGAACATAAAGAAAATTCTTGTCTTTCAATTATTTTAATCAATTGCTTAAGGCTATTTCACATAAATTTGCCCACGTGTCGCAGGATTCATATTTTTATGAAAAATTTCTAAATAAAGATATGAAGTGTCCTCATATTTTCAAATAAGGGGCCTAAATGGACTTTATTTCAAATAATGCATGAAGTGCCTTCATTATTTTAAAGAATAGCCTGACCAATTGCATTTTAGTCATTTACTTTCTTTTTTCCTTTTTTTCTTCTTTTTTTCCCTTCCTTTTCGCCGCTGGCCGGCCACCGGCAAGGGCTGGGCGAGGCAACCTTCAACGGCCTGCCGCCAAGCCACTGATCGCAACAAAGAAAAAATAAAAAATAAATAACGAAAATGCTCTTGGTCAGGCCTTTCTTTGAAACAACGAGGATACTTCAAGCTTTTATTTGAAATAATGTCTACGTCAGATCCTTCTTTGAAATTTTTCCTAATTTTATCTAGCAATAAATCTCTTTATTTTATGAGGATCCACTACGGGCAAAACCCGGGATTTTATCAATTTTGGTCGAAGTATAAACTCGACCGAAGTACACATTTTGTACCTGTTTGATCCACCAGTACATGTTCAGGACGGATATATGCATTATGCATAAAGAGAAAGACATTTGAACATTGCAGACAAACATGGACCACTTTGAATTTCTCCGAGCGTTCTAGAGATGGAAAAACTAGAAGAGAATTAAAAAAAAAAAAAAAAAAAAAAAACAGGTTGATGATAGGCTAATGGCAGTGTGTGTACATCACGATCAACAGATCGCTGAAGAATTGGCGTCGAACGTTCACGATCGCTACAGCCGTCGGACAAAAATTTGATTATTTTGGTTATAAAAAACTGTCAAATTGAATCGACTTGGTCGTCACGGCATGCAAACTCACTTTCGGGAGATTGGACAATGGATTAGGCTAGGATTAATATTATTAGAAGATGACAGGCTTAATGAGATGAACATATCGCTATCAGGAAATATTTGAAGAAATGTCTTCCAACGGGACATGGAAGGACAGACCAAGTACACAAGGCTTTGTATTTGTTTATATCGTCTGTCTCAGTGCTCAAATTGGGGTGTTTAGATCAGGACAGTCGAATTAACAAGCCAATATGGGATTAAGAGCCAGCAAGCTGAGCAAAATCGCGGGGCAACGAGAAGCAAAGCAGCTTGAGGGCGCCCTGATGGCCCCAAGAGGATATATTCCGATACGCGTGGGAGTGAACGACGACACGAAGTGGTTCATCGTCCACACGAGAGCTCTCGCAGATGCGGACTTCGTGCGGCTGCTGCGTAAGTCGGCCGAGGAATTCGGGTTCTGCAGCGAAGGGGTTTTGAGGATACCGTGTGCGGCCGAAGATTTTGAAGACTGGATCACGAGAGCTTCGAAGATGAGGATCTTGAGGGCGAAGCCGGCTTAGCCGGGTCAAAGATTCGGAGTCATAGCTGTTTATCCATATTGTGAAGCTAATTAGCATGGGTCATGTTCATACTTCATAGTGATGGTTTGGTTGAAAAGGGCAGTCTCGGAATCAGGAGTCTAGTATGGGTTTTTATCGTACTTTTGGCACAAATGGATGCATCATAGCTAATTATACAAGAGGAATGGAGGTTATGTTGGAATCCTTCTCATAGTATGGATTTTTTCGTTTTGTAATTCTTTTCTGTACGAAGATCACTAACTGTCGAGCTTGTAATGCCACCCGATCGCATCTCACTACGAGGAAATATGGAAGAAAGGATACTTTTTCTTCATCGGTGGGTATTAAATCACGGGTACAAACTCTTGCAGAAAAATATCGTAAAAATTGAAGAAAATGTGATAATTGACCTTTCCTCACATTGATCAAAACTCGAGAGGAAGGAGGTACAAACAAACCGAAACACTAGATTAATATACCTCAATCGCTGCCCTTATCCTCCCTCCCTCTGATTGGTATCCATGCGCAGATGTAAGAAAGTCGCCAGTCGTGCCACGGTTTAACAGCTTTTGAAATGGCGTGTCGATGTTCATCACCTGCATCTGCAAATTGGATTCTAAAAATCACTTGGATGACCTAGCTTTCTTTCGTGATTTTGACTTCTTTGTGAACTTCTGTGAGCCAGGATCCTCGGTATCCTCGTTTAATAAATGTTCGTATTCTTCAAAACTGGCGAAAGGGGATGCCGATGTCTTCCCCCTAGATTTCCTCTTTCCTGTCCTCTGGCGGGAGCTATCTTCTCCTTCATCAGTTTCATCATCTGCTTCCCCAATCGCAACATCGTCGTCGTCATCTTCGTCGTCACTTCTGTCATCTTCGATGAGGCCAATATCATCATCCTCTTCTCCCTCATCCACGTCGAATGGAAGATCAATCTCTCCATCGCTAGCATCATCAGCCAAATCATCATCATCTTCTGCAGCAACTCGGTCCAAGTCGTTATAATCATATTCACCATCCCCATCTAAGGAAATGTCAGCAGAGTCCAACATATTCTCAATCTCTTCATTATCACTCTCGTCTCCGCCATCCACCTCTGCATCATCCACATCAAATAGTTCCTCTGCGGCTTCTTCTTCTGCTCCTTTCTTTTTTTTCTTCTTCTTTTGTGATTTTGAGGAACTCATTTTGTTTACATAAAACTTGTGAAAAACTAGATCTTCCGGGGGAACGTCCGTTTCAGCAAGTGACAGAATTTCTGGCCCAATTAACTGATTGTTCATATCAAGCTGGGAAAAAAAAAACAAGAGCAGAAACAAATTTAGAGGGTTCCACAGTAGGCAGTGGCCACTCATAGGAAGGTCAATGGGTCACGGACAGAGGGAAAGCAACTTAGAGAACCTATTATACAAGGGCAAAGAAACATAAATTGATGACTCACCTTCTTGGCAGGTTCAATTTGGGAACCACCATGCCATGAGCTTTGCTTTGGTTTCTTTTCCATTAACTTGTCTAAGAAGGCCGGGAGTGAGAGATCGTTTAATGGGTTTCCATTGTACACAATGTTGGCCCCAGACAGGAGTGTCCGAGCCATGGTAGCGACTGATGGATGAACATGTGAAGCAAGTACCGTGAGCTCCCACCAGCTTACACGATCTGCATTGCTATAGTTCCCAAATGGGAATGAAATCAATTCATTAGGAGTTTTTGAAACATTAATCAGCAAGAGCTTATGAAAATGCAAAGGTTTCAGAAACTGGCAACAGCTTCAGATTAACCATATTAAAATGAAAAAGAAACAAAGAGCGGGCCACTAGTTAGATGAAGTATTGTAGACAATTAATTAAAGTATAGCCTCTTTTTGGAGAAAATCATTATTCTATACATATAGTAAATACTTACTTCAAGTATAACATGCTCCTAAAACAATGAGCGAGAGATCATATGATACAATTAGAGTCGGCAACAATACAACAGTACATTATAGGGAAACTACCGGGGAAAAAAGGGGTGTTAACTTACCAGTAAGATGGCTCTCTGTGCCTGGGATTATACCCTCCAGGAAGCAAAGAATCTGTCGAATTTACTCCAGACTGATCAATTTTATTTTTAGATAATTCAACTCCCTGAGTATTTGGAGAAAAATTCTTTATAAGCAATTCAGCTGCTTCATCAGAGAGTTCATCATCATCTGAAGAAGAGACGGGTGAGCCATCCTCCTCCTCTTCTGAGGAATGGTCGTCCTTCACGGAATCATCAAGAATCGAGCCAACATTATTTTCTTCTCTTGAAGCATTGATTTCTTTGTTGTCAGCTTCTTCAACAATGTCTTCGAAATGTTCTAGCTCTTCATCAACCGACTCACTCTGGAGCACTACATTCCTGCACAATAGCATGCATTGTTCAAGAAAATTCCATCTGAAACCCTCATCCTCCACTAATTTCATTTATACATCAGAACAAACCAAAGAACATCCCATCCTCACCACAAAGGAGGCCTGGCTTTAAGAAGCTCGGAGAGAAGAAAAAGATATCCACAGGCATATTGAGGTGGCTGCTGCAGTGCAACCTGTAAAAAAAAATCAGTGAACTTGCATTAGAATATAACAAACCAGGAAAGGCATTGCATCATCCATCTATTGAACCTCATTTCTCAGAAACTTTTTGTAAGTTAAAATCTCTAGAAGGAGCATAAGAGATATTAATGGACTATAACTAACAGGAGCACAATAAGCCAAGTTCTGTAAATAGAAATACTAGCTTAACATTCTACTTTTATGACCAGGAACTGCCTGAAATAGATGTCCCAAGCATGCACTTCTATGAGGAAGAGAGGCAAGCAAACACTCATCTAAGAGTATTAAGGACATTTTCGCAGGATTGATCTCTAGAGATATCTAGCAACCATGAGAAAGAACAAAGGAAGGCTAAAACGATCCTCACTACAAACCTGTAAAAGACGCTTCGAAAAGGCGGCCACACGTTTTAAATTCACATCACTTTTCATGGCTCTCAGAAGTAGACCAATAAACATTTCTGCCTGAAGAATGCCAAAAAACCAAAACAGGTGAGAGAGAGAGAGAGAGAGAGAGAGAGAGCTATAAGAAAGGCACAAAACATTCCTTGTTTCTTCTTTCTATTCTTAAGTATTTGTTATCTTTTATTCTTGAGGGGGGGATCTCAAGTGCCAAAAGCAGGACAAAGGGATAGGGACAGGGACATGGCAAGCAACTCATAAGATACTCTGGCATTGTGATCTCATCTTCCCAAGACCCCAAACTCAGCAATATCAAATTAAAGTCATTTAACTCTTTCAATGTGGGTACTTTTCTTTTATGTCCATAAGAAATGAAACTAATTAAGATCATCCTCTACAAACTCAAGCTACGCTTGATCTTCATTTGCATAAAGAGAACTAAAGAAGCATGTAAGTTTGAACCCAAAACCCCACATCCATTAGATGTCAAGCTTACAGTTGAGAAATTTCCCTGAAGAACATATTTCAAGGCGGCTGTAAGCAATCTAAATAGTATGTCTAATGAGACATTAAAAAATCAGTGTCGCTTGCCTTGGAAGAATTCATGGCAGCAGGAAGTAGAAGTTTTGAGTATAAGGCACGGTAAAACCGATCACTGACTATCTGATTTTTGGATGAGATTTTGTCAAGAAGCATCAGAGCTTGTATTCCTACATTAAAATTATTTGAGTGAACCTGCATAAAAAGAGTGCAGATATCAGAGCACATAGTAAAATTATTTCCCTCTTGCACCAATCATCTTCACAAGCTATTCATCACAAATGACTCTGTGCCTCTGAGCTTACCAGTTGGAAGAGCAGCGGTGTCTGGACCTCAACAATGTCATCAGCCTCATTGCTTGAAACATAGGGAAATGCTCTGTTCACCCCCTGGAAGAATGAAAAGGTACAATAAAGTCAACAGAGAAATTGCAAAACCATAGCAGATTGGGCAAATCAGTAGAAAGAACAAGAGAAACTGACAGTTAACAAGACTGATAGTATCCTTGAGTCTAATTCAACATGAGCGTCTGCTGCATCTTTTTCTTTTTCCCCCTCAGAACCAGAGGCCCTCTTTCGCTCCTTTTTGCTGCCATTAGCTTTTTTCTGACCACTACCAACCTCAGTAATCAACACCTGACATTGTCCACCAAAAATAAACATTCGAGATCTTTAAAACGGAATCTCTAGGTAATCACCTCATAACAAAAATGTTCACCTCACCTATGCAACCATGAATCGTACAAAAGGTGCAACTAATATAATGTAATAGTACCTTAAACACAGCAAAGTACACATCTATCAATCTTTTTGCCACCTTTGGTCCATCTCCTTTGTTACTAAGACGAATTTGGCTAAGGAAATTAATCTGCACATGTACAATGGCTTATTGAAGTGAATAACAATAGAAATCTAACAGAAACATACTTTCACTTTGCACAGTCTTATAGGAAACATGTGTAGCCAATCATCCTAGAATAAAGCCCATCTGCAAGACTGTTGCAATTTAGGGTAATTCAAAGACAAGCTCTCTCGGAATTGATTTTCAGATACAATCGCATAAAAAGGAACCGGGAAAGAAAGATTGCATACGAAATACCTAAGCGATCACTAATTCAAATTAAAATAGAATATGTATTTCTAACTAATATTAATAGTTATATATAATAAATATATATTTATCGAAATTAATTAATATTTTTATATAGTTTATAGAATTCTAAATAATTCGAATTATGTTCTAGTTCTAAATTAATGAAATGATTACTTATAGAAATGATTCGTTATAGCTATTATAAATGATTAATGTGTATTAAATATACAATACAATTTAATCAATATCCAATTTCGATTTTCTTTTTTTGAGTTATCTTATAGAAGGTCCACTCTACTCGAAAGAAAGGATAAGAAGAAAAATGAAAGATGCGATAAAGATAAATGCATTCCAAACCATAATGAATGAGACATTCCTCTGTTGTCATTCAGAAAAAAAAAAAGAATCGACCCTTCGAGTATTCCAAATTGCATGAGAAAAATGAGAGTAAAAGAGACATATATATATATTATGATCGCCTACTCCTCTTGGAAAGAAAGCTTTTAAAAAAATGATAAACTCGTGTTGCACACAAATGCCTCATCACGATTTGGGGTATGGTGGCACAGCCGATGCATTGATGTATCTACTAACCATCACCATACAGTACAATGCAGTGGAAGGACTCATATAAAAAAATAATGACAATGAAAGGTACTAAAAGTGACAAAATAATCAGTCCTTGAAAAAGATTGTCCAAGGCCCTGCAAATGATACTACTAAGACAAATGACAATAATAAAAGAGTGAGAAGACGTACAGCATGATACTTCGCCCGCAAATTCAGGTGTGGGCGAAAGAGAAAAGAGTCCACCTCATCAATCACTACCGCCTGTAAAAGGAAGAACCCACTGTAATGACAGTTGCCCCAAACAAATAAAAGAGTTGTGCATCCTAAACAGAACTCAATAATCGGTCACATAATAATAGGTGAAATGGCCAGTTGCACCCCGCGGATTCACATTTAACATAACGACCTGATACTTATAGAGGTGATATTATGTATTGCTTTCCAATTTCCTTCATTCATACTTTTAAGATTATATGACATCGAGAGGATTCTTATTCAATAGGCCTTCAGTTTAAAGCTCAATTGCAGTTTTAATGATCCGCAATTTGTTTGATAACCTAAACCCTATCAATGTGATTTACTATTGAGGAGGACATATGTGGTGCAGAGTGTCATTCGATTTTTATGTACTTTGAACAGATTCTCTTCTTAGTGGCTGTTCTAGCGATGCTTTCAAAAGCGGACAAGAGCATGAATCTGGCAAGAGACTACTTAGCAGTTCAACTGGTCTAAATGATACGACGGATTTAACTGGTAGACTGTTAACATCATAGATAATTTTGTTGTCAACATATGTCCCACACAGTAGATTCAGCTCAGCAGATGAGGATGTTTTTGTTAGAAAGTCCAACCCAAAAGCTTAAGCTTATAAGAAGAGAGAGACCACATGGATATAAAGAGCATATAAGACCCGTTGTCAAGTGATGTGGGACAACAACTTCAACACCCCCTCTCATGTGCAAGCCGGATTACTAGCGGCACGTGGAATTTAACTAATGGGGGGTGGAAGCATAATCGCGAACAACACTGGTTCTGATACCATGTTAGAAAATCCAACCCAAAAGCTTAAGCTTATAGGTGGAGGGAGACCACATGAATATAAAGAGCATATAAGACCCGTTGTCAAACGATATAGGACAACAACTTCAACAGTTTTGAAAAGAGCTCTATGATGCAAGTTCTAAACCCATGCCTACATTTTCTTTTCATGTGTCATTTAGAGGCATACAATAAACAACATTGTTGTAACCTTGAAGACTAAGGACGATGTTTTGGTGACTGGCAATTGCATGTGGAATATTATATACTAAAAGATGAGGTCCCATATATGAGACACAGACAGGAATTTTCCTTCACCTTGAGAAAACCGGATTTGACAAATTTTGACCCAGTTCAATCACCCCATTTTGACTGCCTGGACCGAGTAACCGCTAGTTCAATCGACTTTTTGATGATTGATTTTTTCTGGCAAGTATCAGATCGCTTACCAATTTCAGGTCCAACCATTAGACCAGCCAGGCCAACCCTTTAGACACTGATTTTTCAATTGAGGTTCTCAGGGGTTACATTAAGTTCTTTTTAGTAGAGTAGCCATCAATATGTTTATGTTAAAGCATGTGAAGATGGTTTAAGATTGGGTTAGAGAAATTAGAGTGCATAATCTCCATTCAACCTAGTGAATTTTGCCGATAGCCCAGCCAAAGTAGGTCGCATCAACCAAACCATGCACATCTATTTTACCGTTTCTTGTTGATTTTTACAAGTTATTTTTCACTAATGCCAGTTGATACAAGGGCCTGGATGAAAGAAACCTATAATTTCTAATTCCATATTGTTAAGATACTAAGAAAGGACTTATCCCACATTGACACTCACATGTCCTTCGTAAAACTAGCGAAAAACTCCAATATTTGCTCCACCGACAGAAGTGACTGCATGGTGTGGTACCGAATCCAAAAGGAGATTTGTACATTAGAGGGCAATCCTCTGAGAAGTAATGATGACCTAATCTTGTGGTTTCCTTTCATTAGACAAAATGAACTATATATTATTCGTTTAGTTATATGTCCATCCAACATTCAACTAGCTTCAGTAGATTGTTCTTTTGGGAGAACTAAACTTTTCTTTACATAAAGATGGCCATTCATGAGCTACATAAATGCGGACATACACCTCTTCCCTCCACATAGAAGGAACGTCCTAAAGATCTGCACTGGTCCTGTTCTGTGTTAAATGTCATGAGAATAGCCCTAACCAATTTATTGAAAACACAGGAAACCGTGATCATGAGATTGCTATGTGCATAGGCATAAAAAAAAGCCACTACTCAAACAATATACCCTCATGTTTGGGTGTTCAGACAAAAGGTTGGATAAGTGAAAGTCAGCATTGGATGCACCCTTATTTTGAGGATCCCCGAGCTGCATATAGACAAAGACAACACGTATTATCACAATCAGATGCTATAAAAGTCAACTAGAATCTGTATAAATGAACAATTAAGAATCAATTAGAAAATTGTCAAATTTCAATCTCAACTTACTTTGTTGACAAGAGCTGAGAGCAATCGACGCTCCTGTTCTGACTTATGCTTCAGGAGTGCATACATGGTCTACAAGCACCAAAATCTCAAACCAATCAGATTATTATACAAGCATTTCAGAAAAGAATGAGTAAAAAAATTGTTGTCCATAGATTAACTCAATTAGGTGATAAAGCATCAAATACAGAAGAGGTGAATTTGACAAATATATTTGGAAAAGGTAGTGGAGACTACATAAAACTGTGGATCAAGTCAAAGGCAGAACAACTATTAACAATCACATATGCCAGCAATAATTACAGTCCAATGAGGAAGAGCAATTTCATCCATATCTAGCTCCAAACCCAATTGAAACTTTGGAGAGAGTTTTGACTATAGATATAATTAGACCACCTGTCCGAAAAATATTTCAGATCCGTGATTATTTCCAATAAGAAGATGTGCATATTGCATAACTAACGAATCTCACAACAGAGTGAAAAAACTTACCTTCAAGGCCTTGTCCTTCAGAATGGGTAGCAAATCCCTTGATGCTTCCTCAAGTGCAACAATAAAACGCTCATACCTAAAGAAGTCATGCAATCCAAAATTTACTTAGCTGTTCAAATCAAACAACACAACACAGCTTTAAGCTTGCATTATGATGTTCAAAACTTTTTATTCTCGATTTCCTTGAAAGCACGTTGGGCATGCAAGTAACATTTTACCTACAGATTGAAACTGAGTAAATATGTTCGATTCTAATAAACATCAATGAGAAGCCTCACCTTACCACTTGATGAAAATGATAATTTTCAGTTTTTCAATTTTTTATAGAGTATGTCAGTTATATATCATATCAAACGCATCCTTTTGTGAAAGGTTTTCTTTCTTTCCTTCTCTCTTTCCAGTCTACTGTTCTCATTAAGCTAGATAGGTCTTCGCACATGACCGCCTGTGTCTCAAGAACCAGCTTCTTGAATACCTTTAATTTGCCAACGGCATATCCGCATGTATAGATCAATGTTCTAATAAAAGATGAAGCATGCGGACTAGTTAGTGCTAGCAGTAGCATCCATTTGCAGACTACTAAGGCTTTAATAAATGCATACCTCTGCTTTAAGCAGTCTTCCCAGTACCAAAAGAGTAGGAGGGAGTAGCCATCCTTTGTCTCTGGGAGATGATTTATTGGCCTCTGCAAGAGGGTCTTCAGCTTACGTTCAGGTAATAGACTAACAAGAAGTAGGAAAAGTGGTTTAATAATCAAATATGGACACACTAAATTTAGTATAAATTTTCTCAAAGCAAGATCACAGTAGTTCATCATCCAGAGTGCACCATGCCAGGGCAAACATGGGTCCAAGAGAAATCAGTGACTCAAAGCCACTTGAAATGTGAATGCCAGATTTCTTCTTTTTTTGCCCAAAAAAGATGGGAATGCCAGGTTAACAACTAATGTAATGCCCAGAAGCTACATCAGGCAGACGGCACCTATACAAGGCTCTTCTCGAAGAATAACAGCAAAGCAGTAGCCAGAATTGGGGAGTTCACCGTGAGAGGGAAAGAGAGAGAACCTTGAAATGAACAATTCTTTCAGTACTTCAAAGCCAGTTAAAGCATGACGTTTCCCCACTTTTGAAGTCACCATTCCTAAAAAAAAAGAAAGTGTTTAGGTATTATCCATCCAAACTCTAGCACAGATATTTCATCAGCAGTCAGCTACATTATGGTGACCAGAATGTCTGTCTATAGCAATATAGTTGAATTAACGGACATATGTTCTCGTTTTAGAGGCTTATTTCAGTCAATGGTCCCATGGTCTAACCCAGAAAAGCATTGATTCAGAAAAACAACTAGAAGGCACGCAACACACAATCACAACATTTGAAGACTAGGCAGATACCAAAACAGCCCAATTTATTCAAATACACCCTTTTGGGTCTAGAACTGGTAAACGAAACACTGTAGGGTAATAGAGACAAACAAGGGTAAAGGCATTCAGGTTACAAAATAAAAGCTAGAGAACTGTGTCAAATGTCAATTTAGAAATTGAGTATGAGAACTCTGACAAACTGTAGAAGGATGATAACAAAAGGCGATGTTTGAGGCAGGCGGACAAATTACGAATTGTTGGGGTTGATTTTTTTTTTTCCCGGGGGGGGGGGGGGGGGGGGGGGGGTTAAGGCAAAATTGACTTTGGTTCAACAACATAACTTGCAGAGAGATGCAATTACATATTGCTTGACAAGCTAAGCCTTGAAAGGGCTACAGGCACATCATACCACACGCATGATGAAATTGCTGGGGCAAACTCCAGCAAAAGTAGAAGAGAGAATTCAAAAGGCTGTATGCATTATCAATAATTTAAACATGGTTTGATTAGTTGTAGCTCAACATCTCTACTTAAACACGAGTCTCGCTCCTCACACTAAACAAGAAGCTATTGAGTCCATTACCATACCAACACAGCATGAGATCGTTCCCAATGACAAATAGGATTCATGGAAAAATTCAACTTGAACAGCTATTAGTTCATCAAAAGAGAGAAACTCAGAAAGCTTGCCCATTTTGAACTTCACAACTTTAGAACATCATCCAACAGACGACATCTGAAGCACTTTGTAAGTATTACAAGGGAATCAATCCAACGACAAATTTAAGTCACCAAGAAGTACCAGAGGTCAGTTTATACAACGATACAAAATTACGAAAGAACTAAGCATATGTAGAACCCAAAAAAACCAAAGTCAATTGCATCCATTTGCCGAAGAGAGGAACTCCTAAATAACATACCAATTAGCCCATCGAGTGACCGTAGGTTTGCGATTGGATTATCCCCGACCAAGACCGAGAAGGCCGACACCTTATCTGCAGCTGTCCCTGACCTCTGCGTGGTGACGAGCATCTTGACGTCCCCGCTCTGCCCCCTCGAGGATTCGTAATCCTGCGCATACTGCGCCATCAGTCTCTCCCCGAGCTTCCTTTTCTCCTCTACAACAGCCTTCCACTCATCCACATTGCTCACTTCCAATTTCTTTCCTTTCTCTCCAACCACCTTCGCCTCCAACTCCTCCGCGTCCCCGTACCAGACACCCAGCGCGTTCGCCTTCACCAGAGGAAGCTTCGGCAAGTTCCTGAACATATCAAACGACGAGCTCACACTGCGGCGACCGTCATTCACATCAACCGACAACACTGGAGGTTTATGCTTAGCCTTGGGTTTAGGCTTACGCGTTGGTCCATCGTCCTTCGAATCAGCGGCTTTATCGCGACGGGCGTCACCGGAACCGCTCTTGCCCTTGCTCTTCCGGTCGTAGCTGTGACCGGTTGAGCTGGAATCCGTGTTGCGAGGCTTGAGAGGGCCTTTCCTGCGGAAATCGGCGTCGTTGAAGCCGGAGGAGGGGAGAGAGGAGGACAGGCCGAGGGAGGAAGCGAAAGAGGCTATGTCCGACTTCAGGAGCTCGATGTCTTGCGAGTCGGCAGCGTTCTGCGGAGGTTTTTTGGGTTTCGATGACATCGCCACCATTTTTGCACGGCGATTCGGAGAAGAAGAAGGGATGGAAGGCTTTACGAGAGAGACGGTGGCGAGGGTTTTAGAGTTGAGTCGAAGCTGGGCTCGCTGCACACGGCGACCGCGAGATGGCGCGAGTGTTCCGCGGAGCGAATTTCCGGTGGGTTGTGTGCAGCCCGGCCCGCACGGCTAGTGTAGGCTATGACCCGAATTCGGACAAACCCGGTCAACGAGCTGATCCGAAAGGTCAAAAGTCATTTTGGTTATAATCCGGTTTGAACGAGGACAAAATCGACAATGCAGCTAAACTAGGGTTTCGCCCAATTTGAGCTCGTTTATATGCAGACCTCCGTCGCCACGTCCAAGACCATAGTTGCCTAGCTTCCACTTTCAGGGCCCTACGCGGTGAGGTTCCCGATCCTCCCAAAGGAAAAGCCCTCGGAACTTCCTTGATGGCGACGGGAATTACCACGACCTCCGCCGCCGCGCCGGCGAAGCAGCTGTCGCAGAAGGAGGTCGACATCCAGTTGATGTTGGCCGCCGAGGTCCACCTCGGCACCAAGAACTGCGACTTCCAGATGGAGCGCTACGTCTTCAAGCGCCGCAATGACGGTGCGTTCCGGGAAATTTTTCTTCTATTGATATCGCTCTGTGGTGGGAATTAAGCTTTTCTTTTTCTGCTCAAGCTCGATGTGATGTGAAATTGTCGTATTTTGATTGGCAATATACACTTGCCTCCTTGGATGCATATGGTTGCTGGCATTTGAACTACTTAGACGGTGTTCTATCTTGAAGTTGTTTCGATGAGATTGCGGACGCGTAGTTCTATTTGGAGAAGTTATTGGTTGTGTGCTTATGTCACTTGGGAGCCTAGAATGTTTCCATTGGGTTCAATTGGTTGGTACTCTGGTCATTGAGTTGTGCTCATTGAGATGTTAGGAGAAGTTTCTTCCTATCCCATTCCGTACCCTCGATCATTTGGTGCAGATTTAGGAAATTACATGTGCACCATGTTTATCGATCTATTTGGTATACTTTTATAGGTACTTCTCAACTTGAAAGTTCCAAAAATTAACAAATCAATGGAGCTTAGTTGGCAACTGTTGTTCATGTTGATGTTGGAGTGCCAATTCTTGCATAGAAAGACTTTCTGTAGCATCAGCTGGCCTGAGATTTTTTCCCCATAATGTGGTGCTATGCTTTGGACCGATGCTTGTCCAGGGAGTTCACTACAATGTGATCAGTAATGGCATTTCAGTATGCTTGAAGAATAGGCGTTTCTTTATTTTCAGCAACTATCTCACACTCGGGTTCTCAGGTATATACATTATCAATCTTGGTAAAACATGGGAGAAACTTCAGCTGGCAGCTAGAGTCATCGTGGCGATTGAGAACCCACAGGATATCATTGTTCAGTCTGCTCGACCATATGGTCAACGGGCCATTTTGAAGTTTGCACAGTACACGGGTGCTCAAGCAATTGCCGGAAGGCACACTCCCGGAACATTCACTAACCAGCTCCAGACCTCATTCTGTGAGCCTCGCCTGCTCATTCTCACCGATCCAAGAACTGATCACCAGGTAAGGTTGGTCTTTCTACAAGTATTGTGGTTTGGCAATTTCTTTGCTTTGTGTTAGCTTCTAGCTGTAGACCGTGGTGGCAAAACCTCCATATTCTGTCCACCATAAATTTTGAACACCTTTCATTTTTGCAGCCAATCAAAGAATCAGCTCTTGGAAACATTCCAACCATTGCTTTCTGTGATACTGATTCACCGATGCGATATGTGGATATTGGCATCCCTGCTAATAACAAGGGAAAACACAGCATCGGATGTCTCTTTTGGCTGTTGGCGAGGATGGTCTTACAGATGCGTGGCACCATTCCTCTGGGTCATAAGTGGGATGTGATGGTAAATTCCAAAATATCTCTGTCTTGATTCGTTAGTATTTTTCTGGAGGCTTTGGAGGAAATGGGGGCTATAGTACCTATGGAGGGAGAATAATGAGGCAGTCCAAACGTACTCTGAATATTGCAACATGTGTAATTTAATAGGAACGAAATTACATGCATTTTTTACACCAATATCACCCCTGATCGACTAGTGTGACCTTATTCTTTGTTCGAAACGCTCCAGACGTTCATTCTGACTTGGGGAAAATCTTGTCATAGGTGGATTTATTTTTCTATAGAGAGCCAGAGGAGACTAAGCAACAAGAAGAAGAGGATGTTGTCATGCCTGCTGAATATGGACTACCAGATTACTCCGGTGGTGACCAATGGACTTCTCAAATCCCTGATGCTTCATGGGCTGGTGAAGGTGGTCCCCCAGCAGTGGCCGCCGCACCAACTGCAACCTGGGCACCAGAGCAAGGTACTGATTGTGGGCAAACATCATACCTATTTGTAGATTAGCATACTGAAGCCGGCCAATCTGTGTTAATCTAATTCTTGGTGGTTCCAACAACTGAGAACAGAAATTGCTTGTTGGATCCATCATTCTTGTTTACTGTGCTTCTTACCTTCTGATTGTTGCTTGACCTCCCCTCAGGCGCAGTGGCAGTTGATGGATGGGATACCGTGGCTGCACCAGTAGGTGCAACGCCTGCTGTGCCTGCTGTGCCTGCTGCACCGGCAAATGACGACGGCTGGGAATGATGTGTGGTCTGTCTCTCCTCATTTTTGTAGACTTCACTCATTTGAGATCTTTCTTCTTTTTTTATGGGGGGCACCATTCAAACTATACCGGTGCTCTGGAGATTTATCCATGGATAATTTTAAAGTCAGAATTTGTATCTGTTCTTTATTGAAGTCAGACAGTGTAGTCTTAAGGACATTTGAACGTACAGATGTTCTTAATGGGATGATAATTTGTGGAACAACACGATCTATGATGGCATACAGTCACTAGTTAGACGGACTCTGTTATGTTGTGTACTATTGGCTTCCACGAAGCCAGTGAATGAGAATATGAGAATTGGACCTCAATTAAAGCGGAGCAGGAATAGAAAGAAACGGTGTTTTTTTCTTTTGTCGAAGAAACGGCGTTTATATTATGCAATCATAGCATTCAAATATAGAAAAACTGCATTATAAAATGTATTGATATCACCAAATGAAGTAATTTTTCAGTTAAGCTTCGTTTGTTTTACGAAAAAGTCTTTTTGAAAAATATTTTCCACAATTTCTAGTGTTTGGGGTGCGAAAAATTTGTGGTCAAAAAAAATATTTGTCAGTCAACAAAAAATATCCTTATAAAAATGAGGAAAATGATTTCCATCTTTCTCACTTCTTCCTCTCTCGATCGATCGAATGCCTTTTTGAGTGACCTGAGTTGCAATCTCTCTCTCTTCTCTCTTTTTGCGGTGGATTCTCTCATCTTCTCTCTCTGCGGTGGATCTGCGAGGCGAGCGAGTGAGCAAGGCCTCGAGTGAGCGTGACGCCGAGGCTTCGCTCGGGCCAGCGAGGCGAACCTCGACGTCACCGGCCTCGAGCGACACCGAGCCTCACCGGATCTGGCTCGGCCTCGCTCGAGGCGAGTCACCAATCATTGTAGCCATTCTTGTTGCTGTTTTGGGACGAGGATGAGGAGCGCGAGGCTGCGATGCAAGCTTCACGCGAGTCACGAGGAGCCATTGCACCAGGGAGAACAAGATCCCAACCATGGCACAGACCGAGATCACGATCTCTGTCGCTAGAGCTGAGAGCAACGCCATCCTAGACTACTTCACTGGAATCTCTGGACGCAATGCCTATCAAAGTAAGAGAGAGAGCGAGACGCAGAGAGAAGTGAAATGGGGTCACCCAAGAAGAAAGGGAAAAAAAATTAAAATAAAAAAAGAGAAAAAAGATAAACGAAAATCATTAAAAAAATCGATTTTTTAAAAAATAAATATTAAAAAGTGGAAATTGATTTTCCTTACCAAACGGCGAAAAATATTTTTCAGTTGATTTTCAGGTTTCAGTCAAACACCGAAAAATATCATTATTTTTCTAAAAAACGACTTCCTGAAAAATATTTTCTAAAAACACTTCATTTTCTGCGAAACAAACGGGAGCTTTAATCAAAAGATGATTTCTCGCAATTTAATTTGACTTTTTTTATCTTATTCTGTATTGCCTCTTATCAGCTCATAGATAGGGTTCAAACCAGCTTGGAGAGAGAATAATACATTTGGTGGCTCAAAAGCGTATATATGCTGAGTTCACAAACTTCGTTAAACCTATAAAAGACCCGGAGCGAGACGTCGAGATTGCCGGAGATTTACCTGTTCGGCGTTACCGTCTTCTTTAGTAAAGTTGCAACTGTCGCTACAAAAAGTTGATGCTTTTCAACCGAAGTACGAAATACCAAAAATCCTGAAGGAGGGCAGAATTTTACAATGGGAAAATTCAAGGTTTAGGATGTGGAACCGCATGTGGGATCCCAATCTTTCCTACCCGATCCGTCTGTCCTGTTTTCTGTCATGATCTCTCGGTTCTTGCGTGAATCTCTTGATTATTCATGTAATCGAAATACGATCCCATGGATACCGATCTGAAATCTCAATATTTTGCTACTCGGGAAACGGCGAAAGATCAGGACTTGTGCATCTAGAGCAGAGATTAATGATACAGAGATTAATGATACATACACTCCCATGCTACCGAATCAAAATGAAACCCATAACTATATACCGAAGCCCAAGGGCAAAGAGACTACAAGTTATATACAAAATTGGACACGAGAGTTGGGAAAATTGGGTTACAAGTGAGAGCTCTGCCGACATTTTTTTTCCCCCTAAGCAGCTCTAAAGAGATTTTGGCCACTTAAACTTATATCCTTCCTAGTGAATAGCTAGTAGTAATTAACGAAAATAACGGAATTGCGCGCAGCCGGATGAATGCTGCAGATTTACATGACACCAACACGATTTCAGCTCGAAGGGAGAAAATAATCATCTTCTCCTTTCTCAAGGAACCATTTCGGTGTTCTTTTTCCCCCCTTGGTCAAGGACTATGCCGTTTATTCCTATTTACAAGAAACCCGAATCCTTGGGATGGGTTAAATTGAAGATTATGAGTTCGTCATTTTTGGTTCTTGTATAACTTGCATGCAGTCATCAATAGAACAATACTCCGCCGTCAGTTACCCAGCGCTCGAAGTCATCAGAGTATTCGACAGTGCCGCCATCACTGGGGTCATTCCCAGCCTTTTTCTTTCTCTAGAATGAATGAAAAAGACAAATGTACTTATCAGAGAGGCAAGAAAACAAGAGGCTACTTTAAAAAGAGAGGGATGGCGACTATTTTTGCCGTCAAAACTTAAAACTTCATGCACCCTTCTCTCTAAGAACTTATTGCGGTTCTCTAAAGATGGAAATCTAGCTTAACTAAAGGAAAAAGGTTCCTGTTCCATAACATTTACCTACATTCATTTAAATGCACATGAAGAAATGCAGTAAGCACTTAAGTTATTTGAGCAGCTGATCTTGAATCATAAAAGTACCCCGTGATGGGCCCCACAGAACTCACAATGATGGACAAAACAAGTGACCATATCCTAGTAATACACATTTAACTACATCTATTGTTTATTCTACTGAGGTATGGAGTGTTTAACTGGTCCAAAGGGAATAAAGGTATTTTTTGGGTATGCGGAAGAGAAAGGAATTCAACAAAACACTGAAACAGTATCTATCACTATCCTTCTTTTTCACCGTAACCAAAACAAAAACTTTGCTTATAATGGAAAAGCAAATTGCTATTTAGTGTCTGATTTAATGGTTTATAGCATCAGAAAGTCCCCAAACTCAAAGCATGTGAAAGGGAAGCTGAGATAATGATAGGGATTTTGATTATTGTTGTCTATGGAAATGAGTAGCTGGTCATCCTTACCTCATAGGTGGAATTCCAACGGGAAGGAATGCCATGAAAGTTATGCCAGGAATGTGATACAAAAATTTACTGAAGAGGGTAACGGGAATGGGAACCGCAATCTAGCTTACAGTCCAACCACATTTCAGGATATCAAACGTAGCCTAACGTAATTCATCATTTGCAAGCATTAAGGCAATGCAACAAGAATTCTGCTTGAAATTCAGATTCTTTTATGCGCTTGTGCTCAAAACATCTCTTAAAATGATTATAGCAAAAGTAGAATATCTATACTGTACTACTAAGAAAGTAAGCAAACCTCCAACTTGGGCCCAGATGCACTTGCATGCCTGGTCATATCAGAATTCGGCCTACTGATAAAATTTCCCAGAGCTACACTTGCAATAGATGACCTGCAGCCATTAAAACCAATAATGAGTTCGAATATCAGATAACGTCAGAAATATATTCCATTTGAGATGGAATAACAGAAGTTAATAGAAGATCTTATTGTAATTTACAAAAGAAGTAAACAAAAAAAATTCAGAGAGCTTCCTTTTCATCTCGTAATGTTGCTTCAACATCGGGCCACAGTTTCCATAATTAAAGGAAGAGTAAAAGGTTGGGTGTTCAAAATAAACAAGAGAAGAAAACAAGTCTCCTACAAGAAGTGATACTGCGAAGTACTGCAACGTAAAAAGCTGTCAACCATTTCATACCTCTCATAAACTTCTTCATCGCAAGAGTTTGCCGAGGAAGAAAGACCATCTACATCCAGAAAGTGCATAAAATCAAATTCGTCATCAGGAACATCATAACAGATGTCATCACTTTCTTGCCATTCATCCTCTTGGATAATCTTGGACAGCTGCCTGCAAGCAACTGTCGGGCCATGTCTGCAATAGAGACTGATACCCATTAGCAAATAAGCAGATAATCTGTAAGGACAGCCCTCCTCAGAAGAGAGACAAATTGTGAACATCACATTTTCATCACTGGAAAGAATCACAGTTCTGAGCATTCAAGCATGAGCATAAGTTCTTATTGGACCAAAAGAAGGATCTTAAATCTATGAAACAGCATATAGTGGATGTACATTAAAATCATAATCCGGGAGAGAGACCTGTAAGTAGATTCATCAATTTCGCTGGATGAGATCTCTGGAGAAGACTCTGAAAAACCTTTGTTACCTCCTTGCACTTGTCCAATGAGAGGCTGATTGTAAATTAGGTTTTTGGTTGCTATAGGCATATCGCTTTCACAGGGAATGTTTCCATCAGATAGTGATCTTTTCATAAATGACCTACAAATAACAAAAGTTATAATTACCTTCTCACATATGGATTTCAGATCTCACAAGGGAAAAAAAAAGATCTGTCATTGTGTGGAAGAAGATCTGTCATTTTCCTTCTTATTCAGTTCAAACAAACACATCCACATTCAAATAGCACTAAGTCACCATTTGTGCTTATTCACCAGAAACATTGATTGAATATCAGATATAGTTAAGACACGAGGGAGATGCCCGGCGTTTCGTACCTCATTATTCAATCAACTATTCACAAACTTTTGTCCCTTTAGACTTGATGTTAGATCAATTACACCAAAACCATAAATATTCCAGACAATGAAAATTTATCATTAACGGAATGTATCCCAGAAAAAACTAAAACTAAGCTGGCAATAGCTCTATCATGGACATGGTACATAATTCAAAAGATAAGAAGAATATGCAACTTTGAAAGGAATGTAAACAATTATGATCCCTTAGTATATAGTGTACGGATCCAGTCTATGGATAGTCGATGACACAGATCTAACAGAATTTGAGAATAAAAAAAGATAACTCTATGTACCGAGCATTCTCATCCGCATAGTTAAGATGGCACCTTCCTTCCCACAATGAAGGTTTACCCAGTTGGGGCTGAAAATATCCCAAAAACCTGCTCAACAAATCAGCCAAATATTACACCAGCCATATAACCTGTATATACACTTAAAATATAGTTTGAATAGTACCTGAGGCTCGTATATCAAAGTAAGAGTTCATTGAAAAAAAAAATGGCACTCACACATTAATGGCAGATTGTTTCTCGGCATCCACATAGGCATTGCTGTAATACCGTTGTATGGTTCTCAAAAACTCCTGGGACTGCGTTGCGGCTTTCCACTGACCTCTTCGCTCAGAAAATATCTGCCAATGATCACCAACAAGATTGAGAAGTTGGAAGATATAGTGGTGCATGTGGAAATTTAATAAAATCAACAAATATCTCATTTCTTAGTTAATTTGCTGAGGGTTTTGGTTATGTCAAAGTTAAACGACCTGCTCTTTGCTGTTTAGTGAACCATATCAAATTCTTTTTTTACTGCGTAAGTTTAGCAAGTAAGCTGATCGGAAACCCTGGTCTCCGTCCCCACCCTCATTCCCCTCGCCACTGGATCAGATATGTTAGATCATTGGATGAAATTGGAGGAACTAAAATGAGAGAATCAAATCCAAATATCGAGATACTTTAGATTTGGTGTTTTCATCTAACAAACCCTTTCACAAGGTTCACATATTTGGAGACCCGTTGATATAACGAATAAAGTAGAAATTTGCAGAATTAACCTCACAGGTAGAAGAAGCATGTGCAAATTAAAATTCATGGTTATGATGCTCATAGCCGAATACATATAGGATCTAAACCCGGTTATGAAAATCATGGATACATCAAATTCCCAAATCTCAATGTACGAAACACTAAGATCCCGTATGTCAACAATCATGCAGCATTGTTTGTCATTAAAGCTTCCCTGCATCCAAGGAACAACCATTACAACCCTCTTTCAGAAGTACTAAAACCTGGAGAAACAATTGTATCTGCAGCAGAAAACCAAAATTTACAAACACGTTAAGTTGCTGTATCCGCACTTGATGCAGATGTATTCTCTCTTGTTTGGCCAATTTTGTTTTAAATTGTGAACTTCCTGCTTTGACAATGTAACGTGTTCTCTTCTCTCTTTAACACATCTAATTGGTTTAAGTAAGTCAGATGTTGTTTGTTCTTGGACTGTTTTGTTTCTTTTCTTTTCGCTTAATCCAACACAATGACAGCTACTAAGAAAGGCACCAAATAATACTTCAAAATCATTGTTCCTAGAGATCAAATAGATTTTGTCGATTATGTTACCTTGTTGTGTGCTGCAGAACCACCATACTGCAATGCAAGGGTGTCACCCATTGATTCATAGAGATCCATTAGATTTTCCGCCAAAGGGTTATCCAGATCAATTGTGGGAGAGTCTAGAATTCCCAATGCATGCAGCTGCCTTCCAAGAGAAACCAGTCCATATGCATATTGGGCAACATTTGTGCGATCTAGGCAGTCAATGCAATTGGTCCTCAGCACCCCTTTCTGTAACATTGGAGGTTTCAGACTGAGATTTCCTCTAGAGCTGCCACTGCCACCAGTGGTTTGAGCTTGCATGCTCTGATTCTGAGAATCCTTGATTTGGTTGGAAAGTTCTGGTAAAGTACAATCAGCCTTTTCAGTTTTCCTGCACCAAAAATAGTATTTTTAAAAGCATATATATACATAGGTATAATATTCAGTAAAGGAAGTGGTTTTCCATTCTCATATTAGCTGCCTAAACAGGTTTTAACAAACAAAAATACATTAATTTGGGAAAAGTAATACACATATTCTAGCAAACTTCGCAAAATAAGAAAAAAAGACTTGCCCTAGGTTTGATGTGATTATTGTTCCCTCCTGCTCTGAATTTGCTGCTACTCGCCAATAAAATATGCCAGTTAGGTTGAGAGCATACTTGGCCACCTTGCCAAGAAGTGCCAACGCATTGGTACCTTTGCTGTTGCCGAAAAATGAGTGAAAATGATCATGCCAATTGCACTATTAGAAGAAGATCAAAGTCCTTACAATAAGAAATTGAATATATAATTACTTTCTTGAGTGCTTATGTAGATCCAACTGTAGAAACCTCAGGCGATTCTCTTCAGTCAAACCTTTATTGATGAATCTGATGGCATTCAAGAACTCGGCACGAAGAACAGTTTCTCGAGGCTTTTTTTCTTGTGTCTGTTGTACATTAACATTTTAGAAAAGGAGAACAAAAAGTAAGTAATGGAAAATTATGAGAGCTTCCTAATGCTTATCAGAGGAAGTTCAAGCACTTAACAGTGACAATAAAAATGAATCATAATACTGCAAGATTCTCGAAGTATGGCTACCTTGATCAAGTTTAATATTACAATTGGATTCCCATATCTCATGGCAAGGTTTTCAAAATGAAGTCTTGTTGCTTCATACTTGTGATCCTTCTTTGATACTGCATACAGCAGGTCAAGTCAGAAAGATACAGGTTAAAAATAAGGGCAAAATAAAAACAGCTATCTCCTTGTCATACAAATAATATCAGGCTTGAGATTCAATCTTGAAGTTTCCTGGGACCAGAAAAGGGGGATTGAGCCCCGGTTTTGAATGACAGAGCTTATGTGAATTGGGCACCCTCCAGGAACATCTTCAACAATTTGTTCCGTCTCCACATCGTTGGCTACTTTACCCCTTTCATTTACACCCCTTTTTAGATATCTAGGGAGAAAAACAAAAAGCAAATGATAAGCGTCCATGTTCAGTAAGAGAAGAATAAAGGTAATTTCAATTCATGCCAATAAAGTAAGAGATAAACGCAATATGTGCTAGAGGAATGATCTGCTCTACGATTTATAGTCTAGAGGGACAGAAAAAGGATGTGAAAGAATTAAATGTCATTGACTAATTGAGGAGTCAAGTTTAAGTTGGGAAACTTGTAATGCTCCATATTTATTTCATTGCTTCACATGTAGAAGAAACAAAAGAAATAAAGGAAAAAGTTACAGTTAAGACGCGCTTTAAGGAAAGAAGGCCTCCAAAAGATGACAAAACCATTGGGATCTTTTGCCTCCTGTTTTTTTTATAAGTGATGCACATACCTGGTGCCTGCATAATGACGTGAGCGTCTGGCAATCAGAGTCAACAAAAAATCCCTGCCCAACACTGAAAGTTTAACCTGCAGGTTCAAGCAAAGAAAGACCAAATCGTCAGTTTCAAGCACCGATCTTCTCATCTTAGCAGCTTTATAGTCTGCATAAGACAGTAGTTAAACTTTCATGAACACCCTCAATCTAGCTGCGTAAATTTAGCCATGATGTGTGTTGAGTGCAGAAATCATATAGATTGCCATTTCTAAACCTCCTGAGGAGGGTTTGAATGTGTTAACAAGTACTTGACAAGAGATGCCAAATAAATTCATGATGGCTAAACAATAGATTTTGGAATCAAAGTTACTCAAAGAAAAAAGTAATTAAGACCGCTATGTCCAGTCATCCCAGTGTGAGGAGTCTCTTCCAGTCTCCCAAAAACAAAATGGTATAAGCCCATTATGCATGAAGGAGCCCATACAAAAATGCGGACCTCAAGTAGCTTTGCTAACGTGAATTACCATTATCTCTTACCTGCTTAAAGAAACCATAAACCAATGCGACCGTCCATAAAGTGTTCTTGAGTTTATTCCGAATATCACGCGTTAGATACTCATTCCACACAGACATTGTCTCATACAAGTTCCGCCGACTCTCATGGTCACCAAAGTTCTTCTGAAGGCTACACGTAACCTGGTATGAGTAGCTGAAAAAGAAGTCCTTCCTGAGATCCATCGTGCATAGGAGCTTCTTGTATCTATGACAACAGGCAAAACAAAAAATCCAAAACAAGTTAAAGCATATCCAGAAGAGAGCATAGAGGAGAACAACTCTCAGAAGCAACTATTAAACTTTCAGAATAAAAATAGAACAACAAAAGGGATAAGGAAAGAGTGGTTCCCCTCAAAAACCATGATGATACCTTGTCTCACTCAACATGTTACAATAACATCAAAACAGCAATGAGGTTTGCCCCTGTGCATTTGAGGAAAATGAACTGGCAATGGCCTTAGACAACTGGAATACTGGATTAACTATGTAGAACATAATCACGCCATTAAGTTGCTCTACTGACATCGTTAAAGATGTGCATCTAGCAATCTAGCCTATTAGCGCATAAATGAGTACTGAGTAGGGGGCGGAAACAGACTATTGGATATACACATTCCACCACTGAACTGAGAAATTAATCGCCATAAAGTTGCATATATAGTTTACCTCATGAAGTATAGCTTCTCTAGGATGGAAACAAATGCCAAACTCCGAATAGAGAACAGCAAAGCAAATTAAATTGAAGGCCAAGCAACTAACCAGAAAGCACCATAAAAAATTTAATTACAGAGAGAACAAGTGTGTCTGAGTGCAAAATCTCTTAATCCTTTCACAGTGCTGTTAATATGTTGTTACATTTACATGTAGAATGGACAAAAGACCTGTTCTCATCCTTAGAAACAGCCATATTGGACTGAACAGTAGAATTTGGAATTGGAAGCATTTCACTCTTGGTAATAGCATATATTGTGTGGCCACAGACGGCACCAATCTTCTTCCTCTTTGTTATGAGCAGCATGTAGTATGGTCCCAAGAACTTGATGAAACCTATAAAGAGAGAGTAAAGCTAATAGTTTGCAAATGACACCAGTGAAGTCAATGAAATGTGAAAGTCCCTCCCTATATACCAATGATTCCATAACAAGTGGTGACGAATTTAAGGCCGCCTGTTTTCAGGTTCCCTTCATGTATCCGTCTCCGTAGCTCTAAACACTCATATTCCGTATAGGTTGCAGAATCCTCGATGACGTTAAGCTCGGAAGCATCTTCTCTGTCGATCTTCAAAACTCGCCAGAAATTCCTGCTTTTGTCTCTTCCGATCATGTAAAACTTCTGCAACAAGCAAATCAGATGAACAAGAACTGAATTAGCATTTTGTAGCCAGGTGATAGCCCTTAATTTCACAACTTGTCTCAAACACTCTTTATCACGTGAACTTAACAGAAACAGAAAACCGAACGCAAAAATCTGAGTATGAACCCCTTTCTAGAGAGAGAAATCACGGAACTGAGCGTTAAAACAAAATAGATCACGCCACATCAACCGGAAACTTCCATGTACAAAATCATGAACAACCTTCAATACAGTACCTATGTCGAAATGCAGAACGGAAAAACCAGCAGGTTATAGTTAACCAGTAAAGCTGGCAAGCATTATGATGGCAAGAAAGAAGGCGATGCATACTCAAACTGAGGAAAACAGATCGAATCGTATCACGACACTTCAAAACGAATCAAAAAAGGCAATTGAGACACATAGCAAAGTAGCGGTACGCAGAAGAAGCAATGTGACGCACCGAGCGAGTCTCGTAGAGCCTGAACTTCTGCAAATAGTAACTCCTCGGCTCCGATTCACCGATCCGGTCCCGATTCTCAGACTCCATAGCGACTCCGATCCCCCGAGCTCTCTCACGGCTCGGGGTTGACTTAGCTAAACATACAACAAGAACTCGCAGTACAGCTCAAATCCTCACGCACGCAATGCCATGTACGCAGTACGAGACCGAACTCAAAATCACGCGCATTGCAGACGGACTACACAGAAGCCAAAAGAAAAGCTAGAAAACAGAGCCTCTAATCGTCGAAATCCAGGAACTAACGTAACGCGATGATTCTATGCGTATGCGCTGTTCTTCGTTCGAGTGAAACACACGAGACGGAGCGGAACCGGAGCGCAGGAGATGGCGAATCACCGCCGTGCACTGACGACCACGCCGACGACGAAGGAGGAGGAGAGAGAGAAGCGGAGAGAGGAACAGCTTCGGTGACTGTGTCCACACAATAAACACAAAAGAAAATGTAGAGAGAGAGAGAGAGAGAGAGAGAGAGAGGATTTCGCGTTTGGTTCGATTTTTCTTTTAAATCGGTTGGCAACTTCATGATTTGTTTTCGAAAAAGAAAATCTTTTGAATATTCATAAATTACGGCAGTTAACAATGCATAGCCGGTAATTTCCGATTTTGGCTTTTTCTTTTCTTTCCCTTTTCTAGAAACGAAATTTATGGCTTGTACGAATATTCGTTTGTTTTTCCCAAGTCAATGACTCGCCCGAGTCAAAGTTGGTAATTCTTTTCGTGGGATACCGGTTGGACCGGATCGTCTTGATTATTCATCCATTGTATTTGATAATATGATAAAGGACGATTCGGAAATTCGGCAGTTCCAAAAAGTAATAAATTAGTGAATATACTAATTTTACGTTTCGAAGGTGATCTATTCGCTTCGAACTTGGAGTAGAAACGGTTGGTCGAGAGCCAGGAAGATGCGGAAAGAAGAGTTAGTTATCATCGACTGCCCGATATCATCCTATTCGAAAGAGTTTTAAAGGGCAATTGGCAAAATTTTTATCCGAAAGATTTATCTCACTACAAAAATAAGCGTGAGATTTAAATGATCGTAACATCAACTAAAAAAACATTATAAAAAGATAGCGAGATCGATTTTAAATTCATGCTATATTATGGATTTACTCTAGCAATAAAATGATGATAACAAACACGGACTCGCATAAAATTTCATGATCCGACTCCCGTGAAACAATTAAATATATAGCGATCGACATCAATCACAAATCTTAAACCTGCTTTATTTGTTCGACGGAATCTGAATTGATCTGGAATAGATATGACGAGCTAGATTGGCCGGTCGCGATATAAACGGCGAAGTCTCATAATAAAAAGAATTCAATAATTTCGTACTGAAACACGATGATATCCGATCACGGATCTTAAACCTACTTTATTTGATCGACGAAATCTGAATTGATCCGGAATAGATCCGACGAGCTAGATTGACCGACTCAATCCTAAAGCCAATCGTGATATCTACTTCCGACGTTATGTAATTTATAAATATTAATATATATATTTCCCAATGTGACGACGGCTAAAGTCCCGTCGTGCAAGTCCCGTTACTTTTATAAGGCAAATGGGTCATTAAATCAGGCCTAATTATTGACACGATATCTTCCTAAAAGTGCGAATATGCTCAAATACACTTTTCCATCTGGCCAAGTGGGCGAAATGACGTGTCAATTTTTATTTTTTTATTCTTTTTTTTTTATTCCATGGTTGACATTTATTGGAATTTTGTGGAAATTTTGGTAGTGGGTTATTCGTTTCCCACCTAAAAAAATAAAAATAAAAATGAAATCATTATCGTAATGGTGTCGTTTCAATAAGGCCATCTCTAGAATGATGCTTACACGTTAAGCACAATACGTGGAAATTTCCAAGCTGACTTATTCGTGCCGATCGACGACTGGGATCGACAGATAAGCATGCAGCGATTTCTTCTTCATCTTAGGTTCATTTCGACCCCCAAAAAAAAAAGGCTACGTTCATTGATCGCTTCTATCACCCCATTTGGAATAGTAACAAACTTATTCCAACGTGAGGGTACTCATTAAACTCTCCGATCCAATCAAAGCTAAGATCATAAAATTAAATGAGAAATCGCTTTCTCGCGAACCTAATTTTCAAGTCTTTGCGCTAAAATAGCGATTAAACACGGGACCTCATGCTCCTTAAAACACAAGAAATCGCTTTCTTGCGAACCTAGTTTTATCTTGGTCTCAAAGGCTAGGTTCATTTATTGCTTAATGAATCCTTTGCTTTTCATTTCCGTGAAAGTTACCAAAAAAATCATAAATCTATTACACTCGTGTCAATTCAGTTATAAACATTTCAATTTGGCTAATTTAGTTATAAAACTTCCGACAATTTGCCAATTGAGTCATCAGGCCAAATTTGGGCCGACATGGCAGAACGAGCGAGGGCCCTCGCTTGCCAAAATGAAAGAAAAAAGCAAAAAATGAAAAAAAAAATGTACTTTTTAAATTGCACAACTGTCCGCGTCAGTGATTTCGGGTCAAAATTGGCAAAAATCTCAATTGGAAAATTGTCAAACGATTTAGAACTAAATTGGTCAATTAAAATATTTAAGAGTGAATTGGCATAAGTGGAATTGATTTAGAATTTTTTTCCGATAATCAATGCCACAGCGCAATTTCACTGAAGGAAATAATTCATGTACGAGACACGGACAAACGGCGTGTATTGAGGACGACTTTTGTATTTACCATGTTAAATAAAAAATAAAAAATCATCTGTCGACCTTTTTTCTCGGCGGTGTTGCGAATTTCGAGCAGAAAAAAAAAACGCGAAAAATGACAGAGAATCTCATAAAAATCCATCAAAACATCGTATGAAAATAAGAAATCATGTTTTTCCCTTGAGATCTACTTCCTCTAAGAACTAGGATTATTCGAATCCGTTGTTTTGCTTTATTTTACGACACTAGAAAGATTCTGCCTTTTGATGGTAGAAAGTGAAATTGAAACGTTCAATCACTTTGGAGGTGCAATGTGAAAAAGGTGCGGGCTCAATGAATAATATAGGACAACTTCCAGGACTCGCAATAAATGAGCACGTAACATTTCGCAACATCGATCGATTTTACCTTTTCTTTTTCTTTTTCCTTTAAAAAAAAAAAAAATCTGAGATTTGGATTCGTGGACGCCTTGCATTGCCCAATACGGCCACCCACCAAACACATGGGAATTTGGGGTGGCCTATCGCGACATGAAATTGAGACCCCAACACTTTTTAGATGTATCTACCTTAACTACTTCGATAGCAAATCTTCGCACGGATAGAGCCAAATTCCATACGGATTGATCTTATCTTGTTAGGAGATCGTTTGAATAGACAAGACGGTCGGAAATCTTGGATTTAGCTATAATTTGTGCAGTATTAGATTACCTTTTTTTAAGCTAAAATGGGTTGGGCCAGCCGGTAAGGATCGGACACTTAGCACACCGTGCCCAGATTCGATTCCCGTTGCCAGCAATTCTCCTTTGGTAGGCAGTTTTGTAAATTTGATGTTTGTAACCTCTCCTCCTCGTGAACTTTTCATTAATTGAAAAAAGAAGAAGCTATTTAATGATTTCTATTACGATTATAACAACAACAAAAACTACCATACTTCCTCATATTAATGCATGATTTGGCTATAATTCCGCTTCTTTCCTCATCTTGCAAGGATGCATGAAGTCATATTTTGTGCAGTGCAAGCCCTCTCATTCGATGACTTCCTACTCTCCACAAATCTAAGAACCCTAGTTTACGGTCGAACCACACATTTATTGAAGGGAATTATGGTCGGACACTAACGGTATCATTAAGTAGATACAAGAACAAGCATATTTGTCATATTGTGCATGATTAAGGAAGATAAACACTATGACAAAAGAAGAAGAAGAAAGACAAACACGCTTATCAAACGAGCAACCTTGGGACGCGCTATGTGTTCGGAACATAATTTGTTGAAGTGTTTAAAGTGGTAAAGGAATTAATTGTTTATTGATTTTTGTACTTTAATCTCTTAACCTTGTAAATCTAAATGGAGCACATAATACGGAAGGTTGAATTAGAAATGCAAGTAAATAATTTCCCACATGTCCACAATTAAAAAATGTTTAGCTTAGGAACTTAATCGTATTTAGGAATAATTACACGAATAGTCCAAGAATTCTGGCTCAGTATGCAATGTTGTCACTGAACTTTTAATTTATTCAACGTGATCTTTGAACTTTATCCTAATATACCTCACCCCTAAAATTTTGATTTCTGTGATGAACTATATGAAAATGTTCAATATAGTTATTGAACTTGAAATTAATGGAAGGACAAATGAACATTGTTATATAATTTAGGGACTAGATCGGATATTTTCCAAAAGTTAAGAGATAACATTAAACAAATTTGAAATTTCAGGATGAAATGCGCATTGTGTTAAAGTTCAAGGACCACGTTGAATAAGTTAAAAGTTCACGGATATGGCACACTGTATCAAAGTTCAGAGACTATTTGTGTCAATTTTTTTTCCATGTATATAGGGAAAATTACCAAAAAAGTCTTAAACCTATTGCAATTGTGCCAATTCAGTCCTAAACGTTTTTTTTTTGCCGATTCAGTCCTAAACCTTTTGCAATTGTGCCATTTTAGTCCATCCGGCGAATTTTGGCCGGCCGACGCTGACGTGGACGCCGGCTGGTAGGCGACCAAATATTTTAATATTTTTTTATATTTTAATAATTTTAATAATTTGTATTCTTTTTTTTTCTTCCCCCCCTCCCCTCCCCTACCTACAGCTGGTCGCCGCGGTGACTGGCTAGAGGCGCGGCCGGTGAGGCGGAGCCTCGCCCGGCCATGGCGGGGCTCGACCTCGCCGTCGCTACCTCGCCCGGCGACGGCGAGGCTCAACCTCGCAAGCCCAGATTGGCCGGGTGAGGCTCAGCCTTGCCGACCGCGCCTCTGGCCAATCGCTGGACCAAGGCGATCGGCTGGAGGAAGGGAGGGGAGAGTGGAGAAAAAAAATAAAAAAGAAAAGAAAAGAAATAAAAATCATAAAAATCATAAAAAAATTCAAAAAATATTAAAATATTCTATCGCTGACCGGCCAAAATTCGTCGGATGGACTGAAATGGCACAATTGCAAAAGGTTTAGGACTAAATCGGCAAAAAAAAATTTATGACTGAATTGGCACAATTACAATAGGTTTATGACTGTTTTGGCAATTTTCCCCATGTATGTACATATATGCATGTCAAGGCCGCAACTAATTTCTCGCCTTGGAAGATATAAAGGACAAAAAGAAAGAAAAGAAAATCAGGCCTCGCGACATTCTGGATTGTCTCTGACGTGGCCAAATGCGGGACGCAGCTGGAGACAGCTGGACAGGTCGACTTGGCACGCCTAGACGCTCACGACCACGTGAAAGGTGCAGGACATCTCATTGCATTCCCTTGCGCCGACAGCGACTCCACGTGTCCTTTCCTTAATAGGTCAAACCAATAATTGCCCTATGAGAATCGTCCCCCACAGATTTCACGCGCTCGTCTCCCACGTGCTCCCGTACTCTCGTCAACTTTCCACGTTCTTTTCTGTTTTTCTTTTCGGCTCCTATGGGCGCCAAAAACGCCTTTTAACGAGAGAATCGGCGATGGTGATGAAGACGTCGAACCTAGACGCGCATCACAAGTCGTGATAATTGGTATGGGAGTTTTCAGTGTGTGCTCATCACTGACTTTGGTGATCGGCTGCCTCAAGTTTATGGAAGCTGATCTATTCTTGAAGGATGAGAGTGCGTTTTTAGCCGCAGAATTTATTTTCTGTAATTTTTTCTACTGTCTTTTGAAAGGGTCTTTTGGAAGTTTGAAAGCTTATCATGTAACTCTCATTATCTTGAATGAATAGAATCTTCCTTTCGACCAAAAAAAAAAAAATCGAGAGAATCGGAGTAAAAGAAAGGAAACCCCTATGATCAATTTAAGCGATTAATCCGGATTAATCTAAAATGAACCTACTAAATTCGGAGCACAGAAATTAAAACAGAGCAAAATTGTAAAATGAAAGATGCACGTTTGACAAATATTGTTTACGTATATGAAATAGCTATCTCGATAAGTCAAAATAATCTAAACGCGTAACAGCTAACGGTTTCGTAAAAAAAATTGCATTGACAATAGAATTCCCGCGTTAATAGCCTGTTCGAGTAATTCTGGAATTTGGGAACAAGTTTTGATCTGTTCAAGAGCCGCCATCTTGCGTGAAGGATGCGAATTCATTTTTCTCCGGAACTAAAACAAGCAGCACGAGGAACACGAGAATTGCGTGTGGAATCAAGTATGTTGACCCACGAAAGGCTGGTCAACGTGGCTATGCAGCTTGCCATTGCCACATCGTTCACATTGCGATACTTTAATTCGATGACGACGCAGGTGAAATTCTCGATCATAGTCTTTATCGCATCTTACAAGTTTTAATTAATCAATTAGAATGGTCCACGTTGAATTATTATCCCCATATCGTCTAGCTAAACGGTTAAGCTTTTAGAATGAGTTCCATATAGAATTTTACATGGTATCAAAGTCAATACCTCGCTCGAATTTTTTGACTCGTGATTATGGAGTGAATAATCGAAACTCTGTACCATCAAGAAATAAACGTGTTATCTCAAGCAGTGTAATCTCTCTCTTGATTTGGACGCGTGTCTGGATTGGCTTTAAGCCAAACTAAGAGTTTATATTCGAATTTTTTTTTTTTTGCTAATTTCTTTTATAAAAAATATTTTAATTTTATGAATATGGTATCTAACTTATTTTAGAAGCTTAGACTTAGCTTCGATTGTCGAATCCTAAGTCAAAAGAGAAGGCAAAAAGAAAAGGCAAAGGATTAATAAATGGAAACGCAGATCACGCAAGGGGAGGTTGGAAATTGTCAAAAGAAGGTACCTTTGATTTCCTTTTATTCTTCCCCCCCACAACGACGTCGTCCTCAAGTTTTCGTGGGGGTGGTTGAGAAGAAGAGCAGAGAGGATCTTGAAATCTCCATGTCTGATAAGTCGTCCGATTGTGGAGCAATCAACGTTGTTTATCCAAAAACTGAAATAATAATAAAAATAGAAAAATGAAAAAAAAAAAAAAAAGGGTGTAAGAACAGTCAGCCACGGCTTCTTTCGTCAGCATATCTAGAACTGTCAAACGGATGGATCGGGTCGGATCGAGTCGAAAATTGTTTGATCCAATTTGACTTATTTAACACGTCTTGATCAATTTTCATCTAATACACATCTAGCGACCCATGTCGGCCCGACTTATATTGCTAAAACGTTTATTTAACATAATTTAGAAAAACTTATACCAAACTAAGGTGAAAAGCATGGAGTGAGCAAGCGTGAGATCCAATAAGAGTGAAAGAGATGGAAGAGAGAGTCAAAGAGAGATGTTGGGTCTAACTTATAAGTAAGTTGTGAACTCATTTAACACCCATATTAAATCAATTTATGACCTATAGAGTTAAGTCTAAATCCATTTATGGTCCATTTGCTGAATATAATTAATCCATATATCAACCCAACCCATCAAGTATGAGTCAAGAAATGGACTTATGACACATTTTGACAGGTCTAAATCACACATAATTCTTGAAAATTATATTTTTTAGAATTGCAAGTGATTATTTTCTTTTTAATTACATGCGTATCTCGAAATTTTCTGTATAAAAAATTTCGTTCCCTAATCGATCGGCCCGATGATGTAGTCCTTTGAGATGACCTAAAGGTCAAGACTTGTGTATCCCGGTTGTCCATCATTAGTGAAGTTGCTAACATAAGGAAAAAGAAAAGAAAAGGAAACTTGGACCTAAGCTAAGTCATAAAATTACTTCGTCTGAACTCTGGGACGTAAAAATTCGGGGCATTTCCTGGGATGAATGGAAGAGAAATATTTTCTCTTAACTTATAGGGTGACGGTGGAGAAAGTAGACTTAAATCTAAAGAAAAAAGAAAGAAAGAAAGAAAAGGAAACCAAAAACTTTCCATTCTAAGATGGGGATTTAATAGAATGATATCTAATCACAATGTTGCTCTCAAATAATCGGCTCGACTTGCTATCTAAAGCGATTGGAATCGAAATTACGAGATTTCAAATTCGAACATCAATCGATTCATTAATGATCAATCGATGACGCGACATGCGATGATCATCTAGATGCTTTTCAAATCGAGAATCGATGCACGGTAAACTTTTTATTTGCGGTGGGTGAGGTCCAAAATTGGTTGGAAGTCGTCTCAATTATTGAAGCGGAAAGGTTGTTTTCATTTGCTTGTGAGTTGCGTGCAATTATTTCTCCGAGGAGTGCGCTCATTACTCTCATCCGCTTTGGCTTTTTTTGCCGTTGGCTTTGGGCTCGTGCTTTCGTCCAAGACTTCGTTGGAGGAGCCAATAAGAGCAATCAAGCTTTATTAGGGGATAAGAATATATTATCATTGCTAATGTCAAATCTCAAATTGCTTCTTCCACTCGTCATTTTCAACACGGCTTTAGAACGTGTTTGTTTGAGCGATTTTTTGTTTTCGCGAATTAATTTTCTGAACTTTCACGAATTTGATTTGATAAAAATATCAAAGAAAGTATGTATGATTAAAGTTAAGAGAATGAAATCCCTAATCTGAAAAGGAGAAAACATTCTCTCGAAAAAATAATTTTCCGAAAAGCATGTTATTTTATCATGTAGATTTTTTCGAAACAAATGCATCGTTAGTCTTGAACTGGGCTCCATCACTCTGGTAACATCAACCTTTGCAACCTTCCAAACACTCTTGATGCGATTGTCAATTTGACGGGGAGTCGAGTCCCCAAGAAACCTCTCTCAATTATTACGCGATTGAAAGGTTTGTCCGCACTGTAATTCAACTTCATTAAGTCTCTATCCGAGGGAAATACCCAACAGTCAATCAACGTCTCTTTCAGAGCGTAAATGGGTTCTCGCTAGTTCCTGACCTAAATACTGGATCTGTCACCGGTGACGAAGCGTTCGATTGTCTTATGACTAATTGGACTCGCACGACTCCATGCGATCGGATTTTGTTCGTGTTGCGAAAGGAATGCAATGAAAAAGCGGAGTAAGGACTAATTAGTACTAAATAAATTAATCGTATGTTAGAAAAAAAATTAGAAAAAGAAAAGGGAGTGCTAAATGGAACAAATAGGAATCCGGGTCATTTAGTAAAGGGTAGAAAAGAGAGATGCAAGTTCATCTCGTCTTGATTCTCAAGGGAACAAAGGTTCATTTCCCATGTTAGCCCGGTTTCCTCTTTTGTACAATTATTAAAGAATCTTCCCTAGTCAAACGAAGTAGCATCATCTATGAAATTATATTCCCGCCTCGTCACCGGCCACTGCTCAAGTCCACGTTATTCTCTCTGTTTCCTCTATCTCACATCAAATCAAAGGGAAAAATACCAAACACATATCTGAGTTTTTTCACCCGTTGGCGACGTAGTCGGGCCGACTAACGGTGCCCATGGGTCAGCCCGACTCCCCTTCTCGTCGAACCCCCGGCGCGGCTCTCTAGCCCCGCGAAAACCCTATGGGGGCGAAGTTCATCGTGGGTCGGGCCGAGAAAATTATCTCTTTTACTTCCTTATCTCTCATCCACTGAATTAAGCATCGGAGGGGTCCTTCCGAGACCAAGTCTTTTGCTTCGTGGTGTGCAACTAGGCCCGATCCTCCAGCGGTTCGTAATAGGCCAGCCGGATATTTTTTTTGGGAATTTCGCCATAACTAAACTAGCATAGAAGGCACACAAAAAAAGAGAGGCTAGCATAGAAGAAAAAGATTGATGATGAAGAATTCAGGACGAGAGCAGTTGAGACGATTCATGTCGTTTTTCTATTTTTCCATTAAACCTTCCTTCGGTTATACTACGCGAAAAAAAAAACACCCTCCATTCGAGGCCCAAGAAGCTTGCACCCTGAAAATATGGCCCATCGATTTCTTTATGGGCTCTCAATGGGCCCAGAAAGTATTTATTACTAAGAGAGAACCTAAAACTTTTAATGTATATTTTTTCAATTCGACGTATTGTATGATTTCATTATTATCGAATGCGTGGAGTAGCTAAAATATTTCAAAAAATATCTCTCTCTCTATATACCACTATAAATTACTACTTTAGTTTTCATAATCAGGAATATTTTTCTTTTTCCGAATTTGTTTCGAGTACATATTAGAAGCCAATTCTTATCAATTTTTTCTGTTTTAACTCTTGCAATCCAACTTTGAAGCACTATAACCACTGGGCCTGGGGGGTTGCCCCAGTGGCCAAGGGGGAGGTGGGGAGTTCAATTCCCCACCTTTCTGAGGTTTGTGGGTGGAGGCGCGTGAGTGAATGAGAAGGATTTCGCAACCTGCACACAGCACACTGCGTGGCTTATAAAATAGAATTAGATAAGATAGAACTAGAAAAAAAAACTTCTAAGCACTTTAATTTAGTGTAAAATACTTAAATATTAGAAATCTACATTTTTTTTTTATAATTTTCTGTAATTAAATTAAGCAATTTATTTTTTTACTTTGTCTTGCTTTTTATTTGCATAGAAATAAAATATATAGCAAATCGGACTATTTTTTTTTTTTTTTGAAGTTGTGGATTGTATTTTTCTTTTCTGGAAATTAATAAGGACTCTCCAGCGTAATAGGTCGATGAATCAATTCCGTTGATCCTCAGACTCAGAGCTTTCCTCGTCGTCTACTTAACTCGCTCCTTCCATGGCGACCCCGCCACTGGGGATGATGATGCAGCCGCCCTTCGACGGAAACCCAATGGCCGCCGCGGCGGCGCCGCAGCCGCTGGCGACAGACATGACGGGGATATGCTTCCGCGACCAGCTGTGGCTGAACACGTACCCTCTCGACCGCAACCTCGTGTTCGACTACTTCGCCCTCTCTCCTTTCTACGACCACACCTGCAACAACAAGCAGCTCCGGTCGCGATCCATTCACCCGCTCGACATGTCCCACCTCTCGTAAGACGATCGAGCCTACTAACATTTTTCTTGCTCGTTATCAATTCAGCCATTATTTGGATGGCACCCTTTTGTTACGTAGATGTTTGCAAACTGAAAGGGGTCGATTTGATGTTATGTGATTGGTTGAGTGGGATTGGATGAAGTTGCTCTCCTGATTGAGGTCTTGAAAATGGAATTTGATTGTTTGTTTGTTGGTCTTATACTAGTGAAATGCAAGCCCTCATGATGTAAGAAAACAAAGTTGTAGCCCGAGCACAAGCTCGGTCTTTTCGGCAATTGTGCGTAAGAGAAGAGTTTGGCGTTGCCATCTTTTAATAGTTATAGAAATTCTATCAATTCTCGATGTAGGGCAGTTTCTGGGGCGTAATTCCTCGTATGGAGAACTTGTATGGTCTTGTAACGGGTGGGGAGGCCTCTCCTGGTGCTTGGTCATTTCCTGGTTGAAATGGCAAAGGAGCTTGAGATGCTTCAAATTACCTTAGCCTTTTGATCCAATAAGTTGCACTGAATTAGGTATCTTTAGCCAGAAAAGTGCTTTTTGGCAACTTCATTGGATAGCGATGCTCTTTGTCATGAAATGGTGAGAGTGCTCGTCAACTCTTAATTTGGTGTCTTGCCGATTTTCTGACCCAATTAGGTAAACTTCGTTGCGACCTGTTTGATAATTTTTCATGAGGTCGTGGAGCAGAGGGTCAGAGGCCTAGCGGGTTATTCTCCATACCCTTTGAGGGTTTAGATATAAATACTATCCTTTTCACATTTTGAGGAGTGAGAAATTAGTGTGAATTGGGGGCTAGGGTCTGAGAGCTTCTCTTCCGTGTACTCCAAATATGGTTCAAGTAATTTTCTGCTTCTCCCTTGCCTGGGAATGGAGGCAGGTGGCCAGATCACGTAAATCACTGCTCTAATTTCCTGCTTTTTCGATTTTAATTTTAATTAATCGTCGTTCTGCTTAACATTGACGCTGCTGTTTGAGTATGATTCCTCTCTTTTATTGTCCGAAAATGATTGCGAAATTTTTAAGATGATGATTTTCACTAACATATCCGGGTTATTACTGTCCCATTCATCTGCATGCCGGGTGCCTGCATTTGTGAATAGGTTTGCTTTTACAGATAATTTGACAGATGAATAAGCTATTGCGCCATATTATCTCACGAAGTGATATCATACCTTTTCCTCATTATTTTCCAAATAGTTATGATCACATTTGCATCAGTGCACATATTTTCTGCTTCTAGGGTCCTCAGAACAATTGTCAGCTATAAACCAATGCATTCATTTGCCTCGATATGTTGACATTGACGTCAAGATGATTGAGATCTTGCGCTTTAAATACGAAATACATCCGGTTGGCAAGTTGCTGGAACCTATTATATCATACAAGATGCTCTCCTGATTGGAAAATGAGATTAATGTTTGACTTTTTTCTTACAGGAAATTGACAGGCATTGAATACGCGCTGAGTGAAGTATTGGAACCTAACCTTTTTGTTATCCGTAAGCAAAAGAGGGATGGTCCTGATAAAGTGACACATATGCTAACTTACTATGTCTTGGATGGTTCAATATACCAAGCACCACAGCTATCCAGTGTCTTTGCTGCTCGGATAGTAAGTCGTTACGACTTTCCTTCTACTACTAGTGCAACTCCTTAGGTTAGTGTACCATTGGTAACTAATTTTCATATTACCATTTCGATGCAATGTGAAGAGAAGCAAGCCTCCGTTGATCCTGGATTGTTTCATTGTTTCTACTGGTTTATCGTCTTCTGGTGGTGCCACAGTACTACTGTACTTGCTATGTCTTCTTGATGTTTATTTGACAGGTGATGCCAATATCACTTAATTTGTTTGCACCCATTACAGGGGAGGGCTCTTTACCATATATCTAAGGCTTTTACTACAGCTGCCTCCAAGTTGGAGAAGATTGGTTACGGTACTTGACATTCGTTCCCTTCATTTTACTCGTATGATGATGGAAAATTGGCACTTGGTTTTGTTACTTAGAGAATATGTTTCTGTTCATTTGGAATCTGGAGTTATTTCATGACTAAAAAGTGTGATGAGCATCAATCTGCGCGCGCAGCTTCACCTCTCTAACATGAGTTTTTGACAAGAAATATTCTTCTGTCATACTTGATGCAGTTGATGGTGAAGATGAGAGTTCAGCATCAGATTCAAAGGTAACCAAGGAGACCATAGACATCAAGGAAGTTAAGCGGATTGATCACATTCTTGCGTCACTACAGCGCAGGGTAATATTATATACTTGCTATCTACTGAGGAATTCGTGAGGTGAACAATGAATGTACTAGTGAGAATGTGGTAATTGAAAGACAGGCACTAGATATCTTTGATTGGATCATGCTCTTGTTGTGGTTCTGTTATAGAGTGAGAATATGGTAAAGATGGTCAAGAGACCAACATAACCATGGGATTGTAATTGGAGTTTGTTCTTTAGGATGCTGGCAATTGGCTTTCTTTGAACAATGTCATGAAAAGAAATCTACTAGGGATGCTCTGATTCTTGTATTGCAGTATGTTAGGTCTTTCTACGATCTGGCACTGTTGTCATAAAAAGAAAATTAGATAAGTACCATCTTGGAATCTCTGTCCAAACGGTCAATTCTGGATAGAACCACATGAGGATAAGGATTTGTTGTTTTATTTCGCTTCTCTTTCAGAAATATAGTCTAACTGCTAAAAGTTTCTCTTTAACTTGGCTTCTGATTGTTTCCTTCCTAAATGGTACATGCAGCTACCACCAGCCCCTCCGCCACCGCCATTCCCTGAGGGCTACACTCCACCAACTACAGAAGCGGAGAAAAATGCAGAGACTCAGCAAGCAGCAGATTCAGTACCTTCCATTGATCCCATAATTGATCAGGGCCCTGCTAAAAGGATGAAGTTTTGAAAAATGAAGAGCAGTTTTCCCAGATTGACATCATATAAAAACCTTAAAAGAAAAGCCATTCTTGTGACCATCAACTTAACCACACAATGACTTGGGAAGAAGTCCGTTAGAGTGAACTGCTCAGCTCTTGCATTAGCAAAGAAAGCACAAGCCTTCTGGGTTTAATTCTCTGTTTTATCTTGTATATTTATTGTATGGTGGATCAACTCGACACAAGCTGAAGTTTGAATTTTGATCCATAGAGAAGGATGATGAATGGTTGTCCTCCACCAGTTCACATGCAAAGGGTTTAGAGTTTAGACTGCAATTCAACAGTTAGAATGAAAACTCTTTCCTTGATATTTATCAAATTTCCTGGATCTGTAATCAGTGTTTTTTCGCCATCCGAGTCTTTGAATAGTTGTCAAATAACCAATTATATTTTCGTTCCAGGCTGAAGAAGCAAGAGATGTCTGAAGACTTGATTCTGTGTTAATGCTTCTGTACTCTTAGTCTGTTCGAATCAGATTCTTGGATGACTGTCTTCTGGTAACTATGCATTATTAGGCAATAGACAGATAATTCTGTGATAATTCTGTCTGGCTTGATAAGAATCTGATTATGTGATCCTCATGAAAACACACTAAACTAGGGGGAACAGCCTGAAGAAAGTGCGGTCTTCTGTTCGCTAGGAGATCCGACTTCATTTCTTTTTCGGCGTTAAAGAAGCAGAGCAGGGCGTGCTTAACTGCAGTAGGCATGCCATGCCGTCTTCCGCAAACAAAGTGATCTATAACTAATGGCGGAAGCAGTTTAATACAAGATTCCATGACTTAGCCATTCCTCACTGTTCAATTATAACACGAGAAATAATTGGCCTATTTCAACAAATCAAGAATAAGTATCCAATTGGTTCTACAAATTAATTTCCTTCTCTGTAATTTCCCCTTCTTTCTATTGTGCCCTTCGCATTTTCCCCCCCTTGATCTGACATGGATATTGAACCTTTTGCCATTGGAGGGCAGCCAAATTGAGGGCTCAATGATCACAGCATTGCAAAATAATGGTTCAGCTTCAAAGGTCCAAGATCTTCAATCAAAGGCCCTCAAAGAGACTTTTCAAACTATAAGGGCTCGAACTAGAATGAATGCCCTCTCCACTCCACATCTGATGCGCTAGCTGTTCATAAGCCCTCTCAGTTAGATGGAAAGAGTCCCAAAACACATGCTCACTGGGACTCTCGCACAGCTCAAACTCCTTCACTATCCGCTGCCCTCCACAGCTGAAGACTCCTCTGTATCTCCCTGTTCCACAACATGCCACTTTCCCTGCCTTGAAACCTTCATCGTGATGGAGAAAGAAACTATTTGATTAGTACTCTGTTCTAAAGAGAGAGCAAATTCTTTGAGCTAGAACTATCCTTCCGCTAATTCTTTCTTTGACCATTCGAATCGAACCGTTCTGTGTGCAGTAACTTTAGTTGCATTTAAGTACTCCATAAGCAAAGCAGGATTGAAACACTGGGTACAATGATTCTCACCGTATTTGAGGGGGTGATTCGTTCTCTGTCTGAGATTGCTGTTGAAGTCGTAGAGGGAATATTTGAAACCCATGAGCTGATGCTCGAGTTTCACCAGGAGTTTAGAGAGAGCATGGTTGTGCAACTTTGCTAGTGATGAAGCTTCTTCCAAGCACCTCCCTCTCTTCTCTGCTTTGATTATCCTCATTCCTGGAAGACACCCCAATGGAGGTAGGTTGATGAACCCAAATTTCCTTCCCCCTATTCCATATATCTCCTGCCAAATTACGCCACAAACTGCACTCTCAGTCCCACCACACACACACACAAAGAAGAAGAAAAAAACCGTTTCTTCCATTGCTACATAAGTGCCTACTAAAAGTCAACAACTTAAATCTCCCCAGACCTCTTCTTTTGTAAAACTCCTTATGTTACAGGAAAAAAGAATCATTTGGTGAATCTAAAATCAGCTATTTTATGCTAAATTACTTTCAACTTCCTAAGATCAAATTGACCGTTCAGTCTCTCATCGACACGGTGGTCACAGTAGCTGCGAACAACGAGGAGGCGACTCGATGTTACCTCCGTAACGAAGAGGTATTATGGTATGCTCCACCAAAGTGAAACTGTGCCAAGCACAATGTCCCTCTCAAAATGCCAATCAGTGCTACCTCACCAACCTGGCTATTCAACCAAAAGGGTGCCTAAAGGAGATATAGAATTGCCAAGGCTCTAGCCATCAGTAGAAAGCAGAAATAATTGCACCTCTTACTTTGATAACTGCTGTCAAATTTCCAATCACCATTCCCACATACTTTGATTTGGAGTAAGAGCTCAGGATGGTGGAATTAGTCAAGAAAGGGCTCATGTAATCATTGCTTCCTATGCTGAACATGTAAACTCCTCTGGACATAGTCCACTCTGCTCTGGCTTTGCCTAACTCTTGTCTCAATTGGGTCTCTGCCTCCCTGAAGTAACTCAGTTGCGTTTGGAGACCAATCACCTGAAAAAAGAAGAGAAATTTGAATAAGAAACATGTAATTTAGGCATTATTGAGAAAGTGAGTGCTTGTAGATCTTTTCCTTGAAGGAAGTGGCCGCACGGTATTTCCATGGACCCACCCACATGCTACTAATTTATCAAAAGATATTACCTAACCGAGTTTTAATCATAGGACGCGGAGTGAAAAATAAAAAGGTTGTGTTAATATGTGTCTCGCATACTCTATTAAAAAGATCCGATTTTTAGAATATCAGTTGCACAAACCATCACACAAAAATTGGCGCGTGAAAATTTAAAATTTTTAAATTTGATTTTCTTAACAAGTGCCTCGAAAAACTTTACTTTACCAAATATATGTCCTAAATGTGCATAATATAGGTCCTTCCACCATGGACGGTTTGACAAATCAAAGTAATCAAACTCCAAACGTGTGGACCTACCCTGTATTGAACCAATACAAAGAAAATAAACCGGGAAAATGGCAGGCTAACGTCAAAATGACAGATTCCAGAAATCGCCAATGGCGCCAGAAATCACCCTTTTGTTTTATTGACAGTCACCACCATTCGAGACAAGGAAAAAAACCCTAGCCATGAAGCCAAAAACTTTCAAAAACAAAAAGATGAACGAATCGACAACATGTGTCTGAAAAAAAAAAAAAAAAAAAAGACAACATGTGTCTGACGAATTTTCCGTAGTGAAACGTGTCACGACAATTTACCTCCACATAGGTCCAGCGAAAAGTGCCAAAAGAACGAGGTGAGAATTCAATAGTAATCTGGATCTGATCTCTTGTGGGTTGAAATTGAGACCAAAACCCTAGTGGGAATAATCAAGAAACTTGACCCATTTACGTACCGACCCTTGGAATGTTTCCACCAGAGCACCAGCGCCTGCAGACGCAAAGTTCACTCCATATCTCCATTGATGAAGAACCCCAGGTTGAAGATAGGGTGGAACTAATGGCAGCTCTGCATACTCAGCTGCAACATAATGCAAACGAAAAACCCAATTTTTTTTTTCTTTTTAATATACAGAAGTTAAACTAGGTGAAGCATTCATAGTACATGATTAGATAGGAAGACTAAGCAGAAAGGCAGACAGAATATTTGTTCGTTTACCAGAAACTGCATTTGGACAAAAGAGAAGGGACATGGAAACGCCCCACCTGGGAAAAAAAAAAAAAAGAAGAAAGGAAAAGAAAAGGTGTAGAAAATAATTCATGAGTAATGTGACTATTGTTTACCAATGAAATCCGATACCAAGCGGCCGTCGGAGAACCGCCCGGTCGGGAACTTGAAGTAGGTCTCCCCGTAAGGCGAGAAATTCGCCCGGTCGAGGGTGGTGGTGTTTATGTAGTTGTTGTTGCCGGCGTCGAGGAACGAGTCGCCGAAGGCGAAGAGAGCGGCTCCGCGGTCAGGCTCGGCGCGGCAATAGGAGGTCGTGGTGGCCAGGAGGAGGAGGAGGAGATGGAGGGAGAGGTTGAAGGAGGAGGAAGTGGGGAGGGCAGCCATGGCTGACTTTGGTTGCAGACAGCGTTTTGTTTATGTTGCATGTTTTCTGTCTTGTCTCCAACGGAGGAGGGTCTTTTAAAAATATTTGTCTTTTGCATCGTGTACTCTGTTTCACTTACTAGCTTGGAAAGTAATTAAGATTAAAATCGTTTTGAATCATGCTTTTTTCCCAATAAATGCAGATCTGAGGTTTGACTTCGCAGGCGCTGACTTTAGTAAGTTAATTGCATTTTGGCTGTGCTGGTTTGGCACATGAAAAGAAAAAATTTCTAATGTTTTACATAAAATTCAGAAACTTTACGTATTTATAAATGGAAGGAGATAAAAAGTAAGCAAAAGAGAGGATTGTATAATTTTTTTTGTATGTGTTGCAAACAACGTTACAATAAAATATAATCAATTGGGCACGCACGATTAAGAGATATATGCGAAATCTTAAGAAATATGAAGAATTAAAGAGTCATACGAAGAATTTTTTAAATATATAGTTTATAACACGTAATATTTTATTTTTTTTGTTATTTTGGTGTAGACAACTATCTATATATATAATTGACTCAGCTCTGCAATTCTTTTCGTTCCAATTGATTTTTTTTTTTTTGGTCTGAAAATGAGACGAGTGAGCATGGAATCTAGCGAGCAATGGGCAGATAATATAAAATTCCTTTTGCTCTAGTTTGCAAGATTGAGAAAATTATTTTTAGGGTAGGGATCACTATGGTTTGTTGATGGTTGAAATGCAAAGTCTTGGGGGTCACAACTTGATTTGGGATCTAACCATGAATGGTTTGAAAAACCAGACATATGTTAATTTTCCATCTCGGGGTTCTCAAAACACGTGCACTCGTTTTGGAGTCTAATAAGTTTAAAGGGACAAGCGGGTAAATAATATATGCCTTTTCGAATCTTTTCTAGGTTTACTGTGGAGGAAAAATTACCAAAAAAGTCATTAACCTATTGCAATTGTGATAATTCAATCCTTCCAATTAATTTTAGTCAGAAATCGCTCAAGTGGAGCGGTCGGCGCTGACGTGGCCAATTTCAAATGATATATATTTTTTTTTAATTGTGTTTTTTTCTCTTCTTCTTCCTCCTTTGGCCGGCCACCAAGCCGGGCGACTGGTTAGAGGCGAGGGAAGACGAAGCTTCCCCCCCCCTTGGGCGAGGCCGACCTCGCCGTTGCCGGGAGAGGCCCGCCTCGCCATGGATGAGTTACATGTGGATGAATTTACGAGAATTTTGGAGGCTAGAACTAAAGTGCTACATTGGTTTGAGAATTTTTTATATCCGAATTGGGTCGTAATAGTGAGATATCATTTATAACATGTATCAATCCATTCTCTCTAATTGAGATCGACTAAGAATCGTGTCGCATCCGTGGATTTGTACAAAGTTCTTACGAGTGAATCATATCCATCGAGATATAGTTTTATGTTGAGTATTAACCAATTTAGCTAATTTTTCAAGCTGTATAAGATAAATTAAGCATGTCGAGAAGAATTCATTTAACAAACACAACTTGGCAATTTACCGGAAATCTTTAGCTTACGAGCGAAAATTGCCCACGTCAATATCGGTTGTGTTACGTAAAACGGCCGACATCTACGTCAGCGATTTTCGAGCTGAAATTTACTTGGATGACTATATGGCGAATCGGCAAAAACGTTTACAACTAAATTGGCTGAATTAAAAAAATTAGGTCTGAATCGACATGCGTAAAATAAATTTAGAACTATTCCGATAATTATCCCAGCTAATTAGATAAACTCTAATATGCATGTGCTTGTGTGTCAGCATTAAGTAAGGGCGGCGATGGATTGGTTGATGAGCATGGGAAGGCCGTGACCCTGTTATGCAGATTTTTATCATATAGTTTTATGATGCGCATGTGACTCGATCGGGCGAAAATTATAAAAAAAAAATCATAAATTTATTGTAATTATGTCAATTCAGCCAACTTTGCATTTGTGCCAATTCAACCAATTTTGGCTGGAAATCGTTGACGTGGACGTCGCCGCCGACGCAGACAATTTTTATTACTTTTCGAGTTTTCATTTATTTATTTTTATTCTTTTTTTTGTTTTCCTTTAGGCCGGCGAGGGTCGAAAAATACTAGAATATTATTAGTAATTATCTACGCTAGGGTCGGCCGCGCTGCGCAGGATGACTGACGTTCACGTGTACGATTTCCAGTCAAAATTGGTCGAATGCACTGAATTGTCATAAATGCAAAAGTATTAAGACTCAATTGATAAGAAAAAAAAATTATGGCCGAATTAATATAATTGGAATAGATTTAGCATTTTTTATTTTTTTTTATTCCCCTCGTTCGGGCATAAGCATTTCTCACAGTGAACTGATAAGATCACTATTGTCAGATCATGGCGCAACTTAATGGAGACGTGCCCCAGACGTTCGCCCAATATCCCGTCTATAGTGCATGGATGACCCACTGACCAAGCATGAACCTCGTCTGCTCATTCTCATCATGTCACGTTCCAAGTTCATGGCAATAAGCTTTCAAATCTCAATGATGTTCGGTCGCGAACTCCCTCGCGCGCGCGCGAGAAAGAGAGAGAAACTCACTCGACACGGATAATGCGGAAAGCCAAATCAATGTTTTATTCAATGTAAAACAATCCTTATATTTGTTACTTATGACCTGTTTGGTAACACTTCGGATTCTCTTATTCCTGTTCTTTTGTTCTCGGAAACAAAAAAAAAAAAATTTGATTGGTAAGGTCAGTCAATATTGCTATTCTCGGGAACAAAATTATTCTCGAAAACAGATTTGGAACAGAAACAAGAAGCAAAAAAATATATATATAGCTTCTCTGTTCTCGGGAACAGAATCAGAAAAAATCAATTTCTGCTCAGAAACAGTTCCCGAGAACGGATGGTGGATCTTTTGTCATTTGATTCAAGAAGTTCATGATACATTAATGCGCTCGAGGTTTCTTCATTTAATGTAGATTTTGCTTGTCATAAATAAATAAAAAAGAATAAGAAGAGGAGATGGTGGATCTTTCGTCATTTGATCAACACGATCAGTATCACGAGCGTGGCAGCTGGATTTTCCAGTTGGTAGAAGCAGCCGACGAAGCTCTCGCCGCCATCTCCATTTCTCTCATCTCGTCGATCACAATTTGTCTGTCCCTGCATTCCACGCTGCAAAAGCCTTGATCGCCCCTGCATACAGACGCACACATGTTCCTCTGTAACATTCGAAAATCGAACACAAAGTTGAATAAATGAGGACACGGATTGCCCGAAAAACTCTGCTTTACCTGTACATGTAGATATCCTTGCGGGGGCTTAATTTCTCCCGGCAAAGATGACACGATTTGAGGAAGCGATCCGCGTTGCCGGTACGACAACGGGTCGCGTTCGTTGTTGACGGAGGCGGCAGAGGTGGCGGAGACTTGCCGGTTTGAGTCGAGATGAGCGTGGACTTCACGAGGATGTTGCTGGACCGATTGGTCTTGGAAATTATCTGAGTGAGGATTACTCTGAGGCCTACTTCAGCCATTGAAGTCATGCCCTTGTTTGAAGGGTGTCCCGATGAGTGGGTTTCCTCCCCTTGGAAGAGAGAGAGAGAGATGAATATAAGGAACACTCTTGCGTCCAGTTATATATATATATGAAATGAAAAAGGGAGAAGTACGTTGGAAGTCCTAAAATTTGTCACGAAAGTGCAATTGAGTTTTAAAACTTTAAAAAATGTAATTAAGTCCTAAAGCTTGTCAGAAATTGCAATTAAATCCCTAAACTTGTCAGAAAGTGCAATTAAATCCTAAAATTTTCCAAAAGTGAAATCAAGTTTTAAAACTAGTCCAATTCGTGAAATCAAGTCCTTCTATTGATTGCATTTTTTAAAATTTTTACGGCTCGATTGCACTTTCGTCTTCGTCACAAATTTTAGGACTTCCAGTGCACTTATCAAAAAAAAAAAAAAAAACTTCCGACTTCAACCATCTCAATAGATTCATGTCGCGGTTATTCATAAGTAAGTTTCAACCCGACGACAAGAAGAGGACACCAACCATGCGCATTTCCTCGTACAAGGACTATAGGAACAATTCAAATCTGCATGTCCGTTTCATGGGATGATTTCTCTTACCTCTGCTCTGCACTATTTTTCTTCTCGGTGTTTTTGCTGGTTTTGCCTTTTCTGCGTGTTGGATAACATGCAAAGAACCTTGGTCGACCTCTATCGTTGCTTTTGGCCCGCGGGACGGAAGGGGACCTTTATGTCGGGCCAATCCAACCTGAGGAACGTGGAAACATTTGTGCTAATGAACTCTCTTGAGTCTCAGACTTCTCCACGGATGAGGATCCGCTGCATATAATATTTCGAACACTCTTATCTTCTCATCTCCTCTTTGCTGCTTTAGACTCATCCGAGTAGGATTAAAGTTTTTGGTTGTTCCCCTTGCGAAAAGGAAATAGACATATGATCATCGGAGTCGAGTCGAGTTAGCAAGCGAGTCAATCGACACTTCATGCTCCGCAAGAAGTGCGAACTCTTATATTAGATTTCTACTTCTTGTCCTATGAGCAAATCGAATAGATTTTCACTTCTTTCTTAATTAATATCCTGCGATGCACACACTTTGACTTTTGAATCTAAACAAACAAGATAAAAGTTTTTCGACATCAATAATTAATTTCCGATATAAATGCCCTCAATCGTGTTAAGCATGCTACAAGGCAAATTAGTCTGATGAGTAGTAGGAAGAACAGGGATAAGGATTTCTTATGTTAGATTAGAAACCACTCAATTTAGGGAGATAAGTTTAACTCAATTAACTCTAGCGGAACCGACACATTTCATCTTCAACCATCTTCAACCAAATGTTAGACATGATCTCAAAAGGTTAAATTGGGTTCCTGACTAATCCTGCTAACTTATCCAACACAGAATAATTCGGAAGCAACTTCTTACATGAACCAGATTAAGTAGATTGTCCCCTAAAAACGCATCAACTGATTCTTCGACCAAGAAAAGCACTCATGCACTAGTTATTGATTGATTCCAGGTAAATCATACACTACCAAAAGGCAATTATAGCTCATTGTTACCACCTTCTTCAATATGAAATATATCATACAGGAGCAAAATTTGCTCTGAGTATGGCTACAAGTAAAGCTGAATGAGCTCATCGCTGACCACGGATGGTGTCAAAACTCCCAGATCAGTGAAAAGTAGCGTCAGGTATTGGGGCGGCGTATAATCCCTGGCTGATGTTTCGACATCTACTTTAGATGGGATTGGCACCCCAAAATCAATGGGTCGTAAGGCCGGGGCCATATCTTTCTGGTCCAAAGGATAAAGGCGAGCAAACTGCGTAGCACGAGATCGATCGATTAGTCATGATGTGTGTACACACAGATATGAAGATAGGTGAGGCGGAGATAATTTAAAAACTTCAAAGTTCATTCGTGGAAACATGTATATGGAAATAAAAAACTCCAAAGTTCCTTGCAAAAGACAGCACAGTTGCTTTTAGTGCAGAATGTCTTTGGCAAGTTGTGACTTGAGGCTAGTTTTCATCGGAGAAGACTTTGGTCCCATTTTGTAAGTTCAGACCAACCAGGATAATCTCTTAAGCACAACGCAATTACAGAAGCATAAAATCAAAAGTACCTTATAACTTTCCGCAGCCACATATACAGGTTTACTCATGCTGTGTGCTACCAATGCAATTTGGTATGTCCCCATCAAGTTGATGATGCCACCACTTTCGACTACACCGTCAGCACCCACAAGGACCATGTCAACTTCATCCATGGTATAAGCCACTGCTGAATCAATCAGGAGCTTCACAGGAACATCGAGCTTGGCAAGCTCATTTGATAACCGTAGCCCTGTCCTGTCAGGTCTTCCCTCTGCATGCAGAGAACACGATACTTAAAATCTGGAGATATTTTGGGAAAAAAAAATTAAAAAATATGGTTAATTGGTAGCGAACACCAATTGTGATGCAGAGGGAAGATCTGACAGGAATACTCATACTTGATGATAAAGCTCATTCACATGTTTTAAAACCAATATTCAAACTTACGGTTTGAAAAGACACAGTGATTTCAAATTGGGATGTTCAGAATGCCAAGGTTTTAGTAGACTCTGCATGCCAAAGGTCAGAGGTCAGAGAAGATGCAGTAAAGAGTTAAAAAATGACCTGTGCAGAATACTCGGAAGACTTTCTTGTTTTGTACAGCTGTCTTCAGAACTTCTAGAACCACTCTGGAGAAACCATGGACCAAAATAGTACAACCATCAAAAATAAAATCTTGACTAAGCATTGCTATGATCCTCCGCGCCTGCAATACGAAGTAATATCCACTGCTTATACATGGGTAAATAGTTTATGGTATAAAAATTAACTCATTAGATAAACAGTGGTATTTTTGTCTCATATCAGTTTAACAACCTTATAAGATATTTCCCCAAATTTTTCAGCACGCTCGATCAATCGTGACTTGGCTGAGTTGAATTCCTCATATTCCAAGGCCGAAGTTCTGGTCACATAACGCATGAAGAGATCACAGCCGGCTGTCAAGGAGATGGAGGTTGTGTCCCACGACTGGCAAGAGTACAGTGTTAATAATCCGAAAGTGGTAATAATCTAATTTGACGAAGATCAGCCTCATACGATTAAGGATACATTATAAATGCCAGAGACTGAACTTCCACATGACACCGATGACCATTTAGATCAAACATTTCTTTTGATCAGTGCAGGTAGTATTTACTTGCTATATCATTTTTGGGTAAAAAGGGACATTGACCTTCATGTTTCTGCCAAGAAGTCTGCTCTCTTTATACACATGCTTTAAGGCGAAATACAAATTGTTAAGACATCATCAAGCCAGAAAAAAATGAGGATCCAGCTAAGCTAAGCACTTAGACCCCTACCCCTCGATAGAGAACTACAATTTGTAGCTGACTATTGTTTCACGTGGTTGTATTCATAAACTCATCAAATGGATCTTCGATGCTTTGTCTTCTCTTTAACTGAAACCAACCCCCTCCTCTTTTGAGGTTGTGGGCAAAGACTGACAAACTGTGATGTTAATTATTCCCGCTATCCCATTATCATAAACAATGGCCGAGAACAGCCATCAGTTCGCATCTTTGGCCCATTCCATGCATAAAAGGCGTACAAAACATAATAAGAGCACAAAGCATTTTACATGTGGAATTATGAGGAAAGGTAAAAGGTAAAATGTAAAATGGAAGTAAAGTAGACTCCAATACAAGAGAAGTTCTAATAGATACTGAGTGCTGCAGTTTCCCGAGAACCCAAGCTATCCAGATTGTGAATTGAAACAGAGTATCTAAGAGGACAATATGTCCTGGCATAATCAACTGCTTAGACCAAAATGCTGCAGAGTGTGAGTGGTCATTAGGATTTCAAAGCAGAAACTGATCCAAATGCCTTCCTGGAGTTCCGAGAGGATACCAAAGCAAGTATCGTTTGAAAAGAACCCTCCATATAGCCACAAAAGAAGAAAAAAAAATAACCTACCTAGTAACAGGGAGCCACATTCTATTTGTGAGAATCAATCGGCATGAAGCATACAAGACGAAAAAAGAAACCTTTACAAATTGAACCGATGCTGAATCCCACATTCGACATTTCTTGCAGAAAGAGGGGTAAAGAAATCTTACCCCGCATAAATTGAATCGAGGAAAACCAAAAATAGCGAATGAAAGCACGCACCTTTAGCGAATCAGAGGCCTTCTTTAGCTCAATCTCGAGCTCCATCATGGTCGTCGCCTCGCTGGCCCTTATCACCGCCGCGAGCGCCCGAATCGCCGCCACGGCCTCGGCCAAATCGGGCTGCTGCCTCCAGTTGTTGAACTCGTCGATCACGCTGAACGGCCCCCCGCCGCCGCCCGAGTCCGCGGCTGAGGCCGACCTGCCGTCGCTCTCCGGCGAGTGAGGCCCCACCGCCGCCTGCGCCTGGGCCAGCCAGTCGCTGGTGACGACGCCGTGGTGGGCGGCGCGGGTCTGGTAGTAGGCGGAGATCTTAGGGTTAGGGTTTTGGAGGGTGTCGGCCATGGAGGAGGACTGGTTGGTCGGGGGCGGGGAGAGGGTGATGGAGTCGGGCTTGGGCGCGACGTCGTTCCCCTTGTCGAGAATGAAGGAGGCCGATCTCCGCCACATCTAATAACGAGGGCGAGAAAAGTCGGTGTTTCCGAGAGAAAGCGGAAGGGCAAAGTGGCGGTTCCCGTGGGGAAAGATTCTGCTGGAAACGGCGGGGTGATTACGGCGCAGATTACGGACGGGGTTATAACGAGTTTATATCATTAATGAGTTGAATGATGAGTCTACTACAGGACCTGAGCTGAGACCACGACTAGGTTTGATGTTCCTGCTTCCCTGTCCCACTGATCTTGTTCAATTTGTTCTGAACGTTTTGTTGTCGAACAAAAGACATAGATTGTCCCATAAATCCGACATATACCCGTACGGTTAATGTTAGCCACAGTTTGCGATCGGGCCGGACCGACCAAGGAGGCAATCCGAACCACTTGGACCAGTTCGAGGGGGTATCAATGATTAGTTCTCGTTTTTTTCTGAAAAATATTATCGATGCGACTCTCAATTTAGTTCGTTCTTTTTTATGCATCGATATTGTCTGGAACTACAGTGCAATTGAGTCTCTCTTCTTTTTTTAAAACTTAATCAAATCTTAAAATTTGTCAATCAAGTTCCTTCATTCGTTTTGTCCAATTTAGTTAATGTAATAAACTGATGCGATTTTTTTATTTGCTTTCAGGTGGCATATGGGCCGACCCAGCGTCGTGTTAGGAAAAGAAAAACTTAAAAGGGAAAGAATTAACGAATAAAGAAAAGTCCGAAGCCCCCGGTTTAACACAAACCTAAAGACCATTTGCTAAAGCCTCGCCCAGAAGCAAGCCGGCAATGCCAAGAAGCCCATGGCCTCAGACCAATCTCGAGCCGTCGTCGTCGCCGCCACTTAAGAGGCTGCTTCAGCCGAGGCCTCGGAGGTGACAGAGGCGAAGGGATCCGAACCAGAGAGTGAAGGGTATAGCAGTCACGGCCGCGAGCTCGGCGAGATCCTCAGCGGCTCGAAGAAGGAAGAACTATCATCCTATCAACAGCAAGAGCAGTCTCTCAACAACTCCAATTACTCTATTGCAGAACCCACTCCCACCTCCCTAAAAAGCTCTAGCAAGACACAAAACTGACATTTGACTGCACAAAATCGAACACAGGAAAGGAACCAATTTTGAACATCGAATTGCGTCCCAGTCGATTAGTATGTTCCGTTAGTTAGAATCGACGAAATTAGTGAAGGGATTTGATTGCATCGATTTGACAAGTCTCGAAACTTAATTGCAGTTTTTAAAAGTTTTAGAACTTCCGATATACTTATCTCTAAAAAAACATAAGAAAACAAAATTAGAAACTGGAAGCAGCAAGTTCTTCATTTCATTTTTCTTTTCCAAAATCAGAGACCGTTGATTCGTGCCTCAAGTCTAGTCGAGAGCCAATCAACTTTTGGATTGTTATATGTTAGATCTAGAGAAATAGATAGTGGAATGAATGATTACCATTAGGCACAAGAACAATATAAATATACATATAATGAAAAGGTATAAACGTAAATACATACAACAAAGAGAAAAACCCTAATCTTAATATATACAATATATCTAACATTATTCATATCTCTACGTTGCATAATTCACCTTCACCATTATGGAATTTAGTTTAATTTTTCGGTAAGAATACTTGTCATCATCACCCAGTAAATTTTTTTCAATGGACTAAAATTCCACCAACTTGCATGTTTCAATGGGCAGATTTCGTCCTACAATAAGTCCCTATGCTTGGGTCCAAAATCATATTTTAATTAGTGTAGTTGTCAGCATGTTGCACCTTATTCTATTTTCTTAAGCCATTCAAACACTCTTTTTTCTTTCCTTTCTTCTTTTAAGGTTCAAAACTCGGGTTTTAAATCATGCGTAACGCATCTAATTCGAGTGGGTCAAAATGAGGGTCGGGCGAAATTTCGCAAAAGAATATAACTAATATTTAAGAACGGGATGGGAAGAAGCAACAACAGAAACGAGCGAACTATAGATACGTTTAATCAATATGGGTTTGAGTCAGTGACATAACATCGCAGGTTCTTTTTTCAAAATTCCCACGGGCATTCGTCATAATTCTCTTTGCCAATATACTTATTATGCATGAGATTTTTTTCAAGAACACGCAAAACATTATTATTGTTGTCGTTGTTTTGCGGCTGAGAATGCATGGAAAAAGGCAATACTTCATTAGTAAATAGTCCCAGCTGGATCGCAACGACGAAAAAAAGGCTTAGTAAGAGTAGAAAATAAAATCAAAACCGTTAAATTATGTACAAAAAAAAAAGAGAGAGAGGAAAGATTAATTTAAAAAAGGAAAAAAAAATGAAAAGGAGAAAACCGTCAAATTAAATTTACGACGCATTCCTTGAAACATGCAGGGACAGCGTATCACTGTCCATGCGGACGCGGACGCGGTTATCCAGTAATCAGCCAGCAAATGATTGATTAAAATTCAAAAGTCGATCCAACGGTGGAGGAGGCTTCGGACCGCAAGAGAAAGAGAGGAAGAGGCTCGGACAGCTTGCAAAAAAAGTCAAAGGTACGCGGAACAGACAAATGTCTGTCCCCACCACAAAAACAAACAAATAAATAAATACATAAATAAAGTTAGAAATACAAATAAAAAAAATAAGCAGAAGAAAATCGTCGGCTCCTCTTTTATTTTTTTATAACAGAATTTAATTCCAGTTGATATCACAAAATCGTGTTCACTGTGAAGTTTATCGATGATTTAATGCGGTATCGATGCCATCACTTATCCTCGATGCGATATGCTTGAGCGATTCCAATGGATTCGAGAAAATTCAATCGGCCGCGGCACTCTTGTATCACTAGTCCCTTGTAAATTCATCTCGAAATCTAATCTGAAAAACTAGAGAGTTACAATTTTTAACTTGGGTACGAGTTAGGGTTCCTTTTTCACTAACGGTCGAATGTGATCCCTTTAACAAGATATGGTAAATATTGCTCACGAGTTATACTGATAAGCGGGAAGAAGTTGCGAGTTTGCGAGAGGAGCGGACAATGTCAGAAATCTCGAATGTCCGGTGGCAAGAAGTGCACCTGAATTGGCCAGGACATTATTACGAAAACCGAAGCACCTATATACTTACACTCAAAACTAGAAAGGAAAAAGACACCTAATGACCGATCCATCCACAGTTAATTATTTTACAACAATTTCACATACTAAGGCCCAATTTATGAGATGAAAAACAATTTATTTTCAGACATTCTAGCGTTTGAATGATGGCTAATTACTCGATCATATGGGAAACGTATTCTATGGATTGAAAATAATAAACTTAAATTAGGAAAAATAACAAGCGTTTTAGATGATTTCTTATTTTCTATCTTTCGCCTCACTATTTTGATCGATTTTTTTGTTCTTTTGTCTTCGTAAGTCTCGTTTCTTTTCTCCGTAAATATTGTCCATCGTCTCCGAGATATACTTCATTAATGTTCACATTCTTCTACATTCTCAAAAAGCATGATCCCGGGCAATTTTTAATACGGACATGATCTTTTGATGGATTACGGAATAAAGAAAGAAGATGTGGATTTCGGTTTGTTAGCTATTACATATTTTCATATCGATACAAGCTGTATTAAGTGGATTCCCTTATTATGCTATGTCCCAAAATTACCTTTTTCAACTTACAAACAAAAACCACAAAATGATTTGCTTTCTCTAAAGTTGAATTTCGATAAAATATTTTCCTGCTACAAACTTTTCTATGAAACGGATCCTAAATTACTAAAATCAACGTGTATATGTTTTTTTTTTGTTTTTTCATATTTCCGGTTTGAGCCGCAACTCCTCGAGCAAGGAAGGGCATTTTGGGGATAATGTGAACAGACCGTTGTCCCGGCTGCGAAGAAACGACGTCGCCGTCGCTCTCCTCGTGGCTGCGCAGAAATGGTCCGAATAGAAAATTCGGAAAAGAACAAATAAAAAAAGCATGTATCTCTTTATTTTTTTGCTAAATCGCCGGAAAATTAAAAATAAAATAAAATTGATAAGACAAAGAAACGATCGATCAGACGGTGATGCATGACGTTTCCCCTGTTGCAGAGAGCGAGGAGCGTCTTCCATCCGTGTCTGAAGAACAAGAAACAAAAAAGAGGAGAAGAAACGATTCAACAGCCAACGACGAAATTCAAAACTCAGAAAGCAGCGTCGGGCGAAAGTGGAGCGAGAGAGCGACGTCATTCATATCCGTGATTCGCAATTGACGATCGGTCGGCTGCGGCGACGACTACGACGACGACTTCCTCACTTTGATCGGCGATTGTTGCATGAGCGATTTCATTTCCCAATTGCCTCCCTCCCGCACTCCTCGGGGTTGACTTCGAAGAATCGGCTGATCGGTTCGTTCGTGAGATAGAAGCCGCCGGCGAGGAATCGGTCGGTTTCTGCGTCGTCTCGTGGTTAATTTTCATCTTTTGCGCCGCACCTACCCACCTCCCTCTCTGTCAGAGCTCACGGTTGCCTGTCTACGTGGCGCGAATCTGTTCGCTATCGCGCTCGTCTTTATTCGCGGAAGATCGGATCGGCCAGGTTAGTCCGATCGCAATCAGACTGAAACTCTTCTTCCTCTCATGTTCTGTTTTTTTGAGGAATTATTGATGCTCAGGAGAACGTGCAATTCTTGTACTCTTTCTTAGTTGATTGATGTGATGTTAAGTGTTGAAGCTTGGTTTGAGTTGTGTCGGTCAAGAGCAGCTCGTTTTGATCTCATTCGTAGCGGTTGAGATGATTTCTGTGACATTCCAACTTTCCCAAATTTAATTTGGCGATGTGTCTGTTGTTCCTTTGCCAGTTCCATCTCAAGAGTCCGGCTTCTGAGTTTTCTGCTGGCGATATGTGTTATCTAGTCTGATTCGTCATGTAATTCAACTTCTATGCAGTGCTTCAGCTAATGAATATGTGCAGATTTGCTTGTGTCTTTACATATCGAATAGGCTATTGAAGCGAATATTGTGCTTACTTAGCACCACAACAAGTTCAAGAACTGATAGCTTTGACTGCTCTAGCGCTTGATGTTATGGAACTGTACCCACAGGAAAACAGACCATAGCATCGAACTACAAGAGACTACTCAAATTGGTCTCCTGATATTTTTGTTTGTCTATATCTCATAGGGGTTTGTAATTATCTTTTGCTTGCATAATACTTCGTAGGCCTGCCATCTGGTATCCTAGTACTGGTGATCAGCAAATGAGTGTGTCATGATGAGTGGGTTGGGAGAATTACTTGTCAATGGATGCCTCAGACAAGACCTTCTCTGAGTTTTTTGCCATCATCAAGTCGTGGATTCCTTGGCGATCTGAACCAGCTAACGTGTCAAGAGACTTTTGGATGCCCGATCAAAGCTGTAGGGTTTGCTACGATTGTGATTCCCAGTTTAACATTATCAATCGCAGACACCATTGTCGACTTTGTGGCAGAGTTTTCTGTGGCAAGTGTACAGCCAATTCAGTTCCTGCCACGTCAACTGACTACAAGGCATCCTGCGACGAGTGGGAGAGGATTCGGGTGTGTAACTATTGCTTCAAGCAATGGGAGCAAAACCTAGAAAGCACTAATAATGGGGATGAATTACCTAACCAGGATTTTAGTTCCTCACCATCAGCAACAAGTTTTGTCAGCAGCAAATCTGTTAACACTACCAATAGCGGCAGTATTACTCTTGGCTCAATGTCACAGTCTCTCGAGCCTTATCGTTTTGTTCGGCAGAGTTCTGATCTGAGCTCAAACCAGCTATCCATGGTGGAAGAGTGTGCAGATAGGCAAGGTGTGGTAACATCAGGAAAATGCAAATATGATGTAGTAGATTTTGCAAATCGTGGGGCTCCATATCCAAACCATTATGGATTTTCAATGAACAGGTATTTACTTTGCTAATTTGTGTCTATGCTTGAAAAAGGATATGTTAATGTCCATCTGGATGATTCTGATGAGTTGAATCCTTAGCGAAGATTATAATTATGAAGTTACTTTGTTGTTTATCCATACCATTGTGGCGAAGGCCATGCCTGCAAGATGCGATCTCTGTACACAAGCATCATAATTTTGTACTATGTAGATACCTGTCTGGTCTTTGCATGTTTCTGTTAGGCTTTGGACTGGATGTGTGTACCTAATATTCTTTATTGTTTGATTTTGCTTTGGCATCAGGAGTGATGACGATGAAGATCAACATGATTTATACCAATCTGACTCTGAGACAAGGCACTTGCCAGTGGAGAATCACACTGACAGTCAAGTTAATCTCCACGGGTTAGGCAATACTGTGGATTTGTATGAGGTGGATCTTCATCGAGAGCAAGTTGAACTAGAAGGTTCAAGTGTCTCCCCTCTGCATGAAAGTTTTGATTCACAGGGATCAAATGAAGTCCCACAGCTCGATAAAAAGGATGACCATTTAATTAGTGATGAATGCGAGGTAGAGTCCTCCTTATATCCTGCGGAAGATGTCACTTCCAAGGCTGTGGATTTTGAGAACAATGGCCTCCTTTGGCTTCCTCCTGAACCAGAAGATGAAGAAGATGAGAATGAATGTCTTCTGTTTGATGATGATGATGGTGAGGGAGATGCCGCAGGAGAGTGGGGATATCTACATACCTCCGGCAGTTTTGGAAGCGGTGAGTATCGCGCTAAAGATCGATCAGGTGAGGAGCACAAGAAAGTCATGAAGGACGTGGTTTATGGGCATTTTAGAGCTTTGATAGCTCAGCTACTGCAGGTAGAGAACCTTCATACGGACGAGGAAAACAGTGAAGATGGTTGGTTGGAGATAATTTCATCTCTGTCATGGGAGGCTGCAACACTGTTAAAGCCTGATATGAGCAAAACGGGAGGTATGGACCCTGGGGGATATGTGAAAGTAAAATGCATAGCGTCTGGACATCGCCGTGACAGGTACAACTGCAGTTTTTCGTTTCTTTTATAATTCGTATTTCCCTCTAATATTCTACAATATTCAAGTCAGAAACTAAATAGCATCTTATGCTCTAAATTGGTATTGGGGAATTTATAATATTGCACCGCTTTTAGATGATCCCTTGACATGCATAAACCACGTGCTAACCGGAACTGCAAGAGTCAAACTTAAATCTGTTGAACTGGTTTTGTTATGCAATGGTTTCTCCAGATAGATCATGCAATTTTTTTCATAAATAAAGTTAACAAAGAGAGGACAGACGTCAAGCTGCGCTTGTTGGAGGGGGATATCATGGACTTAATTTGTTGTTTTAATAACAAAAAATGGAATTGCGAGAAATAGCAAGGAAATTAGCTGGGTGCTTTGAAAAATATCCTATCTAAGGATCCGAACCTATTACAAGGGAGCCAGGCCCTTGAAAGGAGTATTTGGTATCATTTCGCAAGCTTTGTCCAATATGATATGGGAGTCGAGGTGCTACAAGCTCCGTACTAAAAGCACTGACTTCCTTGTTATTGTGGCGGTCCGTAACGCGTGAAATGAACCAGGTAGGCAGGACATCTGTGGTGGCCCCCGCAGGTTGAGGAGGTGGCTCCCATTATGTAACACTATGTCCAAACCGTTTTCTACCCTACCCGAGATGTTTTCAGGAGATCCAAAGTACTTCTGCTTCGTTGCTCCGAGGCATGAAAGGGGAAGTGGTGCCTCTATCTTTAGATATCAATGGTATCAGATATAGAAGCAATATCATCTTGAATAACTAAATCTGCTGCCAATAATGTCCTCTTTTAAATCTGTGCTTTTGTGTCTAATCATCAACTTTATATGATGCGGTTCTAATGATACAAGCTGTGTGCAATGTCTCCTGTTTCATTCAGAGATATATGTTGATTACCGACACATGGCTGCAATGTTTATTTTATCTTCCTGACGAATTGTTCTATTCCCTTTGTGTAGTATGGTGGCGAAAGGAGTTGTATGTAAGAAAAATGTTGCCCATCGAAGGATGACCTCAAAAATTGAAAAACCACGCATTTTGATTCTCGGAGGAGCTCTCGAGTATCAACGAGTCTCTAACCTCTTGTCAAGTTTTGATACTCTGCTGCGACAGGTTCTACTTGCTTGTCCTTTTCTTGCTTTAGTCTGGAAAGTAGTCATTTTGTTAAAGCAGGGAGTTATAACATTCAATCCTGCATGGTTTTGCTTGATCTTTTAATTTCTTTTGATATCTAATAATTTCATAATGGAAAAGAAAAAGAGTACATGCCGTTTTCAGAGTACATAAAAAGTTATCTCATTTATTAGTGCATGATTATGAAAAATTGGTTCTGAGTTGATTTTTATAAGTTTCACCTTTTCATCATTGTAGGAAATGGAATATCTAAAGATGGCAGTTGCAAAGATAGATGCACAACACCCTGATGTTCTTTTGGTCGAGAACTCAGTTTCGCGGTATGCGCTGGAGTACTTGCTTGCAAATGACATATCCCTCGTTCTTAATATCAAGAGACCACTGTTAGAACGCATAGCCCGCTGCATAGGTGCTCAGATAGTTCCTTCTATTGATAGTTTGTCAGCACAGAAGTTGGGCTATTGTGATAAATTTCACGTGGAGAAGTTCTTGGAAGAACCTGATACTGCAGGACAAGGAGGGAAAAAACTGACAAAGACGCTCATGTACTTTGAAGGCTGTCCAAAGCCACTGGGTTTCACCGTAAGTTCTCAAATGTAGTGCATGTCTACAAAGATGTAGTAGAATGTAAAGAATGGAGTAAAAACATGAAGTTTCAAGAAATAGGATAGAAATGCGAGTTAACTGATTTTATTGCTGTCAAATGCTTCTGGTTCCTTTTTTTAACCTTGATTTTGGCTCCTTATGCTTACTATCTTGAATGTACAGTAGTTCTGATTCTGAAGAAGTATTAGGTAGAAATTGCCAAAATTACTTGTGCAACACTCATAGGTAGTGATCTTAAAGATGTTTTTGCCCTCTGGGGAGTAGTTAGCTGGAACTTGGAAGGCCATTTAATGAACTTACTAGTAATTTCCTTTTGCATTCAATTTAGATTTTACTGAGAGGTGCTAATGGAGATGAGCTGAAGAAAGTTAAGCATGTGGTCCAGTATGGAGTTTTTGCTGCTTATCATTTGGCATTGGAGACATCTTTCCTTGCTGATGAGAGAGCTTCCCTACCAGAACTTCCACTGAAATCCCCTATTACCGTGGCACTTCCTGATAAGTCATTAAGCATAGAGAGGTCAATATCAACAATACCTGGTTTCATGGTTCCTTCAAATGAGAAGCCTCAAGGTTCTGAAGCTGGTGCTGAACCCCACCGATCTAACAGTGTCCCTTCCCCTATTGTGTCGCCATTGACAACTGATAGCACTGCTAAAAATCTGGAGATGGCGTTTTCAGCTTGTTTTGCTGATGGTTCTGGCAATCTCTCTGCAAATCTCATCAACTCCATTACTTCATTTATGTCTGCTCCTTCCCGGAGGAAAGTTGATTCTGATAGTCATGACAGCCTGTTTACACTTTATGGTGTATCTGGGATACCTGAGCAAACAATCTCCGAGGAAAGCAATGTTTCCAACATTGACCATCCTGTACAGGGTGATCACCTCACTGCTAACATTTTTGGGCCTTTAGATACGGTGGTTAGAGTTCCTATGTCAAATGATGCCCATGCGGACAATTTTGCAACAGATGCGCCGCTACTACGTGATATGGAAGGTGCATTGCTGCAACAGGAAAGTAAAAACCTTGTGGTTGAATCTGGTACTTCGAAGGAAGAGTTTCCTCCATCACCTTCTGACCATCAGAGCATTTTGGTCTCCTTGTCATCACGGTGTGTATGGAAGGGTACTGTATGTGAAAGATCGCATCTCTTCAGAATCAAATACTATGGCAGCTTTGATAAACCTCTGGGGCGATTTTTACGAGATCATTTATTTGATCAGGTATTATACATCTTCATTGAAAGTTCTCTGTGTTCCTTTTTATTTATACTTAAGCTAACATATCGTTCCCATGCTCAGAATTATCGATGCGATCAATGTGAGATGCCGTCAGAAGCACATATTCAATGCTACACTCATCGACAGGGCACCCTCACTATATCTGTTAAGAAGCTACCGGAAATCGTTTTACCTGGTGAAAGGGATGGAAAGATCTGGATGTGGCACCGCTGCCTGCAATGTCCACGGTCTAATGGTTTCCCTCCAGCTACTCGAAGAGTGGTGATGTCAGATGCAGCTTGGGGTTTATCTTTTGGAAAGTTCTTGGAGCTCAGCTTTTCTAATCATGCAGCTGCTAGTAGGGTAGCAAGCTGTGGTCACTCTCTTCATAGAGATTGTCTTCGTTTCTATGGGTAACCTTTCATTTTTCCTATTAGTGGATCTTAAAAAAGAAAGGAGTTTATGAGCAAACTGTGCATCCATAATTATGACCAAAAAAAAAAAATAGTAGATCTGGGCAGAAAATGAAGTTCCGCTTTGACAATATCAAATTGCAATATACTGTTGGTCTTTGATGCAGTTCATTTGCTAGACGGCAAGTAGATGGACTGAGAACTTGGAAAAAAATATTAGTTTGAACATTGCCGACTGCATTCACATAGTAAATTCTTTACTTTCCCCTGCTTAACTGCTTACCTGTGTTGTCTATGCAGTGCTAGTAATGTTTGTAGCTCTTACAGTATGTGAATGTGCAGATTTGGTAATATGGTCGCTTGCTTCCGGTATGCATCTATTGACGTTCACTCTGTTTATCTCCCACCTTCCAAAGTGGATTTTGGCCGTAAGAATCAAGAGTGGATACAAAAAGAAGCAGATGAAGTATGATTCTCAACTATCTGACATATGTCTTATTTTCATTTTTTGAATACACCTGATCGTGTTGTTTGCTTTCTGCAGGTGGTCGACCGGGCAGAGCTTCTCTTTTCGGAAGTACTAAATACACTTAGTCAACTTGAAGAGAAAAGATATGTCGAGGGCCATGTTCCGAGTTCATCAGAATTAAGACGTCGAATTGTAGAGTTGGAGGGTATGCTACAACAGGAGAAGGCAGAATTTGAGGTATAGATATCTCCTGTTTCCACTCATTGAGCTTCAAGTATTGAATATATTTTCCTATAGCTAGCGTTTTGCTGTGATAAAACTAAGTTATTCTTCTTCTGTCTTATTCTGAAATTCACAGGAAAGAATTAGTGATTTGAGTTGTATTGACCGCTATGACCTGATTTTTTCTGATGAAAATCAGTCATGTTTTGCCTGTTTGGCTTGCTCATCGTTTACAATCATATTTAATCGAAGCTTTGGAATCTGCACAACTGAACTTTCGATAGTATAATGTATCTGCTAGCCAATGGTGAAGAACAATCTCTACTATATGTCTCAGGAATCGCTTCAAAAGACGTTGAAAAGGGACGTGATGAAGGGCCAAGATGTGATTGACATTCTCGAGATTAATCGTTTGCGGAGACAATTACTTATCCAATCTTTTATTTGGGATCATCGCCTGGTTTATGTGTCTAGTTTGAGTAGCAATGTTGATGATGGTCCGAGAAGCTTGAGCTCAGAAGAAAAGGTGACTTCTTTTCATAAAGATGAGACACCTTCCGAGGTGAATGTAGCCTCCAAGGAAGAAACAGTGGTTAGCAATTCTCAATCTTTCCGTTTGGATGACAGAAATACTAGTCTGGAAGGAGGATTTGAATGCCAAAGTGAGCAAGGTGGTGATGGCGGTCAAGATAATCAGATGGGTAAAAGTGCAAGTTCCAGAGAACAAAAGCAAGCAGAAGTCTCTGCAAACACTAATGCCTCCGATCAATCTGAGCCTCTGGAAAGTGGGACAAATGTTCGCAGGACCCTATCTGAGGGGCAGTTTCCTACACCGCACAATTTGTCAGAGACCTTGGACGCTGCATGGACTGGTAAAAATCAATCAAATATGGCAGTGAAAAAGGAAATCTCCTCTGCACTTTCTGATTCAGTCATAATTGATACTTTGAAGGGAGAAGCAGTGGCTGAGGGGTTGGGTGTGAATGACTATGCAGAGGACTTAAGCAAACTGAAGGTTTCCAGTTCTTTGCCTCCTTTTTCGTCGCCCAAGGACTATGATGATGCGATTGAATCAGTTAGCTGGCTAGGAGTGCCTATAAGCATATATCGCTCTTTTAACAAGAACATCTTAGCAGGATCTCAAAAGCTCGATATGCTTGGAGAGTACCATCCTATCTATATTTCATCCTTTCGGGAGTCGGAACTTAATGGTGGAGCTCGGCTGCTTCTGCCTGTTGGAATCAATGACACTGTTATTCCTGTTTATGATGATGAGCCGACTAGCATGATATCTTATGCATTGGTATCATCAGATTATCATAGTCAATTATGTGATGAGGCTGAAAGAGTAAAGGATGCCGATCCCGTGGCTGCATTATCATCTTTGGATTCCATGAGTTTTCATTCGTTTCAGTCATTTGATTATATGACTTGTGAAAGTAGAAGTCTTGGTTCTGGAGAAGATAGCATGCTATCAGTGTCTGGGTCTCGTAGCTCCCAGGGCTTAGACATGCTATCAGTGTCTGGGTCTCGTAGCTCTCAGGGCTTAGACCCACTGTCATATACTAAAGCCTTGCATGCGAAGATCTCATTTTCAGATGATGGACAGGTGAAATATTCTGTAACTTGCTACTATGCGAAACGATTTGAAGCTTTAAGGACGATGTGTTGCCCATCTGAGATGGATTTTGTAAGGTCCCTTAGTCGTTGTAAGAAGTGGGGAGCACAAGGTGGAAAGAGCAATGTCTTCTTTGCTAAGACATTGGATGATCGGTTTATCATCAAGCAAGTCACCAAGACAGAGCTAGAGTCATTTATCAAGTTCGCTCCTGCCTATTTCCAGTACCTCTCTGAATCAATTGGCACGGGGAGTCCAACATGCTTGGCAAAGATTCTTGGGATTTATCAGGTATATGAACAAGGACATCTCAAGTGCTCATTTGATATGCGTGTTAACCTGATAATTTATCAATCTCCAAGTTTGTGATCGTGGACATTATGTCCTTACTCCTTGTGAGATTTTGTAGGACCACTGCCAACTGTTCCAAATGCTTAAGCTGTTAGATGAAGGCGTGGTTTAATATTTAATTACTCTAACACTCCCTTACGCTTAGTCTCGTCTTTTTTTTGCCTAGTACTAAGCGTGGACAAATTTAATTGGGGAGACAAATGGGGCATGGAAAGTTTTGAACTCAGGACCTCTAGCTCTGATACCATGTGAGATTTTGTAGGACCACTGCCAACTGTTCCAAAAGCTTAAGCTGTTAGATGAAGGCGTGGTTTAATATTTAATTACTCTAACACTCCTCAGCCGGAAGGGCCTAGGCAATGCCCAGCCCTTTGCACCAGGGTCATTGATTTGATGTGCCATCTAACCAACTGCAATCCCTGTAGGTCATCCTGTTTTGGGCACTTTCACGTCTTGGATTGCAACCTTTGGTGATCAAATGACTGCTACTTACGTAATTGACAAAGTCGACATTTAATGGGACATATTATTGTGCGATCTTTAACCTAATATTGGGCTTTTAAATTCATTGGAAAGCAGCTAGCTTATGAGTAAATGCTATTGCTTTGTTTTATTACACCGCAGTGAATTCTTAAACCGTAATGTTGAAGTACTAGAAGAAGCTAAATCTCTCCCACATCCATAGCTATTGACCTTGAACAATTTTTTAAAAGCATAAGGCTACCCAAATTAGGGAACCACTAAGCCTATCCTTACAAAGAGCAATTCTGGTTATTTTTGTATCCAATCTTCGTGCATATATCATGCCACATATTGTGCCATGATCTGATAACGATAGGTTAAACTTCAGCCCTAAGCTTACGACTTTTATTTCCATTAAATATGACACCATACTGGGCATGTCAAATTTAGTGTGAATTTGGTTAGAACTAATTTTCCTTTAAGTTGATTGAGTGAAGAAAACATTTCTGATATTCACCGGTTGCAGCTAATAATCCTTATCACTATTAACTCATATGTTAGACAGCATTGTTGCGTCTTAGTTTAATCGTCGATCTACTTTTCGTCTGCAGGTGACAGCAAAGCATGTCAAAGGAGGTAAAGAAACCAAGATGGATGTCCTTATTATGGAGAATCTTCTCTATGGGAGGAAAGTGACGCGGCTTTATGACTTAAAAGGATCTTCTCGATCTCGCTATAATCCTGACTCCAGTGGAAGCAACAAAGTTCTGCTGGATCAAAACTTGATTGAAGCAATGCGAACTTCACCCATTTTTGTGGGAAATAAGGCGAAACGGTTGTTGGAAAGAGCTGTCTGGAACGACACTTCTTTTCTCGCGGTAATCTCTCCGCTCTCTCTCTCTCTCTCTCTCTCTCTCTCTCTCTCACACACACACACACACACACACACACAAGCATGCATGTGCACTGGTAAAGCTAATAATTCCCTGGATGGCTTTCTGTTGCAGTCGGTGGATGTGATGGATTACTCGCTTCTGGTCGGAGTGGATGAGGAGAAGCATGAGTTAGTACTTGGGATCATTGATTTCATGCGTCAGTATACTTGGGACAAGCACTTGGAAACATGGGTCAAGGCTTCGGGCATTCTTGGCGGGCCAAAGAATGAACCTCCAACCGTAATTTCACCCAAGCAGTACAAGAAAAGATTCAGGAAAGCAATGACTACCTATTTCCTCATGGTCCCAGATCAGTGGTCACCTGCAACTATCATCCCAAGTAGATCACAGTCCGATTTACAGGAGGAAGACGCACAGATGGCCCTTCAGTGAACCGATGCTCCGATCTACGCCTGTAGATTTTGAAGCTACGATTAGGATAAGCCCTCTATTTCTTGACTCACAATTTTTTTTCCTTTTTCCCCGTGTCCATTCTTTTCCCTTGCCGGGTTCTTCATGCTATCTTTCAAAAGAGCATAGATATCTTCATTGTTTTGTAGAAATTTGCAGAACGAGGCTGGTGAAGCCACAGCGACCTGTCAGGGGTAAATTATTAGATGGCCTTGATAGGGATATTTTGTACAGAAGTAATCGTGCATATATGAAGCATTGCAATGTGTATATGAATCCGTGTGAAGTTTTGCCTTGAATTGAATGTCAATTTCCACCAATATTGACGATGGTTAATACAATCCACATCCAATCCTTCATTCTTCGTCTTCGCTTTTCGTTCTTCATTCTGTAGTGGCTTCTCCATCGAGTAAGCTCCGGCAGTGAGCATGAGTTTACTAGCAACTCGAGATCATCACTTTGCATATACAGGGTCGGTGCCATGGCTGCTTTCACAGGCTTCCAATTAATTAGATTAAGGTCAACGCTTCAGATTCTAAAATGTAGTGCATTTTTCTTTTCTCTTAAATCCATCTGTTCTGTTTTACCCTTCAGAGTTTGTTTAAAGCGGGGATCCGTTTCTTTGTTTAGAGCGGCGATCCGTCAAAAACGATCTCGGGGAATGGAATGGAAGCGGAAGCGGAAGCGGTTCGCCCCTTTAGGCATAGAGTGTTACATTTTGATGGGAGAATATAGCTTGTGCTCATAATTCATATCCTGCAACTGAAGAAACTCCCTGGCCTTTTGACACTACACTTCACATTCACAAAGCCATTCTGAAGAAAAATTTCAACATTTTGACCAAGTCAGCCACTGCTCAGCAGACAGTGTTTGAAAAGCTATTCTAGCTCAAGTCCTCTTGTAGAATATCTCCCACCTCCACTTTGTACAATGCACCATCTTCTGCAATCCGAAGCCAATTTTGTTGAAGAAGATCAATGATGTCAGCATCCCTGAAACCATTCGAGATGTTCAGATAAAGCTGATCTACTTTGTCGATTGTTGTAAGAGAAATAGAGACTGTGTTTGAAAGTCATTCACCTGGCTTCGTAGCAGTAGGCAGTTCTCGGAATCTTTCTGCGGAAGCTCGGGCCCTCGTCGTATCCTTCGCAAATAATCTCCCCGCTCTCATCTCGGTAACATACTATACCTTCACATTGATCCTCAAAAACCTGCAATAGAAAACCAGAATCTAAGTATGAAAAGAAGATGAGGTTGGGTCGCCGAAAGTCGTTTTCTACCGCGAATTGATCATGTTCTATGTTGAGTATTCACCAAGAAGGCAAGTCTCACTCGGAAAACGAAAACTGGTCGGGTAAAGATCACTGTGTGTACCTGGTTCTTCAAGGACGATTGGGTTCGGACCGCAGTAGCTCTATTGACCGGAAGCCGGTTGCGCGCAAGCATCGTAACCGATCCGACCGGCTTCATAATCCGGCTCGAGTCCCATAGAATCATCCGAGGGGATTTGGGGTATGTCACAGCCATTGATCTTATGAAGCTGTGCAAATAAGGAGATGAACTGCTGACCTTAAATGAGTGAGAAGGAGGAGACTTGAGCACAAGGATTTTTTTTTTATTGTTGGGTGGTGTGTATGTCCTGCTTTGTGAATGGTGAGGCATTGATATTTAAAATACTTCATGTCTATTGTCTAGTCATAATGCATCGTATTTTGTATTATACTAGAGAGGTAGGTCCATAGAGCTTATCCTGTAAAATGTTCATTGATGACTTTGATTTGATGGACTTATTTGAAATCCCACCTTCTAATTGTCCACCTCACGTCCTGATACCCCACCTAAGCACGTTTCTAACATTTCCTTTGGCCCTGACAGAACAATTTCCCATTGAATAATAAAATTTGTATAACGACTTATAAGTTTCGAATAATGTCACGCCTTACGACCATCAATGTTGTCTGGTGGTAAATAAGAAGAGCCGTTTGTTGGGGGTGTGGTTCATACTCTTCATCGATGGGAAGGTCAGAACAGGTTTAGGTTTCGTTTGTTTCGCGGAAACTGCGAGGTTTTTGGAAAATGTTTTCCGAAAGTTATTTTCCAGGAAAATGTCAATGTTTTCCGGTGTTTGGCTTAAATGTGAAAAAGATACGGAAAATGTTTTCCGTCTTTGGTATGGATTTGATTTTTCTCCATGGACTCATTCTAATAATTTTTTGTTTTTGTTTTTTGCTTTTCATTTCTTTTTAAAAAACTCAAAATTTTAAATTATTTATCCTTTTTATTTTTTATTTTTTATTTTTTTATTTTTTATTTTTACTTTTGATTTCGGCCAGTCACCAGCTACAGCGACGGTCGGCGACTGGGCGCAAGCGAGCTCGAGGCTCGGCCGGTCCCAGCAATCTTGGGCTCGGCCAAGGCTGGCGAGACACGAGCTCACTGGATTGATTTGTCCAAGGACGATGTTGCTTTAACGTTCCTGGCAATGCAAACCGGTTACAGACACATCGACTGTGCCCAAGGTAACGATAAAGAGAAAGAGGTTTCTTTCTCATTGTCTTTTGATTCTTTATGAGTATGCAGTTGTTTATATAGTTGAAAAGTAATTTGTATTACAGGTAGGCGTGGCATTAAATGAGCTATTTTCCTCAAGAATCATGGATCGAAATGAGATGTTTATGACATGCAAGTTGTGGTATGCCTTCATTCGCCCTGCGTCTTGAGGCAACGATTTTAATGTCTATAGTTTGGAGTTGGTTTCAATGAACCACGGCAATCGCAAGTTCAAAGCTCCGGCCCTATGGCGAGGCTGGAGCTCTCCGGCCTAGGTCGAGCCCGAGATCGTCGGGACCGGTTGAGCCTCCAGCTCGCCGGCCCTCGTCATGGCCGATCGCCAAGGTCCGCGGTCGGCGGAGGAAGGAGAAAAGAGAAAAAGAAAAAGAAAAAGAGAAAAAAATAAAAAATAAAATTATCGAATTTTTAAAAAATAAATAAAAATGAAAAGAAAGTAAAAAATAATTATAAAGGAAGGAAGTGTGAAAGAGAGGAAGAAGGAAAGATGAGGAAAATGTTTTCCACACTTTTGAAGAGATTTTTTTCATGGGTGGAAATTTTTTTTCTAAACTGACTTATTTTTCACAAACCAAACACCGAAAAATCCGGAAAACGTTTTTCGGGAAGTTGTTTTCCGCTAAACAAATAGAGTTTTAGTTTAAAAATGAATCTAGATAAATTTTGAACTATTTCTCTATCAAGCCGGGGTTCGAAACCCGTATTTCTCACTTCGCAAGTTTTGTACGCAATTAATTAGCTTCTTTCACTTGTAGCCGTCGCGTGATGCATCCGAGAAATGTTCGACAGCTAAAATAAATAAAAAATTGAAATACGAATATACATATATTTTTTTCCTCACGATCCTTTTGGGCCTGGATGGGCCGATCCAAGATGGGCCTTTAGGAGTGGATTTACTGGGCCTGGTGATGCTCTCATCTCAGTCTCGCCTGCTTCGACCCCCACTTGACTTGCTTCACAAGAAGGGTTCTTCGCTAAAAGCACCCAAAGACCGAAAAAACCACTGAACCAAGGAGCACGAAGCCTCTCCAAGCACTCCAAACTACGACTCTCGAGAACCCCTCAAATCTCCAGGTAAGCTCTCGATTGGCGAATCTGTAAATTCGATCGGTGTCTCGTTCGACATTCCGGCGTCGCGATTTGTTTTCCGGATCCGCGGATCGGAGGGTACTGTTTGGAATCGCGAGACGTCGTGGTCGATTCCCGATTCTGAGATTCGTTTCGCGGTCGCAGGTTGTGAGTTGAGCTCGTCGCTCGAGATGTTTCTCACGAGGTGAGCTGCATTTGATTCTGTGGAGTTAGCCGGGGGGCTGCTAGGGCTTTGGGGGACCTTGGAAGTTTAGCTGAGTGGTTTTTGTCGTTTGGTTTGTGCAGGACTGAGTATGATAGAGGAGTGAACACCTTCTCTCCAGAGGGTAGATTGTTTCAAGTTGAATATGCCATTGAAGCCATCAAGGTAAAACGGGCTTCCTTCGCCTGCTGCTTTTTTTCGGTTAATGTCGTAGAAATGAACTAGTGACGTGCTGCTATGGAACTGTTTATTGAGCCGGTTGATGATGAGTGGAACTGTGTGGATGTGTTTGAATTACTGCAGTTGGGTTCGACTGCGATCGGATTGAAGACAAAGGAAGGTGTTGTGCTCGCTGTTGAGAAGCGTATTACTTCGCCCTTGCTGGTCTGTTTTCTTTTAGTTCTTCGTTTTATTTCAAGTGCAGCCTGCATTAGGGATGTTGGGCTTTTTTGGGTTGTAGAGTGCCTTTGCTGGTCTTTCTAGTCATATTTTGGATTGTTGACCGACTTTTCCGGGTATTGTAAATATATATGACTTGATGGTTTAGCCACTTCATGTGATGGGAAATGGAATGTGTGTTTACTTCTCTGTTGATGATATGAGGGAATAGGTGACCTCTTAAAATGACATTCAAGTCCCTCGTACTGATTTTCCCAACAGTGCGTGTGTTACTGGACATGATATTTGCACACGAAATCGTAAAGACCTTGCTTGATGTTACACGGTTCTTTACTGGAGTATAATTATGTCAGTTTTTCCCGAGTCAATGCACTAAATTCATGAACAACATTTCTCTATTTTGAATGCTAAATAATGTTTTCACAGTATGGTAGTTGTGGACAATTTTACATTGAGTTCTTACCATCATGGTTCTTCACTCACTGGCAGGAGCCGAGCAGTGTTGAAAAAATTATGGAAATCGATGACCATATTGGATGTGCCATGAGTGGCTTGATTGCCGACGCCCGCACTTTAGTAGAACATGCTCGGGTGGAAACTCAAGTACGGGCTGTCTTAATTCTTTGTCCTCCTTTTTATCCTTAGCTGATTGTTCCTCATTTTATTATTACGCTGGATATGGTCTGCAGAATCATAGGTTCTCATATGGTGAGCCCATGACAGTTGAATCCACAACCCAAGCCCTTTGTGATCTTGCTTTGCGATTTGGCGAGGGTGACGAAGAATCAATGGTAATACTGTTTAGTCAACGGTCGTGCATTCTTTTTTTCATTTTCTGCAGAACATATCTGAGAAAAGCCATCATTGAGTTTTGCATATGAAGATCAGTTTCGATATGGTTGGTGCTTGCTTTGCCCTTTAAATTCCCTTTTTGTCTCATTGTTCTTAGAAATGAGTTGCAGATGTTCAACATTGCTGTAGAGTTTTACTAGGTTGCTTAATGCTTGTTGCTTCTTATGCTTCTTTTTTCCTTTTGCTGGGAATGATCTTGGGGTTTCTCCTTGACCCTGCTATGTCAAAAGACCAGAGTTTAAGGAATATGTCTTTTTCCTAGGGTGAAAAACTTTGCTATTAGCAGTTGGAGATTCTGTAATTTGGGCAGAAGCCAGGTGTCAGGGCATAGGATGCATAGCAACTTTGTTTTTTGAGATTATCGAGTCTCTTGAGGGCCATCTTTCTCTAGCAGGGTTGGTATCCGAGGATACACTAGACATGTACACCTGTAGTTTCTAGTTTTCAATTCTGCTATGTGAACCCAAAATATGGGTTTGAATTTGAGGGCAAAAGATGCTTCAATTCAGCACCACCTTGTTTTTTTTTTTTTTTTTTTAAATGAGCGTATGTGCATCGTGTATTTTAAATTTTTTTCTCATGGGTGATTTTCCTGTTGTGCAGTCTCGTCCTTTCGGAGTCTCTCTTCTCATTGCTGGACATGATGAAAATGGACCCAGCTTGTAAGTAGACTTGAACTTTTATGTGTTTAATCACAGTCCAAATGCTTGCAAGATACAAGATTTCCTTTTTTTCTCATGCCTTGAGTATCTTTTATTGCTGGATGTGGAGGAGCTAACAGGATCTGATTTGGCATAGAGTTTGAAATTCTTTGTTGTGATTTAGTAGGAGGATTTTTCAGTTGTCATATGACTTAAACTCAATGATCAAGCAAACAACCTCTAGCATTTTCTTGCTTTTTGTTACCACAATGGGCTGATGTGTCAAAGCTTCTACTTTTATGGTTGCTTTCCAATAGTGCTCTCATTACAATGCAACATAATACCATATCTACTAAGAAAGTTTTAAGTGTCCTTTCTACTAGTTACTCATAAAAAGGAAAATTCTGTCTACTAATGCTATCATTTAACCTAAAAATGTCTTGACTCATATTTTTTTATGGCAACGTAGTAAGTTTGCTGTTTTTATTGGGCAGTCTCTTTTAGATTTCAAGATCGAAAGATCTGCACTTATCATTTCTAGCAAAGAATATGGTGTGTGTTCTTACACAAGTACCATGCTTAGATAGCAGTTTTTTTTAATTCATATCTTGTCTAAAGCTAGGCTCTGTGATGAAATGATCTCTGTTAATTATTTTAATCGTGAGCCTATGGAAGCTATATTTTCTCTTCTTGAAGTTCTAGCATTTCTCCTCTACTTGTGAACTACACGAATAAGTTTTTAGCTGTGTTGGACTGAGTCACATGGTTCAGTAATTATTACAACAAGCTGGATTTTCTTCTTTCAATCAACTTTTGCAGAGGTACCTCAAATTATTACTGAACTTGAAATGGCTGCATGTTCTACTGGTAGTGTTTGCCGAATACTACAGATAATCCTTTTAAACATAAACTGCACATATATTTCTACACAACTACGACAAATGCAGCCTTATATCATTACTTGAGGTTGGTTATATGAAATTTTTGCGCCAATGCGCTCCATGTGTCAAGTCATTTCTAAACTATAAGTGCTTCATATTTTTTGTTATTGTCTCTAAACGCTCTAACTCTCAATTGGTAAAGGAGAAAATAACAGAGGAATGACTGTTTGGATCGAAACTATGACTACTATTTGTTATATACTTGAGATGGATTTGAGACTCTGAATGTCTTTTCGCTTGTTGGCCTGTGCTTATCAATGTGCCATCCATGAGGGCCTTGGGTTATTTACTCAGAAAAGGACCTTTTGCTCGACAGATACTATACAGATCCCTCCGGCACATTTTGGCAGTGCAATGCAAAAGCCATTGGGTCAGGTTCAGAAGGAGCAGATAGCTCATTGCAGGAGCAATATAATAAGGTATGTGCTTGCATATGATGGATGTTAGCAAAGTTGAAGTTACCATACTAGGTCATCACACTCTTACCTGGGTGAATACATCAATCTGTCTTTGCATTTGCTGCAACTTTTGAGAAATGCTGGTGAATCAATTAAGATTGGTTGCAGGACTTAACTCTTCAGGAAGCTGAGACAATTGCTCTTTCCATCCTCAAGCAGGTCATGGAGGAAAGGGTAATGCGTCAACTGAATTGCCTGTGTACTTTTTCAGTGTTGGTTGACTGTCCTCTTGCTTGTTTTATTTTCGTAAGTGGATTTTGGTATAAATATCAGGTGACGCCCAACAATGTGGACATTGCAAAGGTGGCTCCTACATACCATCTCTACACACCTGCTGAGGTGGAGGCGGTCATTAGTCGACTATGAGGAGATTCTCCATGGAACTTCACATTTAAAGTAATGTTCTTGGCGTGTGCCCACCCATGCGTGCTTTTGAAGAATTGTTGCCTGTAATTGTACTTTGCAAAGCCAGAAATTGAAAACTGTCGTCCTATTTTGGCCGGGTTATCATTCCAGGACTAATGATGTGGATTATACAATTTCTGCCCCTAATTTGAATGGAAATAGTGTAGAGACAATTATTTTACCCTTTGTATCTATCCACTGGAGGCAGTTTATGGATGGCCCATGAACGTCAAGAGTGACGGATCTTCCTCAAATCTTTTTACTCAAGGAAAACTTTCTCGATTGGATTATCTCAGGTCGCTCTAATAGAAAGATGCTCTTGTTACTCTGCGACAGACTCCTGTGCTGGAGTGCACCCATTGCTATGCAACGTGCATATGCATCAGGGTTGGTATTGCATGAATTTCTCTAGTCCTTAAATTTATCTTGGGTAGTTTCTCATTACAGCACTAGGAAAGATTTGCAGTTGCAGAGGATGATTTACCAAGAAATGGAAGTGCACCACATGGGCAGGTCCTTTAGTCTTCTAAGCGAAGTGGTTCTCGACGTCTCGTTCTTAGCCAAAACCTAGCACGACGGGCAAAAGTACAAGAAATGGGCCCCTGAACTTCTCAGGACATCTTAACTTAAAACAGATGCTCATACATTTGTGGCGAACAGATTGCATTTTATTCGTAGATCTCCGCTCTTGCAATAGTCATCTACCTTATGGGCTCCCAAAAAAGAAAAATATCCAACTTCCTTCCTTCACGGATTCTTGAAAAACAGATCCTTAACCCCTCGGTTCATCTTAAAGGTCCGAAGTTTTCGTGAGTTACAACGTTTCGTTTACAATAATGTAACGAGTCGATCCGTTTAAGACTTGAGAATCCGGTCCTCGGCGGACCATATAACCGCTCCCTTGCCTCTAGTCACACATTTTTCAAACAATGGAACATTGGCTGACATGAAAGTGGGACCATTTTTGTATTGATTCTCTTTTTACCGTTTTCATAAGCAGTGTACAGCATATCAGAAAATCGAAACGATAGAAACAAATTTCAATGTCAATAAGTGGAAAACCAAAAAAAAGAAAAAAGAGGAGGAGGATGGAGTTTTCTTTTCTCTATCGGGCACTTTACGGCTCAATATCATTACCATTATCGGATTATAAAGCGGCATCAAATGTCACGCTAGTTTGAGGCAACCAATCACTCCCTTGGATGAAGGACCCCACCGTGAACTTCCCGGCCTCGGCCGCCGTGAGCGCCGACTTGTACCCGGCCCACGTGACCCGTTGGGCCGTGCTCGACCCTGGCCCGCTGTTTTGGTACTCCCCGTAGAAGATCGTCCTCGGGGGGTCCACGTTGGTGACCCACTCAGTCCAGCCCTTGGGTTTCAAGGAGGAGTCAATAGTCGACTGCATAATCACAGTGGTCGAGTAGTCTTTCCAGGGCCTGCCGAGATACGTCGGAGCCGTCACGTTGCCGTTAGCGGCGATGTCGCATTTCTGGATCGAGATGCCGGTGTTTTGGTTGGGGTCCTTCTTGCCCTGAGCCGTGATGGTGTTGAACTGGTTGTCCATTGGCTGCCTGGGCTGGATGTTGCAGTTCTGGAAGACGACCGCGGAGTTTCCGAATATGAAGTCGATGGTGCCCGTGACGTCGCAGTTGCGGAAGAACTGGCGGTTCGAGTGCGCGTAGAGCGTGTCCTGGAAGGCGTTGAAGGCACAGCGGTATATCACCGACAGGTCGGACCCGGACCGGAACGCCACCGCTTGGTGCTTCGCCGCGCCGGCGGTGTTGACGAACCCCATGTCTCTCGCTATGAAGCCTTTACCCGCAACAGCTGGTATAAAAGATCACATCACTTGGGTCAGAATTTGACACAACAACATAGATAAAACAATGAATCAGCACTTAAGCGTGTATTAGGTTGTCGACATATTTCAACAGAAATTATTGATGACTTGACCAGAATTGGCTCCATGTTCGGATGCGGCAATTGCGGGCGAAAAGAGACCACAGCCCACACAACAGCGGGGCAGGTTTTCATGCCCTGTTCGGCAACTTTCTTTCACACCAAAGTAGTAAATAAAAAACATGACAGATGCAGTGGCCGAAGACCCATATTTTTTAGTGTACTTTTTCAAGTAGAGTTCAGCGATTTAAGACGAAATATGATCAATTATGATTGCTATTATAAGACGATATCTTTTCATACAAGCGCATAAAAATCAAATCTTGACCAGCCATAAATCAAGGAGTAGTGGGATGGGACAATGTGGGACAGGATGCGGGCAGTTTGCAGAAATGTCACGTTCATTTACGCCAAAGCATGGACATGGTTAGGGCAGAGACCCCCAGACCGACGGACAACCTCCACATTAATCACATCAACAGACAACATTCGCGAGTGGGGCTCTCACGAGATCAAGATCGTCCATGTGGGGACAGACAAACAAATCATGTGGTTCGTTGATCTGGTAAGCCATGGGCCCCCGCCAACCAGAGCCCCCACACCTTCCATTTGGTGGAGCTCGAGGATGGGTCGGGTCGGGTTCACGCTGCACATGGATCAGCTAAGAATATGGAAAGAACGGTGATGGTGGTGTCTGAACAGAACCGGATCCTATCACGAGTTGCCACCTTGCCAGCAAATCACATCCCGACAATTGCCACGGCATTCTGAGTCAGGGCTTTAGATTTGTTCTTTGTTCCTCGTTTAAACGTTTGATTGGAACTGAGACGTCACTTTCCATAGGTGAATTGCTTCTCCTACAATGTTTTATTGGGCGAATCAGCTGAAATTACTTCCAAAAGCTCCGAGTCCTAATCTTGTTGGGTATTTTTCTTGTGGGTCGAATCGATTAAGGATAGAAGAAGACGAAAGCCAAATGCCAAATCAATGGAGGACACTCAAGCAGCAGGTGGTTCACTTCACATGGCAGAGCAAACGAGACAATTTATTAAATGACTCACCGAAGGTCGCCGTGCTGAACGTCGGAGTCCCGTCGATGAAGTTCCGGCTGCCGGAGACGATCGTCTTCGCCTTCCCGTCGCCGTACATCATCACGTTCCACTTGCTCTTGTCCAACACCACGTTCTCCTTGTAAGTCCCCGCCTTCACGTGGATCACGAACCTCGACGCGTTTTTCTTTGGGACGGCGTCCACCGCCTCCTGGATCGTCTTGTAGTCCCCGCTCCCGTCCTGCGCCACCGTCAGGTGCGGCGCCGCCGCCGCCGCCTCGTCCTGCAGCAGCCTTCTCTCCGCCGCCCCGAGCCAGCTCGGGAACTCCGACGGCGATCCGAGCAGCTTCCGGTGGATCGGGATCTTGAGATCTGCCAATAGGCTGATAATCCTGGTCACGATGGCCAGGCTGTTACTCACGAACTCGGTCGAGTTCTCCATGGCAGCCCTGACGTCGTTGACTAGCGTCGAGTTGATCTCCTGCAGCGAGTCCAGGCAAGTCTCCTGGTCCGTAATCGCCGCGCTCAGCCACGTCTTCATGTCGTTGATCTTCGACGAGGACAGAATCGTTCCGGCGCCGACCTCCAGCGAAGAAATCGAGTCGTTGAGCCGGTCGATCGCGTCCTCGAACACGCCCGCGCACACGGCGAGCGCCGCCTTCCCCTGGGCGTCCCCGGCGTTGGCCTTGCTCGCCAGCTGGGCCGCGTAGCTCGGGAGCTTCTGGAGCTCCCTCATCGCGACGGCGAGAGAGAGCTTGAAGAGCTGCTCGGGATCAGTGGCGTTGGCGGTCTCGGCGGCGGAGATGCTGGAGAAGCAGGAGTCCGGGTACTGGGTGACGCTGCACACGGCCTTGAGGGAGGCGGACGGGGTCAGCTCGGAGGGGGGAGCGGCGGAGGAGTCGTCGGAGCCGGAGCTGTTGCGCCGGTAGACGATGGTCCCGGCGACGGCGGCGACGATCACGGCGAGGAGGAGGACGGCGGAGGCGACGAGGATGACGAGGCGGCGGCGAGTCCGCTTGCGGAAGGCCTGCTCCTCCGCCTCATCCACCTTGCCGTAGCCCTTGAAGGACTTCATCGTATCCATTCTTCACCCTTCTTATCTCCTTCTTTCTCCCCTCCCAAAACTCCGATCAGATCTGAAACCCAAACCGATTCGAGTTCCTCCGTAGTACGTCCAGTGAGAGCGAGCGTGTGAAATGCGAAGTGTTAGAGAGAGAGAGAGAGAGAGAGAGAGAGAGAGAAGAGAGAGAGAGATGCTGTGGCTTTTGGGAAGACACTTGGTGCGAGAGCATCCATTTTATAATAAGAGAGAAACAGAGGAGAGAGAATGAGAATCTTCTTTTCTCTCTCTCTCTACACCAGTAGACGATGGACAGCGAAAATATCTGGTCAGAAAAAAATGAAAAAAAAAAGTGAAATTTGAGAGAGCGGAGAGATTCGCGAAATGCTTTTCGGTTCGATGCTTCGTTGTTAAGGTTTTCGCACTTTCGAGTGGAAGTTGTCGTGTTCGACCACCACAAAAAAAAAAAACAGAAGTGAAAGTTGTCGTGCATGGCCATGGTGGCCAATCGATGGGTGACATGTGGCGCTTCACCTTCCCGACCAACTCAAATAACTTTTACTTAATCGCCTCCATTATTAGCAGCAGCTCGCGCCTCGCTTGCTTTATCATAATTAGTAATAATCTCTCCTCTCGGTTTCTTCCTCGAGCTTCGACTCCAATTTTTCCTTTTTTCGTATCGAGTCGAGCTCGAGTTCGAGACGCTCGGGGCTTCGGGACCGATGGGCTCGGAACTCGCCGCCCTTAGATCGGACGATGGCTTGATGCCCTGATCTGATAATTGGATCTCATCGTGAATATGTCGGGACATTTCGTGGCTGGCTACCGCCGAGCATCGCGAAAAAGAACATATAGAATCGTTTTTTAATCGGAACATTTCGCCGCACGCCTCGTATTGACTCTATCGAGAGCGCGAGTTCTTTCCTCCTCGTGATTATCGAGTTGACTGTAATTCGAGCACTCGAGATGTTATCGAATCGAGTCTAATTGAAGGCGCAGTAATCGCCTCGCGAATATACGGAGTTCGAATCTCGCGTGGGCCCTCCTACGCCAAAGGTTTCCCAAACATATAGAATTGGAATGAGGTATAAGTTAGTACAGAGAGTCGTGAATCCACCAACTTGGGAAACCATCTCACGATATCCTTTTTTGTTTGCCTAACCTCCATGGAGGGTTTCGGCCGTTTTGGAGTTTAATGAATGGACATTTCCTAGATTCACTGAGGCTGAGTCAGCAAAACTGTAGTGGCAGAGAGGTTAAATGGATTCAATCTTCGCTTTGCAGTTAATTAAGGGTGGCGCTTTTTCCACTCCCTTTATGACTTAGACACTCCCTTTTTTTTTTTTTGACCATGCAAGGGATGGAATGGTCAAAACACACAAAATGGGAGTGTCCAAGTTAAAAGGGGAGTGAAAAAAGCGCGGTTCTTGTTTAATAATTCAATTTTGAGATTATGCTATGTTTTTGTGGGACACAACCCAGCTGTTCCCGCAAAGGCCAATTGGCGTCCCGCGCTATGTCTATGGCTTCCAGCCACGTGCGAAGCAGGCAGCTCACGCGGCTCGCCCATAAGATCCGCTCGGAAACCACCAAATGTCCCGTCGAAATCACAAACTGTTTTTTTTTTTTTGTGGGCCGATTCACGATCCCGAACTTGTCTTAATCTTGGATTTGTCCGGTACATGAACGGCCCGGGCCCCGAACTGAGGAACGAGCGACGACCAATTCTCCCAATTTTGTCAAGATCCATCGTGCAGCATCGATTGAACTTCGTGATCTAAATTAAGTCGTTGTTTGCGCGGGGTCCAATGATATTTTCGAATCGCCGTGAAACGATTGCTCGAGACTCGGCGAAGGCGCTTGATGTGAATAAGCATGGTCTTTGAATGTTCCGAAACGATGGCCTGAATAACAAGGTATTGTTTCGGATGATACTTGTGGCGTCGGTTTTAGTGAGCCCGAAGACAAGACGAAATTGAGCACGCTAGGCGTGCGACCAGGAATTTGATTTTGCATAACACTGCATTCGATCAAATAATGTGTTTTGGCTATCTCCTCAGGTTTTTTCACGTGTTTTACCTTAGAGATTAATTCTGTTATGCATGATTCTTATCTATGGTAAAATAATAAAATACTAAGGGTGAGCGGTTTCAGGGTCTACCTGGGTTATTCTTAATTGAACCATTTCAGTGAATTATCACATTTAATAATTATAATTTACCATTACAATTCACCGGCCGTAACTCATGTTTAGACGTACGAAAAATATGAAATATTAACAAAGTAAAAGTCTCAGTCATGGATATCGCCGGAAATGGAAGCTCGGACTAACGGTTTCAGATTAAACACTCATTCATCGGACGCTGTGGAATACCGCAAGATCACACGAAGACATAGAACAAGAAAAACACAAAGATTGGTACGTGGAACCTGCCCGTCGAAACCGATTCCCCAATTATTGAAACCTGAAAAATCTACCCTACATACCCTGGAATTTACCTTGTTTCCATCGGTTCGGTTCTCCGATTCTCAATTCTACCTGGGAACCATGCTCCCCCTATAAAATACTAGATGTACATAGTAAAATGCACATTTTACTCTTTGATCACGCGAATTCCACTTGAATATCACTGAATCCGAAGACTAAAGATGCATCGGGCGATTCTACCACGCACTCCTAAAACCTATCCTATATAGTTTACCTTCATTCCATTAAAAAAAAAACCTAATGTTTACATAGAAATTTGTTCTGCTACTTAATCGATCGAAATGAGAAGAAAAGAGAGAAAGAAATTAGAAAGTTGGCCAGTCAAGTGCATCATGCATGTGGATGTTCGTGCAAAATCCCCTCCATATAAAAATCACAGGCAAGGTCAACTTCACGCATTTGCACGCTTTGTCTCGATTGATTAATTTATGCTCAGCGTCATTTTCTTCGACAAATGACCTGATAAAAGGCGAAAAGCTATTAGCCAAGATTCATTCATCTTTTTTCTTACCAACTATGGAATGATGAATATTATCGGTTAGGCTTCCGGTAATGCAATATTTAGCAAATTGAATGATTTTTTTTTTTTACTCATTTGATTGTCTCGGGTCAAAGCCGATTGTGATTTTCAAACGTAACTTAATTTTATTCGACGCTAATGTATTGATATTCGAGTCTGACTTGAGAGTTATCAAACAGGCTCTTAGCGCGTCACACCCTTAAGCTGATGCGAAAACTCTTGACGATTCACGCACTGCCGATGATTGCGCCCTATTTGCCCCGTTAGCCTTATTCCATTTAGTTTGCATATCTTTCCCATTTTATTTATTCTTAAAATGCAGTTTGAATGATACGAAACCCACGAGACGCGAACAGAAAAAAAGACAATTGAATTGGTCAACGCCGAAAATGGAATTATTTAAAGTAGCTTAGCTGGCGTATGTCCGAACATTTTTTTTTTTCTTACTGAAATTATCTAAAGTTAAATTATTTAAACGGTTCGGCACCAACCTGATCAGGACCGGGAGGCCCGTTTAGACAGCCCAAGCCCAAAGGGAGAGTACGAAATAGATGGGCTTATGTGCAGTTATATAAAGTTGACCTGAGATCGGACCGGGCCGAGAGCTGGCCGACCGGACGGCCCATTAGCTCCCTCAGTCTTGAGCCCAACAAAACCAGAAAGGTCGAAGCGATCTTCTGCTTCTTCGTCTCCTTCTGGTTCCTGGTTATACCGCGCCGTTCAGTCGCGTGGTCGCTTGCAGTCGCGGTTTAGGCTTCCGTCGCCGAAGCAGCTTCCAGCTCTCGAGGTACTTCCTCGTTCCTCGTCCTGCGACCTGCTGTTGTTGTCGGTGTTGTTTCCGACGGTTCGCTTCTCCTTCGGTTTTCCCACCACGATGTCTTTTCCGTCTTACGTAGCTCCGTTTCATCCGTTCTCACCTTTCCTTTTTTGTTTGTATCTTCCCTTTTGGCTTCAGTTGCCTGCTTTGTTTCTAATCTTTAGCTGACGAGTCGCTACAGGTGGTCTGGAGTATGAGATGAGTTGACGCTGTGTGATCTCGTTCTCGTGTAATCGCGGTTTCAATGGGTTTCGAGAGCTTATAGGTTGTCGGCGCGAGCTTACTGTTGGTTTGAGTTGGGTCGTAATAGCTGTGCTATAGGGCCTGCTTGTTGCGAGGAGTTTCTGGTTTTCAAGTGTTGCTAGTTCGAGAGTGACGTGTTTTGGTCGTTTCCTGTTCAATTTCAGTGCGCTCTTTCGTTGTTGTGGCGTCTTTGTAGTGCAATGTGATCACACGCATACTTATTGATTGCTTGATTTTCGGTTCAATATGTTGATTGATCAGAGCAGCAAGTATTTTAGTTCTGGGGTATTCAAACAGTAGTTTCCTCTATGTTCGGCTGTCTATGCCTTGCCGAATTCAGATTACATTTATGTCTTATACAGATTTCATGCTCGTGTTGCTCATGTTAATCACTCATGCGAGTGTATTTGCGCATAACATGTCCTGTAAATTCTCTCTCTCTCTCTCTCTCCCCCGTATTTAACTTTCAGCAATCTTATTTTATCTTATTTATTGGCAATTGCCATGCTGTTTACAATAGAGGCTGCTACCATCAAGGGGTGCATGGTTTCTGTTGGTTCAAAAGTTTTACAATCGAGAAGGCACAAAGTTCATAGTTCGGTGGAAGATAGACCCATGGGTGAGGAAAATAGGTCACATAAGTCAGCGAGAAGGAAAAAAGGCATGAACAGGAGAGCAAAAGAACGCGATTTTGGATCTGGCGGAGATGGTTTTGGGAAATCTTCGCATGGCTCTGGCAAACACACGAAGTTCTTGAAAGGACAGGATACTAGGATTTCGAAATCCCCAATTATAAGGTGATTGGTCTTTGGAGTTAATTTGATGCTTGATGATGGTGCATTTGTGTACTTGTGGGTGTTAGGCTTCTTACTGAACCATTCGTGCTCTAGTGATTTGTTAACACGAATTTCTAGGTTCTATGGTTATGGACGATGATTGCATGACTGACTTCCTTGCAGGAAACAAGTAGATCCTATGACGACAAAATACTTTTCAGATATTGCGAATCTTTTTGAAAGCAATGGAGTTGAATTAGAGGAGAGATCTGTAATATGTGGTAATGCTCTGGAAGAAACCAGAGACAAAGAATATGAACTGGCAACTGATTACATCATAAGCCACATTTTGCAAAGTCTCCTTGAGGGCTGTGATGTGGACCATCTTTGTGGCTTTCTTCGAAGTTGTTCGAGGGACTTTCCTCTCATCGCGATGGATAGATCTGGTTCTCATGTTGCTGAAACAGCTCTAAGGTCTATAGCTACGCATCTTCAAGACGAAGAGACCTATTCTGCTATTTTGGAGACCTTAACAATGATATGCAAGGTATAGTTTAGTTTTTTTCCTATCTGTTTGGATGAAAGAGCTAGCAACTGGAACTATATATGCTCTGCAGAAACTCTTTCGATCGGTTTCTTTAAAGTGGCTTGTTTGTCAGTGAATTGTATCACAAGATTGTGCATTCTCCTGACCATGATTGATTAGGTGAACTAATATGAATGTGCAGTCATTCATGGAAATTTATCTCTCATGCCTATCAGGTGATTGTTGAGAACCCTGCTGACTTGATGTATAACTGCTATGGCTCACATGTTCTTCGGAGACTTCTTTGTCTTTGCAAAGGAGTATCATTAGATTCGGCAGAATTTCAGGGAACTAAGTCCTTAACAAATGTAGCAGAGCGCTTGAATCTTAAGACATCTCGCCCTGATGAGCATGCCCAGCAGAATCTTGGCCATGGATTTCCGGGTCTATTCAAAGATCTTATTACAGGGATGCTTAATTGCACTGCAGACGATAAGACCTTGCTAGTTGATCAGTTCGGCAGTTTGGTCCTCCAGGCATGTCTCTGGTATACCCTCCTAATGTTTCACTGTTTTTCATTTAAAGCTGGCGTAGTGTTGATAACGGCTCCATGTTGCCTTTGGGATTTGTCTAATAGTTCGCAATCCATTGAAAGAATGTGCATGCATGCACGTACATTTGCGGAGAGAGAGGGAGGGGAGGGAGGGGAGGCAGTTTGGTCCTCCAGGCATGTCTCTGGTATACCCTCCTTAATGTTTCTCTTTTTTTCATTTAAAGCTGGCATAGTGTTGTGTGAGAGAGAGAGAGAGAGAGAGAGAGAGAGAGAGGGAGGGAGGGAGATTGCTTCGGCAGTTTGGTCCTCCAGGCATGTCTCTGGTATACCCTCCTAATGTTTCTCTGTTTTTCATTTAAAGCTGGCGTAGAGTTGATAACGGCTCTGTGTTGCCTATGGGATCTGCACTAATAGTTCCCAATCCATTGAGTTGACTTCTTTCTATCAATGCCATCCTGAATATTGACTGGTTTTATCATGGCAGACGGTTTTGAAGCTATTAGCGGGGGATGATGAAGAGCTGGGGCAGATAATACCTATTCTTCTTGGTTGCAACAAAGAAAGTATCGCGGAAGGGAACACCATTGAAATGACTGCGGGACATGAAGTGAAAAATCTTACGATTGAAACTTCTTACAGTCATTTATTGGAGGTAAGATGCCTAAAATTGTTTTCTTCATTATTGGCATCTTATATCTTCTTCCGAGTCTTTGCTTTGGTGACCATTAATTCATGGTTCAAGTGAGTTTGTCTTTATTGTGTAATTCCGTCATTGTTGACTTTTATATAGGCAAGTACAATGCTGCCTAAAAATCTATACCATCGGCAGTTTTCTACACTGCTAGGCAATATATAGTCCCTTATTACGTTCCACTGCAGCCAGTAGTGTAATTTCACTGATCATCAGTGTCCACTTCGTTTTAAAAGGCTAATGGCCTAATGATAGAAATGACAACCACATGCTCACTATAACGTCCCACATGCTTTCACATGTACCTTCGACTTTGGTAGTAGCCTCTTTAGTGCTACTTACTGAATCGTTTCTTTTTTCCCTGCATAACTTGCAGGTCATTCTGGAAGTGGCTCCTGAATACTTGTACACTGATATGTTCAACAAGATATTTAGGAATTCCTTGTTTGAGATGTCTTCTCATCAATGTGGGAGCTTTGTCGTTCAAGCACTAATTTCCAAAGCGAGGCATCAAGAACAAGTATGGCTCCCTAGATGCTACTGGCCATTTTATGTTTTTCATTTTCCACCTTGGCTAATATTTTTCGATGCTTTTCTTTACTTAGAAGACATATTTTATTGCACGATTTCTTTTGATCAACTGGTTTTTCTTTTCCTTTTACTTCAGCTCTATTATTCTGCACCTTTACATATTTTCTAGTGTGGATATGTTTTAGTTACATAAATGTTTGTTCTGTCTCGTCCAATTATGCCTCCTTAAATGCCACTGGCCGTTTTACGTTTTTTAAATTTTCAAGCTTGGCTAATCATTTCCGCGCGTATCTTTACTTAGAAGACTTACTTTATTGCATGGTTCCTTTTGATCATCTGGTTTTTCTTTTCCTTCTTCTTCAGCTATATTGTACTGCGCCTTTTACATTCTTTCTAGTGTGAATTTTTTTCTCCAGTTACATAAGTTTTCTGTCTCTTGTCCATCAGATGGTGTTGATCTGGGAGGAACTTGGAAGGAAGTTTAAGGATCTTCTCGAGATGGGAAGGTCAGGAGTTATTGCTTCGCTAATTGCTGCAAGTCACCGGCTTCACACCCATGAACATAAGGTTGGTTACCTTCAAGGCAGTTTTTGCGTATACCTGCTTAACAAGATAGCCAAGGGAGCCTTGTCCATTAGCCATGGCCAAAGCACATCCTTTTCTATTGTATACCTATTTGGGTTTAGCTCATTGATAGATCTTACTTGTTAAGTACCTTGATTTCCAGTCTCACAAGTGAAAACTATTCTTTTGTTGTTCATTTCGGTTTTTGATTTCCCATTCTTGTTTGACAGTGTTGTCAGGCTATTGCTACTGCAGTTTGTTCGGCAGATGATCCCCCAGCATGTATTGTTCCTCGGATATTGTTTCTTGATAATTACTTCTGCTGCCAAGATCAATCCAGTTGGAAATGGCCAGCCGGTGTGAAAATGCATGTGATGGGTTCTCTGATTCTGCAGGCAGTTTTCAGATGTCGCAATGTATGTTCTATTTCTTGCATTTTATGGTACTTTTGCGTGACATCACTCTCCCCAACCAGCTGGGTTTTATATGTACAAACTGTAGATACTTGTATGCCTTGTAGTAAAGTTTGCTTGTTGCTTACAATCTAGCATCTTTTAATCCCCTTAGTTTTGCATCCATCAAAACTCATGTTATGCTCCCAAGACAATGAGCATTATTCGACCTTCTCCTGCTCCTGATTCAAATAATTATTTTGCAATACCTGGTGTGCAGGAATACATACAGCCTTTTGTCGCTAGCATTACATCGATGGAAGTGGACCATCTGATGGAAGCAGCTAAAGATTCTGCTGGTGCACATGTTATTGAAGCTTTTCTTGATTCAAGCGCTTCTGGAAAACATAAGCGCAAGCTGATTCTGAAGTATGTGGTCTCTCCACTTCCCTGGTCACAACAAATTCGCATGCATGTGTTTGCAGTATTTCTTGGAATTTGAATCTTTTGTATTCCTATATTTCTGCTCAATTGAACTCTGATATGGCTTTCGCATAAGGAATTACAATTTGCCTGGGTTCTTTATGAAGGTTTCAGGGATATTATGGAGAGCTTTCAATGCACTCAAGTGGTTCTTTTACTCTTGAAAAGTGTGTCACTGCCAGTAATGTCTCACTCAGAGAGGATATAGTGTCGGAGTTGTTAGTTGTGCGAAATGAGCTCTCCAGGACAAAACACGGGCCTCACCTGTTGAGAAAACTTGACATTCATGGGTGAGTTAAAAATATCTTGTTTAAGATATGGAGATTTGAAGGATGCTCCGTCCTTTAGTCGTAGGTTGCATATTTCGTGGTGGCGAAACAAAATTGGTCTTGTACCTCTGTGCTGATATTTAGTTGTGTCTTGAGAAATTTCGCCCACATCTCTTGATCTTGTATGTAATTACGATCTCGGTTACCTTTTGGTCATCACACACAGATGTGAGAAACTGAACCTTAACGTGTTTGCTTAATGCAACAGATATGCATACGACCCGGATCAATGGAGGTCAAGACAAGCATCAAAACAGACGGCTTATAATGAATTCCGTGCCATATTTGGCTCAAGTGGAACCAAATCTTCTGGGGATGACAGCTTTCCTACAGACACTAACACTCCCAAACCAGCATTTGCAAACATAAAGCAAATGAGAAAAGAGATTGATTATCGCCTGAGTTCCGCTGCACCGTCTTTGGTGAAGTCGGATTTTAAGCAACACGAAGGAAGAGCTGAACATCATAGTTACAAAGGAAATGACTTGAAGAAGAGAAAAGGTCCTGGTGAATTCAGTAGTACCCATCTTGCCAGTAAAGCTACTGAGAAGGAAGCGAAGAATAAGAGATCATTCAACTCTTTTGACAAGTCAGATAAGAAACGGCACAGAATGGATGACCCTTCAAAGGTTTCTAAAAAGAAACCAAAGAAATGATATCACCTGGCATTCCTTTTGCCAAACACTGTAACATCTGCCTTTGAGCTGAATATCGTTAAATTCTTACATAGTCCACACTTTTTGCATCTTTTTTGTAACCTTCAGTTAAGCTGATAGTCTGTTAAGCTGAGAGTCTGAGACTCTAGTGCTTACAAATAGTTATTAGTATTTCTTTGTGTAGCTGCACAGAGAGTCGCATTTCATAGGAGAGAACCATGTATTTACATTCATCAAAGATAGCATTCTGAGAGTTTCCCCAGACAAAAGAAACCGTATTCTTTCACTATGAATTTCGGCACAAGTGCCTAGAGTCGAAATCTACTGTGAGTCTACAAAATTAATAGGTTTCTACTGAATAAAAAGGAAATGCTGGGAAATCTTTGTGATTGACCTTGATCTTTCGGCTGCGTCTTTTAGCCATCTCCTTGAGAAGCAGGACCTCATTATGAGAAAGTCGTGCCGGATAGAAGATGGAAGTTCCTTCAAATGGGCGGAAATGCGAGGCTGATGAAGGGAACGACTACTTGTTCTGGATTGGGTTGGATGTGCTCGGAGGTATGCGCCGAAAGCTCGAGGCGACTTTCTTGTAAGGACTCTTCCCGTCTGTCTGCATCTCCTGAGAAGCCGACTCCTTGCTGGATTGTGAAGAGCTCCGCTGTGTCAAAACTCGACCCTCGACACGAAGCTCATTCGGGAAAGAAGAAAGAACCAGTAGCAGTAAGGTAAGTGCAGCCACTTCTATGGATTTGAGTCTCATGGTTCCAAGAAATGCTCTCAATAACCAAGAACCTATGTATCTGCTTCTTGTTCAAGGAAGGATGTTTTCTTTTCAATGGGAAAACGACCACCTATGATGAGCGTGTCTGTTTAATCTCTTGGATTTAAATACCCCATCATCTGCCATTTCTTCAAATTAGGTCGTTGTGGAGATTTTACAAGATCCGATCCCAGTGGGATCATGTGATTATGTTTGACTGTTAATATTGCTGTTGCATCAGTTCTGACCTTCAAGATTCGGCTGGGGGGTTTGATTTGAACCTCATCAGAAGTCACGTGATGAGTCACGTGGTTATTTTGTTAATCCTGATGGGGCTGAGTGCAAATGGGTCGATGCTGCATTGTTAATTCGGCTTCACAGTGCTCACTGCTCAGTGCACATCGGATCCTTAAGCTCATGTGGGAAAGAAACTGAAGTCGGTCAGTTCCCTCTTAGGAACTCATCAGGCATGTCTGAAATTCAACAAACCCACCAGGGATTTCAGCAGGAATTGGTTCACTTTCCTTGGATTCTGATGACGTGTCCGAGTCTTTAGCAATGGTTCTAGTCAGACGCACAACAAGCTCACTGTCTCGGTCAATGCGATAAGACAATTTCTAATCAGGATTTATAGTGTCATTAGTCATGCCAATTACCAATGTGGTTGTTCGTTCCGGAAGAACCGGCCAGTCACAGTGACTTTGTTGCTCAAACAAGTACCTTTCATTTTTTTTTTTAATCGAGTGGCCGGTTCTTCCAACGTCCAAGGTTTTATCGACTAGTTAATCTCTCGGCGCCTTTTGTCATCCGACGGCCGAATTTCCCCCATCATCGAAGCCTCTAAGAAAATGAATACCAACCCAGCTCTCGGCTCTATCGATATGCAATGATGATTGGGATAATTACGCTGCAATTAAGTCTTAAAACTTTTAAAAAGTCCAATCAAGTTTTAATACTTGTCACGAAAGTGAAATCGAGTCCTGACAATCAAGTCTTAAAACTTAAAACTTGTCACGAAAGTGCAATTGAATTTTAAAACTTTTAAAAAGTGCAATTAATGATAGGATTTTATTATACAAATTTGATAAGTTTTAGGACTTAGATTGCATTTTTTGAAAGTCTTAGGACTCAATTGCACTTTCTGACAAGTTTTATGACTTAATTACACTTTTTGAAAGTTTTATGAGTTAATCACACTTTATGACAAGTACTAGAATTTCTAACGTAATTATCCCATAATATTTTGTAAGTTACTGTTTTTATGATGATAAACAGTAACGTTAATGAGTGACCTAAGATTCTGACAGCAACCATCACTTGGTGGCCTAAAATGCAACTTCATGTTTGCCTCTGCCCAATAATCTTGATCACATGTCTTTTGGAAATGAAAATCGCGTTGTCATGTGAGAAAAAAAAATTCAAAATTCATTACCAGCTTCCCCCTCCCCCAATCTACACTTAGAAATCTCTAGCTTGAAAATCCTACACTTGAGTCGCCAACAAAAAAAGAAAGGAATTTTTTCGACTGTAAAACATATGGTTTTTGAATTTGGGTTTTGTCGAAATATTGTAGTCAAGGCACACGATAACCGGTAAATAGAAAGTTGGGAGATGTTGAAATTGTCCTTCATTACAATCCTATAGCAAGATCAGCTGAACTGATATTTTAATGACATAATAAAGACATCATAACAGTTGAGAACTTATTCTAGGAAACATGGCACCAGCTGATGAACTCAATCTAGGACAACACATGTCCCCTCTAGTGAAACTTATTATTATTATTATTATTATTATTGTTTGTTGTCCTTGTTATGAAGCTTGGTGGGAGTTGGGATTTAATTGGACATTGTGGGAAGACATAAGGTCGCGGATGATAGTACCACTCTCTTTAATTGCTTGTTGCTCTTCCATATGATTGAACAGAAACAGGAGTCTACCCAAAATGTAATGCTACCAACGGACGAGATTCACCTTCAATGTGATTCTCATAGCTTTAAATTATAAATCCTACATTAGTGAACTTTTCTTTAATGTGAAATGTCAAGCAAATTACTTAAAGAAGACCTTATTAACATAATGGCGATAACACGTACTATGATACAGATCACCAGCATAATGTATTAATGTTGACCTATACCGAATCAGTTGATCAATCAAGTATCGGCGTGCTTTTTCGTATGCCCTTTTTTTCATAGATGTTGATGGATTTGAATTGGATTTTGGACCCAACTCAACCCGCAAAAACCCGGTTTGACTTCCGATGAGGTCTTGAAATACAGTTAAAAAATGAGAATATGTCGTGAAAAAAGAAAAACGATGCTTATGATCGATTTATCATATCAAGTATATAAGAAATCGCGACATTTGCGTTACAATTTTCTGCATGTTGAATGTCCTAGTCCCCATCTAGTTTCCCTAGAGAAAACGTTGCCCTGCCCGTGTTACATCAGAAAGTTCGTCAAATTCGAAAATAATAGAGAAAGTCAACCTAACCCTCTCCTTTATCTCAAGCGCAAAGTCCGAACTACCCATTTCCTTTCCATCTAGACTCCTTCCAAGCGAGGGCAATCGTCTTCCTCCAAAACAACCCCCAACTCGAATTGTCGAACTAATGTTTTATGCGCTTAAAAGCAATATTAAATATTAAAATTTACAAAATACAGAATTATTTATTTTGCCTTTTTTGCGACGGGTGGGCCACCCGGGAACCGAGAGGCCCGTCGGAAATAGCGACGCACGTTCTCTCTTTCGCTAATTCATTCACTCCTAAGGATCGCGATTTCCTACTGAGAGATTGCCCCTATAAATCTCCGCACAAAGTGAATTTCACGCCAGAAATTGATTCCGGCCGCCGTTCCAGGTAGGAAATCTCCTCCTCCCCCGACGGGCTCTTCCTCTCGCCGTCGGTGTCGATTCCTCTGTTTCCGCGTTTTCTCAGTTCGTGTGGGGTCGCGATTCCGGGTTCTTCGGTTGTTGCTGTCTGTAGATCGATCTGTTTTGTCGGTCTCTCGAGGTTTTGTATCCTGATGGAGTCATGCGCTGATCTGAATTCGGAGTTTTGACTTCGATTAGCGAGGGTTGGCGGCGTCCGGGACTTCTGTGTTTTGATGATTGAATTGGAGTCGAGTAATTTTTTCATTTGTTTTGCTGCGGTTTGGTTTCGGCGGAATTCGAGAGTGCTTGAGCTGTTCGGCGGAGGTGCGCTAGGGCCAATTAGCTGTTTTCGTATTTTGTTTATCGAGCAGCTTTGTAGTTCTGTTAGGGTATTGTTGGGTACTGCGAATCGCAAATTGCCCCGTTTAGGAGTTGGCATGGCAGGTTTTGAGGAATTTGTGAGATTCGTGGTGCCATAGGAACAGGGGTCTGAGTGGGTTCTGAATGGTACTTCAACTTCAATCGTCATCATTTCATTAATTCATATGGATGTAACTTTCTGGAGGGGTGTAACAGGACATTTGCAGTTTAGATGGGGTTGGTTGTTATGTATATCAGTTTGTTTATAATCACAGTAGACTGATTGTTTTAAATCCCGTGCAAAAGAGAACAGTTACTTAGGACTTAATCTTGTCAATGGTTCACATTGGTGTGGCTCTGAGTGTTGTCTTAAAAGGTAGTTTCAGTTCGTTGTTCTCTAAATTTTCTTTGGTATGAACCATTCACTACACGTGAAGGGTGCTTGTAATTGAACGGCTTTGTGATATTGCATGACCGCATGTTTGAGAAATGCAATTTTATGTAAAAGTTAGTATCTTTCGTGTTGTGTTGATGTGGGTAGTTTCTTCCCCCAATTCTCTGTCATCCAAACCTTTCCTTTCACTATATTTTGGTGTACTTGCATGTATGTCTCGTCATCTCATTAAATATCATCTCATGGTACGCAGCCTGTAGTATTGTCCCCCATAAAGAGAGAAAGGAGTCATCGATTTGCTCATCGGCATTGAAGCTCTGAGATGGCAGAGAAGGCATGTATTAAGCGTCTTCAGAAGGAATATAGAGCACTCTGTAAAGTATGTCGTCATCTTTTTCTCTATTCTCATTCTCATTTTCGCTATCTTGACTTCTTTTTCCTCCTCAATTCATGTTGATATAGTTATCCATGGTGGTTGTTTAATGAACTTCCCCTACGCATTCTTTGGATAAGTGGAACAAACAAGCTATATCTTTGTATAATGTGTTTTTAGTGCTTAAGAAGCAGGTTGAGTAGGCATGTTGGCTGTTTCCTTGTTTTCATGATCTGATCGAATGGCTTTATATCTAACGTTTTGATACTCTGTTGAGTGTTCTCTGGCAAGTCACTAAGATAATTTGGTTGAGATGCCTTCATTGATCATACTGATTATAGTATAGCAGCATTTTGCTGCATCGAGTCTCCCGTCGGTTCTTTTTGTATATTTAGACTTATAAAGCTTTTCTGTTGTTGAATTTGCAGGAACCTGTTTCCAATGTTGTTGCACGTCCTTCCCCAAATGATATTCTTGAATGGCGTAAGTCCTCATTGAGATGAAATGTAGTCTGCTTGCTTTGCAATTTTTTGTGCATAAGTCATGGTACCTTCTCACGATCATAATTAAGGCTAGTATAGTGGATTTAGCTTATTGATCTTGCATTCTGAGTTTTTGGTTAATGAATCCTGTTAAGAACTTCCATGAGTTGGCTAGTTTTGAGAACTTTCTTTATACTTTTATCTACCTTTAAGCTTCTGAAAAAGTGATTCAGTATGAAGCCTTGACCTGTTGGAAATTGTTTGACATCTTTCCTTCTGCTTTTACTTGCTGTCTTCTGCATTTGCTGTCATAGTGTTTAACTATTATCGTACTTTGACTTTGGCATTCTTCAATTTTGGTTTTCTAGATTATGTGTTGGAAGGAAGCTCAGGAACCCCCTTTGTAGGTACTGTAGATTTTTTTTTTCCCCGTTAGTGCTCACTTTGACTTTGCAGGTCATATGGTAAAATTCTGTTTGAAATTGCTGTTATCATTGTGACCAGGTGGATATTATTATGGCAAGATCAAATTCCCTCCAGAGTACCCGTATAAGCCCCCGGGGATCACGTAATTTTCTTTCAAATGGAGTCCTCGTTTATTTTAATGGTGTTCAATGTCCGCACCTACTTGAACTAATATATATTCTTATTCGAGTTTGTTTTCCCTTCTTGCAGCATGATCACTCCCAATGGGCGTTTTATGACTCAAAAGAAAATATGTCTATCAATGAGTGATTGTAAGAATTTAATGCCTTGAATAGTAAGAGTCTGTTAGTCATTTCTGCGAGACGAACTTTTGCTCAGGTTTTGTTTTTTCACTTTGCAGTTCACCCTGAAAGTTGGAACCCGATGTGGTCTGTTTCAAGGTACTGCAGATGCAAATCTATATGGCTTCCTTGTTCTCATCTTCATATGCTTTTACTTGCCAGACTGTAGATGAAATAATATAATTCCTTCTTTTTTTGTAGAAAGAAAAACTCTTGAGCATTTTTCTAATTTTGTCTATTATTCCTTCCAGCATACTCACTGGGCTTCTTTCATTTATGGTGAGTTCATTAGCTCCATGAATACCTATATTGCTTTGGCGCAAGCTACTATACATTTGTTTGTCACTTGTTCATTCATCACGTTCAGATACTTGGAAGAGCAAAATAAAACACGTCCTTCCTTACGTCTTTGAAGGTCATTAACATGCCTCGCTAAGGGCAATCGACTTTACATTGCAGATGGACAATAGTCCTACAACTGGCAGTGTGAACACCACAGCTGAAGAGAAGCAACGTCTTGCAAAATCATCTCTTGCTTTCAATTGTAAGAAGTAAGTGCCTATGCCCAACGAACCCCCTCCAAAAGGAGGAAGGAAGAAAATAACGTGCATGAATGTGTGGATCCAGAAGTATACATGTTAGGGCAGAAAAGGAAACAAGTGGAAGAAATGTCTTATTGTTTTCTTGTTTTCTCTTGCAGCAGTACATTCACGTGTCTTAGTTCAGTAATGATATCCTCATATGCTAGATGTGCGTATGGCATTTTATGTTTATATTTCTTTTGACAGCCAAACCTTCAGGAAGATTTTCCCGGAGTATGTCGAGAAATATAACCAACAGCAGCTGTCTGAGCAACATATCTCAGAGCAGGTTGTACCTGAGCACCCGAAAGATGGTAATACTGGCGCAGATAAAGATGGCAACACCACGGGAGCACAAGTGAAGAACTTGAATACCCCAAAGGACATGAGAAGAAACAGGAAGCAATCATTCCCCACCTGGATGATGTTGTTGCTGATTTCCATTTTTGGTCTTGTAATGGCGCTGCCCTTGCTTCAACTCTGATCTTTCTATCGCCACTCTTTGGTATAATCAGACCTAGAAAGGACAGCTGCTTTACATTTGTCGTGTAGCTAAGCCTAACCTGTGTATTGTATAGGAATCACTATTCCGAAAGGGTTTGGTTGCTTAAATGATGCTTTTGCCTTCTCTTATCTCTCTCACATTAGTCGATCTTGTGAGAATACATTTTGTGAAATGTGGTTTGAGATGAGTTTGTAAATGGAGTCATGCCGTTGGTTTTTTCATGTTATTGAGCTTCATAGGTGGCGGGTTGTCATTGTTCATTGATCGAAGACGAACATGGCATAGAAAAGCCATACTAGAATGCACCTTTTCGGAGTAGGATCGTCTCGATCACCGTTGTCTTTGATAGCCGAGTAGTTGAAGCCATTGAATTTCAAAATGAGGTTTACTCTGCTCTAGGAGGCAAGATTGTGTTCATGGCTAATGAAACTGATTTCAAGCAAGGGTCACTTACATCTTCCTATGTATCACCACCATTGACTGATGATGATCAGAGTCAATGCATTGACCTCGTCCATATGAACTGAGATACTTCGCACAACTGGAAAGGAGGATGGACTTTTTTCATGTGGGTGGCAGCTTTTTGCTTGAATGGATGACTGTGAGCAACGAAGCTTTGATGGCGGGGACAACCCCATTTCTTGTGCTTTTTTTGTGGTTGGAAAGAAAGGCTCCGACCCGAGAAGTCTATCGATGTTTGTTTCTTCCGGCATAACATACTGTCGTGTTATCGCTAATAAAGTACACTCGAAAATATGTAATAAAGAAAGGGCTAATGACATGCGCGGGCTTAGTACGACACATTAAGCGGAAGTATGATCGATCTCTTAACTTTATAGCTTCGATCTAACCGCGATTTAGAATTGAATATCCCCGACGGAAGCAAAATTGTGCAAGAGGACGTTAGTAAATTCTTTTCTTGGGGATCATACTTTATTACTTACTCTAGCAATGATCCATACATGTGCGCTGAAGAGTTCTCATGGGAAGCCTTTTCCATTAACTAATGATGCTGTCTGCCTATCACTGCTTGGTTGGAACCAAAAACAAAAAAGATCACCTGCAAAATCCAATGAATAACGCAGGCAGAAGCAATTATCCACTTTTAAACCTTCCTAAATTTCGAAATCCCGAACTTCGGAATTTATCTTTTATAAACTTGCCAAGTCAAGATATAAAACATTCTTAATATCACCATCACGACTCAAAAAGAAAAGAAAAGAAACGAAACAGAAGGTGCTCCCTCATCGCACCACCAAAATCTATACACTTGACATCTTTATTATTCCCCACATGAACAGTGGGAAAGAAAATCAAAATCAAGATATTCTTTTTAAAAAAAGAATGAAATTATTGTAATCATTCAAGATTATGCAAGGTTTTGTTCTTGAGTGATTACGACCCCCTCCATTTTCATGTAAGAAGCTACGGCCACAAGTGCAAGAGTTAGTACAAGGAACATAGCTGATCTTTTTCTCCCTTTGCTTATTTGTGTACTCAGTTACTTAGAGTAACTGATCCAAAGCTTAAGTAAAAGGAGACAGAGAGATTCCGTATCTCCCGCCGCAAATCACGACCCCAATTCATGCCCAGAACTAAACGTCAAAGGAATCTTTTTAGTGAATCCTTTCAGGGGACAGAACATCATTTTGAGAATTTTCTATCGTTTAAAATGCAAATGGAGTCTTTCATACACAAGCCCATCTTCCATTTTTTCTTCCGCAGGTTCTCTCGTTATATCTCACATCTTCTCTCTATTTTTCACTTGGTTTCTTGGATTTCGAAATTTTCAAGCTAAGCTCTACATGAGAAGTGCTTTTGCCTCGCCTTTTTCCCTCCTATCTTGGCTTTGCTGCTCATCGCTAGACAGGGGCAAGTAAGCTACAAAGTTAGGTGAAAATCTTGTCGTTAATGCTTATCTTGCTCAATAAAGTCTCCAACTTTTGGCTTTTTTAGCACGTCTCAATTATAATCATGGTTTACCCATTTTGATTTGGTGTATGCCATTGATGGGTTTCTACTTTTTTCTTGAATTCTTTTTTGCTTTTCTTCTCTGTTGTTCTTTGTTTGCTGGTGATTAGTGGTTGGTCGTCACCTTTAGGTACATGTGAGATGAACAACACTCAATTGATTCACCTTCGCATGTACGTCAATGGCCCTCAAAGGGGCTGAAATTGTAACCGAAAGGCTACAGAGTTGACAGTGCCATTTCAACAGCCTCTGCTTTCTATATTCTGCATTCTGCATGCCTATTAAAGTGGCTTTGAAAGGCTTCTGTGTTGTTGGCTTATCTTATTTTGTTCTTCTCCTTTGTTGTGCAGGTGAGTCCCATTCAGAAGTAGAAAGTATCGTCGATATTATTGTCAATTAGAATCTCTAATTGTTCTTTCGTTTCTGTTATGTAGTTCTTCTTCATGATATAGTTTTTGATTGTGGTATCACACCTTCTGGTTCATCAGCTTCTTCTTTCTGGTAAATCTTCCCTTGTCCACACAGCCTACAAGATAGGTTACGCTTTTCCTGTTACAGTTAGCAATTGATCTTCTTATTGACACAGGAAAAAAATAATAATAAACCTTTTTAGCAACAACATAGCAAGAAAGGGTTTTTTCATAACACAATAAAGTTCAAGGACCTCAACATTATTCTATTTCACCTAGCCATGTAGTATGGAAGCCACCTGCATATATTATTATTTCTGTCTATGGTTTTGTGACTGTATGGTCCTGAAATTTGCAGAACTTGGTTTAGCAGCAGCCTGCCAAGATGAGGAAATCTCCAGTATACCCTAAATGTGAGGCGAGCGATTACGGTGCTACTGAATTTGATCCACAAATGGACTTTCTTCGGGTAATTCTAAGGCTATCATCAAGTTCGTTTTCATTTCTATTATTTTCCTTTTTTTTCTGTTTTGGCTAGAGTCATACTGCTGTCTCCTCGTGTATAAGTTGGAAAATTCATTTAGTTGTGACACTGTTACATTTCCAGTAGTTTACTCGATCACAATATTCTTGTACTCAAATTAAATATGTGGATTTTCACGTGTATAGTCAACTATAGACGATCTGAGATCAAACTCTATGATGTAAATCTGATGAGGACGCAGGTTGATTTGGTATAAAAACTGAGCTGGTTAGGTGAATCAGGTTTCAAGGAGGGAAGTTTCTTCTTCTTTTGCTTACTTTGTATTGCAGCAACTTTTCTTACTGATAAATAAGCAATGTATATTGTCTTCAAGGTTTTGCAACCGGTTCTACCTGATTATTTAATCTGCCTTTGCTTTGTTCAGTTCTTGGATGAAGCCAGACAGCACAAATGCGAACCAAATGTAAGAGCTTCTTCACAGTATTCTGCAGAAGTGGCAGGAAAGAGGAACCTGGCCGAAGATAAAAAGAGCAAGAAGTCATGGAAGAGCTCCCTGCTTTCATGGTTGAGAACAGAGAAGAAGAGCAAGCCTCAAGGAGAACCTGCAAGTCATCATCACAACCATAAACCAAGAAAAATTGTTTCCGGTCCAATCTTTGGGGCAAGTAAGGAATCTGATGCTTGGCTCCGGCGTCTGAATTCAGGGTCGTTCTCCGGTCTTTTCAATCCCAACAAAAAAGCGGAGAACGAAATGCGATATATATCTCTAGAAGAGTTGGACAAGCCTCACAGTGTTAAGAACTACGGACCTGTTTACTTGGTAACTTAGCACATGAAAACCCTGGGAACATTGGAACAGTTGGTCCTCAGTTTCTGCAACAAAGAAGATGTTGGCTCGCTGGAGTATGAAGTTTGTTCAGAGGCCAATGTCCCGAGTGTTTAGCACTCATGTAGCCGCCACTGATTGCATAGTGTTAATTTCAAGCAAAGAGCTCAAATAGCAATTGATTGCGTTTGGTGGCAATCCTTACTGTTTCTTCTGTTATTTCCTTTGAGTCAACAATAATTTCCCATGACTCAATCTTGCTTCAGATTAACGTCAATAGATGCAAGGCTACATTAAGGGCAGGTTTTTGTAATAATGATGCATGTCAGGACGTCCATTCTGTAATGAAGTTCGACAAACTCTTCGAAGCCGAAATTATAACTTCGATCTCACCGTAATATACACTTTATGCAGTCTGTCGAGTTCTGATAATACTATAGATCATTATCCTCATGCTGTTTCGTTTAAGTTTCTGGTGCTTACATGGTTTATCTGCACTGTATAAATGAAAACAAATAAGATAATACCAAATGCTGCAACTGATTTGATTTGGGATAATACTAACTGTGCTCTTTAGTCCTTAGTTCTCCTGAAACTTCTGTGGATAGATTTCTACTGCCAGATTAGAGCAATGAGCCTGTGACAAGCTCCTAGCCTCCTCCCATCAGTGAATATAACTAGGAAATCATACACTGATCTAACAAAGTGACTTTAATGATTGTCACAAATAGCATTTTGCATCAATGTCTTACTGCATCCTGAAAATGAGAATAGCCTCAAAGAGAACTCTGGGTGAAAAATCAAATTACATCCACTGGAAGAGAACCGACCTTTGTGATTAACCAATCAGGAGATGCAAATTTAATCAAAAACATTTACAAGACCGAATATTACAAACTACATCTTCTGTAACTAGAAGGATTTTCCACCCTCTGAGACAGAGAAGCAAAACTCTTTCTTTTTACTGTACTCTCTCTCTCTCTCTCTCTCTCTCTCTCTATGTCTCTCGTCCTAAGAAAGAAGTTGGAATACTTGACTCAGAACAACATTGCTAGAACAAATATTGTGTATGAAACATAAATCTGGTTTCTGGATATCCAATTCAATCCTCAAAACCCTGCCAAGCACTCAAGCGAATACTACTTATCACCACTTTCTCCGTCTTCATCTCCATCAACAAACTGTTGTTTGGACAATGGGAGAACGAGAGAAATTTCTGAGACAGCTGAAATTTCTAGCTATAATTGAAACAGCTGGTACGCGTCATGGTGAGTGTATCGCGAAGACAATCCTTTCCCCCTATTCAACATCAAAAGAATTTGCATTACAAGGAGCAACTCTTCGCTCCCTACTCAAGAGCCTCTTCAATGACCTCAGTCTTGTAGGAACTGGCGACTTCAGATCATCCTCGGTAACCCGGTTCGCTGAAGATGAAGAAGCCGAGGGATTCTCACTCATTTGAATCTGCCTTGGCATGTCAATAACGACCATCGCAGGCCTAGCAATAGCAAGTGCAGCAGAAGATGATGAAGACTGAGAAGTAGCTGAAGAAGAAGAAGAAGAACCCCCCTCTTCTAAACAAGCACTCCCAGAGCTAACCTGCATTTCATTACCCCAAAACAACACATTTGTGGGAAAGTTTGGTGATTCAGTGGGGTGCATCCCACCAGATAAATTCTCTTCCACGGGTTGACTGTCACCATTTTCTTCTTCCAAATCATCGTCGATGTCGATGGTCTTCGAACAATCTGAACCGAGACCAACCCATTTCCTACAAAGAGGGCAAGTGGAATGTGATTGGAACCACATGTCAATGCAATCCACATGAAACCCGTGATTGCATTCGGTCAAGATCCTAGCTTTCTCACCCTGAACCAGTTCAGAGAGGCAAACAGCACATTCAAGACCCTCCTTGAACTCCTGGGGACTGAACACCACCACCGGCAGAGAGAGTAGGACCTTCGGATCGAGCCCGGTACGGACAGACACCGTGGGGTCCTGGCCGGGGGCGAAAACGAACCGCCGGCTGCGGCGGCGGCGCGGGGGCGGAGCGGCGGCGGTCGAGGAGGCTTCTTCGACGCGCCCCCAGAACCATTTGGCGTATAAATGGAGGAGGAGAACAAAGAGGACTACTATGAAGAGAAGTGTCACCGCAATCAACATGATCTTGCCTGTTAATGCAACTGCTTCAGAGTCATCCAGTTTCGTGATGTCTCCCATTTCGAGCAACAATGATCAAGATTTACTTATTCAAACTAAAAGAGCTTAATTTCCTAATCGGTAACAGAAAGAGAGAACCTTTCCGCAGTTCAAGCTCAACCCACAAGATGGACGAAAGATAAAGACGCGAATTTGAGTGAAAGTTTAGCAAAGCTGCAAAACCTGCAAAGAGGGCTTATGTCGATCCGGTGGATCTTGAAATATGAACACGAGGTTTGGCAAAACGAATCAAGATTCAGTGAAGGGTCCAAAATGGGAATTTGTGTTGGAAGGAGAAGAGAAAATGTTTTGAGTTGAGAAGGAGAGAGATGCTATCTGCAATGGAAATTGGAGGGTTTTAAAGGAAGATTTGTGTGCGAGCGAGGACAAACGAGGAAGCTCAAGACTCCATCTCTTCTCCCACACCCGCAGAGGAGGACTTCGGAGGGACTGAAGAGTTTTTTTTCTTTATTCGATGGCAGAGCTGAGAGGAGGAAGAAGATGACAATACCTGGGACCAAGATTGTGATTATAATTTACCAAATTTTTGAATTTTTGGAGCGATATACCAATTAAAATTATTAGTCTTGGTTTTGTTTTTTTTTTGGCCAAAACTTGGATTTCTCTTCCTAAACAGTTACACCTCCGTTTAACTCATGTGATCTCTGCGTTTTTGACTTTTGACTTGTGTCATGTCCATCAACAATTTGAAATCAAGAATCTTAATTCAACCTTAAGCTGACTGCCAAGTGGTGGATAATATGCTTCTGAATTGGCTCATACGTTTAATTAACACATTAATCTAATCATGGGTTTTTGTTTTTTCTTTTGAAATTTCTATTGAGTTGTAAGAAAGATTATTAAACTCTATCCATGCGTGTCATGCCAATTCTGCAATCAAAGCTTCCCACATGTTGTGATGATGGGATGATTCTTTTGCACACTGTTATTGTGCTCAATAATCCTCAAAAGTGAATTGTAATTATATTACATCTTGATTTTCCAGTCACTCCACAATCCCGACCTTTGTTTTTTGTGTTTCTTTAAGCTGAAATGATCCGTAGCTTCTCTGTCGATGGCCAATTGGATCGCTCTTATTTCCAGGGCAAGAACCATGCCATCATCACCAGTTCCTATGAGATTGCTAGCTTTCTTGATTTTCATGGCCAAATTTGCCTAAAATATCTCCACCACATAACAGCCCAAAGGCTCCTAGAACTTTTTCCATTCCTTCCTGTTTTTCACCAAGCAAAGTTAATTTCATTCCATTTCCCTAACATCTCCAATGCCTTTGATTTCTTCCTTACTGTGCCCATTTTGCACATACTTGACATGAATTTGGCAGGATCACTTAATTGACAAGTTAACTCAACATCATCTGATTTGCCCCCAAAAGAAAAGGACAGGAAACAGAAAAGGAGGGACTAAGCATTGCAAAATTGTCCTACATCAGAGACTAGTACACCATTTTTGAGATAAATGGTGAATACAAACCATTAAATGGAAAAAGAGCCACAAGGTGTGGGGTCTGTGATTCAAGACTGTCACGTGGGGTCTGTAATCTTGGAGCAAATTCAAGCAATCCTGAAGCCAACGCAGGTTTTGAGGGAGATTTTACAGATCCGAAAAAGTCGCTAATTACCACCTGCTTTTGACCCTACTGGTGAGTCAAGAAAGATGTTGACTTTACCTGTCCTAGGTACTGCTTGCTTTCATCTCCAATCTGGGTTTTCTTTCTCCTTTCCATCCCTCACATCACCTCCCGATGTTAATTACAATGCAAGATTTTCGATTTTGAGTAATGTTAATGCGTGATTAAAACCAAGGGCAAGGACCATCTCACGTGATAATGGACTTCAAGACATCAAACCCATGTTATCTGAGACATGCTTAAATTTCTAAGGACAGGAAAATCTGTGCAAATCTGTCCTAGGTGCAACTAAAACTCCGTTCATCAAATCAAGGATGGCCCCTAATCCATCTACTTAATCTCCGCTATAATATAAAACATTGGAAAGAGAAATTTGTGGGATTTTTATTGTAAGAAGGAAGATGACCAGACCCCAAGAGACCCACCAGTTTCATAACATGGGGACCAACCAAAATGGGGTCAAATGTTACTTTTTGTGGTTAGGGAAGGTGAGAGTTGGAGGGATCACTTCATTTTGTTAATCGGGACTGCATACGTTTGAGAATGACATTAGTGTTAATTATTGTCATTTAATTAGATTAGTAAACCTTTTTTCAACTGAATCAAGCATAAAGAATGCAATGAAAGACTTTTGCATAAAGATGTTGTCCAAAGAACTAGACTCTAGGGACCAATCTTTTCCCATATTGTTAGCCTCGATTTTGGGCTTTCTGCTGGGCATAACCGGCGTTTTGCAGTTTAGGACAGGAAATGCTCGGACAAAATGATGGATCAAGAAATGATTTTTTTAAGAAAATTATCATTTGTTTAGTAGTCAAAGCACGAATCATGATGTAGCATAGTTGATGACTCTTCTGCTCTCAAAAAGGTTAAAGGAAGAGAACAGCAATTTTGTCCAGTCGGATCCAATGGGGCGACCCGAGATGTCCCGTGATCCGTCCGATTCTCTGAAAACATGGAGAAGGCTCGGCCTGTAATTGTCCTCCTCATGGATCATAATGACGGCCAGTGACAGTCTTCATCTCCAGTGAAGTAGTTGATGAAGTTGTCTCTTCTTCCTTTGTTTTGAAGATCGACTATGATGACTTTAAAACATAGCTACTTTGAGCAGGCAAATTACCAACTACCGAAATATGTGCGATCGTAATTCAGGTTTGATTTCATCATTTATGAGGAGGCACCCTTTTTCCCGAAATTAGGTGGCTTATTTTGTCGAATTCCTTAAAGAGAGTTGTCTCGCGCCCGTACGTAGGTATTATCTACCTACCCAGCTGTGTCAATGTTTGGTACAGATACTCTTTTGTTGAAGGTCGTTCGAGTTTTACCTGGGAGTATGGCGTGGGTTACTTCGGTGCCGGAGCGCTAAGTACTCGAACCTTGGGTCGGGACATTTTCTCAACCCTTTTTTATCCCGAAAAAAGCAGCGGGCACCTTGTGCCCTTGATCAAATACCTTTACAAGAGAAAACGGTGTTTGTACCTTGAACCTGATCATGTCACGAGATTCAAGCTCGTGTAAAAGGAGCGAAGGAATATGGTTTATACCGATGTCGTTTTGGGGGCAAAGAATGTTGTGATCAAATTCAGCACGAAGACAGAGACACTGTATACCTATCTTTCTATACAAAATGATTTTTTTTTACTCTATCATCAACCCGTTTCAATCGAATCCTCAAGAGAGAATAGTTTCGGAATCATGGCAGAACACCAATGCGAGGTTGGTATCGAAGTGCTTATCCATCCATTTACACGCGCTCGCCATCAACAGCCGCAGCAGCCAACCCGCGCGGGCGCAGAGTCTCCCGCAGCCGCCGCGGCTGCTCACGGTCGTCCGGCAGAGAGGGCACGTCCGGCGATACCCCAGCCACGTGCCGATGCACGCCGCATGGAAGCAGTGGCCACATTCCGGAAGCTTCCGGAGCTTCCCGTCCGAGGAGACCTCCCCGAGGCAGACCGTGCATATCTCGCCGGCGGCGCAGGGGGCGCTCTCGTCGCCGCGGCGGCGAGCTGTCCACGGCGGCGGCGACAGCTTGAGCGAGCAGCAAAAGGACGCAAGCGCGGCGGCGACAGACAAGGCAAGGAGAACAGCGTCGGAGACGGAGAGCGACGCCCGCCGAGCCGCTTCGTGGATCGAGTCGGCGAACATGGTTTATTTTCTCGGGAAAATCTCTTCTTCGAGGTTGTGATTTTCTCTGTGAAAGTGGCTTTTATACACGCAGTGGCAGTGCGGTGGAATTGAGCGGGTCGAAGTGCTTATCCGTCCATTGCACATGCTCTGTCATTGGAAGATTTGACCGGATCGAAGAAATTGGGGAGGAGTTAGGAGCTGACCCGGTGGCGAATCTTTGGTGGAGAATAAGTCCGACAGTGTCTTTTTTGATCATGCTTAACGTTAAACCTACCACCTTTCGATTTTATTTATATTTAAATAATTCATTATGCATGAAACTGGTGCAGCCAAAGCTACGAATATATATATATATATATATATATAAGTTTTGATTAAAATCTCGTATTTATTAACTTTGGTAACAATATAATAATAACAATTATGTTCTCAATTTCTTATTTGGAAATCGGTTTGGTGGTCACAGCTTGCAACCGAACCAACCGATGAAAAACCAAAATTATTGATTTGGTTTGAGTTAGTGCTTTTGACGGTTTGGTTTGGGTATAGACTGAAACTACAAATCAAATCAGACCGAAGTGCAAACATCCCCACGGTTACAACACAGTTGTCCGATATTACACTTGAGAACATCATTTGCCTAAATGTGGCTTTGTCCTCTAATTATCGCCGATATTTAACTTGATCCCTTGGTTATGCTGAAATTCAATAATAAACTAAAAATCGATACCGCTTTTTTCCGGTCTTTGCATAAGTCAAATTAAAGAAAATTTGCATATTACATTAATTTCTAAAGCTACCAAATGCTATTTTTTATTTTTATTATAAAGCAATACTGTTTTTCGGCAACAAAAATGTAATGCCAATAATACAGCTGTAATTACAAATTACGATGGTTTTAATCCTATTACGCGAGGCCATACGTAAGGATGCATTATTCAATTGGGGCCGGAAATCCACTAGCTCCGGTTCCAATGTTTGGGGTACTAATGTTTGACGCGTTGACTATTAAAAAAGACATGCTTTTTAGAAACAAAAAAAGAAAAAGTCAAATGAATAAGTGCAAAGAATTGACAGAGGGCCTGTTTGGTTCAGCATTTGGCCAAAGGACTTTGGGAAAATGCAAATACCTTTGAGCTAAAGGGGTTTGGTGAAATGCAAATACTGTTTGGTAAACTGTAATTGAAAAGTGCATTTGGATGCAACTTTGGGGAAAATGCTATTTGGTAAACTTTTAATATTTGGTGTCCCAATTTAATATTTTTAACTTTAATTTGTTTAAAATTAGGAAAAAAATAATAATCCGGCGGCAGGCGGCCGGCGACCGGCGATCGGCAACCAGCGGAGGCAGCGGTGTCCGGCGAAGGAAGGAGGAAAAAGAGGAAATAAAATAAAAAACTGTAATTGCATTTTGGAAATGCAACCTCCCAAAGCACCTCCGAAGGTACTTTGGACTAAAGGCCTTTGGAGAGCATTTGAAATGCAATTGCATCTCCCCAAAGTGAGTAAAAAAAGTAGCCAAACAACATTTGCATTTGGCCAAGGGACTTTAGAGCCCAAAAGCTCATTTGAAATGCTGAACCAAACAGAGCTAGATAACCCTAAACTAGTATCAAAGTTCTAACTAGATTTGGGCGAGCGAGCATATATAGATTCCGAAAATGTTAAAAACAAAAAATCGACGATAATTCAGCTTTATTTATTTCTTGAAAAACAAATAGTTTGAAAAATATTTTACTAAAAGTGATCGCCTATATCGCTTATGAAAATTACTTTAATTGTCCACGAATTATATTTATACGCAATTGACGCCGATAATGAAAATATTATTCATTGATTAATTAATTCAAGCGGTATAAGTGATTATTTTTAGAAAAAATATTTTTCAAATCATTCATTTCTTGCTGATGGGATAAAGAGTCAAATTTTCGATGGACGTGTGGTTGATTATTTTTGTTCCTCCACGATTTGATAAAATCACACACGCATAAGATATTAGGAAAAAACAGGCACATTTACCAATCGAAACTTTCAATAAGAATTGCGCTTCATCTTTGTCTCACCTGGGCCGACTTGGGTCAGAACTCAACAGCACCATTGGGCTTGGGGCATTGCGTGACAGGGCCAATCCGGGCCCGTGCAATTCCATTTCTATCCGGGTCGGAGCCCCGTGATTGCTCATCTGACCCAATTCCCGACGGAGTCTCCCTCCCCTCCCGAGAGAAAAAAGTTAAATGAAAACAAAATTTTCCAAAACCATATTATCAGCATTCACTGTGTGGCTGTCAAAGTCTCTCCGACCATTCACCGCCATCTTCACCCTTCCCTCTTCTTCACCTCCCTCCAATCTCTGCCTCCACCGACGCTCCTTCTCCGTGTCGTACGCTCTCGCTTCTTGCCCTGTAAACGAGTAACCTCTGTGTTCTGCTGTAAAAGGTGGAAGAATTTAGAGAACAAACCTTCCACGCTGTTTGGAAGGTCCGAAACTGCTCGGAGTTGTGGCTTTTGGCTGAATGAGTGCCCATCCATGCCTTTACTAGGTACCCTCTACCCTCTACTTTCATGGGTAATCTTTATCTTTCTTCTTTAGTGCAAAAGCTCTGCTTGGCTCATTGCTTTACCTTGAATGCCTTGTCTGCATTCCCTGTTATTTTCTTTTGTTGAGCGGGGATTTTCAGATTGCAATCTAAGTACATGATGTAATTAGCATGTAAATGTCACATCGCCAACTTAGGCTGCCAATGATGGCTGTGACTTCAAGAAGTTACTTCCTTTTTGTTCCCCAAAATGCTTAACATTTTAATTAGCTGGACTTAGATTAACTGTCACTGGAGAAAATCTGTAAATGTCGTGTAAGCAGAATGAATTCTTGAATTTGTGCTTGCGCTATATAGATTCTTCTTTCTTCTAATGATGACATGCAATTAATGTCTTCGAAATTTGTTGTGCCTTGTGTACAGAAATTGCCACTGCACAGCCTAAATTCCATAATCATTTGGGTGCACTTGGGGCTCAAGCCTTGGTTCACGGTAGATTGTTCTCTAGTTCGTTTGCTTTGGGGAATGATAAAAAGCTTGCCTCATGGAAGCTGTCTAACTCACCTAAAAAGATTCACGTCGAGTCGCATCCGCCTAAGTTTGTGGTGAAGGCAGTTGCTACCCTAGAGCGCATGTGCTCGGTTCCGAACGAAGATGTGCGCTTATCTCGCGAAAGCTCACTGGTGGCTACAGGTTCAAGTTCATCAGGCGCCCGACTTGGGCCGTCTGAGGAAGATGAAATGGAATTGGACGAAAGAGAAAAGCTGAGGCGGATGAGAATTTCTAAGGCAAATAAGGGGAACATTCCATGGAACAAAGGCAGGAAGCACAGTGCAGGTAACTTCAACTCTGAATCCCAGGGACTAATGTGTGTTTTACCCTTGATATCACTCAGTGAAGGTGCCATAATCCATGTGCAGAAACCCTGCAACGAATCAGAGAGAGAACAAGACTAGCAATGCAGAATCCTAAGGTGATGTCATGTAAGAATAATTATATGTTTCTTTGTTGAAATATGGCCGTACGTTACGGATGAATCTAGATTGTCATGCATTCCAGTTTGGGATGTTAAAGAGTAAGCAAAGTTTCAGATAATAACATTTGGAAGGAAGTGAACTTTGGCTGCCTCATGAAATTATTGTCTCCAATGATGGAATACTTGGTTGCAATTTTACAAAATTCATGTGGTCTCATAGACAAAAATTGGCTTTGCAGGTCAAGATGAAGTTGATTAACCTCGGACATGCACAGAGGTTGGTAATGCATACTTTCTTCTGCTTTTGTACCAATGGTGACAAGATCTTGGTATTTTACACTTCCAAATTTATATTAGTGTCTTTGCCTTCAAATTCTCACAAAAAAAATTCCGTCTTTCTTTATAATGAAATTCCAGTAAGAAGACGAGAATGAAAATTGGTGCTGGAGTTCGAATGGGGTGGCGAAGGCGCCGGGAAAAGTTGATGGTGCAGGAGACATGCTATCATGAATGGCAGAACTTGATTGCAGAAGCATCTAGAAATGGCTATGTGGGTGAGGAGGAGTTGCGGTGGGATTCCTATGACATGTTGAATGAACAGCTTGAGCGCGAGTGGTTGGAGAGCGTTGAGCAGCGGAAAAAGATCCCTAGGCTAAAAGGTAGCAAGAGAGCTCCAAAGTCGCCAGAGCAAAGAAGAAAGATTGCAGAAGCAATTGCAGCAAAATGGGCAGATCCTGTAAGGGCTTTACTAAAATGGCATAAAATGAATATTGCAAATTATAATTTGTTCACTTAGATTCTTAAAATTTTCTTTCCAGTATGTCAATTAACCGATTGATTCTGTTCATAGATGGATGAGCAAACTTCACTTTTATGGATATGTCCACATATCTTCTATTTACAAGTTTGCCTTCTCAATCGTAATCTATTAGCAAATAGATCGATAAGATCGCTTTCTAAGAAAAAGAATCAAGGTTTATGAAATGGTGAATAGAAGGAAAGACCACTAATCTTGAGTATGAGGGAGAATTATTATCTGGTTGAAAAACAGGTCTGCTGACTATATTTTGATCGACATAAATCAGCTATTCCTAGACTAGATTGAATGAATGAGTAGGAGCTTCAGATATATCATGTTACGATGGAACATATTTTAGTACAGTGTTGCAGACCTTCTATTGAATTATGTAAACTTACTATATATTCTGCCATAATCCAATTGTGGAGTATGATGCATATTTGACCTTCTGTATCTGAGCTGAAGCTCTTCTACGTTTCTACCCATGTACTTCCTTGATGCTAATCTTGAAGAGCGAAGGCATTACTAAAACGAGTTGGCCCATCGAAGATCCCAGATAGATCAATGGGTTCTGATTTTTCTCATGGTCTTGACCGGAGTTCAATTGCAGGCCCCCCAGTTAGTCCACCAATTCACTCATGGGCGAATTGTCATGCAGCCACGTATTCTTAAGTTATTTATGCAATGTGTTTGGCTAAAAACTGATTATGTTTGTTTCCTTAGGTGGTTGTGAAATTGTGTAAACCTCAGCTTCTTGGAGTCAAATGGAATATAATAGATTGCTGTCCACCCTTTCCTTATATTAAACTTTCTCATCACTGTAATAAAAGTTTCAATATTTCAAATGGCCGCTCTCGGTAAAACATTAGTGTTCACGTTCACTGTGAGTTTCCACTTTTAATTTCATGAAAATTGTTTAACTTTCCCAAACAGGAATACCGCGAACGAGTCTGTTCTGGCCTGGCTAAGTATTATGGAACACCAGTTGGAGTTGAAAGAAAGCCAAGGAAAATGCCAGCTGACACTGGCAGTACACGACCAAACAAAAGGAGCCCATCTCAAAGAAAATCCAGTGCCATGGACAACACTCCCAGACAAGATCCTCAGAGCCAAATCCAAAAACTGAGGCTGAAGAGAAGGAAAACTCCTCTCTTTAAGGATCCTTTGGCCAGTTCTAAGTTGGAGATGATAAAGAGTATCAGGGCACGCAGAGCGGCTCAAGAAACAAACAAGGCGGAAGCCATAGAACGAGCAAGGTTTGTTTAGTTGTTTATCATGAATAAACTTATAAGTAGAATCTTGGAGCCCTCTCGACACGTGAAAGGATCTAGTATAATGTTTTGTTTTATTTGATAACTTAATCAGTCTAGAGGTCATTGATATCAGGCTTCTAGAAATGGACTTTAGAAGAGTAATCCTTCTTGGTTTAAGTATTTCATGGCCGAGGTATGGCTACTGCAGTAGTAAGACTATTCTAAAGCATTATATTTCAAACAAAACATCCACATTCGGTTCCACCATTCTTGTTCTAAAGCTTCTCCAAAAGTTTCAGATCGTCTGTTTTGATGTTTTGAATCTCCTTTGGCAAAATGCACCCAGGCTATTGATCGCGGAAGCTGAAAGGGCAGCCACAGCATTGGAGGTTGCTGCAGTGAAGAGTCCCATTGCTAGAGCTTCCCTTGCAGAAACCAGAAAGCTTATAGCTGAAGCCATTCAATCAATCGAATCGATAGGAACAGGATCTATGCCTTCCACCGACGATGGATCATACCCTTCAGCCGCCCTACCAGATCTGATCAATCATATCGAGGAGGAAACAGGTACAGTCTCCTGGAATCGACAGAACCGGAGGAAAGTCAATGGAAGCCAAGTGAAGACATGGGAGAACAGTGATGGGGACTGTGATTTTGGAGGATTCAGCTTGCCGGATGTGCTGGATGAAGAAGGTGAACTTAACCCTATTGACTTGGGTTTCGTTCCACTTGATTTGGAAGGTCCGATGGAAGTGGAAGGTCGAATGGACCATTCGGGGGAGCGACATGACATACCGGAACCAAATGGCCTTGTGAAAGGTGACAGCAGATCTTTACCAAACGGAACCAAAACTCATGTTCAACCAATGGGAAGCGAAACAAGCTCTAACCCCATTGCAGCGACGAAGAAATGGGTACGTGGTAGGCTCGTGGAAGTGGATGGCTGATTTTTTGGTCTCTAATGAAGCAAAACCTGCTGATAAAGTGAAGGGAGTATGTAGGTGATTGATTTCGGTAAGCACTAAGAACCTTGCAGTTACATGTACCATTTGAAGTTGATCATAACTATGAGCTAGTGGCTGGTTCTCGAACTCGGGACTATAAATGAAGCGAGGCAACCGCAGTCACGAGGAACTACAGATCGATAGTATTCGGGATACAACGATAGAAGGGCCTCTTGTTCGAGATATTATTGCTGGTAGGAGCAATCTTGGATTGAGTTGATGGCCAAAAGGGTATCTTAGATTGACTTGTATCTACTATCCATCCATTTGCCATTTGTCGTCTATGTTGCTTTGATAAACTATTAGTCAATAGACTTGATCATCCTTGGAAGTGCCAGAACTTCAAATATGAGGGCTACCCAGGATCCTGACATGGACAGTGAGCATGTTTGTTGGTTTTTTTTTGTTTATTAAAGTACCAAGGAGCCACATCCAAACTAAAAAGAACCAGATAAACCAGAAAACTGAAAGACAGCTCTCTTCAGACCAACCAAGAATGTCTGATTTACAGTTCCCAACGTTGGGAGTCATTTGACAGGAGGGAGAGGCAGTTGGGAACTGTTGACTTTGGAGTCCATGGCCTCCTCCAGCTGTTTCCTCCTCTTCCTTCTCTCTCTTACCTTTCTCTATCTCCTTCTCAACTTCCTCCTTCTGCAAATCAATGAACCCTCAATCATTAATTCTACTTGAATCAGCATCACCGGAGAGAGAGAGAGAGGCGGGAGACCCATCTCACGATGCAACTTGATCAATGCAGGTTCGATTCACATATTGATGTTGTAAAATTTGTGGCGCTAAACCGAACATGAGCACGAACAAGAATAGGGGGATGCGAAATATACGTCGAGAATGTCGGGGACCAGGAGCTTGACTCCGTGGACCACAGCTTGAGTCGGCGGCTTGAGCACCATGAGCCACCGGTCGAGGCGGCTCGGCATCGGGAGAGGTGGTTCAGGGGATGCCCATGTCCATGGCTTTCCAACGAGCCTTCTTGCCTGCATACTTACTATCTCTCTCTGGGCTCTGGATTGAGGATTTACATTAGAATGGGAATATGAATAAATGGGTGGTGAAGCCACCAGCGAGGCTTCGAATGGAGGCCACGTGTTAAAAGTGGCCGAAAATGCTCCGTTCTTCAAGAGTTTTCTATCACCTGCTTGCCTGACACTGTGCGCGCGACTGTGTCCCATGCGAACTATCTACGTTTAAACTGCTCCGAGTGAAGACTGATTTCACCCAATTTATAGGACTTGGCTTTGCCCCCATGCCTTCGATTGTAAGAAAAGAATTGCCATTTTAATAAATAATCAATTTTTATTTATTTGTTTTCTTTTTCCTTGTAATCTTTGGGAAAAAAAATGATGGAATTGGTCCCTGAACTATGGTACGTAATGTCGTCCCTGAACTATTAATTTGTTCAACGTTCAATCTAGTCATTCCGGTTACGTTCTTTGCTTATGTGGGTTATTATATGCTGAATTGATTAAAAAAAAATAGTGAGTCGACATGTCCATCCTTTTATCCATCTGCTCTAGAAAAGGAAAGAAAAAATAGAGCCTTAATATGTCTATCATTATTTGGTGATATGAATTACCATATTCATCCATATATCGTCCCAGTGATAATGGCTCTTTTTGTCGATCTCTAATGTTTGTCTTGCTAGTTGTGGAACCTCAGGTTGGCAATGCCGCGAACAGCTTCAAGGTCAGGAACACACAATGGCCGAGGACTTGTTTAGTCTAGGTTGCATATTTTACTATTGCCTCACGGGTGGACGTCATCCATTTGGAGGAATTTTAGAACGTGACATGAATATTTGGAGCAAAAGTGAACCTGTCCTTCGTGAAGGGGTTGATCCCTGAAGCTCATCATCTTATATCACATTTGCTAAACCCAATTCCTCAATGGAGGTGAGAGTGCAGTCATCTTTAATTTGCATCCCTACCATTTTCAGTGCGCTGTTTGATAGATTTTGTAACCATTGTCACTTTCCTAATTTCTATCTTCCTATCCGCAAATCTTATGAGTATTAAAAGTAGCCTGAATTTCGTCGAACTTGGCTTAAATATCCATCCGGCTTGTGAGGCTCTACTTGATGAGCAAAAATGTGTAGATCCCATTCATTTCTTTTGGCAATTGGGAATAGAAGCCGTAGAAAAGATGGACCACGTGATAGCCTTAAATGCCTTTGACAATTATGATATTCCAGTGAAAAATAATCATTGACGAAAGCCTGGTTGTTAGGGCTATACGTTTGTTTCCTATCATGAACATATAAATTCCGATTTCGTATGAATTTCCCGAAGGTTTAGTATATGGCGCTACCTATGAAATAAGAATTCTAGGACTGAATGATTAGGTTGCTAATTTAAGGTACTCGGAGTAAATAATTCATGGCTTCTTGTCGTAGTTAGGTGTCCCCTCCAGTCAAGAATTGGGGCCCCACAATCACAAGTCAATATGTTTGTCGTAGTCCAATAACTGCCCGATAGAATTGAACCTTGTTCCTACATGACCCGATCAATTCTATCAAGCATTCGCCATCTATTTTCGTTGTTCCAACTCTTTGACAACATGAAAAAGCCAAATGCTTTGCCCTCCCTCTCTATCTATCCAATGGATGGAAGGGTAGAGGTCTTTCGTGTCCCATTCAGTCAAGAATTAGGGCCTCACAATCACTAGTTAATATGCTTTTCTCTCATGCCTTTCTTCGTTCATGGTTCGATATTTTGGTGTCATAGGCATAGAGGAACCACACCAATCCATCCTGAGTCAATGAGTCATGAAGTGCACGAAAGTTTTCAAACATTTTGGTTACTCTCTCATTGAGCTAATGCGATTTCAATTGTTTTGAAGTTGCAATAATGCCATACTTGTGATGCTTATGGATTCGAGAAGTCGGTCCTTGTCAGTGTTGTTTGTGTAATTGATTTTTTTGAGCATGTTGGGCTATAGTTCATGTTTTGTAATTATTTGCCAAGGTTCAATAGTTAATTGCTTTTAATTATTGGCAGGCCAATGGCATCTGAGCTGTGTTCTAATAAGAGGCTGAAATTTTTGTGTGTGTTCTCTGATACTTTATAAGAAAAACTAGAAGAGAATTCCAATCCAGATCTTCTGATAGCATTGGAAAGCAATAAATCATTGATGTTTGAATGGTTTCGGCCCTCCTGTTTAGACTATGAGTTTCATGTTCACATATTCTTCCAAGGCCAATGGGGCTATAAACCTGACTATGCGAGAGACTTGTTGAAGGCCATACGAGATAAGTGGTGCGACAGACAGCAACTTACAGAAGCAGCTGAGGTACTCTCCTTCTCTTTGTGGAACTTTATATACTTTGGATTGCATGAACTCGTGGCTCATATCTATTATTGCATTGATGGCTTTGGTAGTGGCTTTTTTTTGCCGACAGTGTCCTATGCATGTATCTTTTGATGAGTATTACGATACTTACTTCGCTAGAAAATTTTCAAAACTCTTAATAGTGGCATACGAAGTGGCATGGTATTTTTGCAGAGGAGATCCATGGTTTTAGGAATTTAAAGGATGTGAGGTTCGACCATTTTAGGTTTCAAGATGCAGTTGAAGAGTGCCGAAGTGATTAAAATCGCTTTCTATTTTGTTCTTACTTCTCTCACTTGTTTTTCAAGAAAAATCAAGTGATTCTGGTTGTAGTATTTCGAGAGACATATGACTTGCACAACAAGCTGCAATCCCTTGTGGAGAGACAACTTCATTAGGAAACGCTATTAAAGGCTTCAATGTCACACTAGTAGATCTTAGCCTTGGGTTTGGGTTGTTAGAATTGGAAGTATGGAGTAGACCAAGTGAAAATGACATTTTCTTCTCTGCAATCTCTTCTATCCCCTACTCTATTTATATTTGTGTTGATAGAAGATGTATTGGCATATGGGTACTTTACTTATAAATTTAGTTCCATCCTCTACGCATAGTTTTGCACTTAAGCACGACAAATTTTAAAATTTCAAGCACTAAATTATTCACCCCGTCCTAATCAGTTCAGTTTATTCACCCTTGACAAGGCAAGTCAAATTTCTAAGTTGAGAATTAGGTCGAGGCCTGTACTTTCACCCTGCTTCGGTCCATTTTGTCCTATCCTATTATGGCCGGTCACCCCTTGAAAATTGAGCCAAAATTTACTCAATTACCCATCATGATTTTACCCTAAGTTACTATTCATGCCACCCCTCTTGCCCAATGATATTTTATGACAAAACTTATATTTGCACTCAATCTCACTATTCTTCTTCTTCTTTTCTTCATGTGGCCTCATATGCACACTTTTTACTTTCAATTTCACTCAAAAACTCTCTCTAGGAAGTGAAGCTTAAAGTTTAAGATCAAAGGCAAGTTCTTCATTTTCTCATTACTTCTATGTGATTTGGTATTGCTGGATTATGGTTCATTTGAGGTTTGTGGCTTAGTATAGAGAAATGAAAGTGATGTTAAGCCTATGGTTCTGCATGTGGTTGATCATAGTGTATGAGAAATGGCTATGCATGTGGGGTTGTGAAGCTGTTCTGATTTCGAGTCTAATCTAACCTTCCGTGCTTATCACTTTTGTACCGTTTTCTGTGAGCTTCTATTAACAAAATGCAAGGCATAAAAGTTGATGGTAACATCTTAAACTATAACATATATTAATTTGAGAATTTTTGTAGTTCATAAGGTCAGCTAATTGCCTTACACTTTCACGATTTTGTTTGTACCGAATTAGAGTCGGCCTAGTCTTCTGTGCTTATTATTTTCGTATCATTTTTTGTGAGCTTCTATTAAGAAAATTCAAAACATAAAAGTTGATAGTAACATCCTAAACTACAACATATAAAAATTTGAGAATTTTTGAAACCCTTTAAGTCGACAACACGACCGTTCCCTTAACCAACCCTATTTTGTTACTAAGACTAACTTTTTCCATAATTTCTTTGATTTACTGTGATTTATACAAATTGATCTGGACTTAGTATTTCAGGCACAATCAAAGATTATTTGACTTATTACCTTTCTAGAATTCAAATCGCCAAAAGCATCAATCTTAATGCCGGCCTCCTAGACAAATAGAACAGCAATGGAAAAAAAATAGCATATCACCTCCTTCCTTCCATGGACTGGTTGTGAAGTTTTCAAACATTTTGGTCAATGATTCAATGAATCGATCAGTCGTGAAGTGTATGGAAGTTTCAAACATTTTGGTTACTCTCTCATTGAGCTAATGCGATTTCAGTTGCTTAAAAGTTGCAACGATGCCATACTTGTGATGCTTGCGGATTCGAAAAATCGGTCCATGTCAGTGTTTTTCGCGTAATTGATTTCTTTGAGCATGTTGGGCTATAGTTCATGTTTTGTAATTATTTACCAAGGTTCAATAGTTAATTACTTTTGATTATTGGCTGGCCAATGGCATCTGAGCTGTGTTCTCATCCATTTCTCTGGAAATCTAATAACAGACTGAAATTTTTATGTGTGTTCTCTAATACTTTACAAGAAAAATTTGAAGAGAATTCCAATCCAAATCTTCTGATAGCATTGGAAAGCAATAAATCATTGATAGTTGAATGGTTTTGGCTCTCACGTTTAGACTTTGAGTTTCGTGTTCACATATCCTTCCAAGACCAATGAGGCTATAAACCTGACTATGCGAGAGACTTGTTGAAGGCTATACGAGATAAGTGGCGCGACAGACAACAACTTACAGAAGCAGCTGATGTACTCTCCCTCTCTTGTGGAATTTTATGTACTTTGGATTGCATGAACTCGTGGCTCATATCTATTATTGCATTGATGGCTTTGGAAGCGGCTTTTTCGCAGACGGTGTCTTATGCATGTACCTTTTGATGAGTGTTACGATACTTACTTTGCTAGAAAATTTCCAAAACTTTTGATAGTGGCATACTAAGTGGCATGGCATTTTTTTGTAGAGGAGATCCATGGTTTGAGGAATTTAAAGGATGTGTGAGGTTTAACCTTTTTAGGTTTCAAAATATAGTTGAAGAGTGCCGAAGTGATTAAAATCGCTTTCTATTTTGTTCTTACTTTTCTCGCTTATTTTTTAAAGAAAAATCAAGTGATTCTGGTTATAGTATTCCGAGAGACATATGAACTTGTACAGCAAGCTACAATCCCTTGTGGAGAGACAACTTCATTAGGAAACGCTATTAAAGGCTTCAATGTCACACTAGTGAATCTTAGCATTGGTTTTGGGTTGTCAGAATTGGGAGTATGGAGTAGGCCAAGTGAAAATAACATTTTCTTCTTTGCAACCTCTTCTATCTCTTACTCTATTTATAATTGTGTTGATAGAAGATGTATGCTTGGCATATGGGTACTTTGCTTATAAACTCAGTTTGATCCTCTATGCATAGTTTTGCACTTAAGCACGATAAAATTTTAAAATTCAAGCACTAAATTATTCACCCCGTCCTAATCAGTTCAGTCCATTTCATCCTCGACAAGGCAAGTCAAATTTTTAAGTTGAGAATTAGGTCGAGGTCTGTACTTTCACCCTGCTTGGGTCCATTTTGTCCTACCATCTTATGGCCGATCACCCCTTGAAAATTGAGCCAAAATTCACTCAATTATCCATCATGATTTTACCCTAAGTTACTAATCATGCCACCCCTCTTGCCCAATGACGTTTTATGACAGAACTTACATTTGCACTCAATCCCACTATTCTTTTTCTTCTTTTCTTCATGTGGCCTCATATGCACACTTCTTGCTTTCAATTTCACTCAAAAACTCTCTATAGGAAGTAAAGGTTAAAGCTTAAGATCAAAGGCAAATTCTTCATCTTCTCATTACTTCTATGTGATTTGGTGTGGATTATGGTTCATTTGAGATTTGTGGCTTAGTATAGATGAGAAAGGGAAGTGATGTTAAGCCTATGATTCTGCTTGTGGTTGATCATAATGTATGAGAAATGGCTATGCATGTGGGGTTGTGAAGCTGTTCTGATTTCGAGTCTAATTTGACCTTCTGTGCTTATCACATTCGTGCCTTTTTCTGTGAGCTTCTATTAACAAAATGCAAGGCATAAAAGTTGATGGTAACGTCTTAAACTATAACATATATTAATTTGAGAATTTTTGTAGTTCATATGGTCAGCTAATTGGCCTTGTACTTTCACGATTTTTTTTTGCTGAATTAGAGTCTAATTTGGCCTTCAGTGCTTATTTTTTCGTATCGTTTTTTGTGAGGTTCTATTAATAAAATTCAAAACATAAAAGTTGATAGTAACATCACAAACTACAACATATAAAAATTTGAGAATTTTTTAAAAATACGGCGACACGACTGTTCCCTTAATCGACCCTATTCTGTTACCGAGACCAACTTTTTTCATAATTTCTCTGATTTACCGTGATTCAAATTGATCTAGACTTAGTATTTCAGGCACAATAAAAGATTATTTGACGTATTACATTTCTAGAATTCAAATCACCAAGAGCATCAATCTCAATGCCGGCCTCCTAGACAAGTAGAACAGCAAGGGAAAAAAAAATAGCATCTCACCTCTTTCCTTCCATGGACTGGTTGTGAAGTTTTCAAACATTTTGGTCAATGAGTCAATGAGTCGATGAGTCGTGAAGTGCATGGAAGTTTTCAAACATTTTGGTTACTCTCTCATTGTGCTAATGCTATTTCAATTGTTTAGAAGTTGCAACAATGCCATACTTGTGATGCTTATGGATTCGAGAAGTCGGTCCATGTAAGTGTTTTTCGTGTAATTGATTTCTTTGAGCATGTTGGGCTATAGTTCATGTTTTGTAATTATTTTCCAAGGTTCAATAGTTAATTGCTTTCGATTATTAGCAGGCCAATGGCATCTGAGCTGTGTTCTCATCCATTTTTCTGGAAATCGAATAAGATGCTAAATTTTGTGTGTGTATTCTATAATACTTTACAAGAAAAACTTGAAGAGAATTCAAATCCAGATCTTCTGATAGCATTGGAAAGCAATAAATCATTGATATTTGAATGGTTTTGGCCCTCCAGTTTAGACTATGAGGGCCTTAAGTACACTGCAAGTGCCAAAACTTGTGTACGGCGTTCACTTTAGTGCCAAAAATTTCAAAACGATCACTTAAATGACAAAAAACTTTCAAAGCGATCATTCAAGTGCTAATTTTTTTGAAAAATGATCACTTCAATGCCAAAACTTTCAAAACGATCACTTAAGTGCCATTTTTTTTTGAAAAATTATCACTTCAGTGCTACATCCAGTGACTCAGAATTGGTACTGAAGTGATCATTTTTTTTTTAAAAAAATCGACACTTAAGTGATTATTTTTCAAAAAAATTAGCACTTAAGTGATCGTTTTGAAAGTTTTGGCACTAAAGTGAACGCCGTACACAAATTTTGGCACTTGTAGTGTACTTTAGCCGACTTTGAGTTTCGTGTTCACATATCATTCCAAGGCCAATGAGGCTATAAACCTGACCATGCGAGAGGCTTGTTGAAGGCCATGCAAGATAAGCGGCGCGACAGACAGCAACTTACAGAAGCAGCTGAGGTACTCTCCCTCTCTCTGTGGAACTTTATATACTTTGGATTGCATGAACTCGTAGCTCATATCTATTATTGCATTGATGGCTTTGGCAGCGGCTTTTTTTTTTTGCAGACAATGTCCTATGCATGTACCTTTTGATGAGTATTATGATACTTACTTCGCTAGAAAATTTTCAAAACTCTTGATAGTGGCATACAAAGTGGCGTGGTATTTTTGCAGAAGAGATCCATGGTTTGAGGAATTTAAAGGATGTGAGGTTTGACCCTTTTAGGTTTCAAGATGTAGTTGAAGAGTGCCGAAGTGATTAAAACTGCTTTCTATTTTGTTCTTACTTCTCTCGCTTGTTTTTCAAGAAAAATCAAGTGATTCTGGTTGTAGTATTCCGAGAGACATATGAACTTGCACAATAAGCTGCAATCCCTCGTGGAGAGACAACTTCATTAGGAAACGCTATTAAAGGCTTCAATGTCACACTAGTGGATCTTAGCATTGGTTTTGGATTGTCGGAATTAGGAGTATGGAATAGGCCTAGTGAAAATGGCATTTTTTTCTTTGCAATCTCTTCTATCCCTTACCCTTTTTTATATTTATGTTGATAGAAGATGTATGCTCGGCATATGAGTACTTTGCTTATAAACTTAGTTTGATCCTCTATGCATAGTTTTGCACTTAAGCACGATAAAATTTTAAAATTTAAACACTAAATTATTCATCCCGTCTTAATCAATTCAGTCCATTTCACCCTCGACAAGGCAAGTCAAATTTCTAAGTTGAGAATTAGGTTGAGGTCTATACTTTCACCCTACTTTGGTCTATTTTGTCCTACCCTATTATGGCCGGTCACCCCTTGAAAATTGAGCCAAAATTCACCCAATTACCCATCATGATTTTACCCTAAGTTACTATTCATGCCACCCCTCTTGCCCAATGACATTTTATGACAAAACTTACATTTGCACTCAATCTCACTATTCTTCTTCTTCTTTTCTTCATGTGGCCGAACTTCTCCCCCTCATATGCACACTTCTTGTTTTCATTTTCACTCAAAAACTCTCTCTAGGAAGTGAAGGTTAAAGCTTAAGATCAAAGGCAAGTTCTTCATCTTCTCATTACTTCTATGTGATTTGGTGTTGTTGAATTATGGTTCATTTGAAATTTGTGGTTTAGTATAGATGAGAAATGGAAGTGATGTTAAATTTATGGTTCTGCATATGGTTGATCATAGTGTATGAGAAATGGCTATGCATGTGGGGTTGTGAAGTATTTTTGATTTCGAGTCTAATCTGACATTCTATGCTTATCACTTTCGTACTGTTTTCTATGAGTTTCTATTAACAAAATGCAAAACATAAAAGTTGATGGTAACATCTTAAAATATAACATATATTAATTTGAGAATTTTTGTAGTTCATATGGTCAGCTAATTGGCCTTGCACTTTCACGGTTTTGTCTATGCTGAATCAGAGTCGGATCTGGCCTTCTGTGCTTATTATTTTCGTACCATTCTTTGTGAGCTTCTATTAACAAAATGCAAAACATAAAAGTTGATAGTAACATCCTAAACTACAACATATAAAAATTTGAGAGTTTTTGAAACCCTTTAAGTTGGCGACACGACCGTTCCCTTAACCAACCATGTTCTGTTATTGAGATTGACTTTTTCCATAATTTCTTTGATTTATTGTGATTTATACAAATTGATCTGGACTTAGTATTTCAGGTACAATAAAAAATTATCTGACTTATTACCTTTCTAGAATTCAAATCACCAAGAGCATCAATCCCAATGCTGGCCCTCTGGACAAGTAGAGCAACAAGGGAAAAAAAATTCACATCTCACCTCCTTCCTTCCATGGACTGGTTGTTGATCTAGGCATATGGGGACTAAAGAAATACAGGGAAGCTCGCATTGCAAGAATACTTGAGATTCAACAAAAATTCATCGGAACAGTGGGAGGATGCTGCCTGTTATTTACGTGGATAATTCACGTGTAGCTTTTCTTTTTTTTATTTAGCGTTCAAATTTAACGGATTGAAAGCCGCCTGGGCAGATTTCGTGATATTGAATATTTTGATACAATTCATGAATTAAATTGAATATTTATCAATAATTTAGAGATTACTTGGAATAAATTAAAGATTTCGGAGATGACATCACATATCGATCACTATTTATATATCTGGCGTTAATTTTGGAGTTGAGGCCCAAAACAAAATAAATACGAACGGACGAAGGCCCCGTATAATTCATATTATCGATTTGGTCCTTCCTTCCTTGTTACGGGCCGTTTCGTTGTCCCTTTCAACCACCGACACCTTCTTCTTCTTCACCCAAAATCATCACTCTCTCCGAAGATCTTCTTCTTTCTTCTTCTTCTTCATCAGATCTGATATCAAGCTTGACGCAGCATTGTGTCAATCTACGCTACCCTACCGAGCTCCACATTCGGCGGCTTATTGGAATCAGCGACGGAACATTGCTCCGCAATCGCCATCCCCTTCGCTGACTCTTTTGGAGGCCAGCGAGGTTGCGCCTGATGGCGCGAGACGCCGCCTCTTTCTCCTCCGATGAAGAGGACGACCATCGGAACCTAATCCACCAGAATGACACCAAGCCAGTATCTCCCGCGGAGCATCGAGCGGCCGCCTTCGACGTCGAGCACTTCGAGACTCGCATCGGCGGCAACCGCCGGTCGAAGCTGCCGAAGCTCGCGTTCAACAAGAGGTACCTTGTCGCCGTCTTCCTCCCTATCTTCATCGTCGTCTTGTACTTCACCGCGGACCTCCGCAGCTTGTTCTCGTATAATCTTTCGTCGATTAAGGCCGATTCGTTCGGTGATCGCATGAGGGAGTCCGAGTTGCGAGCTCTGTATTTGCTGAAGCAACAACAGCTAGGGCTTCTGACTTTGTGGAATCAGACTTTTCGAGATTCAGGAGCTGACCAGAATAGTAGTCTGAGTGGCTCGAATTCGAGTGAGATTAACAAGGGGCATCAGTCCTTGGTGTCGTCATCCGCGTCGTTTGATGATTTTAAGTCCGCTGTGCTAAAGCAAATTTCGTGGAATAAAGAGATTCAGGATGTATTGTTATTGCCACATCAGTCTGGTAACTTATCCGTGGAAGGTGCTGGCGATGTAGGGGTTGCAAATTTTGATGAATATGGTTTCGATCGGTGTAAAAAGGTGGATCAGAGGTTTTCGGAGAGGAGAACTATTGAGTGGAATCCGAAATCCAATAAATTTCTGCTTGCGATTTGTCTGTCGGGTCAAATGTCCAACCATTTGATTTGCTTAGAGAAGCACATGTTCTTCGCTGCTGTACTTAACCGTGTTTTGGTTATTCCAAGCTCTAGAGTCGATTTTCGGTACCATAGGGTGCTGGATGTTGATCATATAAATCAATGCTTGGGTCGGAAGGTTGTCATTTCATTTGAGGAGTTTTCCGAGATTAGAAAGAACCACTTGCATATCGATAGGTTCATTTGTTATTTCTCTTTGCCGCAACATTGTTATGTTGATGATGAACATGTAAAGAAATTGAAAAATCTGGGGCTATCAATGGGCAAGCTCGAGTCCCCCTGGGTGGAAGATGTGAAGAGGCCAAATAAGAGGACAGTCCAAGACATCCAGGCAAAGTTTGCATCCAATGACGACGTTATTGCAATCGGAGATGTATTTTTTGCGGACGTAGAGCAGGAATGGGTGATGCAACCTGGCGGTCCGCTTACTCATAAATGCAAGACTTTGATCGAACCAAGTCGTCTGATTATGCTTACAGCGGAACGTTTTATCCAGACATTCTTGGGAAAGGATTATGTTGCTCTTCATTTACGGCGACATGGTTTTTTGAAGTTCTGGTGCGTTACTTATTCCATCTAGAATATCTTACATAGTTGTTAGATGCAGATAGACATGCTGTTATAGGTTTGTTCGCGAAGAAACCAATCATTCTTATAACATGAATGACTTAGTCGTAGGACTGGGCTTGCTGTTGGTTTGCTTGCGACTCTGTTTAGTGTTAAGCATGGTCTTTATCCAGGTGCAACAGATTAATGTCACTTGCATGTACTGTTATGTTAAGAATGCTAGCAACATGTACGTCTTGGATTATTAAGTTCTTTAAATCTCCCACACTTTCAGTAATGTTGAAGTAATTCAAATATAAACTGCTCCATTGACAGCCTTCAAGTAGGATGGCCTATGTCCAAATTTCCAGTTCATTATTGGCCTCTTCGTTTGAAATATATTTTTAATGTCGGGACTTGTGCCATGCCAGCCAATTCTTGAGCGAGAATATTGAAGTAATTCAAGTATTAAAATGCACCTTTACAGTTTCATCAAGTAGGTTGAACTTGTAGAAAATGTGGATATGGTCACTCATAAATTCAGAATGATGATATCACTTGGGGATATTTTGATAGCCAATACAAGTTGCAAATAAAATTGTTTGAGGAGATATTTTGATGAATGTTTCTTTCCATCTAAACCATATGCTCTAGCTGTCGGAGGAGGCCTTTTCTTTTCCTTTTTCCAATGTAAATGTAGATAAAAAATGATAAGCCTGATGGAGAAAGTTCCAGCTTGAATGACATGACCGTAATCTTGTTGAACTTCAGACAAATTACCAGCTTTATTGATCATTATTGTAGAATTGTTCTGGATGATTGTGTCAAGACGTTAGTTCCCATTCATTTCATTGGTGCCACTGCCAGTTGTTTTTCTGACAAAAAGTTTCTGCTAGTCCACTAGTTAACTTATTGTCACTGAAGATCTAATTGATGTCTGCTTATTCTGGTAGCAATGCTAAGAAGCCAAGTTGCTTTTACCCTATTCCTCAAGCCGCTGATTGCATCAGTCGGGTGGTTGGAAGAGCCAATACACCCGTAATTTATCTTTCCACGGATGCAGCTGAGAGTGAAACTGGCCTGCTGCAGTCACTGATTGTGGTGAATGGGAGAGTTGTTCCCCTTGTTAAACGCCCTGCCAGTAATTCGGCAGAAAAATGGGATGCTCTGCTGTATAGGCATGGCCTCCAGGATGACGCCCAGGTTAGCTCGTGGTTTCTTTTCTTTTTGTTCTCCTTCCACTTGCTTTTTGATACCCCTGCATAGGAGATTATCGCATCAAGCATTTGTTGGATTGAGCTGGTAATATCGTTTGTCAATTATTCACTTTTAGAATTTGTACAAAAGATGAGGAATTTGCTATCAACCTCTTAGTGTTGCATGATTTTTTTTCTTCAATGATCTTGGTGTTGCATGTTATAGGCCATTTAAGTTGTAGTTTTGGCTTCCCATGCCATAATGATCACGTAAGCTTTTAAATAGCTACTCTGTTAATTTGTCGATCACAACTTGCAAGTTTAAAGGTTCCATGCCCTCGAGGCATTCATGACTCGTAATATGTGCTGATTCCTGTGGAGAGAGAGGTATAGGACAGTATGAGGTCCTGCTGTCTCCTGGCCCATTTGATGAGTTTGAGTACGTTGTCAGCTGCAATGAGTATAAAAGCTCTTTGTATGGGTGCTGGATGCAGTTATTACCATCGAGGATAGTAGTTTAAAAAAGCTAGTTATTGGCTCTCTGTGGTTCAAAATTAACGCAACATACTAAATGGCCCCAGCATTGATGGAATCTGGATGTCTGTAATTTGTCAATCTTATTCTTTTCACTGATGGTTTCAAAGAATGATAGTTAGTCATTTGGTGAAGAAGAACCCTTATGGCCTTATACTTTTACTGCATGATGGTCCCTAAAGACCATCGTGATTTTCAACTATGAAGTTTACACTAGTTTTTTTGTGTTTTTCACCTGTTTGATTTTTAGACAGGAGTAGCTCTCTATTAGGCGCTCAAAGGCTTTCCTATGCGGTCCATTTATGTGGATGTGTTGTAGTTCCTTCTCATGCATAATCTCTAAAGCCTAAACATTGTGATGATGCTCTTTGCGCCTGAATAGAATGAGCGCCTCTTGTATTTACGTGGTTTGTAGTAGTATGAGAAGAAACCGGGCAAGGTTGAGTTGTTTAAGTAGTTAATGCATGAGATCATCCGATAACCTTTATCATTTACTTGGCGGGATTATATCAGCTCTTGGTGAAATCTTACACATCAAGTCTTTAACTGAAGGTGGAAGCCATGCTAGACAAGACGATTTGTGCAATGTCGAGCGTGTTCATTGGAGCTTCTGGATCGACATTTACGGAGGACATATTGCGGCTCCGGAAGGACTGGGGATCGGCCTCTGTCTGCGATGAGTACTTGTGCCAAGGTGAAGAGCCAAACTTTATAGCAGGCAACGAATGAAATGGACCCAATGTGCCAGTTAGTTATTAAGATGAGGTTTCTGCCCGTGCCGATGTCCCTCGGAACACATTGTGTGTCCCCTCCATCGACACACACCTTAATGTACTATAGCATCTTTGTATATGTGCATAGTTTTTCGATTTATACGATTCTCTTTTCACTTGGCCATCTCCGATCATTCTCTTTTCCTGAAAGCAACACTCTTTTGAAGTCGTTCCTCCCACCGGTTCTTTAGAGCAAAAAACACATGTAGCTCATAGTGTTTTGGACTGGTGATGGTGGACTGAGTTCTCAGTAGCTGATCCCGCTATGTTGGCCAGCATGGAAGTTTGCTACAGTTCTTCGCTCTGGTCGATGGTTATAGTGCATTTTCACTTGTGACTTTGGGTTGGGTCATTAGACGTTTTTTTTTTGTCTGTCTCTATTTGACTTTTCCTTGAATCCCAAGTTTCCCCCGAGTTGGACCCATCCCCGTTAATCTAGGAAAAGACGAAAATCGGCCATTGTTGTAAGTGATTATAATCTCATTAATTAAATATGTGTAGTAAAAAATAAAGTAGTGAGAAAAAGGCAAATGCAGATGACGTGTAACTTGAGGGTGACTCAGGTGGTGAGCTGAATCTCTTTTAAGCTCACAAGGCATGCATTGATCAACTTTTTATCTTGTATTTTCATTAAAGTTAAGTTTTAAAGCTATCGTCGTCCCGTATGACTTTTTTTAGGGCTCCGTTTATTTTGTGAAAAATAAATAATTTAAAAAATGTCTTTTAAAAAATGATCGCTTATACTGTTTACAAAAATGAATAAACGAAAAACTGCGAAAATATTTTTAAAATTAAATTGTTGTAGATAGAAAAAAAATTAAGTGATTTTTTTTTTTGAAAAAATATTTTGCTGATCATTTATTTTTTACAAAATAAACGAAGTCTAAATTTTTAAAACTTTTGTAACATTCAATAATCTTTTGTTCTTAATTTTAAATTTTGGATGATGCTTCAAATTTAAAGGAAAAGCGAAAATGTATGTTTAAAACAGAAAATTATGTAGGCACCTGGAAGTTACCTTCCATTACCAAAATATCTCTCTCCATATACATAGACGAGACAAGCAGCCTTCATATTTTTAAGGGTGCAAACTCTGTACGTGGGCGCCACGAAGTTACCTTTGCATTACCCAAACTCTCTCTCTATCTACATAGACGAGACGAGGAGTCTTCATCTTTTCAGGGTATAAAGCGTAAGCAAGCGTGCTTCAAATCTCGCGCCGCACTCACTCGCTCGCTCACCTGCTACCCCGCTCGCTCGACTCAGTTCCTCAGACAAGAACCCCATTTCGATTATTGTGCCGAAACGCCGCTTTTAGTTACCACAATCTCATACTTTGTCTGTGGTCTGCCTTCCCGACGAACAAATGATCCTGATCATCTTCGGTTGAACTACCTCTACAGAACCCGAATATACCGGGAATTTCCCCACTCGCCGATCGGTTCTACTTCGCTTTGAATACACCGATCCTCTTCGGTTTCGTTCCTTCGATTCTCGCATTCGTACCGCGCGGTGAGCCGGTTTGTGCTGGTGGGTGTTGTGGGAGATTGGAGAATCCGAACCATGAGAGCGAGATTGGTCGTGTTCCCCGTCAAAGGTAGGAACTGGTGCTTTGGGCGGTCGCTCGATCGCTCTGCTCTCGACTCTGCCTCCTCTCCGACTCCGTCTACTCTCAAAGAGCTCTACAAGAAGATATCCTCCAATGGGAACGCCTCCAAACTCGAGCTGTGCATCGATTACGCCTCCGACAAGGTTTTCTTGTCGCCGTTTTAATCCCGGTTGCTCATTTGGGTGTGTTTGAAGTTTGTAGAGTGATGATGGGTGTGAGGGGTGCGTTTGCGATTCATTCTTGGGTTTTCCTTGGTTTATGTAGATGAACAGAGCTTGGATGGGTTTGGAGAAGGCGCCTGAGGGGTCTCTCAAGAGTAAAATGCACGGGTAAGTCCATAGAACAGGACGTTATTGTCTTTCGTCGCTATCAGCCTGTGGGATTTTGGACGTTGCTACTTTGTTGAGTGAATTCGGATGGATGCTAATGTAGGTTAGGATTGAAGCTATTGGCGCGGGTAAAGCCCTCGGAAATGTTCCTTAAATCCATTTCGAAGGAGGTTTCTTCAGTCGAAGTCATCTACCCTTCAAGGTTGGCCCTTTTTTTTCTCTTTACCTTGCAATCAATCAACATCCCTTACCATTCATTTTCTCGTCTGAAATGGTGATATTAGTGAAGTGTTTATAAGTTTTAGAAAGAAACAATTGAAAAGGTATTGTATGTTGCGTATTTGGTCTGTGGAATTAATGCTTATAGACCTTGTCTTGCTGCAGTTTAAACACACGTCTTGTGCGCAGAAAGTTGCGACATATTGCCAAGCGGTAATAGCTTCTTCCTTCCTACTTTTCTCATTTGTACTATGATATTGGAATATTTTCATCATAGCCTAGTTGATCAAATTATTTGCTGGTAACTTCAGATTTTTGGCCTAGGTTGATGGTGCTATATTTGTGCACATTTTACTTCTGTTTCTAGCTAGAGCTCATACGTTCTTGTGTGATTGGATGTGTATTTACTATAAGAAAGCTCCTTTTATAATTGCCTTCTAAAGTCTAGATTTGAGTCATCATTCATTTCTTCTGGTTAGTAGCACCAGATCTATGTGAAGTTTTACTTGGAGGCTTTTAAGCTTGATGAGTCGTATCTTTGCCATTGGCGATATTTCTCGTTCATTTTTAAACAAGGCCAATCAATGTTCCAGACAGAAAAATAGATGAAACTTGATAGCCCATATTGTCATCAATACATTTTTCTGTTTTTCTTATAGGCATTTTTATGTTCCAATTATCTAATAATGTGTGCATTTCGTTGGAGCAGTGTTTTTTGGTATGATGATGTTGTTAAGATCTGAATGCATACTGGCATACCTTCCCGTAGAGATCCATTTGTTGAGATGGGTGTAAGAAGGTAATTGCCTGAAAGCATACTGGTGTACCTTCTAGTTTAGATTAGATGTAGGCAAAGTTATTCCGGTGTGAGAACATCATTTGTGGAATGTGATATATTTGCATCTCAATAGATGTGTTATCGGTTTGTTACATCTAACAGGATGCATCATTTGCATTACTTGATCCTAAGATTCCTAGCAGCTTGTGTCTACTTCTAAACTCGCATGTTTACCATGGACATGGTTCACTCTACTTGTCCTCTCTTGCCGAGATAAGATGGCAAGAACTTTCATTACTGGAATTTATCCTTTCCTTTCTCAGGAACCTGAATGTATCTATATATTATATTGGATATATTCCACTTGCTTATGTTTAGAGAAAATCATCTGAGTTCTTCTTTTCCATGAACAGGGGATCCATTAACCACAGAAAGTGCTTCTATGGCTCTGCTGCTTTGCTGCCTCTAACAACTGCTCTTTCTGTAAGTATTAAGTTGTGGCATATTATCTTCTTTGGCGTTTATTCGGGCACAACAAATTGTGGTGTTGACTGAGTATAATCACTCTGTTATTTCTTTAATCTTAAGGGAATTTATTCTGAGTTCTTACACTTCTTACTTTTAGGTCTTACCTCTGCCTAACATCCCTTTCTTTTGGGTTCTGTTTCGCACTTACTCACATTGGCGAGCTCTCCAGGTATAGCCTTATTGCATTTTGTTCACTGAAGAATGTACTTCTGTAGGATTAATTAAACGATAAGTATGTGGTTTTCTCTTTTTGGGATTTGACAGTTTTTAGATCTTATCTAGAAGCATTACAGGATTGATAGTCCTTGTTCGCAATATATATCACATCCTGCCATGATTCCTCCGTTCTTCCATTCTTTAATCGTCAGCTTCTTATGCAGTAATTACCCAATCGGTTGTCACTGGCCACATGCTATCCCAGATCAAGCTACCTTTGCAATTTAACTGTCGCCAATGCAACTAATTTTGTTTATAAAGCACAGTTGTAGTTTTCCTGACGGGGAATAAGTCGATTGCTCTCATATCTTGCTTATGATTTCCTTAGCGGTTGTTAGACAACCGCACTTTCATTCTTGGGATTGATTCATCTATGGTAAATTATTTTCATAGTATGTAGATGTCAAAACCCATCTGTTTCCTTGGTATGTTGATGTATTTTTCCATTTTGGCTGTTGATTAAACAATAGGGAAGTGAGAAACTCCTAGAGCTAGTGTCGAAGTCCTCGGTTGCTCAGACTTTGCCTTCCCCAATTGCTGGTGGTAAAGACCACGAGGGCTGTGAGTCCAAGGATGGAGCCCACAATCCAGTAGGATCTCTATGGGTAAGTTCAAATACTCATTCACTGTACATGATTCCTCAGATAAGCACCTGATGGGAAGCATTATGTGTGATAGCTGGTACTCGTGTCTTCTTCCTACATGAGGGGTGCCTTTTTTTCCCTCCATTTCGCTCCGAACAAGTTTTGACTCGATGTAAAAGACGATTCTTTTTTTTCCTTCCTTTAATATGGTCTCACTTGCAAGTGTGTGGAAGACTTGTTACAGCAATAATACATGCAGCATCATCACAAGCTATTTGTTTCTTTTCATGTTGTCGTAGGTGTTGCTGCCATCCGAGCAACTCGAAGAACTAACGAGCTGTGGCAAAGAGCAGGACGGCCTGACCGAATCCGTGATTACAAGCATCTGCAAAACTTACAAGTTGAACACGAACGATGTTTTGAAGTACAGAGACTCGATGTAAACTGAATCCTGTTTCACTTTTGAACCTGGTCTCCCTGAATGGAGAGAAAAGGGGAAAAAGAAAAAAAGAAGCATTCTCATTGTTCAAAGGTTGTTCGGCTAGATTAGCACTGTTATCCCTCTCCCCATGTAACTCATATTGCTAAAGTTGGCGTGTCGGGGGCTGTTTCTTTATGTTAACTTTTTGCACAGCTTTTCTGTGTTATGATTGGAGCTCCGTAGCCGAGATTCCAAAGTCGCAAGATTCGAGCAAGTGCCAGCATCCCATGTTTCGATCCGATTTCCGGTCAACCGTTATATTTTCGAGCACGGGTTTTTGTCGGCCAAAAAAAAAATCTAATTGTATTCAAAATGTATTTACGTGTTTTTTTTTAATGTATTGGTACGCTAGACCCATGGTTCTGAGTTGTTTCATGCCATAAACCTCGCTGTCCACCACTTTTTATTGACTATGCCAAATTACGATCGCCCTCATCGTCGCTCCTAATGTTACTGGGCTTGCCTTCGTTCCCCGGACGAAACATGCTTTGTCCTGCTTTTCATGACTTTCCGCTGCTCTTTCTAAATTTACACCTTCTCTTCCTCTTGGAAGGTTATTTGTTTGAAATTAGAATTGTCACACCCCGACTTCAATAGCGGAAATGACATGGCCATCCTTCTACTCAATCATAACCATCATTAACATATTATTAAGCTATAGGGATAAATGCGGATGTCCTAAAACTTGTCACGAAAGTACAAGTAAGTCTTAATACTTTCAAAAAGTGCAATTAAATTTTAAAACTTGTCGAATTGATGCAATCAAGTCATTTCTTTAACTCTATCTAATTTGGCTAACGGAATTCGGCTATATCCCATGCCAATTTCTCAATTACACGTAGGCAAAAAATATTCCATTAATACCATATTTAGTAGGCTAAACTACTAATGGGGCCGAAAAGTACTTGTTGTTGATGAAAATCTCTACAAGGGCTGAAACGGCTAAAGCCAATTCTTATCCAAAACCAGCGATGCAGTGTTCTCCAATGCTTCCAGAAGATCTGAATTGGGTGCGCTATCAGCTTCCTGTACCACTCTATTGCTGGCGTCGCCAAGACAGTCTGATCTCTGAACTCCAAAAAGGTGGATGATGAAGCACCTCCGATGTCTTTGGCCTGCCAATAATTAAAAGCAATTAACTACTCAGTGCATTGAAGTGAGTTGCTACTTTGAGACATAAGACTCTATCTACAAATTGGGGTATATATTTTCTGTAGATTGGGTTTCACTCAACATTTATGATAAGCTTATAGAGTAGGGAGGGCCTCTCCTACAAACAATACTTGGAGATGAAATGATAAACTTACTGATGAAGAATATGCTAAGTGTCTTAGATTCTTTCACAATTAAAGATAATTCCACAGATAATAAGAAGTAAGGTGCACACTCTGTAGTATGGGGATTATAAAATGTTCATTCATAGAAAGAAGCAGGACCTAAATTGGATCCTCGGATCTTCAAACGAAATCCTCTTCGACGTATCTATAGCAAGAATCCTCCAAGTAGTGCGCAAGGAATGACTAAAATTTGTACGTTCGTGCACGCGTAACAAACACATAAACCTAATAAGTCAAAGGCATTTAGGCTATCCCATGGTCAACCTTTTTCCCGGCTTCTACTGTAAAGTGCCAAATGAAATGAACGGGGATCTGCACATTTTTTGCAATCAAGTAAAGCCGTGGTGGGATAGATATTTAAGCCAAGTCCACCGAATTCCAGGCAACCTTTAATGCTCATGAAATTTGAGTGATACAGGAAAACGGAAATTAAAAATGGTGTTAGTGATGCAATAAGATGACATCAATCAATCTTACCTCAATTCAGGAAGCGGGTTCAGCAAACGCGAAACTAGATCATGAGCTTCCGGCATGGATTCCAACGAGAACAGGTCCTTTTTTGTCACCTTCTAGTAGATGTCTTCCACCGGTAAGACAAAAGAACAAGACACAACAACCTAAATTGAACATGTCCATGGCTGGTGTTTGACGCTCCTTAGGAAGTTGTGCGTATGATTCACATCCAAAACCTGCAACACAGACATCCATCATCACTTGGAGTGGCAATATAGAGCAACTTTCAACATAAGATACTTTTAAGAGATTGGTCTAAGCACTTACTGGTAGCATGATATCTAGAGTAAAGTTCATCTCCACGAACCAGTTTGCTAATACGCATATCAGGTAGCTTAACAAACTAAAGGTTCTCCAGTGATCAGCAGGATATTGCGAGGCTTTAAGTTCCCATGGATTATTTCCAAGTCGTGCAAACCTGTAGAGTAGACAATATGACTTAAACCAATAAATCATGAGAAACAAAGTTATATACTGAGCCATATCCTATAATCCCATTGGAAATTAAGGGAAATTAAGGAACGCTATAGGACGTATCAATCACATCACCATGTGCATAAGTAGTGATGGTCACGGTTCGGAACCGGCCGGTTTGGGTTCATGAACCGGCGGTTCCGGTTCGTGGCCATGGGTGAACTGGAACCGAAACCTTAAGGGACGGTTCCTGTTCCAGTTTTGAACCGGCGGTTCCGGGCCTATTCAAGGTTCCGGTTCCGGTTCAAAATCAAAAATGGAACCGCTGTTTCCGGTTTCGATTTTCATATTTAATTTTTAAATAATAAATTATGAAATCAAAAAATAATAAATTATAAAATTATGAAATAATAAATTATCAAATACAAATTGTAATCAAATTGTAAATTGTAAATTGTAAATTGTAATCAAATTTGGAGGGAAAAAAGGGAGGGGGAAGGGGCTTGAACTTAATGAATTATCATTAAGCGCCTACATATCTTTTTGGGATAGAAGAATCAAAAGCCATGTAGTTCTTTTACCTTTGATAACCTCATACTTTCCTCATCGTCAATCGTCGCTACCCGTTCCGGTACTGGTACCCATGGTGGTGGTATCTCCATCGTCGAAGAATTCGGTTTCATTGCTGCGATCCATCTCTTGTTGTCAATGTTTAGCCTTTGTCCAATCATCGACACAAGCTTGAGCCTCCACTGAATTCGGAGCTAATCTTGAACGTTGGTCGTCCAAAATGTTGCCTCCAACGCTAAATGCTTGTTCAACTACAACTATTGAACAAGGGGTTGCTAAAACCTGTCTTGCGATGAGAGCGAGAATTCGAAATTGGGTTGAATGCCTCTTCCACCACTCTACAATTTTAAAATCTGTGCCTCCTTTGAATTTACTAAACTCAAAAAAGTGGTTAAATAGGTCTTTATTTCGAAAATATTTGCTGTTACTCCCTTTTATCTTTTTTGCCTATTCATCAGCATTTTGTACTCTCTACTAATTGTACCTTGGTCCCCACTTTGTACGTCACTAGGTTGGAAAGATCCACTATCAACTAGATTATATCTACTACAAAATTCACTATACAATTCTACTATTGCGTTTTTAACTACTATTTGTATAGCTATAACATCTACCATTTCAATCAAATGTAAACAATCATAATACGTATTCAAATAATCACATAAACCATCTAATTTGGCACGTGGATCGAAAACACAAGCAACCAAATAAATAAGAGAAATTTCGGTATAATAATGCAGCCATTTCGTTCCCATTGCTATAATAGTCGGATCTAATTGATCATCTTTTTCATTTTCTTCAAAACATCAGCAATAGTAACACATTCTATTAAAAATAAATGCGTAGTAGGATAATAAACACTGGATAAAGCATAATTTTCATTATTAAAAACTTTTCAAAGATCTAAATTTTTTTTGCAAATATCCCACTCTTATGGGAATAAATTAATTTGAGAAATATTTTTCAAAATAAACGTACATAATAAATCTTTATATGCAAAAGATTGATTAAGCAACTTGTACATAGAATTCCAAAAGATGTTCTAACTCGTTGGAATTGAGGAGATTGAGAGAAATTGTGAGAAAAAATTAAAAATGAAAAGAGATAATTATAATAGTTATGATAGATTTAATAAATTAACTTAAAAAAAATTAAGGGGGGAGGCAACGGCTATAAAGCCGGTTCTTGCCGGTTCAAGCAAATTAGGGACCCGTAACCGGCCCTTATGGCATGGGCCGGTTACGGGTTTGACCGGGGTAGGTTCCGGGCCCAAACTGGCCCATGACCACCACTATGCATAAGGATTCAGCAACGTCCATGAATCAAAATGAGACAAGATATACCGATTCTACCAAAATGGGAAACCATAATTGATAATACCTAATTGCTTTTCATGGGGGAGACAACTAAGAGCTTGGTGTAGTGATCTGTATGAGATGCTTTTAAGCGATTTAGGCATATGTAAGCAAGCTTACTACAAATACAATGACAGTTTGACTATCGAAGTGCCGTTATTTCACGTCTAAAAAATTACCTCGAAGGCTGACCACCGTCAATCCACAAGTTAACATACTGCATCCTAACCTTTAGAGATTCCAATCGGTTTCTATATTCAACCATGGATGCATCATCAGGGTCGACGGAGAAATTCGAAGCGGGTGAGAATGCGAGGATCAAATCATGCAAATTGCAATCACAGCGCTCGAGAGCGAGATACGATGTGCTTCGCTTCTTCACAATACCGAAGAATGTTCGGACGTTGGCGAGATGACATGAACTGATCAATCTTGGCGAAGGCAATATCATGATGACCCAGAACTAGTCGCTTCACCACAACAGGTTTAGCATCATAGGTGCCCTCAAAAGAGGATGGTCCCGTTATTTCCATACCCGATTACTGTCCTTGATACGTGGATTCTACCAGTCATATTCCATCCACCACGACCCGCAGTAAGATGTATAGAGTCATTCCGACATATAGCCCCTACCGCCGTCTCGCCTTCGATTCTCCTCCTTTTGTGATCCCTCCCTTCGTTGGGATCTGATTCAAGCGACGGAGCTAACCCCTCAACCCATATTAGGGCTTGAAGGGAACAAATCCCATAACGTACGCAGCGGAATTACATGGTATTAACAAGCCCAGAAACTTATTTGAGTCACTGATCGGAGAAGTACATCACAGAACGAACGCACCTCGGTTTTCCACAGATTAAATGTCCACAATGCTGTGAGAGAGTCCAGTCAACCGTTTGAAGATTGGGAGAGTTCGTCGTCGTTTTTCCTGTCGTTTCTCTACACCATGTTCTGTACGTTAAGAACGTAAGAGAAAACTGACAAATTAAAGGGGGGATCACGTTTGTTTCAAACGTGACTTTATCACGTTTGAAATCAATAACTGCCTTTGGCAGTTATCCAACGTGGTAAAGGGTTGTGGTGCTCTACATGGGTGGACCACGGTATTCCCATACACCCTCATTTTTCAACATCTCTCACTCGCTCATGAAGGGCTATCCATAACTCTCATTTGCCCACGAAGGGTCAACAACTCCCACTTGTCCACGAAGGGTTAAACATAACTTTCTCTCTTTTCTGCAAAGTTCATATCAACAAATAATCCGTGCGACCAGCATACTACGAGAGCTCATTGCCATACATCTGTTAGGAGTATTTAGCAGCTCAAAATGGGCATATTAACTCAGAGTAGATCCAGTATGCAGTACCCTAGATCAATCAGTCACATTTACATCATATCTCTCTTGATCTCTTTAAGCATTTCATATGCATTGTATTCACAATCATGATTAAACTCAAATAATCATAATTGGTCGACCTGTGAATACAAAGATAGAATGTGACATCAAAATAAATTGATCTTCCTCTTCCCTTAAACCTCTCAATTTCAGTTCAGCTCGCTTTTCTAGAAATGTCCCATTAGATCGAACCAATCTCATGACCATTGGAAACACTCTAAGATAGCGAACGCTGAATAGAAATCTTGAGAATAAGTAAGAGTCGTGAGGGGACAAATTTGAGGAATCAATAGAATAGTCAACTATTTTCTCTATTCCATTTTCATCACATAAACATCTGAACTGATCAGATAGATTTTCTTGACCTCGATCGGATCTTAATTTTTTTTTAATTTTTTTTAAATTGAGTTTCTAAAACCTCAAAAAATTTTCAAAGCAACTCATTCCTCAGATTTATGAGAAAACAAAAAAAATAACACGTCTGAATCGAGTGTAATCATCAATAAATGTGATCAAATAAACAGCCCAATGCCTTACTCCCATATTCATTGAACCACATATGTCCGAATGGATCAACTGTAAAGGAACCTCAGCTCTTGTTCCTTTTCCAAATGGTTTTCTCGTTATTTTTTTCGCCAGGCAATGCTCACAAATAGGCAAATCGATTTTTTCAATATTGCCCAATAAGCCCTCTTTAGCTTATCTAAACATTCGCTAGTGGCACATATGACCCAGCTTAGCATGCCATAATTCACATCATTACAGAAGATGTAAATAGGGAATAACTAACATTCACATTATTGTACTCAACAATCAACATAATGAAACCATCCAGAACCATATTTACTTGTTCCCAACGACAAGTTATCACTATCGTTATGAAAATTCAAACTGAAATCAAGTTTAACCAAAACTAACACAGAAACTTAATTCCGTCGATTTTTTGGAGCATATAACACATTATGTAGGAACAAGGTGTGACCACCACGCATATTCAATTGGCAAGTGCCAATTCCTTTGACTTCCACTCAAGAATTGTTTCTTACATATATCTACTATGCTCCATGTGAAATTTTGTCAAAATTCCACGAAGGCATCTATGTCCTTTACTACATGGTCTGTGGCCCCTGAGTCTACAGTCCACAAAGGATGAGGTTCAGTTACAAAAACTGAATTGGAGACATAAGCAACACTCTAAAGTGTACAAAGGGTTTCTAACTTCTTTGACTCACCACAGTTGTGAGCAAAGTGACCCTTTTTGCACAAATAAAACACTTCACTTACGAAATGTCATTCTTGAAAGGACACTTTCCTTTCCCATGTCGGTTAAACTTCAGTTTCTTTCTTGAAGAATTCATTCCTTTGCCCTTCCACTTCTTGAACCCACCTTGACGCTTACGCTTGGAGTCCGAAGCTCCATGTGAACTAGAACCAACATAACAAATATCAGTTATTGATTTAGCCGCCAGAAGACGATCCACCTCTGGTTCAAGACTGCGCAAAGCATCCTCAAAAGTCTTTACTTTTCATTGTGGATTAAGTGGATTTTTGATATGCACATAGCTATGAGGCAAAGAATGGATTACTGCTTGCATTTACTGCTCCTTAGTCAAAATGTGGCCTGCATCTTACAATTCACTTATCATGTTTGATATACTTCTCAAAATGTTGTTTTATATTCTGCCCATGTGGCATCATATAAGTGTCAAACCTTATAGTGATCTATCTCAACTTGGTGACTAATATCTAACCAAACTTAGTTTTTAATGCTTCCCACTTGACTTTGGCATTTTCATAAATGCCTGAACTCATGCATAAAACGATTTTCCATGCTACTCAGCAACATAATGCGAGCAATAGAGTTCATCTTTTTCCATGCAGCAAATGCCTCTTTATACTTTCTATGCTGTGCAGTATTTCCATATTCAGATTCTTCCATAACTAGGTTAAGAGTTTCTAGTGCTTTTTACTCTTCTAGCACAAACTGGATTTTCATATGCCAGTTTTCATAATTTCCGCCGTTCAAATTCTCTCCTTTGTCAAGCTCAGTTTCGATATTCTAAGAAGCTATGGCTATTGTATCTGAACACGAAGTTCTATAGACATGTATTTACGAACTATTAATGCTGAACATTTATGCATCTAGTTTATACTAACTAATTATATTAATGAATAATTTCACATAAGGTCTTAGATTCGAAAGTTCACTACGTTCCCAATCATCGTCTAAGAATCCTCGTTTGAAATTACCATTAATATAATCATTTATGTAAAATAGAGTTCACTAAAGTTACTAAAACTTTCTAGAACTCCCCACTCAAATAAAGATCATAAATCATTTAATGATCCCTATATCTTGTAATCATAGCATGGCATGGCATGATTTGAACTAATACACAAATAATTCACGTATCAAATCATACTCTAATTTCATAATACAAGATATAAAAGCAAGTACTCTAAAATTTATACATGCTATTAGCAATCATGCTCTACACAATTTTCATGCGATTATGTACACGTAAGCCATTCTCTATATTTACAAAAATATAGAAGAACAAAAAAAATACTTGAAAAACGCCCCAAAATACGTGTATCATGGGTTTCATACGTATTTTCAAAATTTTAAATACATTAAACCTGTCCAAATAATATATCAAATTAAAGATAATTTCGAGACGAACACAACGGTATCTCGCATGCCCAAAACGGAGCTCGGACGCGCCAAGTGGCGGCAGCGTGATTTTCGAGGGTTCCTATGACGGTCAACCTGTGGCTGTCAAGTAACTGTTGCAAAGAGTTGCTAATATTAACCATGAGTGCCATAGAAACATACGATTCAGCGCATCTCCAAATGTAGTTAGTTTCCGTGGAGAGATGACCCGCAAAGATTTCGTGTATCTTGCAACGGAGCACTGTATATGTACGTTGCACGATTTAATTCGAGCCTATTCAGGGATCTTTGTCTTCCCTTATGATCCACCATCATCATCGGCATATCAGGACAAGTTGCGTGATCTCCAGACTAGAATCGGGCCCGATCGACATTATAGCTTGTGGTATATTGATGGTCGTCCCTCATCTTTGTTGAAGAGATTGATGAGGTAATTTTTATGTTTTGACGTGCCAATATCTTGCTTATTATGGCACTTCGCTAGTCAACTATCACGTATTTGTATTTGTAGTTAGCTTGTTTATATTGCTGGCTCATGTGGGTATGAGGTGCTAGTCTAAGGACTTTATATCTCTGCTGCAAAAAGTTCCAAGGGAAACTGTCACATATTTGTATTCATAGTGAGCTTAATAGGCCACTACCTTGACTCTAATGCAATTAACATGTGGGCAAGAGTTTTGAACCTTCCATCTTCTTTTTTAGAGTCATAGCTTAAGTTCAATGTCACCATCAACGGCAAACTCTTACTTGTCTTCCCATGGACATCAATTAGGTATTATCAATTACGTAGCGCCAAAAAACTTTGGTTTTCCCATTTTGGTAGAATCAGTATACCTTCTCTTTTTGATTTGTGAATGTTACAGAAATTTGTATGCACTCAATAGAGTAAATGGTGATGTGATTGATACGGCGACAGATTCTATGCCGGGCTTTTCCTATAGGGTTCATATAAGGACCTGTAGTAGTTTTGTCTCTCCGATAAACTTCTGGCATATGTATTGGGTCTTATTATATTAGAGAAGTTCCTTAATTTCCAATAGGATATGACTTAGTTTATAATTATGTATCTGATGTCTTCAGGTAGCCCAAGCACAATTTTGGTTCCAAATGTATTGTCGGTTTGACTCATAATGTCGACTGTGCATTATAATACAGGGATGTGCTATTAGGACTCGTGCAATTGTAGGCGCTTGAAGTAGTTCATGGAGACTTGAATCCTCAAAATGTATTAGTCACTAGTGAGTTACGTGCCACGATATCAGATGTGGGTATTAGTAAACACGTTCGTAGAGAGAGAACATCAAATCCTGGCTCAGTTACATGTTGCTTTGTGTTGCTTTTCTTATTGTGGTAAGTGTCGCGACCCGATTCTCAAAAATCGGGCCAATGGATTACTAAGCTTCTAGGACGGGCTTTGCTCGAGCCCTCCCAAGCCCATACCAAATCGCGAAGGGTTATCGGATTCGATATTAATGTGATCATGTGGCATGTGTAAAGTTGGCATGTGTAAAGTGTACATGCAAAAGGAGTCGCCATCGATCTTTGAGGAAGGCAGACCTAAAACCTTGTTAAGCGGTCGAGAGATGCCGTTCGATTCTACGCAATCAGAGATTAAGGGTCCGGGGACTTGGTTACATCGGTGTTTCCACCAACGCCCTTTCGGTACTAAAGTTGGGTGTTTTTCTAAAGTGTTTGTACAGATGTGAGTCTATCCTATCAATCAAAATCAAGGCATGCAGCGTGCGCAATCAAGGAATCAAAGACGTGCGGATAAATCGCATCGAACCAAGAATGCATCCCTAATAATTCCCTAAGAGCTCAGAGAATAGTGTGATTAAATTTTGGGATAATTTGCCCGCAAGTTCAAAATCATTATTTTCTAGGAGAATCTATGGTCAAAACTAGGATAATAAGGTCAATCTAGTCATTTCCTATATTTTTTTGTGATTTTTCGAAATTTTTATGATTTTTTTTTCAATTTTTTTTATTATTTTATTCCGAAAATAGTGAGCCAGGCTGGGCTTCTAAGCCCAACCCGTCTAAAGCCACGAGCCAAGGAAGAAACCTAAAGCCCAAATAAAATCTAAACCAAAAAAAAGGCCCATTTTTGCCAAAACCTCACGATCAAGCCTAGGGCCCAATTTCTCCACTAGGCCCAATTCGAATGAACTAAAGTCTAGAATCCAACTAAACCTAATCAGGGCCAAAGGCCAAATTTGACCTAGTCTGCAAAGGCTCCATCTAAAGACACCCTACCGCCCACGCTTTTTCACTTTTACACTACCTTTTTTACTCTTTTTTTTCTATTCTTTTTGTCGTTTTCTAGTACATCTTCTTCACAGGTCCTCCTCGAGAACTCCATCACCAGAAATTTCAAATTCTCATCACTCGTCGAAACCTCTTTTCCTTCCGGCCATTTATCCCTTACCGGACTAACACCGGACCACCGCCGACGACCAAAACAAACTTTCGATCGCCGAATTTCATACCCTGCTCTCAAACTTTAGTCAAACCAAGCACACTAAATCTATCAGATGAAACAAAAAATGGAGAGACTAACACGGATGAACTTTAACCGTAGGCTATCGCCGGGAAGGCAAAGGCAGAAGCTCCAATTTGGTCTTCATCCATGACCGGCGTTGGGTGTAGATTAAGGGACCGAAGCAGCTCGCCGATGTCGTCGTAGAGGCTTGCGGAATAGGGCGGCCGCCCGTCGGACAGGCACGAAAAGAGGTCGCCCTCTCTACTCGGTGGGAAGGCGGCAAGGAAGGAGGTCGATTTTAAGCCACATAAATATGTCTGAATATCCCAATCGACCTCAGGAAAGGAACCTAGATGATGACTTAGGGGCGTTATATAAAAGTGTGGTGAAAATACTTCAAACTCCCGTCAATGAAGAGTCTGTTTTTGAAGACGCGGGAGATGCGCTTGAACAGTTAACGAAGGTATTTAAAAACAGGAGGGATCGTCTTGGTGGTGACATTAGAGCACCTGTCAGACAATTCACTTTTGAAAATCCTCGTACAGTGGTTTTCAACGAGACAGATTTTAAGCCCCCCATATATACTCTCCCCCTCCTCTCTTACTTGACTCTTACTCCCCGCCTCCTCTCTCGCCCTCTCTACTCGTTGGGAAGGCGGCAAGGAAGGAGGTCGATTTTAAGCCACATAAATATGTCTGAATATCCCATTCGACCTCAGGAAAGGAACCTAGATGATGACTTAGGGGCGTTATATACAAGTGTGGCAAAAATACTTCAAACTCCCGTTAATGAAGAGTCGTCCTGGTGGTGACATTAGAGGACCTGTCAAATAATTCATTTCTGAAAATCTTCGTATAGTGATTTTCAACGAGAACGGGTTTTAAGCCCAGTATATATACTCTCCGCCTCCTCTCTTACTTGACTCTTACTTGACTCTTACTCTCCACCTCCTCTTTCCCCCTCTTTACTTGGTGGGAAGGCAGCAAGGAAGGAAATCTGTTTTAAGCCACATAAATATATCTGAATATCCCAACCAGCCCCAGGAAAGGAACCTAGATGATGACTTAGGGGCGTTATATAAAAGTGTGGCGAAAATACTTCAAACTCCCATCAATGAAGAGTCTGCATTTGAAGACGTGGGAGATGCGCTTGAATAGTTAACGAAGGTATTTAAAAATAGGAAGGATCGTGCTGGTGGTGACATTAGAGGACTTGTTAGACAATTCATTTCTGGAAATCCTCATACAATGATTTTCAACTAGAACGGGTTTTAAGCCCCATATACACTTTCCGCCTCCTCTCTTACTTGACTTTTGCTCTCGACCTCCTCTCTCGCCCTCTCTACTCGGTGGCAATGCGGCAAGGAAGGAGATCGATTTTAAGCCACATAAATATGTCTGAATATCCCAACCGGCCTTAGGAAAGGAACTTAGATGATGACTTAGGGGCGTTATATAAAAGTGTGGCGAAAATACTTCAAACTCTCGTCAATGAAGAGTCTGCATTTGAAGACGTGGGAGATGCGCATGAACAGTTAACGAAGGTATTTAAAAATAGGAGGGATCGTCCTAGTGGTGACATTTGAGGACCTGTCAGACAATTCATTTCTGGAATTCCTCGTGCGATGGCTGAAGGTCCCAACCCATGGAGGCCTTCGAAAAGGAGCTGAAATGACCATTTGGGGCAAAGTGTGGCGAATGAAGAGACTGTTGAAGATGTGGGAGACGTGCTTGGAGGATTGACGAATGCATTTAAAAATAGGGGGATCGTCCTGGAGGGCCTAACCATCTCCAAGTATCAAATACCATAATCGGTGAAGAAAGTCAAGGCAGTGCGGTCTTCGAGGGCTTTTACGATGGTCGACCTGTGTGGCGGTGAAACAACTGCTGCCAAGATTTGTTAATATTGACCATGACTTGCTGGAGAAAATACGATCTAACCCATTGGACAATGTAGTTAATTTCCATGGAAAGATGATTTGCGAAGATTCTGTGTATCTTGCTCTAGAGTGCTGTACTTGTTCGTTGCACGATTTAATTCATGCTTATTCAGTTATTGGTGTCTTCCTTGATGATCCATCATCATCGTTAGCAAATGAATTGTCTGGCAGATTAGATCATATCAAGATAAGCGCCTTGAGAAAGAGTTCTGACTCCGTCAACAACCTGGTCAAGAGGGAAGAGGGTAATTTAAAAAAAAAAACGTTCGAAGTATGCATAGCATAATAACGGAGAAGATCAAAAATTTCCTCACAACATGCAACATAAAAGCTTTTATGGGAGGAACTGCCAAGAGCAAAATTTTGTTCCTCTTTTGTTCTTCTTCTTTTATATTGGGGTTGGTTTGGGGTAGGGAATGATAGAAGTGGACCTTGTACCAGCAAGGACGTTTGAGAATGTCAATGGCCTTCAAGGTAATAAGCTTCAAAAGTCTCTCAGATGTCGACACAAGAAACTCAAGCTCACAACTTGTCAACCTGTTAAAAAACGCAACTTTCAATAGAGCAATGGAAGAACAGACTCTTCTTCACAACACAGATATACTGACTTTCAATTTCATACATCACATTGGATTTTGTGACACAGCATAACTTTCAAATAGGCCTGGAATTTTTTGGACGTTAAGAGCCAGTAAGAGAGGTGGCGGAGAGTAAGAGCCAGTAGCCGGAGAGGTATTGGAAGGGTAGAGAGAACGGTTTGCTTGTGGGGGAAGTTTTGTCGGAGAGAGTGGGAAAATGACCCGGGGCATTTTCGAAATTTTTTCAATTTGGGGTTGGGCGGGAAAGAGGATGTAATCAAGAAAAAAAAATTTTGAGAAAAAAGGCATATGGTTCAAAAAATTGAGAAAATAAGTGTAGTAAAAAATAATAGAGTAATTAAGCAATTCATTATTCTATAAAGTACGATTGATCCTTATAATGAAATACTTTATTTTGATTTTTTTTTAACATAATTGAAAATTAATGAAAGGAAATTTCGTCGCCATAATGCTACAAATCGTTTCTACTTAAGAATAACATGCATTTTCATTCTTTTTTTCACAGCAAAAAAGATCATGATTCCTTAATACTATCTTCAACATTACTTTCGAAATTTTTGTTCCCCTAAAAGTGGTGGCATTATGAAAAAATTATTTGAGATGTGCCTTCTTCTTTAAAAAATATTCAAAGCTGATCCTACAGATGTGGATAATTATCAAAGTATATGTTTAATATGGAATTCCATAAGCTACTGGATCACTCCAGTGCTTTGGGTAATACGAACCCTCTGCCATCCATTGCAGCAAATTGTACTACTCTATTGAACTTATTATTATTATTATTTTTGTCTTGTCTTTCATTATATAGATAATACTAATGTGTGGTGTACTCGTAGCACTTCTTCACATTAAATCATTAGTGTTTCCGTTCAAGCGCAAATGATTTTCTTACAAATTTTAATCCGTAACAAAGAAAAGAATTAATTTGAACACGCTATATTAGATTAAGTTATTACTCTTATTTCTGGCAATTGAGCGATGGCTTTCTCTAGTTTTCTACCATAATTAGGCCGCGAAATTGAATTACCCAGGAGGGCATAAATAGAGATATATATGAAAATTTAAAAGAGCAACGTGATTCCGAACCCACGACAAGAAAATACCGGTTAATCTTTACCTACATATTGAAATCGAGCAGCTTTGGCTTATAACAGAACTGTCGAACTGTTTTTAAGATCGGATTAAGGACTCACTCGCGTAGTAAATATGCCTAAGCTTGCTGCTCATTGTTGTTTTCAGAACTTAGCTTACTGGCCCCAATACTCTCGTTCTAATCCAACACAAGCCAACTCCAAAGCCAAGCCACTCCAAACATGAATTGCTTTTCTTTCAGAAAATATCCAACAATGATCACTCCTTTAATATAAACATAAAAAAAATTCAATGGAGGACTGAAGATTTTATTTGATAAATTGATGTCTTGAAAATTTTGGAAAAGCGTCAATCAAGATCCGAATTCACAGATTCCCTCATGAAATCTGACGGCGGATATTTTAATCTTAAATTGGTCAAAATAAAACCTCAAAGTTGTCAAATTAATTAACATCGAAACCTTTTCTTTATATATGTATATTACTCATTTTTTTTCCCACCACCTCCATTGTGTTTTTTCTCTCAATCATTCCGAACTCGAGGTTATTTTGTCCGATCATCGGCGTCATAACTCTTGCACCAGTTAGGGTTCGTCTCTCTGCACCATCACATCCGAGGCTTGACCAGGAGGAGCAGTGGGCAACCGTCCTCTAAGATCGAATTGAACCAGCTTCTGTTGATTCAAAACATCGCAGACATGCGAAGATCGAGATTGATTCACAGCATTGAAATATTTATTCGTGTATGGTGGAATGAAGACAATAACAAGTAAACAGCTGCTTCCTTTTTCCTTCACAGTATTCACAGCAATTACAGCGGGAATTGCCAATGTGTGTATTCTCTACCTCTTGGTCTAGTGTACATCTGTATGTTCTTTACAATGTCTCAGCACTTGGCTTTATAGTGTAGATGTTAAAAGAAACAAGTTTTACGGAATTGCAGACCACCTTTTATGCACCAACACACGCGTTCGCATCTTTGTACCTGGAATGTGATTGCAGACCGTGGTCATTTTAACAAAAGAATCCTGGTCTTGTATCACTCTTTGCCACTATGAAAATGAGATCTTGAGAGAAGCGAACTAATTTTAGCAAACTTGTTAGGAACGCTGCACTTGAATGACCAGTATGCGGACATCACTTCACAAACATATTGAGCATTGAGTCCAAGTGTTCTTAAAAGCAACAACATATTGAGCAGGCTGCTCGGAGATGGTGTACTCTTATTTGGCCAGCTCAAGCGACACGCTTCTCAGAACTTCCTGAAGTTACTTTAGAAGTTCTTATTTACCCGCATACCTAGTTACCTCAGACTCGACGCTCCTTTCGTCACAGAAGAAATTTGCGCTGCACATATGAAATTCACAAACCAGGTGATGTGGGTATGCATTCTTCTACAATTTTTTTTAACGTAGACAATGTTTTAGCACAATCATATGCTTTATAAATTTTCACTTTGATTGTACATATCACCATAAAATCCCGTCTTATCAGTCTTCAGCAAAAAAGAAGAAGAAGAAATTTCTTTGAAGAATTTCCAAAATAAAACCACGATTATGTTCTCCAACTTGAAACTTTAAAGATTACATTTAATTAAATAAAAAAAATTGTATAAAATGCCAAAATTTTGTTAAAATGCCAGTGAAATCTCGTTATTTCTCAATAATAAAATTTAATATCATCTATAAAGTGCTTATGAAAAAATATCAAGATGTCTTATCATGCTTTTCAGTGTATTTCTAGATATTTTCATAACATCTTACATACTTTGTGTCAAAATATCAAGCAAATAATAAGGAAAAAAGAGAAATTCTTTTATAAAGTTAGTAAAGAGACTTGATAAATATTTTAGACGAATCAAATTAAAATTTAAAATTCACCAATAAAGTGAGCTTTTGAGATTAGAGAGACAAAAAAACAGATAAGTTAACATAAGAGCAATGATGAAAAAGAGACTTTTAATTTCTTTACGATATCAAATAATTTGTCTTTTTTCTTACTATTGGCGAGATACTTTTACACATAGCATGTAAAATGTTATAGGAATATCTAGGAATACAATAAAAGAATAAAACATATGAAATGCTTTATTATGGCAAGTATATTCCAAATAGAAATAGAAAAAAAAAGGAATGGGGAGGGCTATTTTGTCTTTTTAGTATAAATAGGGCTAGATTTAGTCATGTAAGGAGTGGAAATCCCGTCGTCTAAACGATTTACTCTTTTCGAAAGAAGAAACGATCTTTCCTACTTTTGAATTTATTTTTTTCTATTGGTGGAAAATGTTTTCCTTGACTTGTTTATTTTGAACCAAACGCCGAAAAATCTAGAAAGTTTTTTCCTGAAAATTGTTTTTCGTGAAACAAACAAAGCCTTAGAATAGTCGTGGCTTCCTTCCTCTTCTTGGGAGCATTAGAAACTTCATTAAAGTGGGATTGTGCTCTTAGCATAGAACTTATGTTTCAAAACCTGTCTGGAGAGGAAATTGGAGTTTTGATGCTTATATCTTTGATCAAAAAAAGAAACTTCATTGGTTGTCTATGTCGCACTTGATGGGCTGCCTCAACACTCAACTGTTCGTTGAGTTGTGCAACCATGCAAACACGTGCACTTATGGTGGCTCCTCCGAGGTTTGAACACGTTAAAAATATGTCTCGAACCTGATCCTGAAAAAGGAAACTTTATTAATTTGGATAGGTTTCCAAGTTGGAGTGTCTTCCTAAAAGGAGTTCCCTATTTTGGATCTAATTTTTATTTATAAATAAGGAGTGAGTCTTCTTTGTAAGAATATCCAAGATGTTGCCTTTTCGTGAATCAATCCGAGAATGTTGAAGGGAATAAATCTTATGGTAAGATTTGTGAATTTCTTTGTGAGAGTTTAGAGGGATAAGCACAATGTGAGTTTTTGGTGTAATTAGGGGTTGAAAAGCACCGAGGGTGTTTAAGGGTGCACATGGTAACACTTGTGGAAGTGGATTTCTGCTCCAGAAGTACTTCTGGAGCAGAAATCCGTTTGGTAAAATTTTTTACTTTTGAAAGAAATTTCTACTTTTGAAGTGACTATTTAAACATTATTATCTCTTCATTATTATCTTCATCAGTTCATTATTAACTATGCTTGTCAGTAACACTTGCACCTTTTACCATTAATCTGTCACTGATCATTGTCAAACTATTATTTGTTCTTCCGCAACAAAACTCTTTTGAAGTTTGAAAACAGCTTATTCACCCCCTCTTCTACGTACGTCGCGGTTGCCATCAAAGCCAATCTAATCGAAGCATCCTTCTCATTTTGGCTGAAAAAATAGGCGACAACTTCAGTGGAGAATTTTCTACTCGGGGAAGGATCTGAAGCTTTGACAATTATGCTCTACTCCTCGGGTATGGTAGGGCCGATGACCACAGAAGAAGAAGGCGCACAAGTAATTGCGCGTAATGTTCGTTCCTCAAACATGTCCACATTTCTTGACAAGTAAGGAGAACTTGTGATCTGGCGGACAATAATCAAGCATGAGAACTTGTGATCTCGTTAATTCGGCATGAACTTCTGAAATCTTTAGAGGGACTATCCCAGCCAACAGAAATGGGAAAATCACGAATTGGATTGGCTTGTAAAACAAATTACAAATATCATTTTGCATAGAAACATCTGTTGGGGGAAGAGAAATAGGAAGGGTAGCACATGGCACAATAAGAACCGGGTCGAATGTGCGGCCACAAATTACGTCAGAGAATTATCTCATCTTTGGTACATTGATCAGACAAAATTTCGCAGGAGAATGATCGGCCAACAGCTTCTCATGTCTCGTCACTTTTACCAAAGTTCTGATTGATACCAATTTCTGCATGCCCATTCTCTCATTGGTCCGAAAACTTGACCGACACAGTCATATTTGTAGCTATCCGGTGGCCCTGTCTGCGGATACTTGCGATCCTACGTTCCTTCAGTATTCAAGAATCGTAAGGAAATATTGTCATTCCCTTCCCCAGGAGAAACTTAGTAAGATTGGATCACAAGTGCTCAACATTTCACTCCCCTCTCGAGACACAGATATGTGTAGCCATCCACACATTGTGAAACATGGTCAAGATCGAGGCCACTAAACAACTTTTACCTCGCAAATTTGAAAGCTTGTACCAAATTATAAACCCACAATCAGAATTTAAAGAAAGACCATATTCATGCTGGGTCAGAAACGGTAAGCGGTGGAGCTAACAAATAAAAGATTTTGGATAGAATGGGAAATTTTGTGGCAATGAGCAAATACGTTGAACGATATGCAATTGAATGTGAAAGAGGAAGAACTCATATAATCTTGGTCTAGGAGAAATTGAAAATATCTAAGGCGTATAGGAACAATTTAAGTTGGTAAGGAAAGGAACAAGTATCTCAACTCTAACGTGCTTGACGGGGTCCGGAGAGAAGGGTCCTGAAAAGTTATCATCCAATCTTGGTAAAAGATGATGACAAAATTGTCTCCCAAACAACGGGAAAAGTCACACTTGGCTGCTTAAATTGATGTCCTCTACTTATGAAGTTTTGATAATTCCATCCTCGAGGAAGAGACTAGGAAGCAACAGGTGGAAACGGTACATGAAAATTCTCCCCTTTTTCTCCGTAGGTTCAGGTCCATGCACATTCAAACGTGAAAAATCATGTCGAACTCGGTGTTTCAAATTCTTTTCCTGTGTGTGAAATTAAACCAGTGAAAGAACAAAAATCCTAAATGAGAAAACACTGTTTACTAGATGTGCAAGACATTGTACCCAATTGATAATGTCTTTCCTTGTGAGAAAGACTACTCATGATGACAACGCTGCGATTTTTTGTGACCGGACATTTTTTGGACATTGGTCCAATGTGTAATGTGGTCCTTGAACTCTTAATTTATTCAATAGGGCCTATGAATTATAGTCCAATGAACAATTGGGTCCCTAGACTTTGAATTTGCTTAATGCGGTCCCTGGACTTTTGGTGTATGTCCAATGTAGTTTCTGAACTATATGAATATGTTTAATATCATATTCCATATTGGGCCAAAGTTTAGCATCTATTTATGTCATTACCTCAATTTCTTATGGTATAATTATTGAAAGGCCTGATTTATATAATTTTCCCCCAAAAAATAGGCTCTCTAGTTTCTCTCCCTGGTTGTCGGTACCACGGATGGTTTGTTATAAGTCTAGTAAAAAAATTAAAAAATAGAACAACGCCAACAGTTCAGAATACCTATCACAGCATGATCCAGAGCATTAACGAATTAATTAGACTATCTTAAAGCGAAAATCTCTGGTTAGTTTTCTTCAATCCAAGTGCATGGGATGCAATCCCTTTATAGAAAATGATAAGAGGACGGTGTCGTATCTAGCAATATCACCTAAGGGGGGTGAATAGGTGATTTTGAACGGTTTTGAAACTTAATGCGGAATTTAACAGTTCCAAAACACAAACTGAATGAGATTAGTAAAATGACATGTAGATAAACTAAACACAGCAAGAGAAGTTTAGGGTAAGAGAGAATTGCACGCAATGCTTATAGTGGTTCGACTTAACAAGCCTACGTCTACTCTTCCACGATGACAGCCGATTGGCTAGATTCCACTATGTGAATCAATGGAGGTTACAAGAGATATCACTCTTAATCACTCTTACAAGAACCTCTAAAAACTATAACTATTAAGCTCTTGAGAATAAGAATATATGAATCTGAACAACTCAACACTTTGAAATTTTAAGTTCTGATCTCACTGCACACCACCACCATGGATCTCCCTTTTACACTCCTTCACCCCCAAACTAGCCGTTGGATAGGTCTTCAAAGGATCGCTCATCAATCGCTGATTGGACGCCATCAATCTTGATTGAACGAGACTATATCTGGGAAGATTTGGTAGTTATTGAAGTGAGTCTGAACCCTTCAGATTCAGTCGCCCATACAACTAAATCCTTAGTTTCCATAAGTAGAGTTAATTCAAATCTTCAAGATATATTGTTCTTGGAAGGTAATATCCAATCGAAGATATTCTCCTGATCTGTTTGGAAAATAATCTTGTCAATCAAAGATTACAAACTTCCATAAAAGATAACGCCATTATCGAAAACCTTCCATACGTGGGTCTTCAGAATCTGTCAAAAATATAATGTCGGATCTAAACAATATTCAGAAGCAGTCTTCTGAAATAAGACTATCTGAATCTGAATAGACTTGAATAGTGACTCTGAGCTCCAATAAAGTCCTTGCCGGCGCGTCACATAAATCTTCAAAACAACAAGTCTTCAGAGGCAGTAACTATCTCCATCTGAATGACTTCAGAAGTAAATATATGACAACTACCACTTGAGTCTGATCGTCAGGTTTGGATCAATATGAGTTTTTGTTCACATGTTCACCTTGCAATAAAATATTCATGGTCAATAAACAGATTCTTTCAAAGAGAATGATAGTTTTGTCAGAATCAAAATATTTAGAAGGAAGGTTTTCTCAACAATCTCTCCCTTTCGTTGTTGGCTGGTGTCGATCCTCGCTTGCGTTGGATACTTCGACCTCAGATGCCGTTTAAATGTTCCATAGCTACATCCACCTGTAAATTTGTATGTTGCCCCATAATATTTACATTTTACCTGATACTTGTTTTCGCCTAAATGTTCCTTCGTGAAGTATTCCTATATGTCGGATGTACCCTCCCGTTCCACCTCCTTTTTTGTTGATATTTCTTCGATACTGGTAGGAGGATGCATACTTTCTTGCGTTGGGACGTGCTCGACGTTGGGAATAATATTGATATCATCAACATCGTCTCCCCAATATGCAAAATCACGAGGATCATGAGGATGAGGATAATCGGATTCCCCTATCGAGCTCTTTCCTCTACCACTACCTCTGCTTCCACTTGCCATTTTTTAGAGAATTAAGTGGAAAGCGGATTCAGAAAATTGACAGAGTCACAGAATTGAGAGAATTTGTGAGAATTTGAGAGAATTTGTGAAAAAAAATGAAAGATGAAAATGGATATTTATAATAGTTAGGAACTTAGGATAGATTTATTTAATAAATAAATAAAAAAGAGGAATTGGCCGTTGCCTCTCCCGAACGGCTATAAGCAGGTTCGAAACCGCCGGTTCCGGTTCCGGGCCGGTTCCTGTTCGAAACCGGAGGGCCGGTCAACGGGCCGATTTCGGGCCCAAATCGGTAGGCCCAGTCAACGGGCCAGTTTCGGGCCCAAACCGGCCCATGGTCACCACTACTTGTGACCTATTCAGCAGAATCAAGAGAATCGTGAGGCGATTGAATCTTATGACGCTACTTCTATTTATAGCAAGTCAATTGTGGATGCAGATATCATACCATCTTCCGGATGTGTAGCCCCTCTTGCCTAGTGAGACATGGTGAGGATCTGTTTTGTTGGGTCAGATTGCTCTGTTTCCAATGGAAACCGGTCTTCAAAGCAAAAAGAAAGAGAAAAGAAAGGAGGGAGGAGAACTTGTTTGTTCACTAATTCGAGGATTTTGTTAGTTATTTATTGGTTATGAACTTATTCTAAGTATTCGGGAACAAAAAACTGTTAGGTCATACCTATTCCAAATTTATTAAGATCACCTTTGTCACGCGATACGTCTTCGTAGTACTGCTCCATCTCTTTTGCACATGTGATTGCTCTCTAATAATGACTGAAAATTCAAGTTAGTGACGGACGAATAGCAGCACAAAGATCATTAATTAGAAATAACCAAAGTCTTTAATTTTCTTTTCTGCTGAACCATAACTGAGTCCGGAATATGAGATTGGTCCGGACATCTTCTAAAAGGACCAACCACACTGACCACACTCAAATATAATAAAAAAGCATATGTACTGTTTGGAGACGTCAAGGAGAATTTGACATGTGGTCCTATTTATTGTTGACACATGTCCCACTGTTAAACTTTCTACAAACTCTAAAAAAATTTACTCAAAGAATCTTTGGAAGAAAAATGACATTAGAAAGTTTCATCATTGCTATTCTTAAGTAGCCAAAAAGAGATCAACAATAAAACTTTCTAGGCTTCTAGCCACATTTTCACCAAAAGAATTCGGTGAAAGTAAATACTAAGACAAAATGACACGGCACAAAGTTATATTGCGTCTAACTAACAAAATTAAAAGCTTTTAACAATTTATAAACAAACAATGCGAAGAACCTAAAACTCTAGCACTAAACGGTTTTAACTCGAATTAATTTATTAAATAACACAATGCTAAACTAAGATTAAAAAGATCGTATTTACGTTAAATCAGAAATTCCAAGCAACCGAGGTGATAATACTCGAAATAAAAAAGATTGGCAATGAATGTGAAATTTAATGGCAATAAGCAAAGATATGGAACAAATATTTAGTCCAATGTGTAAGAGGAACAATTCACATGATTTTTGGTCTATTTAAAAGTAAACAGATCTTCGACCAAAAAAAAAAAATTTAGAAAGATCCATACGTACAAGGAACATATTCAAGTTGGTAAGGAAAGCAATAAATATCTGAATCCAAATATGTTTAACGGGTTCCATGACAGAGGCTCTGAAAAGTCATCCATCTTGATAATGCTCCAAATCTTTCTCACGAAAGATGATGATATAGTTATGTAGCCAAACGATGGGAAAAGTCACACTAGCCTGCTTAAATTGGTGTCCTCTACCTATCAAGCTTTGATATTCAGAGACGTATAACAGTATTGAAAATGAGATATCGTCAGAGTCTTCTTGGCAATGTATTGGCGTTTCGTTAGCAGGGCAATAAGGCATAGGATCTTCGTTCAGAGGTCCAGTCTTTCAGAGTCTTTTTTTTTTTTTTTTTGGGGTCTGGTCAGTCTTTCAGAGACTGAATATCCATTTTTGTACGGTGGAACAGTTAAGGTCAGTTTGATAGTTAGAGACCTTTCACTGATTCTTACCTTTTTTTTTTTTTTTTTACACCATTTGTTTCGCAAAAAATACGACATTTTTTAAAAATATTTTTTGGAAAATCATTTTTCAGGAAAATGACGATATTTTTTGATATTTAGCTAAGACCTGAAAATAAATTGAAAATATTTTTCATCGTTTGGTAAGGAAAATCTCATTTGATTTTCTGCATCGTTGTTTGGTCAGAAATTATTGACGTGCACCTGGCCGTCCTATGTGGCACGACCAGCGCTAATGTGGACAACTTTTGTAATTTTACAAAAATATTTCAAATTTTTAAATGTTATTATTTTAAATTTTCTTTCTTCCTCTGTCGATTGCCAGCTGTTGACACTTGATTTTTTACCCTTTTATTTTTAGAAAATTAATTAAAACTACCATAAAAATTCATAAAATTGCAAAATCAACTTTGGAAGCTTTGGTCAAACCTCATGAGCCAATTTTGAACGAAAATATTTTTTCAATATTTTTGGAATTTTTAATAATACTTTATATTTAAAAAAATACCCCAAAAATAGAAAAAAAAAATAGCATTCATGACCGGAAAAAATATGAAAAAATAGCCATTAGTCTTCTTTTAATCCCAATTACATTTTGGCAACTTTAAATCCTGAAAATTCGACCTGGGTCTTTGAGTTCTAAAATTTTTGCATTTAGGTCCCTGGTCAAGCCAAAAATATCAAATTGAGTCCTTTCTAGTTTTCTTTTCACTCTGTGCTAGTTATGACATTTTGTTCTTACACATTTAATTGTATTTTGGTCCAATCATATGACAAATTGCGCAAATTTGAAAAAATGGACCTGTTTGAAATTTCAGTTTAGTCCCTCGTTTTAAAACCGTGATCAATTGGGCAATTTCATACAAAGTTGGATCCTCACCAAGGGTTTTCCATCATTTTAAACTCATTGGTGGGTTCGTTTTGGCACAAATTATCCATTAAGGGCCTCAATTGATCAAATTGCTAGTCGGGTCAAACTTTTCGATTTGGGGGTTTTATGGCAAATTAAACTAGTTAACCTCGAGAACATCATTATTATACGAAATGCATGCCGTAGAATCCAATTTCAGCGTCAATTTCATGAAAATAGGTCAGATTAATGCTGAATTAGACAAAAAAAAAAAACGGGCGAACCGGGTCAAACTAGGTCCGGTTGACTGAATGAGCTCACGAAAGTACTTTTTCAGGTTGTTCTTTACACGCAGGAAGACCAGTGTTGTTTGGCCGAAATTGACGTCCTTGGCAAAATCCAAACGACATCCTTTGCCTGTGACATTCCATAACCCCCCGAGCATACGAAGACAAACGAATGAGCTGGCTGGAGATAAGACCAAAAAGGAATATATTGGGGCGGGGAAAAAAGAACAAGGTTGGCTGGCAAAAGTTCAAGAAATAGAGAGGAGGAGCCACAGACGTGTGGGCATCGGTTTGTCTGGAATGGTGATCCCTTGAGGTGTGGGCATCGGTTTGTCCCTCTAATCCCTGTGTCGTTTGTTCCCATGGTTGTCTATTTGTAAATGATGGAGATGTCTAACGACAAGTGAGTCGCCGAAGCTGTTGTTTAATGGAGGTCGCCTGGGTAATGGCTGCAGACGGCCGGCGGCGAGGTTGATGGCAGTCGGTGGTAGTGCATCGAAATAGGTAGCAGCGGCTGTGAGATCGATGGCCAGCGCGGTTGGCGGCCGACGAGCAAGACTCAGGGAGGACGGTAATTGCCTGACTGTGGTGTGGTCCGGTGGTGTTGGTTTGTCGGCGTTGGCGGTGGCCAATGACGGTCGGAGGTGGTGGTTCGGCGTGGTTCTGTTAGTTGGCGTTGAGGAGTCTTCGGTGGTCCTGTGAAGAAGTGCCAGGAAGAAGACGACGCAAGGAGGAAGAAAAATAAGAAAATAAAAAATAGGATAAAGGAAAAGTAAAATAAAAAATAAAAAACGTGGGTTATGAGAAAGGTAGGGTTGGCCCGATTGGGTACGTACGTAGGATTGTTCTTGCGAATTAGATCTGATTTGGTGTTGGGCTCATTTATGGGCTCGGTTTAAAATCTGATCACAATCGGGCTTGAAGAATTGGGCCTCTTTAAAACCACTTAAAAAAAAATACAAAAATGGGCCTAGCCCAAGTTTGCCTTTTTGTCTCAGACTAACTTTAAGGCCTGAGTTGGGCGCCTATGGCCCGGGCCGTCTGCTGACCCGGTCCGGATAATTTTCCCGAAATAAAAAAAATTAAGAAAAAATAGAAAATGATTAAAAGATCCAAAAAAATCGTAAATTTTTTTTAAAAAATTCTAAAAATCCGATAAATTCTTTAAAAAAAAATTAATTTAAGAATTCGGAAAAATTCTAAAATTCTGAAGTTATAAAAAAATATAATAATAAAATAAAATAAAAAATCAGAAAAATTTCAAAAAATAGGAAATGGCTACAATCAACTAGCCAAACTGATTTTTGGTGTTTTGACCCCCCCATCCTTCTAAAAAACGACGATTTTTCCCATTTGGGCAAATTGCCTCCAAATCTTCCCAAATCCTAACCACACATTCTCTAAGCCTTTAGGGCTATACTAGGGATACCACGACCTGTCTTGATGCATTTTTATCCGCACGTTTTGGATCCTTGATTGCGCATTTATTTTATTGATTGTGATTGGTAGGATTAGTCTTCCCAACATGCATGAAAACCTAAATTCCAGCTTACCTCACCTGAAAATTGAGCCTGCATGAAATCATAGTTAGGAAAATCACTCGACGTTAGGTACCGAAAGGGCGTCAATAGAAATATCAGCATAACCAAGTCCCCGAACCCAAATTCTCTGGTTCCGCAGAACCGAACGGATTCTCCCAACCGCTCGGTAAGGTATCCGGTCATCCTTCCAAAAATGATCGGTGGCGACTCCATTTGCATGTGTACATATCACCCGACCACATTAAGGTCGAACCCGACATTTAAATCTCCCGTCACTATTTAGTATGGGCTTAGGAGGGCCCGAGCTAAGCCCGCCTTTGACAAGGCCTTAGCAATCCATTAGCCTGACAATTTTCGGGGATCGAGTCGAGACACCATATTTTCAAGTATCACCATATTTTGCCTATCATATTTTTTCGATCATCACATTTTGCATGTCATATTTTTGCCACGTCATTATTTTGCCCAGTCGTATATGACATGTCCTTACCAAGTCATCTTTTGCCATGTTACGTCATTCACATTTAGAAATCATGTTTAGGTTGATTCATTTCAGGCTAGTTAATTTAATGGTTGAGTCATTCGATTAAAATTGCATGTCCTTTAAACGAAGCATGAAATTTTCGTATGTTTAGGTTAGTTAACTTTGTTCTTGCATGTTTAGTCTAATTTATTGCGTATTGTTCGTAAGTCATCCATGTTATTCATGTCATGCATAGTTAGAGTAGATTGTCTTGCGTTTTATGTCATATTTGCATTGCATTTTCATGAGCATATCATCTCGTCATTTAGATAGAATCCATGTATTTCATGTCATGCATACATTTAAGCAAGAGAAAACCAAAAAAAAAAAAAAAAACACTCCTTTTGAACATCAAGTGAAATCAATTCAAGTAGAGTTGTCAAACTTAGCATTTTTCATGAAATTCAAGGTACCGAAAAGGCATTAATTTTTCTAATTAATGTAAGCAAGTCCCCGAACTTAAAATCTTTGGTTCGTAGAAATAAAGTACTTCTCCCGATATTTTATTTATGTTCCTAATCAACCTACAAAAAATGATTAGTGGCGGCTCCAAATTTTAAATCATTTGAACGACAAACCAATGTTGCGATTTGGTAGAGCTTGAGAAAGTCCGTATTAGGTTAGTCGTACCAAATAACTTAATAATCCATTAACCTAAGAAACCTCGATTTTCAGGTCGTAACAAAAGGTATTTCTCTCATCCCTTTGGTTGCAAACATGTAGTCAATTGATTGGAATTTGCATATGTCCATTGATCTCTTCGAATTGACACGTTTTTGCTAAAGGATTGAAAACATGAATTTTTTATTAATGAGCATGGTTTCTCAGAATTTTGTCAAAAATTGAAGCAAGAAAGTGATTTTGCAAGATCAAATAAAAAATTTGATTTTTATTTGAAAAAATCATTGTGCAGTTTGAATTGATCAATATCTTGGTATATTTTTTCTAAATAAAAAAAATCTAATCCAAACTAGGAAAGATTTTTTTTTCCTAAAAGGGCTACGTATCTCCTAAACTGGACAAGTCCTATCTGTGATTATTTAGATACGATCCTCTGATTTAGTGAGACACGGGAAATTAATCGATCCAATCTATGATTACTTAGATTCGATCCGCTAATTTCAAGAAGCCAATCTTGATTAGGAATGCAATTTTTTCGAAAATTAATGGGGATATTTGATGTTTTGATGGATTGCTTTCTTGCCTTATCTGGAGTTTTGGATCTTCGATGTATATCTCTTTGATTGGTTTCCTTATAATTTAAAACTCCTAAAAATTAGTAAGATACGGTTTCTTAGAAGCCTTATCTAATTAAGATTTTAGGAAGATAAGGTTTCCTAGAAGCCTTATCTCGTTGAACTATTTGGAATAAAATCAAGACATTCAAATTGTTTGATGGGCATCCTTAATTGCCGAAAATTCATGTAAAAAATACCCAAAAAAAAAAAAATCATCTCGCGTTTGCATCTCATGTAGATTAGAACATCATATCTTGCATATCATATTTTGCATACCATATTTTCGAGTATCACCATATTTTTTTTAACATCACATTTTGCATACCATGTCATTACCACGACATCATCTTATGCAATGTGATTCCACGTCATATAGAAAACATGTTTAGGTTCATTCATCTTAGGCTAGTTAATTTAATGTTTGAATCGTTTAATTAAAATTGCATGTCCTTTAAATTAAGCATGAATTTTCGCACCTCATATGGTCCTTTTAGCTTAATTGATTGCATAATTGTTCGTATGCCATCCATGTTATTCATGTCATGCATAGTAAGAGTAGATTGTCTTGCGTTTTATGTCATATTTGCATTAATGTCATGTCATATCGCATGCTTTAATTGGTTAGTTAAATCTTGCATATAGGGTAACATGACATAATTTTGCATGTTTTGCATTGCATTTTCGCGTGAGCATATCATCTCGTCATTTAGATAGAATCCATGTACTTGATATCATTCATGCATACATTTAAAAAAAAAAATCACTCCTTTTGAACATCAAGTGAAATCAATTCAAGTTGAGTTGCCAAACTTAGTATTTTTCATGAAATTCAAGGTACCGAAAGGGCATTAATTTTTCTAATTAATGTAACTAAGTTCCCGAACTTAAAATCTTTTGTTCGTTGAAATAAAGTATTTCTCCCGGTACTTTATTTAGGTTCCTAATCAACCTACCAAAAATGATTAGTGATGACTCCAAATTTTAAATCATTTGAACAATAAACCAAAGTTACGATTTCGTAGGACTTGGGAGAGTCCGTATTAGGTTAGTCGAATAATTAATCTAATAATCCATTAATCTAAGGATTTCCCAATTTTTAGGTTGCGACAATTATTTATCTCTTTTACTTTCTATTTGGAAGATACTTTTACACATAGCATGTAAAACGTTATAGGAATATCTAAGAATACAATAAAAGAATAAAACATGCGAAATGCTTTATTATGGCAAGTAGATTTCAAATAGAAATTGAAAAAAAAAACGGGGAGGGCTATTTTATCTTTTTAGTATAAATGAGGATGGATTTAGTCATGTAAGGAGTGGAAATAGCGCCGTCCAAATAATTTCCTCTTTTCGAAAAGAAAAAAAATTATTTTCCCCACTTTGGAATGTGTTTTTTCCATTGGTGGAAAATGTTTTCCTTAATTAGTTTATTTTCTGTGAACCAAACGCTGGAAAATCTAGAAAATCGAAAAATCCCGATTTTTTTTTCCTGAAAGTTATTTTTCGTGAAACAAACAAAGCCTTAGAATAGTCGTGGCTTCCTTCCTCTTCTTGGGAGCATTAGAAACTTCATTGAAGTGGGATTGTGCTCTTAGCATAAATCTTATGTTTCTATCAACCATGTCTGGAGAGGAAATTGAAGTTTTGATGCTTATATCTTTGATAAAAAAAGAAACTTCATTGGTTGTCTATGTCGCACTTGATGGGCTGCCTCAACCCTCAACTGTTTGTTGAGTTGTGTAACCATGCAAACACGTGCACTTATGGTGGCTCCATTGAGATTTGAACTCGTTAAAAATATGTCTCGAATCTGAGCCCGAAAAAGACAACTTTATTCATTTGAATAGGATTCCAAGTTGGAGTGGCTTAAGGAGTTTCCTATTTTGGATCTAATTTTTATTATAAATAAGGAGTAAGTCTTCTTTGTAAGAGTATCCAAGGGGTTGCTTTTTCGTGGATCAATCCGAGAGTGTTGAATCGAATAAATCTTATGGTAAGATTTGTGAATTTCTTTGTGAGAATTTGTGGGGCTAAGGACAATGTGAGTTTTTGGGTGTAATTAGGGGCTAGAAAACATCGAGGTTGTTTAAGTGATTTGAGTGTGGTTGTAATCTCGGTTATATCACTAATACTTTACTGAAAACCTCTCTTCTCGTGGATGTAGGCCACATAGACTGAGCCGCGTAAATCAAGTGTCCGATTTATTTTCTTGTTCTTTTTTTTTTATTGTGTTTGATCCCTTGTTTCGGCAATGGAACTGGGACATTCGATTATTTCTGTTTGATTTGGTTTCAAATAATCAAATTTGTTAACTGAAAAGAACTCAAGAAACCGAACTCACAACTGAAACAGTGAATACTAACAAATCTTCTGAAATTCATTAAGCATGTACTAGATGTGCATGAATTTGTTCTTTGGGTTGTTGTAATACCGTCAAGTAACTACCCTTCACATTGTATATCATCAATTAAAAAAATCCGAACCCAACTAGTCTTCAGTTTTGGTTGAACTTGGTGTGGAAAAAGCGCGAACTGAATTTTATGAAAATGGGTACAACTGCGTATCAATAATAAGGTCCACAATATTTTCGTAGCTAAATTATGGTCATCTCGATGACATTACGTGGAATTTTTTGCTAAATCTGCATCAAACCAAGTAAAAAATCAGACATCAAAATTCTTAAAAGAGAGAACCTCACAATAATTTACGTGAAACTTTCCGCTAATCCCACAACTGCAATGGCCTTAATGATTGTGTGCGGGTCAAAGATCACGTCTGCGGTTCGGTTGTATTGAACTTTTCGACTTTTCTTACTCACTGAAAGTGACTTAAGGGGAAATATCTTGAAAATTCATCAAAATGTTAATATCTTGTGTTTTTTTAACTAGTTTCTTTCTCATATTTCCAACTGAGACTGAAAAATAACACCTTGCGACCATCCAAGGAAATCTGATGGATCACATTCTTCTCCTTTTGGCTGCTAAACTAGGCGACCACTTCAGTGGAGAATTTTCTACCCCAGGAAGGATCTGAAACTTTGAATATTCTGCTCTAGGAAGCTTCCTCAGGTACGAGGAAAAGGCGTATAAAGGACCGCCCTCGAACAGGTCCGTGATTCCTGAGAAAAGAAGCAGGAACAAGAATGTTTCAGATTCTTCTCCTTCTAGGATCACTTTTACTTCATAAACATGCATCACTAGCAGCTCCTTTGGTGAAGGGTAATTGCACCCAAAAGTGTGGGGACATCACCATTCCCTTCCCCTTCGGGATTGGAACCGGGTGTTTCCTCGACGAGTGGTACGAGATCGTCTGCCACGAAAGCAGCAACGGCACCTTCCCAGTGCTGAACAAGGCCAACTTGAGAGTGCTCAACCTTTCGCTACCTGCTTACATTGGCAGCAAGAACGGCATGATCAACATCAGTCTTCCTATAATCTACCTGTCGAATGCCAGCTGCGAGGGAAGTGGAAGCTTCACGCCTGTGAGCTTGGAAGGAAGCCAGTTCGTTTTCTCTGAGTTAAGGAACCTCTTTGTTGCCGTCGGTTGCAACATACGTGCTCATGCAAAACATGCAGTCTGCTATAATAGGATGCGAGTCCAGTTGTGGAGCAGACGACGACCTTGTTAGGAATGTGAGTTGTTCGAGCATGATTACCTCATATCTTCAGGCTTTCAGTGTCGATTTCCAGGTCGACAATGGAACAGGAGGAAACAATGAATGCAACTATGCCTTCTGGGGAGATAGGTCGCAATTTGTGGCTTCGACTACGGACTTCAATGAGTTGAGGGCGAGCGGGCGTTTCGCAGCGGTGCTAGAATGGGGGATAGCTAATACCTCAGAAGCTGCATTAGAGGTTTACAACAACAGCTACTACCGCAGCAACTATTCCTATTACTGCAACACATATAACTTCAATCCAGCGTATCGCGTGGAGATGCCGTTTTTGCAGTGTTCTTGCTATCCAGGCTTCACCGGTAACCCCTATATTAAAGGTGGATGCGAAGGTAAAACCAGTCAAATTTCATCACAAAATCATCGGAAACTACTTCATGCAATCACATTCTGTATTTAAGGGCACCATACAGCGAAGTGGCTTGTCCATTTCAAGATTTTTCTCTGAAAAGAATGCATTCACACTGTTTGCTGATCACATACATGCTTTTCTGCCTTCTTTTTGTGTTTTTCTGGCCAAATTATACAAAGTGAATGCACTTTCAAACAAAATTGAATGAATTGTATTGAAAAGAATTTACTGGAAATAAAGGGGAGCAGGATAGTCCGTTCGTTACAAGCATAGTAATTTAGCCATGGAATTAACAAGATATATCAATCATGGGTTTTAGATGCTAATATATCTATATTGCTTCACATTTGTCATCAGATATTAACGAATGTGAAGATCCACATAGGTGCAATGGGACTTGTGTGAACAAAGAGGGCAGTTTTGAGTGTGTAGCTGGTAGAAGAACAGCCATTTTTATTGATAAGTGTATCTTTTTAACTTAAAATTTCAGACCGCTTCGTGCTCGAGAAAGAACAGCATAGCTTGAATTATGTTTAGTAAAGGTACAGAAACAAGTTTTACCTTACCTTCGTTCTAACATGATTGTCCGGTCGCCTTGCGATGATTACAAGTTTCAATCAAAAGTAACTATCAAACCAACCTCAAAACTTTCTTTTTTGCTTATTTGATAGATATGAAAACACTCAAACTTTTCTAATCGGATTAATCGCTCCTATTTGTTTTCCTTCTAGTCAGATTCTCTTAAATTCGTGGCGATAAGCCCCTACAGATACTTGACAAGCAGGGTACGCTTTCTGGAATTTTTGTCCCTTAAATTCTTGTGATGCAGGGTTTGGGGTAGGCCTTGGGGCACTACTTTTGTGTCTTGCCTTATGGAGGTTGTATAAATACGTCAAGAGGAGAAAAGAAATCAAGCTCAAAGAGAAGCACTTCAAACGCAATGGTGGTCTTCTGATGGAAAGTGAACTATCTTCACCAGAAGGCAATGTCGAGAAAAGCAAATTGTTCAACTCCAAGGATTTAGAAAAGGCCACGGACAATTTCAACGAGGATAGGATACTCGGGCAAGGTGGGCAGGGTACTGTTTACAAGGGAATGTTAACAGATGGAAAAATAGTTGCGATCAAGAAATCGAAAGTGATAGACGAGGGAAAAGTCGAACAGTTCATAAACGAAGTTCTCATTCTCTCACAAATCAACCACAGGAACGTGGTGAAGTTATTGGGGGTGTTGCTTGGAGACGGATGTCCCACTTTTAGTATACGAGTTTATACCAAATGGAACTCTATATCAATATTTGCATGACACGAATGAAGAGTTTCGTGCATCGTGGGACACATGCCTACATGCCTACGCATTGCCACGGAAATCGCAGGAGCCTTATTCTACTTGCATTCCGCAGCCTCCATTCCCATTTATCATCGAGACATCAAGTCCACCAATATCCTCTTGGATGAGAAATATCGGGCGAAAGTGGCAGATTTCGGTACTTCCAAGTCTGTTTCCCTCGATCAAACTCACTTGACCACATTGGTGTAGGGGACTTTTGGCTACCTAGATCCCGCGTACTTCCAATCAAGTCAGTTCACAGACAAAAGCGACGTGTGCAGCTTTGGAGTTGTACTTGTCGAGCTATTGACGGGACAAAAGCCAATCTCGTCGCTGAGGGAACAAGAAGGAAGAAGCCTTGCGACCTAGTTCATAATCGCGATGGAGGAGAACCACTTGTTTGACATTGTCGATCCTCAAGTTTTGAAAGAAGATAAGAAGGAAGAGATCGAATCAGTTGCTAACCTTGCGAAAAGGTGCTTGAACTTGAATGGGAGGAACTGGCCTACCATGAGAGAAGTGGCAATGGAGTTGGAGGGAATAAGGAAGCTCCCGAATCCTTCCGGCGCGGAGCAAAATCAAGAGAACCGAGAGGCAACTGGATCTTATGATGCTGCTTTTACATCTAGCAAGGCAAACGTTGAGATGGATGTCATTACATTGTCGGATGTGCAGCCACTCTTGCCCAGTGGGACATGGTGACTCTTATGACTCCAAAAGAAATCGGTCTTCAAAGCAAAAGAAGGAAAAAAGAAAGGAGGAGGAAAACTTGTTAGGTTACTGATAGGAGGATTTGGTAGTTATTTATCGGTTATGAACTTATTATTCTCGGTGTTTGGGATCAATAAACGGTTAAGTCATACCTATCCAATTAGTTTGTTGCTTGCGAATGCTTAAAAGTGATTTCAACACATTTTCAAAAAAAAAAAATCACTTTTCCCTAATATGATTTGTTTGTACATTATCATTTATTTATGTCATGCCATAGGTTTGTGTGGTACTACTCCATCTCTTATGTATTTGTGATTGCTTTGTGTTGATGACTGAAAAAATTCAAACTAGTAAGAGATTCATAGAAGTATAAAGAAAATTAGTGAGAAATTGCCGAATCTTTATTTTTATTTTTATTTTTTTGTATATGTGATTGTTTTGTGGTGATCACTGAGAATTCAAGCTAGTAAAAGACCAATTACCCTTATAAGGATCATTGATAAGAAACGATCTAGTATTTAATTGCCTTCTCAACTAAACCATAACTGGGTCCTAAAAATGCTATTGCAGTGGAAATCTTCCAAAATGACTAATCAAACTGACCATGTTATATTTTGGGAGAAAATTGTCCAAAAAGTCATAAATCTATTGTACGGCAGACAATTCAGTCCTAAACTTTTTAATTTTGCTAATATCATCCCATACCTTTTGATGATTTGCTAATTTAGTCATTAACCTTTTGATGATCTGTCAATTTAGTCATTCCGGCTAAATTTGACTAGAAATCACTGACGTGATGGCCTAGTCAGTCCCGATCGTCCTACGTGGCATAACCGACGCTGATGTGGACAATTTTTATATATACTTCTTTATTTTTCTATAACTTCTTTTGTTTTTTCTTTTTTTTAAGATAACATGTTGATATATGACCAAAAAAAAAGAAAGATAACATGTTGATATTGGTTTGCCTTTGAGACGGCGGATAGGACTCAATTTCTGTATACCTAAGTAAGGCGTGACAATATCTTTAAAGAGAGATCTATCTATCCAAGTAATTACGCTTCTTCTTTCTCTCATCTTTTTGTATATTTTGTGGTGATGACTGAGAATTCAAGCTAGTAACAGACCATTACCAGTATAAAGATCGTTGATAAGAAACGATCAAGTCTTTAATTCTCTCTTCTGCTAAACCATAACTGGGTCCTAAACATGCAATTGGTGTGGAAATCATCTAAAATGGCCACATCAAACTGACCATGAAGAAGGTTCTTGGTATAAGAGAAGAGAAAGGCAACGACTACCCTATCTAATAAGATGCATGTATTGTGGCGCTCTTTGGAGAAGTCAAGTCAACGAGGACTTACATCCTCAGGCTTTGATATTTTCTATGATTTATGTGGACGTGGATGAGACGACGTTTCCGGATGTGCAGCCATTCACGTGATTGACGTACATGTTTTTGCCCTTTTTTGGGGAAAATTCCAAAGTTGCTTTTATTGATGGCTTGAGCAAGAAAAGCATTAGACTGACTACACGATGTATACCACACGCGAGAACGATAAAAACGACTTCTGCCTCAATAATGGGAGAGGTCATCCATTTTGGTAATAACCCAAGTCTTTCTCATGAGAAAGTGATAACAAAATTATGTCCCCAGTGATGCGAAAAGTCATACATGGCTGCTTAAACTGGTGTCCACGTATCAAGCCTTCACATTTCTATCCTCAAGGAAGCATCCTTAGACAAATTAGGAAGTAACAGAATATTAGGAGTGCGTTTGGCAACGATTCTGATTCAATCAAACCGATCATGTTGCATCTTGACCGACGCATAGAAGGCTCTTGGAAAAAGAGAAGAGAAAGACGACTGACTTCCAAATCTGATGAAATGTATGGCCTTTTTTTTCAAAAATAAGGTATAAAAAAAATTACCAATTTAAGTAATTTTTTTTAAAAATTACCGATTTAGGGCATGTGCGCCTCTTAAAAGGCGCACATGTGCCCCTCTCCAAATCTTATTTTTTTTTTTTTACTTTTTTTACTTTTTGTAGCCGCAGATTTTATGTTTTTTGTTTTACTTTTTTTTATATTTATAATAACGTTTATATTTATACAACTTTATAAATATGACATTTTTTATTTTTAAAATTTATTTTTATAACTTAATTAATAATAATAATTAATTTAAAATTTATTAAGACATATAATTAATAATTAATTTGTTTAGTATGAGAATAATTAATAGATATAGATAAAATAATAGCTAAAATTGCTTTAAAAAAATTAAAAAGCAAAATGCATAAAATAAATTGGTAAGATACATAAAGATGAAATATCCAGATTAAAAGAAAGTGCAATAGTAGATAACAATCCATGAATTGAAAAAAAAAATCCGGCAAATAAACATTGTAATAATAGATAACAATCCACAACCCAAAAGTAACATTGATGATGATGTCGTTCTCCTACGTGGCCTCCTGTTCCGCAACCGGGTTGTCTCCGTCATTTGACAGGTCTAGTGTTGTACCGAGGACGAGGTTCCGGCAGGTCAATTGTGCATTTGTGCTTTAACCAAATTTATTAAAGTCGCATATATTTTTTCCATATAATCACTGAGAAAGATCCAAGCTCTAGGGGCGAAACAATCTCATCCTAGGAAAGCCCAATTTCATCGTTGGAAGTCTAGCAACGCAATATTTTGCCGGTCGCCACAGTTCGTTGCTGCATTTTGTAGCAACAAATTGTAGCAAAATTGCTCCCTAGAAGTGAATTTGTAGCGACTAAACTCATTTGACCGAAATCCATGGAGATATAGGCTAAACATTTTTTTTTACTTCCTACTCATCCGGAACCTCGTCCTTGGTACAATACTAGACCTGCCGAACGACGGAGACAACCCGGTTGCGGAACAGGAGGCCACGTAGGAGGACGGCATCATCATCGGTGATCTAAATCATATGTGTACTAATTTGGGACTTTTCGTGATATTAACCCAATTTAATGGAAACTATATGAATATGCTCAATATCACATTCCATATTGGGCCAAAGTTCAGCGTCTATTTATGTCATTACCTCAATTGCTTATGGTATAATTATTGAAAGGCCTGATATATATAATTTTCCCCCAAAAAATAGGCTCTCTAGTCTCTCTCCCCAGTCGTCGGTACCATGGATGGTTTGTTATAAGTCTAGTTAAAAAATTAAAAAATAGAACAATGCCAAGAGTTCAGAATACCTATCACTGCATGATCTTAAAGCGAAAATCTCTGGTTAGTTTTCTTCAATCTAAGTGCATGGGACGCAATCCCTTTATAGAAAATGATAAGAGGACGGTACCGTTGATCTCCATAAGTGACGTGCCAATTCTAACCACGCTATTATTTTGGTACAAAACGAATTTTGGTACAAATGCCAAGAAAACTGGGGGCTGTGCGGCTGTGATACAAAATCATATGATCAAAGATCAAAAAGAAGAAAGGAGAAAAAACTAAATACGAAAATCAACGAGTTACATCAACGTAATCTAAATCATTCTATTTCTCAGAAATTATAAAGAAACTACTTTCGCTTTAATAAAAGTGAGCTTTGCATCATGTTTCTACTTTGAAAACATGCCGAAAACCATTTCATTCGTCAAGATTTTTTTTTATTTTTTTTATGTCGCAGTATATATTTGTTGGATGAATTTGTCATTCAAAAAGAGATTCTTGTCGTGAAAAATGGCTTGATTAATTCAAAAGGAGAGAAAAAGTAGGAATATAAGAGCGGTGTCATCAAAAGTTAGTTCATTTGTGATAATGAATTGATTTTCGTGCTCATCTCGACAGTGTAAACATTATTAAACGGACATAATTCTACTTTCAAGTGTTAAAAATTATCAAGCAGCCAAAGCGAGTTGGCTCAGTTAGTAAGTTTCAAATTCTCCGCACTCCATACCCAGTTTCAAATCAACGGGTTGTCTATGTCGCACTTGATGGGCTGCCTCAACACTCAACTGTTTGTTGAGTTGTGTAACCATGCAAACACTTGCACTTATGGTGGCTCCTCTGAGGTTTGAATCCGTTAAAAATATGTCTCGAATCTGATCTAGAAAAAGGAAACTTTATTAATTTGAATAGGTTTCCAAGTTGGAGTGGCTTCCTAAAAGGAGTTCCCTATTTTGGATCTAATTTTTATTTATAAATAAGGAGTGAGTCTTCTTTGTTAGAGTATCCAAGAGGTTGCTATTTCGTGAATCAATCCGAGAATGTTGAGGTGAATAAATCTTATGGCAAGATTTGTGAACTTCTCTGTGGGAATTTGGGGGGATAAGCACAATGTGAGTTTTTTGTGTAATTAGAGGTTGAAAAGCACCGAGGATGTTTAAGTGACTTGAGTGTGGTTGTAATCTCAGTTATATCGCTTAATCTATACTAAAAACCTCTCTTCCCGTGGATTTAGGCCACACTGACCGAGCGTGTAAATCGGGTGTTCGATTTATTTTCTTGTTCTATTTATTATTGTGTTCATTCCCTTGTTTCCACAACGAAATTGGGACATTCGATCATTTCTGATTGTTTTGGTTTCAATAATCAAATTTGTTAACTCAAATGAACTCAAGAAACCAAACTCACAACTGAAACAGTGAATACTAACAAATCTTCAAAAATTCATTAAGCATGTACTAGATGTGCATGAATTTGTTCTTTCGGTTGTTGTTAATACTGTTAAGTAACTACCCTTCACATTGCATATCATTAAAAACAAAAAAACATCCCGAACCCGACTTGTCTTCAGTTTTGGTTGAACTTGGTTCGGAAAAAGCCTGAACTGAATTATATGAAAACAGGTACAACTGCATCTAGAACATAATAACAAGCTCCGCAAGATTTCCGTAGCTAAATTATGGTCATCTCGATGACTAAATCTGGAAAAGTAATTTACTTGGAACTTTCTGCTAAATCTGCACCCGACCAAGTAAAAAGCGAGACTTTTTCTGCTTCTCTCAGTCAAAGAATTAGGCTTTCTTAGCATAATAGTCTTTAGGTGACTGTGAGAATTGTGAGCCACAAATTATTAAAAGAGTGAATCACGACAATTTACTTGGAATTTTCCGCTAATCCCACAACTGCAATGGCCTTAATGCTTGAGTGTGGGTCAAAGATCACCTCTGCGGTTCAGTTGTATTGAACTTTCCGACTTTTCTTACTCCGAAAGCTATATTTCCGAGATGTCCCATTTCTCAGTACCTTTCAAGAGTTGTCCTAACGTGGCTGTCCAGAACAAAAGACTGACTCTTCAAAGTCCTCGAATCTGAATGACTTAAGGGGAAATATCTTCAAATTTCATCATGTTAATATCTTGTGTTTGTTCCGAGTAGTTTCTTTCTCATATTTCCAAATGAGACTGAAAAATAACACGTTGCGATTGGCATCCAAGAAAACCTGATGGATCACATTCTTCTCCTTTTGGCTGCTAAACTAGGCGACCACTTCAGTGGAGAATTTTCTACCCCAGGAAGGATCTGAAACTTTGACTATTCTGCTCTAGGAAGCTTCCTCAGGCACGAGAAAAAGGTGTATAAACGACTGCGCCATCTGTTCATTCCTCGAACAGGTCCGTGATTCCCGAGAAAAGAAGCAGGAACAAGAATGTTTCAGATTCTTCTCCTTCTAGGATCACTTTTACTTCATGAACAAGCATCACTAGCAGCTCCTTTGGTGAAGGGTAATTGCACCAAAGAGTGTGGGAACATCACCATTCCCTACCCCTTCGGGATTGGAACCGGGTGTTTCCTCGACGAGTGGTACGAGATCGTCTGCCACGAAAGCAGCAGCGGCACCTTCCCAGTGCTGAACAAGGCCAACTTGAGAGTGCTCAACCTTTCGCTACCTGATTACTTTGGCTTCAAGAACGGCATGATCAACGTCAGTCTTCCTATAATCTACTCGTCGAATGCGAGCTGCGGGGGAAATGGAAGCTTCACGCCTGTGAGCTTGGAAGGAAGCCAGTTCGTTTTCTCTAACTCAAGGAACGTCTTTGTTGCCGTCGGTTGCAACATAAGTGCTCTTATGCAAAACACGCAGTCTGCTATAATAGGATGCGAGTCTCGTTGTGGAGCAGACGACCGCATTGTTAGGAACGCGAATTGTTCAGGCAGCGATGGATGCTGCCAAACCACGATTACCTCAGATCTTCAGGCTTTCAGTGTCGGCTTCCAGCCCGACACTGGAACAGGAGGAAACAATGAATGCAACTATGCCTTCTTGGGAGATAGGTCGCAATTTGTGGCTTCGACTACGGACTTCAATGAGTTGAGGGTGAGCGGGCGTTTCGCAGCGGTGCTAGAATGGGGGATAGCTAATACCTCAGAAGCTGCATTAGAGGTTTACAACAATGGCTACTACATCAGCGACGATTCCTATTACTGCAGCACATATAACTTCAATCCAGCATATCGTGTGGAGATGCCGTTTTTGCAGTGTTCTTGCTATTGGGGCTTCACCGGTAACCCCTATATTAAAGATGGATGCGAAGGTAAAACCAGTTAACTTTTATCACAAAATCATCGGAAACTTTATGTCAAAACTCTGTAGTAATAAAGAGAAGTAGCTTTACATACTTCATGCGATCACATTCTGTATTTAAGGCCACCATACAGCAAAGTGGCTTGTCCATTTCCAGATTTTTCTCAGAATGCATTCACACTGTTTACTGATCACATACATGCTTTTATGCCTTCTTTTTTTGTTTTTTGTTTTTCTGGCCCAAGATTATACAAAGTGAATGCACTTTCAAACAAAATTGAATGAATTATGTCAATAGTAATTTACTGGACATAAAGGGGAACAGGATAGTACGTTCGTTACAAGCATAATATTTTAGCCATGGAAGAATTACATGGGTTTTAGCTGCTAATATATATATTTTCTCACATTTGTCATCAGATTTTAACGAATGTGAAGTTCCACATCGGTGCAACGGGACTTGTGTGAACAAACGGGGCAGTTTTAAGTGTGTAGCTGGTAGAAGGACAGCCATTCTTATTGGTAAGTGTATCTTTTTACTTAGAATTTCAAACCGCTTCGTGCTCGAGAAAGAACAGCATAGCATAAATTATGTTCAGAAAAGGTACACAAATAAGTTTTACCTTACCTTAGTTCTAACATGATTGTCCATTCGCCTTGTGATGATTACAAGTGTCAATCAAAAGTAACTATCAAACCAACCTCAAAACTTTTCTAATCGGATTAGTCGCTCCTATTTGTTTTCCTTCTAGTCAGATTCTCTTAATTTCTTGATGATAAGCCCTTACAGATACTTGACAAGCAGGGTACACTTTCCGGAATTTTTGTCCCTCAAATTCTTGTAATGCAGGGTTTGGGGCAGGCTTTGGGGCACTTCTTTTGTGTCTTGCGTTATGGAGGTTGTACAAATACCTCAAGAAGAGAAAAGAAATCAAGCTCAAAGAGAAGCACTTCAAACGCAATGGTGGTCTTTTGTTGGAAAGTGAACTATCTTCACCAGAAGGCAATGTCGAGAAAAGCAAATTGTTCAACTCCAAGGATTTAGAGAAGGCCACTGACAATTTCAACGAGGATAGGATACTCGGCCAAGGCGGGCAGGGTACTGTTTACAAGGGAATGTTAACAGATGGAAAAATAGTTGCAATCAAGAAATCGAAAGTGATAGACGAGGGAAAAGTCGAACAGTTCATAAACGAAGTCCTCATTCTCTCACAAATCAATCATAGGAATGTGGTTAAGTTATTGGGGTGTTGCTTGGAGACGGAAGTCCCGCTTTTAGTATATGAGTTCATACCAAACGGGACTCTATACCAATATTTGCATGACCCAAATGAAGAGTTTCGTGTATCGTGGGACACACGCCTACGAATTGCCATCGAAATCGCAGGAGCCTTATTCTACCTGCATTCCGCAGCCTCCATTCCCATTTATCATCGAGACATCAAGTCCACCAATATCCTCTTGGATGAGAAATATCGGGCGAAAGTGGCAGATTTCGGTACTTCCAAGTCCGTTTCCCTCGATCAAACTCACGTGACCACATTGGTGCAGGGGACTTTTGGCTACCTAGATCCCGAGTACTTCCAATCAAGTCAGTTCACAGACAAAAGCGACGTGTACAGCTTTGGAGTTGTACTTGTCGAGCTATTAACAGGACAAAAGCCAATCTCGTCGCTGAGGGCACAAGAAGGAAGAAGCCTTGCGACCTATTTCATAATCTCGATGGAGGAGAACCGCTTGTTCGACGTCGTCGATCCTCAAGTTTTGAAAGAAGATAAGAAAGAAGAGATCGAAGCAGTTGCTAACCTTGCGAAAAGGTGCTTAAACTTGAATGGGAGGAACCGGCCTACCATGAGAGAAGTGGCAATGGAGTTGGAGGGGATAAGGAAGCCCCCGAATCCTTCGGGCGTGGATCAAAATCAGGAGAATCGAGAGGCAACTGGATCTTATGATGCTGCTTTTACATCTAGCAAGGCAAACGTTGAGATGGATGTCATTACATTGTCGGATGTGCAGCCACTCTGGCCTAGTGGGACATGGTGACTCGTATGACTCCAAAAGAAATCAGTCTTCAAAGCAAAGAAGAAAAAAAGAGGAGGAAAACTTGTTAGGTTACTTATAGGAGGATTGGGTAGTTATTTATCGATTATGAACTTATTCTCGGTGTTTGGGATCAATAAACAGTTAAGTCGTACCTATCCCAAAATTTATTCAGGTCCTGTAATTAGCTAGGAATTATTGTACTGTTCCAATTTGGCGATACTCATAATCTAGCTCGAGCATGATGTAGTGATTCTACTTCATCTTGTGATCCACGAATACTTGCTGTGGATCTAATTATTGCAGAAATTACATCCGTGGGAGCAAGCATCTTTGTTGCACCAGCCTTGACCATTTCTCGCAAATGCTTAAAAGTGATTTCACAACATTTTGAAAAAAAAATCACTTCTCACTAATATGATTCGTGTGCACGATAATTTATTTATGTCATGCCATTGGTTTGCGTGGTATTACTCCATCTCTTATGTATTTGTGATTGCTTTGTGTTGATGACAAAAAAATTCAAACTAGAAAGAGACTCATAGCAGTATATGATAATTAGTGAAAAATTACCAAGTCTTTAAAAAAAAAAAATTGGGTGTATATACCAATGTTTTGTTGTGATCACTAGGAATTCAAGCAAGTAAAAGACCAATACCTGTATAAAGATTATTTGATAAGAAAAGATCAAGTCTTTGATTGTCTTTTCGGGTAAACCATAACCGGGTCATAAAGATGCAATTGGTGTGGAAATCATCTAAAATGGCCAAATCAAACTGACCATGGGACGTCTTGGCCGGCACAAAGAAGGCTCTTGGAATAAGAGAAGAGAAAGACAACGACTACCATGTTGGAAAAGTCAAGTCGGTGAGGATTTGACATCCTCAGGCTTTGATATTTCCATGAATTAGCAAGTCCTCTTGTGTGGACCAGGATGTGACAACGTTACCCGAATTGCAGCCCTTCACGTGGTTCACCTACATCTTTGTCCCTTTTTTGGGTGGGCCAGAAAATTCCAAAGTGTTAGGGGCGCGAAGGGAAAAGGATATTTTTAGTGCCAAAAATTATGTACGAAAATCACTTTGGTGCTAAAAGTTTCAATCGGATTACTTTAGTGTCAAGTCAGAGATAAAAGGATCACTTTGGTGCCGCCGGCGAAAAATTCCGACCACTCTTAATACGTGGCATTTTTAATAAATTTTTGAATTTTAATTGGCATTTTTTTTTAAATGAACTCCACATTGGTTCCACATGGACTTTAAAATTCAGAAAATAAAATAAAATAAGATTTAAAAAAAAGAAAAATTAACAGAAAATTTTTAAAATAAAAACTTTATTTAAAATACATTGAAATAAACTAAAAAAATTAGCAAAAAAAAACTAAAAAAAAACTAAAAAAAAAAAAAGCAGGCGGCAAGGGTTACAGCAAGCCCTCGCCCCCTGATCTGCAATCTTTTTTTTTTAAAAATTAGTTTTTTTTTATTTTTCAGCTTATTTTTCAAATTTTTTTAAATAAAAATTCAAATTGTTTTTTTAAAAAATGCCACGGTGGACCTCCGATGAGCCATGTCAGCATCATATATTAATAAAAAAAGTGCCACGTCAGATTTCCGGTGGAGCAAATCGGACTTGACACCAAAGTGATTGCTTTAAAAAAAAACTTGGCACTTAAGTGATCCGATTGAAACTTTTGGCACCAAAGTGATTTCCGTACATAACTTTTGGAACTAAAAGTGTCCTTTTCCCGGGCGCGAAAAATCTATCTAGGATCGGAATAGTTATTATTGCTCTTAGATTAATTACACGACGTCCCACACTCGAGGACGATAAAAAAAAAAAACATAGCTTCTTCTTCAGTAATGAAAGAGACCGTGTCATTCACACATTGCATCACGATTAAAGACATTAAAAAGAAATCACTTTTGCTTTGGTAAAAGCGAGCTTTGCTTTCTACTTTTTGGATTGACAAGATGCCCAAAATCATTTCATTCGTCAAGAACAAAAATCTTGGTTATCATGGTATAAGTTTGTCGGATGATTTTTCCGTTGAGGAAGAGATTCTTATTGTCGAAAATGGTTTTGGTTTCCAAAAAAGGGACAAAAAATGAAGGGGAACATGAGAGCATCACAAGATACTTCGTTTCTTATACTGATGTGATTTTTGTGTTAAAAATTATCAAGTACAGTCTTTCTTTCTAGCTCAATTCTAATGTGCTTAAGGATGTATAAGATAAAGGGTTATGAAAGGTCATCCACTATGGTAATGATCCAATCAACCCCTCACGGCTCCTTACTTACCAAAATGGTCTCCAACGGATGGATTGGTGATATCTATATAAAAATGATCAAAGAAGCTTGAGAGGGTTAGATGGAAAATAGAGTAATACTAGCGTGTTCATCATTTTACTAGCGTTGTTCATCATTTTCTCTCCGATAATACCGTACATTTGTACATCGAAAAGTATTCTTTGTAGTGTTCTTGCTATTTTATAATCAAGTTATAAGCAAGTGTACAAGGATGATAGCAATACTTGTAACTTGATGGTATAGTCTATCATTTGATAGGAACAATACGTGTTGATTGTAACTTGGCTTGAAAATTACTAGTGGTCCAACCAGTGCTAAAGCTATTACTTAGGAAAGAAGATGTAGGCTTTCGGATAAAACCGAATCTTTACAAATCTCTGTGGAATCTTCTATATCTCTTCATTATTATCTTCATCAATTCATTATTAACTATGCTTGTCAGTAACACTTGCACCTTTTACCACTGATCTGCCACTAATCATTGTCAAACAGTTGTTTATTCTTCCACAGCAGAACTCATTTGAAGTTTGAAAATAACCAATTCACCCCCTCTTCTAGGTACGTCGTCGGTTGCAATCAAAGCCAACCTGATCGAAGGATATGAAGCTTTGACAATTCTACTCTCAGACGCATCCTCGGGAATGGTAGGGCCAACGACCACAGAAGAAGAAGGCGCACAAGTAAGTGCGCCTAATGTTCGTTCCTCGAACATGTCCACATTTCCTGACAAGTAGGGAGAACTTGTGATCTCGTTCTCTTGGACAATAAGCGAGCATGAGAACTTGTGATCTCATCAATTCACCATGAACTATATAATATAGGATACTCTTTCTTAGAATTCAAGAATCACTAAGGGAACGTTGTCATTCCCTTCCCCTTTGGAATAGGAGATATGTGCAGCCATCCACATTGTGAAACATGGTCAAGGTCTAGGCCACTAAATAACATTTACCTTGCAAAATTGAAAGCTTTTAACGAATCATATAAGACAAGGAAAAATGAAAAAGACTGGCGATAGAATGGTAATTTTTGTGGCAATGAGAAACTACGTTGAACGATATATAATCTAATGTGGAAGAGGAAGAGCTCATATTATCTTGGTCTAGGAAAAATTGAGAAAATGTAACGCGTATAGGGAACAATTTAAGTCAGTAAGAAAAGCGACAAGTACCTCAATTTTAACGTGCTTGACGGGTTTCAAAGACAATGGGTCCTGAAAAGTCATCATCCAATCTGGGTAAAAGATGATGACAAAATCGTCTCCCAAACAACGGGGTAAAGTCACACTTGGATGCTTAAATCGATGGCCTACACTTATCAAGCATGCTCTGAAGAGACTAGGAAGTAACATAGTTGGAAATTGTACAAGAAAGTTCTTCCCTTCTTCCACCGGGACTCAGCCCATGTCCCCTTTCTCCACAGGTTCAGGTTCAGGCCCATGCACATACGAAATGTGAAAATCATGTCGAACTTGGTGTTTCAAATTCGTTTCCTATGTTTCGACAAAAAATATATATATATATATATTTTCCTATGTGTGAAGTTAACTCACCTGGGAAAATGATAACACTTATTACTAGATATGCAAGACATTGTACCCCATGGATAATGTCTTTCCTTGTGAGTTATGTAGCACCGACACGACACGCGACACGATATGCTGACACGTGATTTTTCAAACAACCGACACGTTGGGACACGTTGTATATTAAACATATATTTTTATACATACATGATAAAGATCACATATATATAAGCGGTGAGTTTCTTCTTCTTCTTCTTTTTCTATTAGAGATTCACGATTAGTTTTTTTTTTTTTGCTGGCTGGGCATATTAATTTTGGGGTGGCTGGATATATGAATTAAGTATATATATATGTTTGATAAATCTACATTTTGATTGAAAATGCTTAAAATCGACTTCATGCGTGTCGAAATGGCATGTCGGAATGCTGGACTCACGTGTCGCTAGCGTGTCTGGAGCGCTGACCAAGTGTCGATCGTATGTTGGAGAGTGTCGGACACGACACGAAGGCCCCCGACGAGTGTCGGTGCTATAGAGCTTGTGAGAGAGACTACTCACGATGACAACGCGCCATTTTTTTTTTTTACTGGACATTCTTTGGACATTGGTCACAAAATTTCCTTTGGTAATAGGCTCTCTCTAGTCTCTCTCTCCCGTCGACGGTACCATGGATAGTTATATTTATTTTTAGTAAAAAACAATAAATAAATAAATAAATAAAAAGCAAAAGAGTGCCAACAGAATACCTATAAGAGCATGATCCGGAGCATGAGCGAAATAATTAGACTATTTTAAATCGAAAATCTCTGGTTGGTTTTCTTCAATCTAAATGCACGGGACGCAATCTATTTATGGAAAATGATAAGAGGATTGGAGATATCTATATAAAAAGGATCAAACAACCTTGAAATGGTTGGACGGAAAACAAAAAAACAAAAATACAATGTTTGCTCATCATTTTCTCTCCGATAATTTTGTACATCTATCCATCTAAAAGTTTTCTGTGTAGTGTTCTTGCTGCTTTATAATCAAGTTATAAGCAAGTGTACAAGGGTGATAGTAATACTTGTATCCTGATGGTGTAATCTATGTTCAGGAAAACCCCTAGTTGATTTTGAAGATAACAAAACAATCCATAATCTATAATATCTGAGTTAATGCCGTGGAATATTATCTTGCAGATTATCCAAAGATGTTTGGACACATGGGATTGAATCTGGCAAGGTAGGCTCAGATGATGTTCTAAGAGACTCAGACGATGCTTGGAGCTCAAACGTTGTGCGAAAAGCTCAGACGTTGAGCGGGGAGCTCAGACGTTGGAATGATGCTCAAGCTTTGAGAGAAGTATTTCACGAGGAGCGAACAGATTATCAAGAGATTTATTTTAAGATGATTTAATGGACATATTATACCATCACAACGGCTAGCAATAAAGCTAGATTCGTACTCGGAGATTCTCAATCACGAAGATCAATCAAGGACGTGGATTAGGGAAGATGAGGATGATTCACCTAATGAAGTAATCCATCTATGCAGACCTAGGATCACGATTGTATGGACAATTTGATCCAAAGGCAGATTCTTTTCTTTGTCGACCTCAACGGCTACGAAATCCTTTGTATATAGTCTAGTACAAATGGGAAAGTATGGAAAGCGATCCTCTGGAGATCTTGCAACGGGAAGTTGGGATAGAGGAGTATAAAAGAAGACCTCAAGGCTGAAGAGTAAAACGCACGAGGGAACAGAATTCAAAATTCCAAGAGCGAGAGAGCTTTGCATCCTTCATGCACCCTTAATCTAACACTGTAATACTTAGAGGAGAATATACGAGTGTAAGAGTGTTAAACGAGAAGTCTACTCACCAAATTGTAAATCTCTGAGTTATTCACTAGTGGAATCCAGCCAATCGGCTGTCAGCGTGAAGAAGTAGACGTAGGCTTGAATAAAGCGGAACCACTATAAATCCTCTGTGCACATTCTCTTTCCCTTACTCTCTTTAATTACGCATTGTGATTGTGACATTATGCACAGCGATACATCTGAGAATATCTCTGATCTTACTAGTTATCATCATCTGAACGAAGTTCTGAGCATACTCGTTTTACATTCTGCATTAATTTTCTAAAAAGTCTTGAAATCACCTATTCACCCCCTCTAGGTGATAACGTTAGCCACAACAATTAGTATCAGAGCCTGGTGCTCATATATTTATTGAAGTTTCATTATTTCGGAGTTAACGATCTCTATGGCTATCAATTTTGCTCCCACTTGGATTGAATGAGGAAGCAACAACAGGCCACCTTAGTTCGAAGGAAAGGAGTACAGCGATTGGTAAAATAAATTTAAGGCATATCTCAGATGCCAAGATCCATAGATATGGGATGTAGTGCAAAAAGGGGTTAATCCATCCGCAAGTACTTCAGGTGGCTCAAACGCTGGGGACAACACCAATCCTACTCCCACAGCTGCTCTATCTGCTACTGAATTAGCAAAGAGAGATGCTCTAGATGCTAAAGCCATTTATTCTTTTTATAGTGCATTATCTCCTACTGAATACAAACGTATTGCAAACGGTTCTTCTTCAAAAGGAATATGGGATAAGCCCTATGTTACTTACGAAGGAATGGACAGAGTCAAGGAAACCAAAGTTAACATACTCCTCGGCCAGTATGAAGCATTCAAAATGAAGCCTAATGAAACGGTGAAAGAAATGTTTGATAGATTCACTGAAATAGTGAATGGCCTCACCTATCATGGGCAACCAGTGTCTGATCCGATGAGAGTAAACAAACTTCTAAGAGCACTCACAAAAGAATGGGACAACATCAAGACGTCCATCCAAAAACCTCAGAGGATCAGTCTTTTGTCAATGGATGAACTCATTGGAACCCTCCAATCCTATGAGGACGAAAGGATCAATAAAGAAACATATTCAAAAGGTAAGAAATCTATTACCTTGAAATCTAATGTTGATTCTAATGTTTCAGATTCTGAGGATGAAGATGATGAGGAACTAGCACTCATGGTCAAGAGATTCAGACGAATGGCAAAGAAAAGCAGAAATTTCAAAGGCAAAAGAGATTTCAGGCAACATGATCTGAGACAATCATCTGGTGACAAAGAAGAAAGCAAAGATGTAATTTGCTATGAATGCAAAAAGAAAGGACACATCAAGCCAAACTGTCCTCTTCTAAAGAAGAAAGGAAAAAATGGAAAATCCAAGAAAGCTCTAAAAGTTGAAACCTAGAGCGACACAGAATGTGAAAGCGATGAGGAATATGCCAATATTTGCTTAATGGCCAACTCAGACTCTGAGGAAGAAGGTAATTCATTCTAGCATTCCTTCTAAGGTATCTGATTTTATGGATGAAATGTGCTCAGAATATAAAAATGCTCTTAAAAGGATTTCGGAATTGAAAAAGGAAATCTCGTGTTTAAAGCAAAGTGAAATTTCTCAAAAGGATAAAATAAATTTTCTTGAAAACGAGTTCTCACAAATCAAAGATAAATCTGATTTAGTTTCAAAGAAAAATGATCTTTTACAGATCGAGAAAAATTCTTTGAAAAAGGAAAATGACTCTTTGAAAATGGAAAACGAATCTTTGAAAAAGGAAATCTCGGATATTAGTAAAAAAAATTCCTCTAGGTCAAAAACTTTACAACATATTCTTTCTATACAAGTTCCATACTACAATAAGTCTGGACTTAATTTTCAAAAGGAAAGTGAATTAAAAAATGATTTTCCAAAAGCAAAAGAAAAACTCAGAAGAAGACCCTCAAAACACGCATACAAAAATCATTTTTATAAGCAATTCATAAGATCTGAGGGACAGAACATCTCAAAATGCAAAAACTGTGGTGATCCAAAGCATTTCAGAAGTTATTGTCCTAAGATCTAGAGATCCACTCGAGATATCTTGAGATTTGCAAGCTCCATTAACCCAAAAGGACCCAAACAGATTTGGGTACCAAAGAAAACTTGAATTCTTTTGATGTTTGCAGGTACCAATGAAAAGACGAAACAAATGGTACCTCAATAGTGTGTGTTCTAGACACATGACTGGAGACTCCAAGATATTTATCAATCTTACTAAGTTTGACAGAGGAAGTGTCTCATTTGGCGGCAATAACAAAGGAAAAATTGTTGGCAAAGGAACCATAAAGATTGGCAACCTCTTCATTAATGACGTCTCATTGGTTAAAAGTTTGAATTTCAATCTTATAAGCATAAGTCAATTGTGTGATAATGGATATAAAATCTCTTTTGTGGAAGATAAATGTTCAAGTATTAGCCAGGACAACAAAGAATCTTTCACAGGACAAAGACATGGTAACATGTATCTGGTGGATACATCATCTGAGGACATCAAATGTCTAGTGTCCGTCAAAGATGACTCAGAACTTTGGCATAAGAAGCTGGGACACATAAGTTTCAAACAAATCTCAAAGCTTTCCTCAAAGAGGCTTGTGAGAGGACTTTCAAATGCTAAATTTGAGCAAGCAAAGCTTTGTGACGCTTGCACTCTTGGGAAATAAGTAAGAAATTCTTACAAAGTCAATGAATCAAGTTTCCTCTAATCGTGCTCTGCAGCTTCTACACATGGATATTTTTTGCATACTCGAACTCAGAGCATTAGAGGTAAAAAGTATTGTCTGGTAATAGTAGATGATTATACTAAATTTACTTGGTTTTCTTCCTTGCACACAAGAATGATGCTTTCTCATATTTTGAAACATTTTCAAAGAAAGTTCAAAACGAAAAAGGTTATTTGATTTCAAGCATCAAAACAGATCATGGAGGAGAATTTGAAAGCCAAATCTTTGCAGATTTTTGTGATCAAAATGATTTTCAACACAATTTTTCGTCTCCTTATACTCCTCAACAAAACGGAGTAGTTGAAAGGAAAAATCGATCTTTACAAGAAATGGCACGAACCCTTTTAATAGAAAACAAAGCTCCTTCCCACTTTTGGGAATGTTTCTACCGCATGCTATATGATAAATCGAGTTTTTCTGAGACCATTGCTTGAGAAAACCCCCTATGAGCTTTACAAAGGCAAGAAATCAAGCATAGCATTCTTTCATGTATTTGGGTGTAAATGTTTTATCCTCAAAAACTCAAATGATCGTCCGGGAAAGTTTGATGAAAAATCAGATAAAGGAGTGTTCCTTGGATATTCCACTTCAAGCAAGGCATACAGAGTCTTCAACAAGAGCTCAAGAACAGTCGAAGAATCAATGAATGTGAGGTTTGAAGATGGAAATGATACTCAGAAGATAGATGCTGAAATTGCCACATCATCTGAGAAGAATCCATCACCTGAGCAAACTCCATCATTTGAGGATACGATAGTATCTGAAGCCACTCAGAACATCAATGATACTCAGGCTGATACATTATCTGAAAACGTAAACCAAGATCCTTCTCCAGAAGATGAACAAGACAAAAAAAAAAAAAAACAAGAATTGGAAATACAAATCTAGTCATCCCACAGATCTTGTCATTGGAGATATAGAAGATGGAATTAAAACCAGATCCAAACTCAAAAATACAATAAATGCTTTTGCACTTGTATCTGAAGTAGAACCCAAAGGAATTGAAAAGGCTTTTGCAGACGAAAGTTGGATTGAAGCAATGCAACAAGAGCTACATCATTTCAAACTTAATGAAGTTTGGAAACTAGTGCTCAGACCCAAGGATCATCCAATCATTGGAATCAAATGGGTATTCAGAAACAAGTTGGATGACAAGAGCAAAGTTACAAGAAATAAGGCAAGACTCATAGCCAATGGGATACTCTCAAGAAGAGTGGATTGACTACGATGAAACATATGCTCCCGTAGCAAGACTGGAATCTATTAGATTGCTACTAGCCTTTGCTTGCTACAATGACTTCAAGCTATATCAGATGGATGTCAAGAGCATATTTTTGAATGGCTACATCAAAGAGAAAGTGTATGTAGAACAACCACCAGGATTTGAAGATCCAAAGAGCTCTAATCATGTTTACAAACTCAAGAAAGCTCTTTATGGACTCAAACAAGCACAGCAAGATTGGTATGAGAGGTTAAGTAATTTCCTTGCTGGTAAAGGTTTTGAAAAAGGTAAAGTAGATACAACTTTATTTATCAAAAAGGAAGGTAAAGATATCTTGCTCATCCAAGTATATGTTGATGATATCATAGTTGGTTTTTCTAACGAAAAACTCTATAAGAATTTCTCTCAGATCATGTAGAGCGAGTTTGAAATGAGCATGATGGGAGAACTCACATTCTTCCTTGGACTTCAAGTGAATCAAACAGAACAAGGAACCTTCATACATCAAGAGAAGTATGCGAAGGAAATTGTGAAGAAGTTTGGTCAAAAAAACTGAATCACCAATGTCTTCTTCATCCAAGCTAGACAAGGATGAACAGGGCAAACAGGTTGATCAGAAGCTACATAGAAGCATGATCGGTTCTCTATTATATATTACTGCTTCTAGACCTGACATCATTTTTAGTGTGTATATGTGCGCCAGATTTCAATCAGATCCTAAGAAATCTCATCTCTCTGCAGTAAAGAGGATCATAAAATATATTGGAACCAATCCTAATCTGGGGATAATGCCTCCATATCTTTCGCGCAAAAACTATTGCCGCTAATTCCGGATCATGTGTAGGATAATTTAGTTCGTAAGGCTTTAACTGTTTAGATGCGTAGACAACAACTTTTCCGTGCTGCATCAAGACACATCCAAGGCCCTTATGTGAGGCATCACTATAGACTACAAATCCTCATGATTTCGACGGTATCGTCAATACTGGTGCTGTAGTTAACTTTCTCTTAAGTTCCTGAAACTCCTTTCACATCCTTTATTCCATTCAAACTTCACATTTTTCTTAGTCAACTGAGTTAGAGGACCGGCAATTCTTGAGAATCCTTCCACAAATCTCCTGTAGTATCCTGTCAATCCCAAGAAACTATGAATTTCAGTCATCATAGTCGGCCTTGGCCAATTAAGTACCGCTTCTATCTTAGCCGGATCCATCGATACTCCTTCTCCAGTGACAACATGACCCAGGAAAACAACTCAATCCAGCCAAAATTCACACTTACTAAATTTGGCATACAACTTGTGATCCCTCAAGGTTTGCAACACTAACCTCAGATGCTGTTCATGTTCCTCCTTTCCTTTGAATATACTAATATGTTGTCAATGAACACAATTACGAATTTGTCCAGGAAAGGCTTAAATACTCGATTCATCAGATCCATAAAAGCAGCCGGGGCGTTAATTAGTCCGAATGGCATCACTAGAAACTTATAATGACCGTACCAATCAGCTTCCCGGCTTTCCTTTTCCTTATCCTGAAAAACACATACACTATTGAGATCAGGCTCACCAATAATACACCAAAAGTAGCCTATCATAGAATGCCACAACATATATGGCAATAAACATCATACTCGGCTGAACTATCAAGAACAGAAACTCTTTCCAGAATCTGAACTATCATGCTCTGCAGAATCTGGGACATTCAAAAACCAAAAAGACGCTTCATTAGAAAGCAGATAAGTACCGAGGTTTAGATTTAAGGACGATATCCCGCCAGAGAAAATTAAGCTAATGGAACTCTAAAATGAAGCATCCATGCCACACATCCAAAGATAGAAACAAACTAGAAATTCAAAATTTAGTGTATAAACTGCTTTTTATTTCCACTCCATCTCAATTATAGTAATAATAACAATAAATTTCGGCTGATACATGCTCGTGTTTCAAATGAGCAACCTCTCCTCTAACAGATTCCACTGCGGCTCTAAGTCTTGTTGCTTCACCAGTTGAAGCTGCATCAAGCTCTGCAATCTTAGATTCTTTTTCTGCAAGTAGGACCTTTAATCACAGAAGAAACATAAGTTACAAATAAAACAATGGATAAGCAGTTAAATACAAAGTTGAGAAGTACTCAAGCTTCTAAGCATCCTCTCAGCCTACAACATTGGAAATTCCAACATCTATACAAGAGCAACTAACTAAGTCATTTCTTATTCTAGAAGCTGAGATAAGCTCCCAGGATCCGAAGGCAAATGCCATTCAACTGAATCAATGGCTATGCTATTTCACCAATAAAATACAGCAAATAATTTCAATACTGTCCTCTGATGCTGCTCATTTGTTGTCCGTAGGCAGCCAACAAGGAAAAAAGGTCAGAAGGAAAAACTCTCACCTCAAGTGAAGATATCATATTGGTTGCTTTGCTTCTATCAGAGGCTGTATCAGCTAGTTGGGACTCCAAATTCTCTATGCTCTGATAAGGACAGAGAAAAGAGCAAGCTTAAGACGTCTAAGTATTGAAACCAAGGCGATTATCAGACGGCACATTAGGATGCAGATACTATTTACCTTCTGATTTTTGGCGGTGAGTTCAGATAGAGAAGCTTGCCTCTTCTCTTCTTCAGATTTCAGCAAATTTCGAAGGTCTTCGAACATCTAGGGATAGGCAACTTTACCATCACTACTATTTTTCACCAGCAAAGCCAACAATTCAGCATATCCTATGCCTCTTTCTGTGCAAGCTCCTCTACCTAATAGTTCTTCTCAGTTGGTTGGTTTGCTACTGTACACTTTCCACACAATATTATCATGCAGGTCCAACATGGTGATCGCTAGCAGTGTTTACTAAATTCTCAATTAACATAGCTACTTAGATATTTCAAAATAGACAGACGCCTTACTTATTTTGTATAATGGACATGAATATGCAATCCTGAGCAGAAAAGGAGAAACCATCACTCAAAACACTTCAGGGCTAATGAAATGAAACTTGTAAAATCAAACTACCAGCTCTTTCTCCATAAGGGACTGTTGCATTGACTCAAGGGCAAGATCTTTAGGTTGCAAAGATCGCCTGAAATTCCTCATATCCTATGCCTTTTACTGTGCAAGCTCCTCTACCTATTACATATGATTTGTCGGTTAATTTTGGTACTAGTAACTTTTGATTCAGTTAGTTTGAAGAGAGTCCAAAAATGGAACCACGTTTCCTGGACCGACAAATCGTAAATATAAATAACAACTTCAGGGATTTTCCCACTCCTCCAGAGACAAGGGCATAAACTAAGGAACTAGGACTCCCTTAAAGATAACAAACCAAATAGTTCCTTCATTTGGTTTGGTTGGAGGGAAAAGGAGGTTTACTTTATTGCATGCACTTCTTAACTGCTGCCTCTCAGCATCAATTGCCTTCAATGATTCATTTGTTTGTTAACAAGTCCGATCCACCTCTTGTTGTAATGCTAACTGTTGGGACGAAGCTCGTTCAGCTATTTCATTTACTTCCCAGAAACGAGCTTCAAGGTCATCCTTCTCCCGAAATTCCAAACTCGTCTAAGGTCAATTCAAGAGCCAGCAAGCAAAACATGCTGCTAGGTAGTAATTCGTCCACATTTAGGTGATGCGATTTTAATAAACGTCCGATTTCGGTATTGACCGCATCTTATGAAATCAATTAGCAATTTCATTTAGCCCAGATCAGCGTATACATCGGCCAAAGTAAAAAAAAAAAAGAAGGAAAAAAGGTAAAAAGTACAAAGAATGATAATATCAGGATATACTACTGATGATTTGACTTTGGCCTAGTTTGTGAATTTCCCAAGGAATTCCCTATTTCATTGGTTTAACGCTTTATAAAAATATCATTTCCAATCTCAAGATTCCCGACATCAAATATCTTTGCAATTCCTACAAATGAGTCTTACGAAAAACTAGACCTGTCAAAATGAGTGCAAAAGCCATTTAAATAACCCACAAGCATTTAAATGATCATGACAAATTTAGCAGACCAGCATAATGAGTCTACAAAATAAAGAAGCCAAATTAAGTGGATTATAAATGAGTCCATTGTGAACCCATTTACAACCCACTTAACGCAACACATTTAATAGGCCACTACCTTTTTTTTTTTACTTTTTTTTCTTTCTTTTACTTTTTCTTTCTTTTAAATAATATGATCCTTTTTTTTCTTCTAAGACTGGCGAGGGTCCTCACCAACCACAGGCGAGGGCTTGACCCTTGCCGGTCTTAGAAGAGGAAAAATAAAAAAATAAAAAGATCAAATTTTTTAAAGAAATATAAAATAATCAAATAAAAAATTTAAATATATAAAAAAATCATATTTTTAAAATAAATAAAAATAGAAAAAAATCAGATTGTTTTTAAAATTATGAAACAATGAAAAAACATATTCTTTAAATTATAAGAATAGTCCAGGATGATTTAGTAATAATAAGTTTTCTTAGATTGAATTAAATATAGAAGATGTTTTAGTAATATGGATCGTGTCGAGTATGGGTCAAGAAATTTGCACTACGCATAAATAATTAATGGGTCAACTGGGTCGGACACAAACTCGACCCGACCCACATGTTTGACAAGTTTACGAAGAACTAAAAAGACAAAGAAAAACCCGAAAAAAGGAAGAAAATTAAATCACAAATATACGTCGGAAAACTTGAAAGAAAACCCGGAAAAAGAAGAAGATTAAATCACAAATATAAATCGGAAAACTTGAAAGAAAAGGTCAAAAAATTTCCTGAGTGAAATCATTTTGCTATCAATAATATGGTGGGCGGGCGGAGGCCCGGCCGATTGCCGATTGCTACAAAGCATTTGGGCCGAGCCCGAGCTACCGGCCGTGATCGGGTATGATCGTCTTGCACGCGCTCGTCACGTGATAGACACTCCGGCTTCTTGCTCAAGAAATCGAAGGTCGAGGACGAAGACGACGCTCTTATACACACGCAGCTTCCCAGCTCGCAGGGAGAAATCGTATCAGTCGTAAGGAGGTGGGAAAATGGCGATTGAACACGAAGACGACATCAAGGACGAGAAGAACCCTCGCCCTCTCGATGAAGACGACATTGCTCTCCTCAAGACCTACGTACTCTCTCAATCTCTCTCTCTCTGAAACTCCCGATCCAGCTTCTTTTGCTTCTGCAATCGCCATCTTAAACTGTTTGCTGGTTATACTAGCTTGAAATCGCGCTTATGAAGTAGAGCTTTGATGTCTCGGCCGATCGTTAGATTTAGTTTTGCTCATTCCTTCAGCTTGAAACCTGCTTTGGATTAAATTTGGCTGGAAATTGTTCTCTCGATTGGTGGCTTTTAGTTTCTGCGTGGTTATTGTTGTCGGTTTTCTGCCTTCTGTTTTGCTGTCCGAGTTCTATCGCTATGCTCTCTGTAATTTCGTCATGATTATTTCGACAGGGTTTAGGACCTTATTCTACGAGCATCAAGAAGGCGGAGAAGGAAATTAAGGACATGGCCAAGAAGATTAACGATCTCTGTGGTACGTTCTTCTGAAAAGGCTTTTTTTTTTGTGATTTGCGGAAAGCTCGAAGGATGCAAGTTTCTGCAATTTTCGATCTGGTTGTTCGGTGTTCAGTGGTTTGATTCCCATGCATATGAGTCCTATCCAACTGCAAAAACTGATGAAATTGGAATGAATCAATCATGCCCATGGACTTATGCTTCCTAGAATTTAATCAAGAAGCTGAGTTTTCTTTTGGTAATGTGGATCTAATGGTGGGTTGGAAACAACGGTTTTTCTGTTTAGAAGTTGAAACCAGCCATTAGTAGTTGCTCTATCACCTTTTTCACTAAGAATTTGATAACAAGCAGGCATAGGTAGAGAGCCTATAAAGCCAAGCACACTACTGTCCCAGTGTGATAAATTTACATAGGTCACTAACTCCTATTTACCGAGACACTTTTAGGTGCTTGGTGAGGAGCACCCCTCCAACGCAACCAATTAATGGTAGAGTAAAAAAGGCTTGGCGCTTCATTCTCTTCCACACAAAAATTGCTGTCGACCCAATGTTTTGCCGTATGGGACTGGTTGGGTGGATGGATGACATGATGTAATTCTTTAGTAAGATGAGAAAACTTCTGTTAATTGCCATGCCCTTCGGGGTTGAATGTGGCAATTGTAATCATGTCTGACCAGTCACTCTGCCAACTCTATCTATATGTCCTGAGATATGTCTTGATCAGTTTTGTGGAGTTTTTTAGGTTCAGAAGCAAATTAAGTGGGGTTAGATAGTTGTGTGGTATATCGAGACAATTATGTTCACCAGGTGCATAGCTTCGTTTGCTTCAATCTGCATTTCTCATGTAGAGAGAGTAGAAGACACTAAGAAAGCCAATAAAGATTACTCAATTTTGCTCTGTTATTGTATTGATTGCCTTCTGTGATGATTACCTCTAATGTTTCTGCCGCTTCGTGAAATTTTATATCAGTAACTCCAAAGAAGGAAAGAAACTGTCAAGGGTGGTCCCATTAATTTCCTATAGGTGGTATGGATTGATTATCATGTCAATTCTCCAAAAGCATGCTGAGGTTGGGTTGATGGTCTTGCATATTGTCTCATGATATCTAACAATTGGCAACTTTGTGGTTGGTGCAACATAACGACCTGTTTATTTGGAAATGGAATGTAGGGATGCTTGTGCATGTGAAATAGCTAGCTAAGGAAGTTTTATGCTTGAGCTGCTGTGATGGATCTTCTGTTTGAATTTTCTAGATGGTTTACAGATGGTAATAGTCATAATTTCAGTCAGATCTTTGATTATCAAGTTGCTTATTATCGTATAAGTTGGTAATTTGATTTAAATCATTGTATAGACAGTGAGTTAGAGTCTCCTTCTCAATTTGAGCGATATTATGATCTTGCTGGCATATCTTCCTGTCACTGTTTTACTATAGGTTCCTCTAATTGTAGTTGCTTGGTTTCTTATATTGTAGGTATCAAAGAGTCTGACACCGGCTTGGCTGCTCCTAGTCAGTGGGATCTGGTTTCTGATAAACAAATGATGCAGGAGGAGCAGCCACTTCAGGTATTATTTGTACAATAGCCAAATTTTTTTGGCTCTCCTATCATGTCCACTACTCAAACTGATGACCAGTTATGTCAATTAGGTTGCAAGATGCACAAAGATAATAAGCCCAAACACAGAAGATGCCAAGTATGTCATAAATGTGAAACAAATTGCGAAGGTAATTTTTTGTTTTAATTGCCTCTGTTTTTTGTAGGCTGTCAGGAATTTTTGTCTTCCAGGCTTAGTGATGCGGTTCTTTCCCTGAGAAGGGTTTTCGACTTCCCTCAATTTATCGTTGTAAAAGCATCAGAACAGCTTTCTTATACCTAAATGTAGTTCTTCATCATCAAGTTTTGGGTTTTAATGCTATCTACTTTGGCTCTGCAGTTCGTCGTTGGCCTTGGTGACAAAGTTTCCCCAACTGACATCGAAGAAGGCATGCGTGTCGGGTATGTTAACTCTTCATCTCAACCAGAACATGGTCCTGAGGTTTATTTCAACAGTTCTTTGATATCACATTTCATGGCTCGCCATTTCATTTTTTTTAGTGTTATTTTATTTGAGAACTAGAAATACAAGAAGAGTTTGTATGTTAGTCTGGTCACATTCGGTGGCGCGGGTACTTGATCCATCACAACATGGTGAAACTGTGTGCACTAACCTGTTTTGTGATTCACTTGTCATATTTTTGGCTGTGCTGTGTATTTTCCCTTCAGTGTAATTTCATTCTTAAATGTGTATTGCAGGGTAGATCGGAACAAATATCAAATTCAGATCCCCTTGCCTCCCAAGATCGATCCAAGTGTGACAATGATGACAGTGGAAGAAAAGCCAGATGTCACATACAATGATGTTGGTGGATGTAAAGAGCAAATTGAGAAGATGCGTGAGGTGTTTTACTCATCTATTCCTTTTCAGTTGCACACCCACATGTAAGAGAGAAGGAGGGAGGGAGCGTAAAGGTGCATGAGTACTAACCATAATGCTTATTCTGGTTGAAATTATTCATTCTTTAGGTTGTTGAGTTGCCTATGCTTCACCCTGAAAAATTTGTCAAGCTTGGAATTGATCCTCCAAAGGGTGTTCTCTGCTATGGTCCTCCCGGAACTGGTAAAACGCTTTTGGCCAGAGCTGTAGCTAACAGAACTGATGCTTGTTTCATTCGAGTAATTGGGAGTGAACTTGTTCAAAAATATGTCGGTGAAGGAGCTCGGATGGTTCGGGAATTGTTTCAGGTTTATTGACACTATGTTGCCTTCAAAGTTTGTCTTGCACTAGTGATTTTTGTTTGTCTCTGCTTTATTCTTTGTTTGTAACTAGCTATAAAATACATGTTTCAGATGGCTAGGTCCAAAAAGGCCTGTATTGTGTTCTTTGATGAAGTTGATGCAATTGGGGGTGCTCGTTTTGATGATGGAGTGGGTGGAGACAATGAAGTCCAGCGCACAATGCTTGAGATTGTGAACCAGCTTGATGGTTTTGATGCTCGTGGAAATATCAAAGTCCTTATGGCTACTAACCGGTATAATTGACCTCATCTTGGCTCTTGGTGATTTAAATGTGTGATTGTCCTACCCCTTACCTACGGTGGAGTGATATACTGCTGATGTTTTTGTCTTCATGTCATTTAGGCCCGATACTTTGGATCCAGCACTTTTACGTCCAGGACGACTGGATCGCAAGGTTGAATTTGGTCTTCCTGATTTGGAAAGTCGGACACAGATATTCAAGATTCATACAAGAACAATGAACTGCGAGAGGGATATCCGCTTTGAACTTTTAGCGCGGCTCTGTCCAAATTCCACTGGTAAAAGTATTTCCTTCATGATTTGTAGATATGCTGCTGTCTTTTGTTTATACTTCCTTTAAATGGAAGAACTATTTTGTTGAGGTTTTTCCTGTGCTTCTCCAATGATTATAGCCAAATAGGTCATTGCTACTGTTTGCCTGCAATTTGTTGACAGTAAAAGAGAATGTCGACTTGTTTTATATTTGGCGTGTTTGGTTTTCTGAGACGGTTCTCTAATTGCAGGAGCTGACATAAGGAGTGTCTGCACAGAAGCAGGAATGTATGCCATCCGAGCTCGGAGGAAGACTGTGACGGAGAAAGATTTCCTAGATGCAGTGAATAAAGTCATTAAAGGGTACCAAAAGTTCAGTGCGACGCCCAAATATATGGTTTATAATTGATTGCTCCTTAAGTCTGTCTGAAGAGATGAGGTCAAATGGAGAAAGGAGATCACTTAAGCAACCGGACATTGCGTTGTTGTTGGGTGGATGAACAGGTCCTTTGGTTGTTCTAGGACTATGAGTGGATGTTAAGGGATGCCATGGGCTATAAACGTTTTCTTTTGGCCAAAATCCAGGTTAAAGGCACTTTCATCTTTTCGTATGCATATCTATGACTGTCATTGCGATGTACTCATTTTCCTTTTCCGTTACTTTATTGTAAATCTTTTCCTACTGCCAGAGTGATTTCTGAACCTGCGGGTTTTTTATGGAGTTGAAAGTTACCATTCATGACTTGAGCTGCTTGGATAGTATGTCCTTGCTTAATTACTTGTCGTGACACTGATTCATTGAAAGTTCAGTGCGTTGCTTTATTCTTATCCACTACATCATTGACGATTAGGGTTGACATCAACGATTGGATTGTATGACTGTTTTGTCATTGGTTGGATAAGTGGAGTGAATTAGTGTTGATCGAGTCAGAGACTGCATGGACCTTTTCGATGATCAAGATGCCCCCACAGCAAATATGATGAGTTAGTTCAGTCATTTCGTTGCTCGCAGTGGTTAGAAGTTGAATGCACGCAATTAGCAAAAAGGAAAAAGAAAAAGAAGGAAAGAATGAGCGAAGCTGCAAGAAAACCAAGCAGAAGTTGAAAAAGAAAGGAAAATTGCTTTTCTGGAAGACCATCAGTCCAACCAAAACTGCCCATCAAGAAATAAATATTGCGGATTTGCCAAATAGCTGAAAAGTGTTCTTGAAAAGAACCACCATCTCCGTTGTCGTGGCTTTCTCTGCAACAAACATTCGAACACACTCTATAACATGTTGAGAGAGCGAAACTTCTGATCCTGCGCTTTTGATTGTAACAAAATAGGCCAAGAAAGGACACCGTTATCTATGTCTTGAATGTAAAGGCGCGCCTTTCTCCTCTCACGTCTCATTGAGCTACAATGTAAAATAAATCATTAGGTGTGAATCTAATGGATGGCGGGGTGGTAAGAGTACAATGTCACGGTCTAGAGGCTTCCAAGTTAGAAAGACCGTGAACCATCTCCAAGAAAAAGGGAGGTCATTCTTGAGTTCTCTAGAGTATTCGTGGGGCGGGCAATATTGTAATTATATCTTATTCTAGAGAGTTCTTGTAAATCTGATTGGCTGAAAGGGAAGTGCGATCTCCACCGTTAGACCGAGGAAAGATCTACGGTTGTAATCGAAATAGCTTTTCTATATAGAGGGACTCCTCTCATTTGTTTTCATTTCACAAGGAAATACAATCCATAGCTTCTCTTTAAAATCCTTAATCAAATGAGAATAAAGCATTCGCTAAGGTGTAACTCGGGAATGGATAAGCTTGTGGCAAATCCAGTTTGAGAAATTAATAGAATCTTCTCGACATTCGAAAGACTCAAATAATTGTGAAATTAATAGAAGATTAATTGTGAAATTAATAGAATCTTCTCGGCATTTGAAAGACTCAGGAATAATTGTGAAAGTGAACAAACCTTTTCCTGACATAGGTTGCCATTCATCTCATAAAATTTATTGGGATTTTTTAGATCATCTCATAAAATTTATCATGAGTTTTTTTAGATCCTCTACATTCCAAGATGATGAATTGAGTGGAAGTTATAGCTCCTGCCATTATCTGATATTAATGCTACCATAACAAGGAGTAATGCACCAGATCGAAGAAGTACTCAATCCAACGAATCAGTAAATTTTTGCCAATTCATGACAAGAACCAGATACTCACACGCCACTTTTGAGACATTGGAGGAAGATCGAGTTTCATCACTTCTACTTCCAAAGCCTTCTTGGCTTCCTCGCCCCTTCCACGCGAAACACAGGACGTGGGCTCACATGATGCACACGATAAACCGGAACAGACGAGCGTGAGATTCAAAGTCGTCCATAAAGAATCATCATTTCGTAAAAAGCAACAAGATCATCCGTCCACGGATAGGAACTATAGAAATTAAAGCCTGCAATAAAGCAGCTTTCATTAAAATACATCATACAACGTCATTCCTCCAAACTTGTACAAGTAATCATCGCCAAGATTATCAAAAAGTCCTAAAGTTATTACAATTGTGGCAATTCAATCCTAAACCTTTTTGTTTTGCCAATTCAGTCCATTTTGTTGGCTGGCACCGACGTGGAGAATTTGTAAAGATATTTTAATATTTTTTAAAATTTTAATTATATTTTTGAAATATTGATTATGAAGATCAACAGATGAAGAAAGGTGAACAAGTTTAACACGATTATCAACAATGGCATCGCTATGCATTCAGCTGTTGCTTTCTCGCCACTTGTGAGTGGGTAGGGGTCCCAGAGAGCCACCCGGCGGGATTCGAGGAAGCAGCTTTTATAGTTTGAGCTAGTTGCCAGCTATTGCTCGTATATAATTTATTTCTCTTATAATTGAGAGTTATAATAGAAAAATGTGAGGTGCTAATTACAGTAAAATAATATGTAACTCTAGTTTAAGCATATACCGATATAAAATATTGTGTCTCAGATTTCACTTTCTCATTTTTATTCATTACTTAGTTGTGATTGTGCGCCCCAATTCTAACAATAGATTCTAACAATAGAAGTATCAAAATATACCGAACACTCGGTGGCTGATAATTATTTCTTTCTTCTCCGAGAACTAGAACTCAGCATAGCTTTTTACAGAGACGGAGATCAGCGTCCGACAAATTCCATTTCATTTGTACCAAGTAACAGTGACTCGGAAATGAGAATCATTTCAGTCCATCCTCCAATGTCCTGTTGACCGAGAGATGATGAATGTCGACCGAAGGGTCTCTAATCTGACCGAAGAACATGGTGGAAGATTTCATCACGAGATCCAAATGGTGGATGATTTCATCCTGGCGACTCTTCGATTCACACCGATCCCAAATCCGAAAATCGCACAGTTTAAGTAAATCGCCCAGTAAATCTAGTATCTACAATCGCCAGGTTTTGTGCTTGTCGAGATGCCGCGAGAAAATCGCTGCCTAGGGCACGGTTTGAGCTAGTCCGCACTAAATACCGTCACTAAATCGCTGCCGAATTTGCCCAATCCTCACCGCCATGCGCCGAAGGCTGCTGCGCGCAGGAGCGCTCTTGCCAACTTCGCTGCTGTTTGGTTCGAAAGATGTCAGATAAAAGAGAGATACAGACGAAGATTGTCCCTTGATTGTGGCATAAAAAGTAACATTCGAGAAGCCCTTATTTGAGACTAAATTAGCCACTTTAGGCCTCTATAGAGACAAAACTTAGTATCCTTATTTGATACTATTCCTCGTATATAACTAGAGTTGACGTTCAAAGGCTCCCACAGGATACATGATGAGATCGTTCAGTCATTTTGACACCATGAAATCAAAAAGTAGACTAATGGTAGCAAATCTTTCTGCGTAATATCTTTGGAGATGATAAATATTACGAAATTGCAAGGGAAAAAAAATGCAAGGTTCAACCCAGATCTTGAATACCAATTATTAGCACAGGCCAACCAATAAAGACAACAGAGCAAGAACTAGCTCGACCATGGGATGGATATTAACAAGCTACATGTGCCAAGCTATTTCTCGTTTCAAGCAGTACGTCCACAGTAATCAACTCTGGAAACGAAATGAACAAGGCGAAAGAGATCCCTCTGGAAGAAAAGGGTCTTTGAACATGAACACTCGGAGCGTAGACAGTCGCAATCATCGTCCAGTGGATCCAACAGGTCTTCTAGGATGTGTTCTCGTAGGCATCAGCATCATCAGGTCTTTGGGGTGCCTTCAGATCGTTCCCGAAAGTTCTCTTGCTCATGTTCACCCGCTGAACTAATCGAACCAATGATTGCACCACCTCGGACATCGGTGGTCGGAACTCTGGCTCCACCTGCGACATCTCGTTGACACAACGATCAATATCGTAGTGCACAATAAACAGGACTCCTAAACCTTTAAGAGGTAAAATTTCAGCTTCCTTTGACGAGTAGGGATAAATTACCTGCACGCAAAGAGCGATGACATCTGCAAATCTGGAGAGAGATTTCACTGGGTAAAGCCCCTTGAGGGCTGGATCAACCATTTTAGCCAACGCATCGATGTCGTGGAGCTGAGGCGTAGCCCATCGAACTAAGGATTGTTCAGATCTTCCCCTCGAGCTGTAAACAGATATTTCAACATTTTAACTGTGAGATAAGAGAACCTTTATCTCCTCACAGCATCCTTTAAGCTGACGATGCAACACTAAAGAGTGTAATTTCGGGTGCAAATAAGAGAGCTTTACAAGTCTCTAAAGTGGATCTCACCTATCAAATGGTTGACGTCCAGTAAGGAGTTCCAACATGACTACTCCAAAACCGTAGACATCACTCTTTAGAGTATATTGACCAGACATTGCAACCTCCGGAGCACTGTATCCTGACCCCATATTTTGGTTCAATATCTGCATGGGAAAGGAGATCTGAGTTGTCGAAATTATCTTAAGAATCTACTTTTATTTAAACACATGCCACAGACATTGTATAGAACTTGGAGTCCGGTAGAGAATGTTACTCGAGGAAATGCCAAGGGCGTTTTTTATACTAGTGGGAGAGAAATTAGCAGGCTCCAGTGTCACCGAGTTTTGCAGAGAAAATTAGAACAAATCCTTTATGCTGGAAGCTGGAAAACTCACCTGTTCTGCGTTAGGGAGGAAGCTTGCTAATCCGCAATCGGAGAGATGAGGATTGAGCTCTGCATCCAACAGGATGTTTGCGGACTTGATGTTTTTATGAACTATGGAAGGAGAGCAAACCTCATGCAGGTACCTGAAACATACAGTTTATCCGCATCAGAGGAAAACGAAGACCCATAACTTTAGGGAGCTGGATTTTCAGTCGACTGTATGTTTTGAGGCATGGTGTATAACTTGCCCATGAACTAAATAGTCTTACTCTAATGCACGTGCCATTCCCAAAGCAATCTTGACGCGAGTATTCCATGTCAATGGCTTGCTATCTTCATCCGATAGATGCAAGAAGTCATGCAATGACCCACTTTTATGGAACTCATATATCAAAAGATGTTGCCCAAGCTCCGCGCAATAACCCACCAAATCTGTAACATTCGGGTGATGCATTTGGGAGATGTTTGAAACTATCTCCAGGAATTCTTCAGATAGTTCATTGGGAAGGGCAGTTGAATCTAGTTTCTTCACGGCAAAAACCTACCATAGTGAGGAAAGAACTGATGATCGAAGTTCGTGAGACACATCAAAGCATTTAGGTACTCAATTACACTGGAAGCATTTATTATTACGGCAGCAATTCCGAATGTTTTTCCTTGCTGCATGCATGCGTGCAGGCATGTATGAGGGCACAGGCACGTGTACTAGTTAAGTGGGTGGGTGGTAAGCCTGCCAGGGCTCCTAAAAACATTCTATTCATTTCTATCAATTCTTGTTTGCACTCTTCCTGCAGTGCGCATCGTATTTGCCTTACAATTGATTCACATACTATTGGTATGGAGGAAATGTAAGCATCTATCATAAAGGTGGTAAGGAAATTAATAACAAAAAATAAGAGAAAAGTAAGCAAGTGGCACACCTTCCCATCATCAAATTGAGCCCGGTAAACACGTCCAAAGGAACCCTCACCCAGAAGGCTATCAACACTGAAGCTACCTGTAGCCATCTGCAAGTCTGCTATTGAATATGAAGTTAAGTTCGTAGGAACCTTAATAGCTTTTTTGACAGGAATAGGCTTCTTTGCAAAATCCTCTTCATCGAATGACTTGTGACGATCAATAGGCGGCGGCTTGAGATTTATTGAGGCTGGCGGTGGCAGATCGAATTTTGTGTTCATTATGGAGGTTGTCTGAAAGGACTTCACTTCTGAGACAAATATGCAGACACAAAAGTACAAAGAGAATAGGCTAAGCATTTGGAAAACATTAGCTATTCATCATATGGTACTGAAGAAAATCAATACACAGTAGGGACAACGAATATAAAATCAAAGACAGGTAGAAAGATACAGCAAATAGACAGGTTGCTCCCTCGAAGAAACCCAGAGATCGACTTTGGCTAAATTCACTAAATAACAATGATCACTACTGGTTATTCAGACAATCTCAAATGAACAGTTTACATGGATTGTTCCCAGTTTTTAAAATCAAATAAAGGGCAGGTGACATGGTGTCAAAGCTTGATAATGTTCACAAGGTAAAGGATCGGGAGAATGAGTTACACTTGCAATGGGCTACGAACCACTTAAAGGAGAAATCTATTTAGCTGACAATACTTGTAAAACTATGGGACGCTCGTGTTTACCAGATTTGGCTGGGCACCATTATGTGCATAAGAAGACAATGCCAGAAGAAGATACCATCATCAAGTCCATAGTTGATGTTTGTAGTAAAGAAAAGTTTATGTAAAGAGTTCACTAACACTGACAGAACTCTTACTGATCAGCAGATTTTGATATTTAATGGCTGGGGTGTCAAGTCAAAATCCCAAATGGAATGGACAATATTTCTACTGGTCTTGTAACTAAGCTACTCTAAAACAGGAAGCCTCTATGCTTTCATTTGTAAAAGGAGAGATAATGCTCAATCATCTATGAGAAAAAAAGACCACTAGCATTGTTTACTTCTCTGGCAGTTAACTCGGCTACTCCATCCTCAGAACGAGATCATCAGCCTTTTATGCTAGAGTTACAGTACAAAACAAGGAGAGAGACAATGAGTGGTAATCCCCATTAGGTAGTGTACACTGAGAGTTCGGTGCAGACGAATCACCTTGCACTTCACTGGAAGCAAAAGGAGCAAAGGGTCGATTATCAAGCTTTTCCACATCTGAGGCTGGCCTTCTCCGAGATCTTCTCTTCACAACAAAGAATGCCACGACTGCCCCAACAAGAAGAATTGATATGATTATTCCAGCTACTCCGCCACCGCCTATTCCCGATTTCTTGCTTCCACTGCCAGAACCGCCATTTGATGGGCTGTTTCCAGAACCAGAGTTCTTATTGTGGTTCGGTTTGGTGGCTGAAGGTGTACCCGGAGGAGGTGGGGGCGCAGGGCCTGAGCTCCAAGAGTTACCATCTTTCCTGTCAAGAAGATTCAGACTCATAATGCAAATAAGTCGTCATTTGAGAGAGAAATACCGAATTGACTTAAGTTAGATGCTCACTGGAGATTAATATTTTTCAGCTGCGCCGGTATCCATCCTGTAAATTGGTTGTTTCCGACATTCCTAAGATGTGCAGAAGTGCAAAATCATGTCATTAAGTTGCCAGAATCAGTGCACGGCAAACTAGCAACGGCGATACTGTTACTCACAGATTTTCGAGAGGAAGATTGGCAAGGAAATTTATATCCCCAGTGAATTGATTGTTTTGCAAGTACCTTTACAAGGATGAATGAGGATGGTAAGGAAAACATCACGATGATGGACCAAGTTTTTACAGGTAAATCAGTGGCCAGCGCTTACATGGTTGTCATGCTTGAGAGGGAACTAATACTTTGAGGCAGATTACCAGATAGTTGATTAAAAGAGAGATCCCTGAAACAACAAAGAAGACCAACTCGGAAAAATGTTATATCAACTAACCGAGGAGGTACTAGACACTTTGTCAAATGATGTTCAAACAAAAAAGAAAAATATATATATGATTTTCTGGTTAAGGGAATCTCTGAAGACTCCATTGACCTAATTTATGTAAAAATGAATGCCAATGAATAATTAATTAAAGGAGGATGAAGAACTGCTTCAACATCCTCAGTTAAGCAAAAGTAATTTTCTACAGTCCACTGAAATAAGCGTAGGTAAGAAAGGGATCTCACAGGGTAGTGAGAGAAGAAAGCTGTCCAAACATATCGTTCAATGCGCCCTGAAGCTGATTGTGGCCAAGGTTTCTACAGTTCAACAAAAAGAGATCCTAAGTTATAAATTCCAACAGTACCGACCACATATAATAGGATTGAGTCCACTTACAGGTACTTAAGAGAGGTCAGTTGAGAAATTGACCATGGGATTTGCCCATTAAAGTTATTATTAGCAAGGTTTCTGCACGAAAAAGCCACATATATATACATATTAACACAACCACTTCAGGTATAAAAGTGGCAGATACAAAAAGCTTTTGAAAATAAAAAGAAAATGAGAAGACAGAAAATGAAGGGCACGTTTAACATACAATCTTTGCACATTTAGAGGAATTTGATAAGGTAGCTGTCCCCCAAGATTGTTATTGCTGAGATCTCTGTGAAAGAACAACACGTTATGAAACATTTTGTTGAATAACCGGTTTAAGCAGAGCAAATAAGGCCATCTATCTTACAGATTTGTCACTGATGCCATGCTTTGAAGCTTGTAACCAACCGACCCAGAGAGGCTAAGACCTGGTAATTTACTGACAAAAGATAACAGCAGAGCACAATATTAGAGATCAGAAACTGTACAGAGATAGCTAAAGATGAATCAAGGTCGATGTTAGAATATCACATTTCAGTGACCCTGGAGCCCGAGCAAGTAATTCCTTTCCAAGACTGTCCACACGGATCGCCACCACTGCCACTCCATTGAGTCAGTTGAGAAGGTTGGTTTAGAAAGTTATACATCTCCTGTAAAGCAGCAGCTGTGCATTGGACGAAACACAAGCAGAAAAATTAATCGATGTAAGATTGAACCAGATAGCAAATTATTTGCTGTCAAACTGAGAATTTCTCAGACGTGCTTTGATTTATCAATGCAAAGTCAATCATAAGGTCGGACCTGCTGTCAATAAAAATCATGAATCCTAGGAAACATGTCAATCATTCAACAGGTAAAACAGCACTTCTGAAGGTAACAAGACGGAGTTAAGAAATCGCCTATTGCACTTCTACTCTTTTTCACTTCCGTAAATTAAATTCTGAGAGTATATGAGACGACAATCTGACCGATGAATGTAAAATTCTTTGCCAATCCTCCTATTTGCTTCGCTTCATGTTTATTATACTGCAGCAATAGTCTCAATCAACATCAAATCTCATCAAACCGTAGAAGATATGCGCAATGTTGAACCTTTCGTCACAAACTGCTAGTCTTAGCCAACACCATTAGCAGAACTCAACACAAATTCTGAATGGCCTTAAAAGTATATTTTCATATCGTCGTTCCTTTATAACCAAATCCTATATCTTTCATTACAGACGGAGTGGGCCGACACTGGCCACAAACTCCATTTAAGCATCAACCAAGCAAACTCCCCCCTGAGTTTGAAATTCAGTGAGTTTGATATGAATAATAGGGCCGATTATGTAATCATGAGCTAAGTATTGGACGTTTACACTGATCCACATCACTTCCTATATGAGCTGCAGTCATAACTGTGCTCAGTATAAACAAATCTATCTGAACTCCCAAAAAGAACCAACTTTATTTCACTATCACCTGGCTCTAGAAATCCTTCGATCTGATCTGCTCTCCAAGCAGTGTACAACAGACAAATCCAGGGATGTGAAAAGGTAAAAAGCTGAGTGACTGATGAATTAAGCAAATTTTTCCAACCCAGAAGCAAGATCCAGTGACCCAGAAAGAATTTTCTTTTTTTAATAAGAAGGAAGCTCATGGAAAGAAAGATAATATTGCAGATTGCAGAGCAGTGAGCCATAAGAGGAGCTTCCAGCTGCAAAAGAAAAGAAAGAAGATGGGGTTACTGCTCACCGTCAGATTGATTTGTATCAGCATTAACGGAAGTGAATGTAGAGCCCAGAATGCAGATTTCGAGCATTATCAGGAACACCGATATCATCTTCTTCTTCCTCCCCCTCGCACTCTCCATCACTCCTCTCAAGTGTTCTTGATGACTCTCTCTCTCTCTCTCTCTCCAAAATCACTGACCCGAAAGAAGCAAAAAGGCTGTATCAATCAGCCCTTTCCTTACTAATCTTTTACTTATATATAATTATAGATTTATGGCAAGAAAAAAGCTGGCAGGCACGAATTGCCAGAAGAATCCAAAGCTACAGAAAAAAAAAAAAAGTCATAAAGACTCATTCCCATAAGATTTTTTTAATTCCCTTCTAATATTTATTAAATGTTTTCTGACTTTCTGGAAGTGAAAATACAAATACAGAAAAGGAAAGGTGCAAGCTTTCGTGGGTACCGCGTTAATGTGTGTAATGGACACGTATTTTGTCCGAGAGGTGGATTTTGTTCCCCTTCTTGTTAACCCCCAAAAAGAAAAAAAGAGTGAATTTCCATGGACAGAGCCAAAGAGAAAGTCTAGCGGATGTGTAGCTTTCACATGGATCACACGCTTCAAGTCTTATTCGCTTTGATTATGATTATACCAAAAAAAAAACCATTAAAAAATCAAACTTTAGCGTGAGGCATTAGTAGCTTTCACAGGAGTAGGCAGAAGAATAACAATAAAGATCTCGAAGACCGAGCTGAGATTTTTTTACTGCGAAAAGCATGGTAAAAAACAAACTGGGATCAAAACTAATTTCACTGTTGTCACCCTCCTGGCAAGTTGGCCGATCCAATGGTTACGGGAGAGCGTCACGAGACTCTTGTACGTATTATGGAACAAAACCCTTGTTCGTATTCGAAACCTGTCATCGTCTTCCTGGTCGATGATCGTTTCCCTCTGAACTAATGAAGTTCCAATCTCCATCAAAAGAACGATCTTGATCTGCAACTCGTCACCCATCTCCATTAACGATGTCGCCGAACATCCGACTCAAGAAATAAGTGGATCTCCGACCCAGAAAACCCAGAAACACGAGGGGCGTTGAAAATTGTTTTGGGGTTAGTGTTGATAGTCAACGTCGGTGCCAGAGAAGATGAAGGTGGTATGGCACTTCTTTCCATATAGTTACCCACTTTTCTTCCTTCTTTCCTACAGAACAGTGCCATTCTGACAGTTTGGCTCCACTATGTTACCTCGGTACTCTAATTAATTGGTATAAACAAGATTTATTTCAGCTTAATTTATTCTAATGCCCACGGAATTTGTCAGAATTCCTTCTCTCGAGATGGAAATCGAGTAAATAAAAAAGAGCTCTTGGAAGAATGTGATTAGTCAGAAATTAGACAGTATAATCTTGGAAAATTCGGCTGCCCTTCCAATTTAAATAATTTGCTTAATACGAACAAAACAAGAAATAAACCAGGAGAATTTAGGGAGGCCGACAAAAAGAGAAATTGCTCTCTTTTCTTTTTTGTGAATAAATGGGGTCACTACAGTAGTTTCCGTCCTCTTCATAAACAGTAATTAATGTCGGTACAAGACTCTATTTATTTTACTAAAAATAAATGATTTGAAATACATCTTTTTTAAAATAATCGTTTATATCACTTTATTTAATAAATTGAATGGACGAAATTTTTTTTATTATTCATGAAAATATTTAAACATAAATTATCAGCCGTAATAAAATCGAAAATATTTTTTTATTAATTATTTCAAACGATAATCCCTTTTAAAAAATTAATCAAAGTATTTATTTTTCGTAAAATAAACATAACTTAAGTTGTTGTCAATTTTTTCCTCCACAAAATCGACATTTCAAGAGAATGTGGGTGGTCGACCACTACTGCCCTCAATCAACGGCAAATCTGTCTCGTAGCTTCCATTACGCGACAACACAAAAGACACATGTTCATCAATCGCATACAATGCCAGTGTGACAACAAAATTATAGTTAGATTTTAATTTAGTTCTCTATATAACAACAAAAAACCTAAGACAATTAAGGTTTGCAAAAGTCTCATTTTTCCTTCCACAAGGACACAAGATTGAATATATTGCACTTTGACCCACCAAATAAATAAAAAAAATGAGATTAGGAAATTATTGGTTGCGGCATTGAATCCGTTAAGTTAGATGACCCGCCCACTAGAGGCAGGATACAACAAAGATGATGGGGTTGGAGCGGCTCCATTTAGTTTTCAATTCGTCCATAAATTTAAGTTAGTGATTGAGAGTTGGCATTGCTTCTTTTCAAAGGCATAGGACCACACCCGAGTAAGATTAGGCAGTAATAATTAAAAAAAAATATTGCTTACGAAAATGAATAAACCAAAATCATTTTCCTTGTCCACGAAAGTAATTTAACATAAACTGTTGTCAATAATTGGAACTTTTTTTGTTAACTAATTATTTGAAGCGATATGAGCGATCGTTTTAAAGAAAATGTTTTCCTAATCATTTATTTTTTGCGAAACAAACGGAGCCTTAATCTCGAAGGGTCTGGTTGCCGGTTCAATTCATGAAGCATGCGTTAATTACTTCTCGATAAGGCGACGGTGTTAGGCACAGCGGCATGTCGTAGCGTCGGGTGTCGGGAGATGGGACAAGAACTCGAAATCAAGGAATTTCCCACTCGCATATCGAATCCCACGCAGTAATGCGGTCGGGAAAAGATTCGAGATCGGACGAGATGCGCGTCGTAACTGTTATCGGGATATTCTGATCGTGTTAACAGATCGACTCTAATCGAAAATATGCTATTAAAGAAAAGAAAAGTGTGCTATGTTTTAATTTTTTTAACAGAAAATAAAACATTATGACACGTACTGAGATAATATTTTCGCAAAAATCGCCATTTTGGCGTATCCACCGCAAAATTAAAAAAATTATGACGTCACTGTCCGGAAGATAGAACCTTAATAGCGATTATGAAATTAAAGCACTTAAACACAAAGTCGTTTTTAGGAAAAATTCCAAAAAAGGGGCCCCAAGTGTTCTCATTTTTTCAAATAAGGGCCTGAAATGGACTTTGTTTCAAATAAGGGCCTGAAGTGCCATCATTGTCTCAAAGAAGGCCTGAAGTAGCTATGTTGTTTCAAATAAGGGCCTAATCTCGCGAGCCTGCCAAATTTTCCAGCCGATCAAGGGCAATTTTGTCAAAATGTAAATTTAATCTAATTTTTTGCTAAATTAAATTTTTAAAAAAAGTAAAAAAAAAGAAGGAAAAACACAGGCGAGAAGGACGATGGTGGGGCGATGGCTATGGCCGTCGGGGTCGCCAGGGCCTCAGCGAGGACCGGCAACCCCACCGACCAGAGGCAACGGCCGCGGCCATCGGCTGAGACAGGGGTGGGTCGGAGGGCGCCGTCTACCCAGGTCCCGGCCAATGGCCGCGGCCCTCAGCCAGACCTGGGCCCCTGGCCCAGCTCTGGGAGAGGGTCACGGCCCTCGCCGAGGTGCCGGCGACCCCGACGGCAGTAGCTGCCGCCCCACCACCGCCTATGTTTCTTTATTTTTTTGCTTTTTATTTTTTCTTCAAAATATATTTAAAAATAGAAAAATAGAAAAATAAAATAAAATGATAAATTACCAAAAATGCCCCTAACTAAAGTGACTTAGGCCCTTTTTTGAGATTAATATAGTCACTTCATGCCATTTTTTGAAACAACGAGGGCACTTATTTGAAACAATGTCTACTTGGGGCCCTTATTTGAGAAAATGAGGGCACTTGGGGCCTTTATTCGAAATTTTCCCTTATTTTTATGTGCTTAATTAACCACCGTCCGTGCCATTGTCGTGCTCCATGTAATGTGACAAATGCTTGATAAGGAAGGAAGTACACGTGTCACGCGAATGATGGGTTTAGGATTAAAAAAAATTCGTAATTAGATGGAAAGTAGATGAAATAATTGAATAATTATTTGTATGATGATGAAAATGACATAAAGGGCTTGGGGGTGACGTCATACCCGAAAGTATTGAAATTATTGCGTGCCACGAAGATCAAACGAGAAGAGAGAGAGAGAGAGAGCGCGACAGCTTGTCCGAAATACGTAGTCGTTGGTCATGGCCTCCTCTTTCCTTGTATCTAGTCGGTGCTTGTGCCTGGTCTTAAGGTGGGCTGGCTCTGCTAACATTTCGAAGCAGCTGTTTTTGACGGGAAATTTCCATTTAGTTATGTAATTTAGAATATTTATTTTGGAGACTAGGGTTTAGGAAAGTTACGAGAGAAAAAAAAAATATACAGAAGAAATGAAATGTTCGTGAACTTCCATCTTCCGCGTTTTCCTTTCACTTCCCGAATATATTGTTGAGCGCTAAACTTTGATGGAAGTAAGTCGCGAACAAGGTTGTTCAGCACAGTGCTTAGCCTAAACTCACGATTCATGCTCATATCAAACCGGCCATGTAGCAAAGGAGCCGAAGATTTCGCGAATAACCTGGGAGAAGTACCGGAAAAGTAAAAAACACGTTAGATTTGCGACAATTCAGTTCTATACTTTTCAACTATGCCAATTTAGTCCTAAACATTTTCACATTTTGCAAATTTAGTCTACCAAGTTAAATTTAGCCGGAAGCTACTGACGTGGACGCTAAGAAACAGCTGACTTTGGTGTGGATAATTTTTCAATTTTCCGAATTTTTTTTATATTAATTTTAAGTAATTTTTTCTTTTTTTCTTTTTTTTTTTTCTTTTTTCCTCTTTTCCTTCTTTCTGTTTTCTTTTCGCTGTGGCCAGCGAGGGTTGTACCATCGCCTACCGCGATGGTCTGGGTGAGGCCGGTCAGGTGATGGCTGCGACCCTAGCCGACCACAGTCAAAAGAAAAAGAAAAGAAGGAAAAGAGAAGGAAGGAAAAAAGAAAAGGAAAAACAATATTAATAAAAAGTAATTTAAAATTCTGAAAATATTAAAATATAAATAAAAAGATATCTACGTTAGCCGCAATCGTGCCACACATGATGGCTGATGTCCACATCAGTAATTTACGACCAAAATCGATCGGATGGACTAAATTAATAAAATGTGAAAATGTTTAGGACTCAATTGGCTCAATTAAAATGTTTAGAATTGAATCAGCGCAAGTGCAATATATTTAGAATTTTTTTGATACTTTTCCCTGGATAATCTCATAAAGCATACGGACGATCACATATTCGGGGCACTGCGATTGATTTTGTTCGCCGTTTCATTCGACGCGGCGAGTTTATGTTTAGGGGGTAATTTAAGAACATCTTTGTTAATATGTATTATATACCTGGAGTGCCTTATGAAGGGGGCAAAGCAGAGATGCTGCAGAAAAATTGTGGCAAATGAGCTCCACAGAATTATTTTAGGAGTGGGGTTTGCTTTGTTCTCCTTCGCTCCTTTTCTTTCTCATCTAGAAGTGCCACGCACACATTTCGTTCATCATAGAGGCCTACATCTGACTTTAGGGCTAGTGCCGACCGCACAAAAACTCCTAACGTTTTCATATTTGGTAGTGCCTAAAACCTAAGGAGAGACATCATGCCCAAAATGTCGATTTGTGTATTTGATGCCACTAATTTCGCTATTGCGTAATGACATTTTTCTTTTGGGAATTGGTGTCGGCAAATACAAATTATTTTGTAGGACGGTCCGACGTTCATGTAGATCAGCAACAGTTGATGGGCTCTGCGCGAGGCCGTCACACTCGATCTTTCCCCACTTCATCGAACCTTCCGTTGCTAACTCAAGCATCCGATGGCCATCACGAGACCACTAGAAGAAAACAGCTAATTCACGAGGCGCTTTGACTATTTTGCTTGTCGCGAAAGTGCAAATCCATTATCGGGTTCTAATAGTTTGCGCTATTATTCATCATAGGCGAAACCATTACCATCTTCTACTAAGACAATTCGTGTCGACAATCATCTTTGTGTTTTAGCGTAAAGATCACGATTTCATTTGAATGGTTTCCATCTGCCTTTTTTGCTTCAAAGAATACAAGTCGACTCTTGCAATTTTCTTTTTTTGACCAGGCAGAGAGGAGAAGCAAAATACCTAATGCGAGCATTGCAATTTTCTTCGGACTGCAAGCTATTATTGGACGGTCAATAAAACTAAAGGCCGGATTGAATAAGGTTTTGCATTGGTGGATGGGCCGTGAAAAGTATATATATATGCCTTTGTTTGTCCATTCTATCTATAGGATCTTAATTCAAGTGACATGCACGACCTTCATGGAATTTCTCGAAAGAAAGTTTGAAGTTGATACTGATAAAGAGTTTGTTGGGTTTGCTCCTGTAGCCGCGAATCCATAAAAGTGCTCAAAAGAGTTCGATAGAGATGCCAACAATATTGTACGTCGTTTCTCATCAAACTCATTTAAATTGGCTTTGATATATGTACTTGAATGCAAGACATCATTTTCAATATGTACAAGCGATTGTTCAAACCCTTCATTAGATAAAGTGCCTAAAATTTTATCCACAACAATATGGCATCCTTATCTTCGAGAAACTTTAATCAATAACTCATTTGATAGGGGCTCCGGATCCCCTGCCATAAAGGCAGGGGTGACATTGAGGGATCCGGGCCATCCATTTCAAAATGGACGGTCCGGATTGAGCCACATCATCTTTTTAGGGAGGGGGATTTTTTGGCGGGAAATTTCAATTTTTTTTAAAAAATGATGTGGATCAAATCCGGGCAGTCCATTTTTGATCTGGACGGCCCGGATCAATCATGTCACCCCTGACATTGCAATGTCAATGTCAGGGGATCCATTTCCCCTTAAAAGAGTATTCATTTGTACTCATGGCTTCCTGCTCTGATACCATGTGAGATTTTGTAAGATCACTGCCAATTATTTTAAAAGCTTAGCCTGTTAAATGACGGCATGAATTAATATTTAAATATTTTATGAAAACCTAAAATCTCTCGGAATATTAATATGTTAATATTTTATCAAAACCTAAAATTCCATCTTAATGTCATTGCAATCGAGGAATGTCTTTTCTGTTTTTATTTTATTTTTATTTTTCGAGGGATGTCGTGCAAGATAAGAATTTTTTTTTTTTCAATTTCGAGAATATGTAGAAAAGCAACAATGCTTGTGCTCTCTTGCATGGCAAAATGCATATGGATCCAAGTTCCCACATAAATCCGCATGTTCAGCGCGAAGGAGGCAAACATCGACATGTTTGAGGAACCTTGGAACTTGGGTCTTGAATTTGATCGGATCCTACCAAACAATTTTCACGAGATTGAGTAACGTGATCTTATCGAAGATGGGTCGCGTTGACTCATCGATAATACAAAAATATTATGCTGATTTAAAACCCTATTCATTCATATTGTCGGAACCTCAAACGTAGGGTTTCAACAGGTTATATGGATACAACAACGTAGGGAAAATTGTTCAAAAGTCATAAATCTATTGCACTTTTGTCAATTTAATCATAACCTATTAATTTTATCAATTGAGTCCTAAATCTTTTCACATTTTGTCAATTGAGTCCATTCGGCCAATTTTGCTGGAAATCATTGACGTGGACGCCGGCAATCCTACGTGGCAGAACCAGTGTTGACGTAGATAATTTTTTAATATTTTTTGGAATTTTTTATTATTTTTTCCTTTTCCTTTTTTTCGACAATTCTCGTTGGCCACTAAGAAAAGAAAACTAAGAAAAAAAGGAAAAATAAAAAATTAATAAAAAAAATTTCAAAGAGATATTAGTATATTATTAAAAGTTATCCACGTCGGCGCCAGCTGTGCCACATCAGCAATTCCCGGCCAAATTGGCCGGATGGACTCAATTGACAAAATGTGAAAAGGTTTAGGACTCAATTGACAAAAGTGTAAGGTTTAGGACTTTTTATACAATTTTCCTAAAAAAACATATGTTGCTGAGTTTATTTGACTCTTCTTTTTATTAGTCTTTTAGTTAACGTGAATAAGAAAATGGAAATTAGGGTTTGAGAAGAATGATGGTAGTTATATGAATATGTCTATTTATTTTTCCCTTTCCAAGAGATTTGAAAGTTACATTTTTTTGTCCACAAATAAGATTTTTCAAGAGACATTTCGATCATCGTTGCAGGCACAGGAGTATTAAACAAGAATAGATATTGCCGGACCCTTGTCTCATGAACACCATTCTCAATCAATCACCTTGCCTCGTCTTCATTAGGCAACTTATCCTACTTTCATGCTCAACTTCGCCATTTTCCTAATCCCCATCATAATTCCATGGATCATATTTGCTTTAAATTACAACAACAACAAAAATGAAAAAATACAAAAAAAAAATCATTTTTTTTTTGTATTTTTGCATAATATATGTCTCTAGTCTCTTCCTAGAAGACAATGCATTCAAATCGACTACTTAATTTCATTCTCTTCACGTCCTCTTTGGATTTCCCTTTAGTCAACTATCTCTCTCATTCCAAGGACTATATAAATACTCTCGAGTCCTAACCCCACTCCTCATGTAGGCTCCCTTCGAATTTTCAGTCGTCTTCAGCACTTAGTCATGGCCGAGCTTCATCAATGGAAATGTGATGAGGCCAAGGCCTGCACCGGAAGGAAGGGAAGGATCAATGGCCTCACTAGGAAGTGTGCTTCCTTGGTTCGAGAACAGCGCGCTCGCGTTTACATCCTGCGCCGTTGTGCCGCCATGCTCCTTCGGTCTTACATCTGCGGAGACGGTCACTGATTCACTTCCTTCGAAAAACCCTATGTGCATATCCTCGATCGCTTCTCTCGGCCCGGTCGAGTCATTCTGATCTTTTGCTTCACCAGTCCCCGTGCCCACAAGCTTCAGGTGACTACGTATTGGTTACTCCATCCGATATAGATCAAATCTCGAGTACTTCGTCTCGTGCGTGTCTCGTTTTTTATCCTGGCGGCGACGACGACGCGATTCACCGGCTAGGGTTCTTGTTCGACGCACGGGGCGAAGTTTTTCGAGAAACCGACATGGAAAGAGAAACAACATGATCGTAGTGATTCCTTGGGACAATGCCAAGGAATATCTCTCCTTTTCCTTTCTTCATTTTTTGGTTTCTTCATTTCCGGAGAAGCTTGGGAGAAGATCATATTGTAATTCCCTCACTATGTCGGCAAGGTCATTATAATATTCTCAAATATTAACGCTCTCGTCCCTCTTTTTGTCTTCTGTTAATGTGAGCAATATCCATGTGTCACGGGGCGGTGGTTGAATCACGACCGTGCGGCGACTCGCGGCTATTTGGATGATGTTGCGCACGAGTCAAGCCTAGGTCCGAGGATCGCTCACGCACTCACAATACACTCGATCAGTGGAGAGGGAGAGTGAACCAAGAGAGAATGAATCGTGGGGAGAATGGATGGTGTTCTATTGATGTTCGGAGGTTACAAGTGAATCAAGCTGTGTTACAATGGTGATGCTCAGCACTATTTATAATACAAATGGGCAGCAGCTCGTGTGACTCTTGAGCTGCTCATGCGTCGTCACGTAGTGTTCGTCTTATTCACTTGGCATGGCTTATTTGAATTTTGAATGGTGCAGGCTTTGATGTGGCTGTTCGGTTCCCCAATGTTGTAATGATGTTGTTTGCAGACCCATGTGCACGTTCTAGAAGCTCGGGTGGAGTCGAGGGGTCATGCGACGCTTGGTTTGCCCGCTCGCTCGCTCGCTCGTCTATCTATTCGGGTCGTCCGTTGCATGATGCACAACATCATGTTGCACGAGTCTTGCATCGTGCGATGAGTCGGGCTGTATGATGCACGGATCGTTCATGAATCGATCCTGATCGATGTTTGCATCGTGCATGGACTGATGTGCGGATGATCCTTCTGATTCGCCCGCTCGACCATCTTGGCGGATGCTTGGTCGAGTGGGATTGATGCTGAGTGATTCACATAATTGACCACGAATTGATTCATGGCATGGTCGGCCATTCGTATCACGGTCGATCCTCGGTTGAGGATTTTGCCGGATTGTGATACATGCATGGGATGTGGTCTTGATAAATTGAGAGCAATAATTTGTAAATTTTCGTGAAAAAGCTTTCCTAAATAATTAATAATCATTTTACTAATCTGCCGCTAAAAGACAAAATCGATTGACCTTATAATAATTAAGACACTTTATCAAGAACTTTGGCTCCACAGCACCAATGATTGAATATGAAATACAACGATGGTGATCGGTCAGAGTCGATCGGCCATAAGAGAAACTGTCATAGGGGAAAGGCCAACTGCAATTTTTTTTTTTTTTTTTTTTTTTGCGTTGGCTTGATTAAAGAAAAGTAATTTTTCATAAAGAGAGTACTTTTCTTTTCATTTCCATTCATGCAAAAAATAGTATCGATGCTTCGAGTTGATAACGAAGAAGTTCAACCATACCGTGCAATGAATTTCTATTGCTCATAGTCATAGATTGTGTCCACACGCCACTCTCCCTCTCCCGAAGCCCCTTAGGGTTTCTCTCTTAAAAAAAAGAGCCGTAGCCCAGCACAGCAGTTGAGGGAGCCCTCCCCTTCCCCCTTTGCATCTCCCATTCCCTCATTTTTTTTTTCTCTATTTCCTCTTTTTGTTTTCCTCTCGTTTGGGAGCTTTTTTCTTCCGATTTACTCTAGATCTGGAAGTTTCTCTCTCCCATTTTGAGAGATTTCTATCCCGATCTAGTCTATATTTGGGGTTTTTGCGTGTACGTTTTCGGGATTTCGCTTTTCTCAGGTTTCGTTGGTGAACAAGTTCAATTTTGAAGAAGATCATAGGAGCTTCGTGAAGGTTTCGCTCTCACAGGTGTCGGATCTATGCTTGTTCAACCTTTCTACCATGCTCGGTGATGATATTGGGGACGCCAAACATAGGCGCGCACCGCCGAAAGGAAAAGCCGTAGCATCAGATGAAATTCTCGTTGTGTGCTCTTTACTGAAGACGGATTCGGTGATCGGCCGCCGATTTTAATATAAAGAAGGCATAGATGTGCTCTTTGAGCATGTGACCTATAACCTGATTATGATGATTTCTCTTGTTATCTGGAGTTTATTATGTTCTGAAGTTGTCTAGGATTTGTTTGGTTTGAAATTGTGCTCTATGCTCATTTTGTTCGCGAAAGGGACTTGACGTTAATAGTAGTTTGGGGGGGGGGGGGGTTAAAGAACTTTAAATTAGGAAGGCAAGCCATATAATTCGTGTTAAAAGAATATCGTTTGATGTTCAAGTTGTTGCATGACTAAGGGGAACTTTGAGTGCCAAAACATCGATTGATTAAAAAAAGAACAATAAATTATCATTTTAACATGTTATCTGCGTTAAATGGAAAGACTTGATTACATAAATCGGAAAATTTTGAGCAAAATAGAAAGTTGGAGGATCAAATTGCACGGAAAGCGAGAATTAGAGGAGAAGATTTGCTCGAGCCAAAATTAGATCAAGAACAAGCTTCGTGGGAGGAGGAGGCCCTTTTCAAGGCCTGCAAATTGGAGATGGCCCACTTCCAAAATCTGCATCTAGCCCGCTATTTGAGAGAATCAAATCGAGTTGTGATATTTCTCTCTTGTATAAGTGAATGAAATGTTATTTTGACAAAAAAAAATTAAATTATTCAACTTCTGTAGAGAAGCAATTTTTTTTTTACTTTTTAAGTGAAGAGCAAAAAAATGCTCGATAAATGAAGTTACATAACTAAATGAATTTCTACTCTAGAAGTATTTATAGAGTAGAAATTTTACTTCAAGAAGTGTTGTCATGCGCCCGTTACAATTTCATTGTCAAAATTTTGAAAGCAAAATTGAAACAATAAATAAATAAAATTAAATGAGGAGATGGAAAATCCAAAGCTTTTGCCGCGGAAAGCCGTTACCATCGTGAGCTAGCGTAAAAAAAAAAAAAAAGGAAACGACGCAGAGGCCTATCGAACTAGAAAAATAGAAACAGGAGCAGGGAGAGAGACAGCTTCTCACGACTCTACGAAAAGGACTTGAAATGATTGTCTCTTGCTCCTTCTTGCCTAGGCATGGAGGGTCCCATCGCCCCAAGAATTATTTCCCAAGTTGGCACGGGATGTGCCTCGGGAGTGTGCTCTCACTGCTATAAACACGGGGCTCAAAAGCTCAGTGAAACGAGGCGTTGACCCAGAAGAAAAGATGGGGGGAAGAGAAGGAACGGAGATTCCTGCGATTGATCTGCAAGGTTTCCCGTCGCAGCACGAGACGCTGCGAGGAGCCGGCGAGGAGTGGGGGTGTTTCCGGGTGTTCAACCACGGGATCCCGGAGGCGCTGATGGGGGAGATGAAGGCGCTGGCGAGGTCGCTGCTCGATCTTCCCACGGAGGCGAAGAAGAAGAGCGAGGACCGGGTGATGGAAGGGAGCGGGTACGTGGAGCCCTCCAAGGCGAATCCTCTGTACGAGGCTTTGGGGTTTTATGACATGGGCTCTGCCGGAGCTGTGGATATGTTCTGTTCCAAGTTGAATGCTTCTCCTCATCAAAGGTTCGATCTTTGTCTCTTTCTCGCGGCGCAACAAGCCAGGAAATGTATTCTTACGTTTGATGAACTTCCAGCTCTCGGAATTTGTGGTCATAGTTTTTGCGGTTTCATGCCTACCATGTGTTTGTGTTAATAAAACAATGGAAACATGAGTTAAGATGGAAAACAGTCCTAGGATTGCTTTGGTGATCTTTAACCCCTAGAGCTTGTCAGTCTCTTGTTTCCAACCAGAGGTAGTATTGAATCTTCTGCTCGTTTTACTACAGAGAGATAATCGAGACCTACTGTGAAGCGATGCACGAACTGGCCATGGACATGGCAGACAAACTGAGTAGGTCCATGGGACTGAGCGGCGGCGCGTTCGAGGATTGGGCCTGCCAGCTCTGGATGAACAGATACAGCTTCATCCCTGAAAGTGTTGGCTCTATTGGTGTAGGATTACACACGGATGCCGGATTCCTGGCCATTCTTCAAGACGACGACGCCGTGGGCGGTCTCGAAGTGATGGACAAGTCTGGTTCGTTTGTACCAATTGATCCTTGGCCGGGCACTTTTCTTGTCATTCTGGGAGACATGGCTGCGGTATATGCCTTCTTCATCCATTGAGATATTGCCGGAATTGTTCTAATAGTGTCCACCAGTCCAACTATAGCCGACACTGGCCGTTCAGACTGGAACCCACGAACAAAGCACGAATGGCATATCGTTGTCCCTCTTTCATTTTGATCAGATGCGAGTCTATAAATTAGCTGGATGAGTCTGATTTAGAATTCTTCTCGTCGAAGTGGTTTTTCATAGTGTTGATCACTCCTTGTATTACATGTTCTAGGCATGGAGCAACGGAAGATTGTGCCGTGTGAAGCATCGAGTTCAATGCAAGGAAGGAAGAGCTCGGGCGTCGATGGGTGCTTTTCTATTGGGACCGAAGAAGGCAGCCATTGAAGCCCCAGAAGAGCTTGTGGATGCTGAACACCCACGCCTCTATGCCCCTTTTACTTATACAGACTACTGGAAACTCCGGTTGGTAGGAAAATCGCGCACAGGTGAAGCTCTCGCGTTATTTCGAGCGGCATCTGAGATATGATATGGACGTGAGTCGCGCCATGTGTCGTCGACTCCGGGTTCAAGAAATAATCGGCAACTATGTACTTTGTATTCAAGTCAAAACACGTAATACTGGTTCTGCATTCATGCTTGTTGCAGTGTAGGTGCCACCTGATCTGGAAATACGTAGAGGATGATTGTGTAGACACTCGTTCTGCAATTGGAAAATCTGCAACACTTCCTATGAAGTTTCTGAAATTCAAATGAACAAATCGAAGTGAAAGGCACGTGTGTAGAGTTTAGCACGCCAAGTCCAACATAATAGCTGGCTTAAAATTGAAACTAAACAAATAACACAGTAGCTCTCCGTATCCTAGCTGTACATTGAAAGAAAGAAGAAACTGCATTCTTCACAGGGTAGATAAAATTAACAAATATAGGCTCCATAAGTGAGCTGATGCCTCCATTAAATCATGAGTCGCGACCCGCTCATCGAGAAAGAATCTCGGTGAACAATGGCCTAAGGAGGAATCGAGATAGTTAAGTCGTCTGTATATTCCGAATCATCGTTCCCCTCCACAGCACCCACTGAGGGCCACACGAAGGCTGGTCTAAACGGCGGGACGTACGGCACCGGCAGTGATCCTGAAGCAATCTGCAAAACGGCCTGTGTTTTGGGTCTCTCGCTCGCATTTGAGTGTGAACATGCCAGACCCAAGAGCAGCAGCCTCTCTGCCTCCTCTGCCACATAATCTCCTCTCAGCCTCTCGTCAACTGCCTCGAGGATTCGCCCCTCACGGTGGAGCGACCACACCCAATCCACCAGGAAGCTGGATCCACCAATCTTGGTCCATGGTCGCTGCCCACAAACAACCTCGAGAACCACTGCTCCAAAGCCGTAGATGTCAGATTCCCTGGTGGCTTTACCTGCATCACGAACGACACCACTGTCAGTACATGCATTAGAATGTTCATGGATTTTGTGCCTGATCGTTTTTTGGAATTCCAATGGATATATCGACTTTTAATCGTATCAAGAACTATGATTGACTACCTGTGTGCAGGCACTCAGGTGCGATGTAGCCAAGAGTACCCGGTACACCTTCGAGCTCTGCATAGGAGGTCTTCCCATTCTCTATGGCTCGGGCCAACCCGAAGTCTCCTAGCCGGGCATTGAAGCTAGAGTCGAGCATGATATTGCTGGCCTTAAGGTCTCTGTGCACAACCTTCTGATCATATAAATTGTGCACATAGTGCAAAGCTGATGCAACTCCTGATATGATCTGGTATCTGAGGTCCCATCTTATGGTTGCTTTCTCCGGTCCGCAGAATATATGTGCGTCTAAGCTACCATTAGGCATGTACTCGTACACCAGGAGAAGCTTCCCTTTCTGGTAACACCACCCTGAGAACAAAAAACAGTCTTGGTTAGGTGGTACGATGGAGGGTTACTTATTGTTGAAGTAACTCGGTTTGACTTGTATATCAAGTGTTTGATTTGGCCACCTTGTGCTCGGTTCAATTCAACTCGACTTATTTGATTAATCATCAGGTTCACACTAACTATTACATCCACCAATTGCTCTACATAGATTGAGGAGCAGTTTGATTTACTTACCGAGTAATGTGACAAGATGCTTATGTCGCAGCCGATTGATGATTGTAAGCTCAGCCAGGAAATCATCTTTGCTCTTGACGTTGTCCCTGGAGAATCTCTTCACAGCAATCTCCAGGCTGTCCTTTGACAAAACTCCTTTGTAAACCACACCGAAACCGCCCTGTCCTAATTTGTTTTTCTCGTTGAAGTTATCAGTGGCCGCCTTTAAATCCCCGAACTGGAACTCTCTTGGAGCCCCTGGGAGGCACTTTAGGTCACCAGTATTTTCGGGTCATTGGCCTTTTCGCACTTCTTGGACAGAATAGGATGTAGCCACCAGCCTGCCAAGAGAATCACCAAAAGGGGTATCCCGGCACCCAAGGCAATCTTTGCCTCGAGCATGAGACCCTCATCCTCCGGAAGCTTCTCCACCGTCAGATTCCATCCTAGCACGCAGTGCAACTCTACTGCACTGCCTGTCGATGCTGCGAAACCAAAATAGGAGTGTTCATTCACAAATTTTGCAATGTCGAGATTTTTTGCAATCATTACAGGATTGCTCGGTCTCGGCTTGGTGGGTACAGGACTATCTTCATCCACCATGAAAACCTGCAGAGTTTTATTCACTCCATCATATTGGATCCAGATCGTGAAATTTTTTGCACCTTCGGGCACAAGCTGGAAGCCAAAATCGGACAAGGACACATTTTGTTCTGACAATACGCTATTGATATTGAGACCGATGTGGTTGTCGTCGGGGTCGAAGTCTTGCTTGAAGGTGTCGAACTCAATAGCCACAAGGTGGTTGGTGGCATTTCCGTCCGTGGTGGCATTGGTCAGACCCAAGTACTGCCCTTCGCTACCCGGGGGATGGCTGAGATCGGGCGCTATCACAAACGCCATGCCCTCTCCATGGCCTGAAGTACTGCTGCTGAGTTAATTGATGTTGATGAAGAAGGAGGTGTTGAATGAGGCCACTCTCGCTCCTTTGTCATGGAGCTTGAAACTATCTTTGAACAGAATTCTTCCGGATCGGTCGGAGAGAGGTAAGTTCCCACCAGAGTCCGGTGTCACTTGGAGGGCGCCGTTGCTGATCATTGCCGGGTTAAGGACTTCAAATATATCGTAGTCAGATTCATCAAACGGCCCTTTGAACTGCTTCTCTATTGTGCCGGGGCCTCGGGTTTCTGAAAATGACATTAAAAGCAGGAAGGTCAAGATGAAAAGCTTGAGTCCTAGACCCATTTCAGGAAGAGGATTGCTTGAAGTCGCAGCATCTAATCAAAAGTGCAGTCTTATACACGTTCTTATTTCTCGGGTCGAGGAAATCAAAGTTTACGTTTGCTAGGAACTTTCCCATTATAGATTATTCAAACTTTTGAACGTGCTGAAATTTCTCCGCGACCGTCTTGGAATGAAATGGAGTCCTTTCCAGAATCTGTACATGGAAATTCGTTCTTATCATGCAATTGAATCACGCATTTTTACAAATCAATGCAACATTAGACTCCCCCAAGGCTCCAAGTCGAGGTCAAACCCGAGCAGATTTTGATGTACTTTGCCCTTAAATAACAGAAAATTAATGTGACCTACTGTGTGAGCCCATGCAAAGTGTTCTTATCTAACTTTGGGGGCAAACAAACACGGGGCAGGCGTCGCCCAGCTCTCTCATAGAACTCATTTCGAGAATGTGGCCGTGAAGTTTGGTCGTTGAGACGAAGCTCCTTCTGTCAAATATGACGCTGCAAATATGAACAGCTGCCCAAATTCACAAGCAAACGCGTTCGCGACGTTACTGAGAAACTACGGATGTTGCCGGATCGAGCTAGAGACGATTCTTCATTGTCTGCTGCAGACCTGTACCCATCAGAAAAAATCTTGACCAGGAAGAATCAAAAACCCAGATCTTTCCATACAAACTTGGGTATTCCACAAGTATGCTCCGTCGTTCCATAAGACTTTGGTGCCGCGTGAGTAAAGTTCAGACCGCGTCATAGAAAATGGATACGGATCACGCGCTAATTTTCCTAGAGTTATCCTGAAATAAACTGCTGTGGCTTAAGAAACCTTTCTGAGGTTGGTTGGCTGATAGCGAAATACAGGAGGGATTGACATGGGCAAATAGCATCACCTCCATAATTTGGGTGAGAGACCTTTTCTGGCTCTTACTTACCCCTCTTATGTCATTTGGTTATGATTAAATTGGTTTAAAAGGCTGTATTTGTGTGAACCAAACTCTCGTCCGCCTGATCCGGGTCATGCCGGTACGGCCAATTTGGTTCCCAGACCATCACTTCTAGGCTTAATCGTCCTTTATGGTTTCATCAAACAGCATCAATTGGTCCCAATGTTATCACGAGAAGTGTTGTCATCTCCATGTAAGGATCCCCTGCTTCTCTCACTAACAGCACCACCCCATACTCTTACAGTAACAATCACTAATAAAACTTTTTGAAGTATCACCAACTTCTCAAGTCAAACAAAATAAGATCATTGAAAGTGCTCCATAAAGTTTTCCACAGAAATAAAGAAGAGAAAAAAGAGGTAACCACAAAGATATTTGGAACTATAACTTTCGACACGAAACCATTACAACATTGGTGTTCAAATCAGTTAGAAGCCAAACTGTGACTGACTTTACCATTTGCTGTCTCCCAAGTTTTAAGCGGGTCGACATAACTGAGAGGTCGAGCTCTACTATGAACAAGGATCATCATCTGTACTAAATAGACTGTCTTCTTTGTCTGCCAATTATCATATCTCGATAAACTCTTTAGTATCTGCCCTACATCTTCAACTCTGCGGGATCGATCAAGCCTTCCAGCACCACAAGTTTATCCAGCAGTGCAAATTTTTCCTCTTCAAGCACCTTAACTTCTTTCTCAACCTCTATCAACTCGTTCCCCAAGGAAAAGCGTTCTTCCTCTAGAAGCAAATATCTCCTCCTCAGTGCTCGATACTCGTCCCCGGATGTAGAAGAGTCCGGCAATGAATCTGAATTTGATCTCTCTTGCTGATGAAGCAATGTGGAGACATCATTCTTCAGGTTTCTTTTGGAGGTTTTCTGTCCAGTCTTTGCTGATGGAGCACCCTTTAGCTGTTGAACCCCATGAACACCATTACCTTGCAATGGGAGCAGAGTTGCCTTTCTTGAAGGAGCTTTTTTCTTCCTTGGCTTTACATCCGAAACTTCCTCGGCAAATAACATTCTCGAATCTTGCATTTGACTGGCTCAAGTTAACTGGTAAAAGCACAACTGCCAATGAACATCTGATAAAAGGCAATTAAGCAAACCAAGATGCAAAATATAGAGGTCAACCTTTCCTATTATTATTATATTATTATAATGACTACTACTGTCATTAGTATTATTATTATTATTATACTTCTTTGGAGACTGCTGTCAGCTGATTGTACTTCATCAAACATATGAAAAAGAGGAAAGTTAACTTCAACTGAGAGAGGAGGCTCTTGCTACATAATACCAGAGTGCAATTTTCCAGAATAGTCATATGCCCGAATCGTACAAGATAGTTGGCAGAACTAATAACTCGGACCAAAGGAATGTCCAGCAGACAAGAGTACAAAAGGCATGCATCACTGGGAGCATACCTTCATGATGCATAATCTCGTAGAACTTGAAAAAGAGGGGAAAAACTAACACCACTGAAATCCTACGTCGACAAATAAAATCTTTAGAAACCACAAAATTTACTAAATTCCAGTAATCACATTGACCCAAGGCCCCCAACACTGGAACACTTCTCATGGAGCTAAATCATTCTTCACTTAACTCTGGAAATTATCATGACTATGGTACAAATCGGACTAAGGTATGATTTAGCCCCTCCAAAGGCCGAGAGAAAAGTAACATACTGAACAGGTGCAAAACAAAACTTGCAATTCTTTAAGATACTGCTATAGAAAAAAAATTCTACATTCGAAGTTTATTAGGTCTCTAACAGCAGAAAACAAATATAAAACGATACAACAAGGAGCTCAATAAACACTCAACTTCCTAAAGTACTGAATAGAAAAAGAATCCTTTGCAAAGACATACCCCAACGCATTGACACTCTAAAAAAAATACACATAAAGCTGAAAAGAGAAATGAGCAAAGGGCTAAGGCCATCTGTGCTGTTCATCACTTTTAGCTTTCGTGGAAGCACATTACCTCAGGGATTCAACACCAAAACAACACGCCAAAAGAAGACGGTTTATCCGAATAGTAATTGAATCAAGCATGGTTAACAAATTATGGAGGACCCAAAAAAATCAGCAATGTGGGACGAAGAACAATGAACCAAGCAAGGACCAAGAAAATACTATATCAACAGCAATAAAAAGGCAGTACATGGGAAGCAAGGCATAAATTCTTGTTCGAAATCAGACTAAAAAACACCACTTTGACACTCGCCACCTACAAAGAAATCAACCTGTAAAACATACGCAAACTCCCCTCCACCAAAACAACCGACCAATCCTAACCGATGCGGCGGCTATGCGCCGCACGGAGATCAAACTCAGCTCAGGAAACAAATTCAACGAGCAGCTCGGATTGGCAACTCGAAACACTCACCTAACGACCAACGACCAACCTAGGTTTCGGGGCTCCACGATCCAGCCTCCCCCCCCCCCCCCCCCCCACACACACACACACACACACAAACCACGCAACACAGCAGGGAGCGACAGAACAATCGACACCCACAAGACTCAACCTTGTTCCCTTTCCCCGAACGAGCTCTAGGGTTCGCAACAAATCCCAATCGAAAAATTACAAAAGACCCAAGATACAAAATCAAAAAAGAAAGTCGAATTCGCGATGGGGTAACCTGATGAGCGAACGGACGAACCGCGGTACGGTGAGGGCGAGGATGGGAAGGCCGGGTCCTTTCTTGCTTCCTTCTTCTTCTTCTTCTTCGTCGCTACGAGGGCTTATGGAAGAGGGCCCGAGTCGCTCGCGCCTCCATGTGACAGCCAAGAGAAGCATGGAGGTGGACGGGGGAAGTTATAAGAGGAAAGAGAAAGAGGCTGGTCGTGAATAATGAATGATGGTGGGGGCTACGTCAATGGAAGTCGCTCACGGTGTTACTTGCAGGCTAAGAATTTTAGACGGACCTCTCCTTCTCCCAACTTCATCGCATCTCCATCTCCGTTTTAACCAAGCACCTCTTGTCTCTCTTCTTTTTTTTCCCATTTTCTTTTCTTTTCTTTTCTTTTCTTTTCTAGGATAAAAAGTTTTCGGAGCGATGATTGTGAATTTGAATATTTGGTTCGATTAATCTCCGTAAATACATGTAAACCTCCATGTGTATCTGTATCAGAGGAGACTGTCGTTGCTCCATGGATATTCTGAGTGGAGAAGACGGTCGTTGTATCGAAGGAGACAATCATTGCTCCATATAATTTGAATAAGAGATCAAGTACTCTGTCAAACCAACTTTTTTTATTGATGGGGTATCTTCGATCTCCATGATTTCAAAAGAAAAAAAAATAGTTGACCCGTAAATTATGCTCAAAGATATATTTTTTTCGCAGTGTAAGGAGCAAATGTGATTTTCAGTAATTTTATTGAATTCATTGTTGATAGGAGATATCGGCTACTCCTAAAATTTTCTAGGATTTGCTAGCGCAAGATGACACATAAGATAATGAAGTCCTCTTAGTAAGCTCATGCTAACTCTTACAATGATTGTTTGAAATTTGACTATTTATATGCTTAGTTCAATGCTTAGGAGGAGGTTTGTAGGTGAAAGGAAAACTTGTCACAAACTCTTATATTCTATTTCCATGAAGCTAGTGGATTATTTTATAATTTGGAACTAGCGAGAAACCTCAACTCTCTTTACCATGGTAAAGCCAACAAAAAGCAATCCACTTAAACTTGTTGCTTCCCACTCTATATAAATTTAATTAAATTTGCAAGAGTAAGAATGAAAGAATTCAAATTTGACAAAATTTCCAAACAATTGAAGCAATGAAATTTCATCCTCTTGACTTATGTGACGCTATTACAGATCGCTCCGAACCACTTTCCACTCTTAATTCTCTGGCTTTCGGTATTGATCTTCACTTTGATTCTACATGTGTATATGTTTTTGTATGCTCTAAAGCTTTGGTAAATTCCCAGAGATCCTAAAAAATTAATTTACACATCCAGCAATTTGCTTCATCATATTCACCCCACATGCGAGTACATGTATACTTCTCTGTTCATGCGCATCAGAGAGTACACAGTCGTTACTCCATGGATATTTAGAATGGAGAAGTTGTAATTGGAATAAGAAATCCGTGTCATATAAATCAAGTCCTCGGTCAACCAACTTTTTATTGATAGGGTACTTTCAATCTTCTTGATTTCGAAAAGACAAAAGAGAAAAGAAAAAGGTTTGACCAATAAATCTTCCTAGAAAATTTATTCTTCCGACAACGTAAATCGATGAAGAGATGGGATTCTCATGAATTTTACCAAATTCATTATTCACAGAAGATAGTGGCTACTCTTAAAAATTTTAGGTTTTGCTAATATAAGGCGACACATAAGATAGAGAAGTCCTCTTAGTGAGCTCATGCTAGCTCTTATCCATAATTGTTTGAAATCTGACTATTAATATGCTTAGTATAATTCTTACTTCTTAGGGAGGATGTTTGTTACTAAACTTTTATACTCAATTTTCATGAAAATAGTGAAGTATTTTATAATTCAGGGACTAGCTAGAAACTTCAACTCTCTTGCCTTGGTAAAAAGTGACCACTTAAACTTGTTGCATCCCATGCTATATAAAATTAATTGAATTTGCAAGAGCAAGAATGAAGAATTCAGAAATAGCCACTTTCCCAATAAATTGAAGCAAGGAAATTTCATCCTCTTGACTCATGTAATGCCATTACAATCTGACTTGAACCATCTTTCACTCTTGATTCTCTGGCTTTTGATATTGATCTTCACTTTGATTCTACATGTGTATATGTTTGTGTATGCTCTAGACCTTTGACAATTCCTTAGAGATCCTAAAAAACTAATTTTCACATTTGGCAATTTGCTTCGTCATATTAACCCCATACTGGACGACGAGGACGCCTGGCGGACGGCTAACGGGCTCATCACCAACAACGTCTTGCTCCTCCAGGCCAAGAAGCCGAACGTGTATCCCTGTGTCGGCGCAGCCACCTTGAACTTCACGGTGAAGCTGATCTTCTGCCCATATCTCTCGAAAACCAACCGCCTCGGCACTACTGTGACGTTAATTCCGCTAGGATGCGAAATCATGGCTTCATAAGCACTTCTCGGTTTCCCGACATTCGTCACGGTCCGAGTCACCGAGATCTCGTCTTTGAGGTGAGGCACCGCGATGGATGGATAGTTCAGTCCGGTTGCTGATGCAGGTCTGGGATCACATGTGCTGTTGTCTCTTGTAAGCAGGCGCAGCTTTTTCTCGTCGTAACCGATCGAGCACAGGAAGGCTTTGTAATCGTCGGGCTGCGCGTCGTAAACGAGCCCAGGATTGAGGACGCGAGTCGGTTTCACAAAGCCGGACCCGAAATCAAACGGACTGCCCCTCCGGCCATCAGGGTCCACCGTGATGGGCTTTCGGTTCTTATCGAGCATAGTGGCTGCATTTTTTACATCAATCCCAAAGGTTAACGACAAAGAAGATAAGGCAATTCAATTTTCTCTTTCTCTGATTATGCAATTCTTGTGACTTGTTCATAAACTTGGCAGTTCATATATATGTTATTTAGACAAATATAGCTTTAAAAGAATGAAATAGTCTTCAACCAAAAAAAAAAAGAATGAAATAGTTATCTGCGAAGTTTGAAATTTTTATATTACCCGTTGTCATGATTGCGGATTTGATAGCTGAAGGCGACCAGGTTGGATGAACCGCCTTTATCAAGGTTGCGATGCCGGTCACATGAGGACAAGACATAGAAGTACCCGAGAGAATGTTGAACTGCATTTTTGCAACCGCAGGCGACCAGGCTGCAAGTATATTCAGTCCAGGAGCCGCAACGTCGGGCTAAGAGCCAAAGCACTCGATAAGAATGTACTGCCTGATGTTGTTTGATGATTAAGAGGATAAAGCTTTCTTATGCCCGGATGTGAAAAAGAAAAGAAGAAACAACTTACCTTTAGGATTTCAGGAGTTATGTAGTTAGGACCCTTTGAAGAGAATGCAGATATCCGGGGAGCGGGTTGAGTCCCCCATACCGTTTTTGCAGAGAGGATCCTGGACATCGGTTTTCTGTTTATTGCAAAAATTCAGTTCTGTCAGAGAAATAAACGACTTTGCACTCTTTGGCAATTCTAAATTCACCATCAACAAAGGCATAAAACGAACCGTGTGCGATTTATGTATGAGAGGATCTTCCTCCCGGTTCCCTTTCCAACGATGGCCGAAGGAATTACAAACGGTATAGCAACATCTTTATCGGCATCGTCGATCAGTATCATTCCAACCCCGCCTGCTTCTTTTACTACCACACTCTTTTCCAGCTTCGACTCGGTATAGCTTCCCGAATGCTGACATACCAGAATCTTCCCTTTGGCCTTAGCACGGCTCAAGGAACTCTCTAAACAGTAGCTGCAAGCAATAAAGGCGAGGATTGACTCTTATGTTTGTTTATCATTAGCATCTACATTGCAACATTTTCAAGTACCTTCTGCTTCACCTGGATTGATAAGGAGTAAAGTATCCTGCATTGGCTTTGGAGGCAGGTATAATTGTTGCGGAGGTGTTCATTTCAAAGACTGACAGACTCGCACCCTATATTACCCCACAAAAAATAATTAATGTCCCTTCAGCCCCAAAGATCTAACGAACTCAAAAATCATCGGAAAGCAGGTATTACCGTAAAATTTGCACCACTTTGCAGCATGATATCAGATAAGATATCTCTATCCGTTGAGCTTGCTGCAACAGTGATCATCCATGGTGCGAGATTTGTTGCCGAACCAGCATTCCCTTCATTTCCAGCAGAGGCAACCACCAAAATTCCATGACTGGTTGCATGGAATGACCCGAGAGACATGGCATCACTGAAATAATCGCCCTGAGGAGCATCGGGACCAAGTGACAGAGACAAAATGTTCACACCGTCCTTAATAGCGTCATCAAAGGCGGCCAATAAGTCCACATCGTAGCAACCAGAATCCCAGCACGTCTTGTACACAGCAACCCTAGCCATTGGTGCGCCGCCTCGGGCTCCTCCTGCCGCCAAGCCATTGTAGTTCATGTTCCGAACATAGCGGCCAACCGCTGTAGAGGCTGTGTGACTCCCATGCCCGGAGCTATCTCTGGGAGACCTGAATGTGACTTTGCTGGTCATGTCCTCTTCAGCTTCATAGCCACTCAAGTAGAATCTTGCTCCAATCAGTTTCCTGCATTACAAAGTTTCTGCTAATCAATACCAAGAGTCCTCGACATCAATCAATTTGCTGAGCTTGATTTATAATACTAAGGCCAAAGCAGAAAATTACCTGTTGCAGGATGAAATGTTGAATGCTTCTCCAGACTGGCATTGCCCCTTCCATTTGGTCGGGACTGGAGGCATTCCCTCGTCGCTGAAGCTCGATGATTCAGGCCATATTCCTGCTTTGAAAAGTGACATCACGGATCATGCCCACATTTTTTTTTACGATTACATAGAAGGTTTGGATGCAAGGAAGGAAGATAGCTAAGTGATAATTTGCTCAATATCATGAAAAAATAAGTATTTCTTCTTACTGTAGCAATTTACATAACATTAATAGTCATCTCTTCAGCCTAAAAGAGCAAATTCATACCGAAATTATAAGTTGTGTTTCCCAAAAATGACACAACCAACCTAATCGGCAAGACTAGTTTAAACTGATGCATCTGCCAGGACTGGAGTAACAACTACAGTCAGGTTCCCCTTTTTAGAATAGATAGCTGCTTTCCAGGCCAGAAAGTCCTGAAACAAGCAACGGTCCAAGAATCCGATGTATACAGAGGACTATGTTTAAGCAAGTTCACCTGTATCGATAAAACCGACAATGACATTCACTTGGTTCTTGGTGGAGTACCCAGGAATTTCCATGGTTTCTTCACCCACAAGACCCATGAAATCCCAAGAATGTGTAGTGTGTAGCTTCCTTTTGGTATTTGGGAACACAGAGACCACCTCAGGCATATCTGTCGATCACCCAACCGCAACATCATCTTCTTAGTCTCAGGAGAAAATTGTACAAAACAAAAGCTGCTGGAATTCAATAACATTGCAACAGAGAAGTGTTCAACCATTAGCTTTATCACATACTAGCAATTTCAGAAGCTTGCTGATCAGTTATCTTCGCCGCGAAGCCTCTGAAACCATGCCTATAGCTATACAAATGCGATGCCTGTGCTTCCTCCATGCTGTTAAACAACATCACAGTTGCTTGAACATACTTAAAAAGAAAGAAGCTCACATGATTTACAACAGCAGCAGAACACATTACACAGAAGAAAGTACAGAACAGAGGAACTTATTGTTCGACTGTGTCCTGGTTCATGACACCAAACTGACCTTCCACTGTGCACAGAAGCAAGCATCTGGTGGTCCTGCCACACAGACTCATCTGGGTCTTCATTTCTTTCGCTTCCCATGTAGACCACATACACCTGAAAACAAAGAAGAATCACAGAGATCACAAATGAATACCTCCAGGAAGCCAGAAAACCGATTGAACCCACATGGGTGTCGATTCTATTGAAGTGGGTGTTCCACTATTTCACCTTGGAACCGAGGCAAGTGCTGATTTCTGCTACAAAAGCAGAGAGAAACAGAAAAAGGAGACAACTTTTCCCACTGTTCAATCTCAGGGAAGCCATGCTCAAGTTTCTGTGCCTGGTCCAGCGTCTCTGTGCTGAATGGCCTATGGCCTGTGGTCGTTAAGAATCAGAGGGCATCCATCAATCAAGCTTTATAAATGAGAGAGAGAGAGGATTTGAATGATGTGGAAGATAGAGAACGAGAAAGGGAAGATAGAGGAAGAATGTTTTTCACAGGAATACTATGGTATGAGTAGCTTGCAAGTGTATAAAAGTGCGAGCTTTTCTTGGAAAAACCAAAACGATAAAAAGTAAATACGAGAAACAAAGAAACCAAAAAGGGAGGCGCAAGCGCCAACATCAACGTGAACGATGATTAAAATTGCAGAGATTGCAGAGGATAGTGCGGTTCATGCCGATGGTGGTGTTGGAGGATTGACCAGGTTGCTTTTTCTTTTTCTTAGCCTTTTTGAAGTTACCCATAACCAATTATTATCACATGTATCTTTGCTTGTGCCAACATTTTGACCACAAAAAATAAAAACAAAAAAAAAATTGCATGCTTAATCTATAGAATTGCTGTGTGTACTAAGAAACAGTTGATTTATGGACTCATGTAAGAAAAGCCAAATACTTTCTCTTTACATCCATGTTAGAGAAAAAAGAATCCAAAAAAAAAAAAAAAAGAGTACTGCGTTGTCACATTATTCAGTGAAGTAATGATCACCAGAAATTTCATGTGGATGACATTGCTCGGCGATTTAACAAATTCGATATCCAACGATAAAGATCCGAAAAGTTTTTGCTTATATTGTTAGCACACCGCATGTGGAGTCCACCTTTTCTTATGGACAACAGGGTTAACAACGTTAAAAAATCACAAAATGATACATTTCTTACACATTATTGTTAACTTTTGTCCCCTAGAAAACCTCAAAACCATTTCTAATTACTCGAATCTACCCTCCGCTGGCAGTCCGCCAGATTTCAAGTTAAAATGCATACGTGTCAGCACACGTGAGAGACAACTTCAACATAGAGCCTAATTTTGGACAACCATCATCTAGCTAATATTAGCAAGTCTTATCCCACCCAAAAAAAAAGAAAAAAAAGAAAAAGGTTTATTCAACAATACTCCTCGTCCATCCGTTCCCGTCCGGTCAACCCAACTTTGACCGGAGTGGGGCCCGCATGATCCCGAAGACCGTTAAAAAAATAAACACAAGAGCTGGGCAGAATTATTGCGGTTGAGCCGTAAAGCAATTTCTAAAGGACAGCACCAACCAACAGTCACTAACTCACTCGTGACTCACCGAGTCGGCGTTGAAAATTGAGAGCAGACATCGGCCAACGGCCATTTTTTCCACAACCTCGGAGCAAAGCGACGGTGCGTTTGATAGTGGCCGCACATGCACGCGCACGCCACACCCCGCATTTACTTTGGTCTCTTATTTAATTCGACCAGCTTTTATGATTCACTTCTTGCGTGGGCACAAAGTATATTGATGAGTATACTTCGTAAAATAAGTCGTTTATTTATTGAGACGAAATGGGCGTATGAATTTCAGCTCGATTAGATCATAAAAGTATAGACAGACCGTTCGTACTATGTCCGGTAGCCTTAGGTTCCGGCCGCAAGGTGGCGGTCCGACTCCCGAATTACTCTGAGCGAGATATGTTATGATTCAATCTTAAGATTTGCGCTTCGAACCAAACGCTTTTAACCATTTAATTGACCTCTCGGAGTTAAGAGAGTGTGAGCTTCCGATGTTAAAGTAAATTAAAAAAATTTGAAGTAGTAAATGTAAAAGCAATGGGTTAAAAAATTATCTTGAAGGGTCTTCTTAAGCACAAATTTATGTAGACAAAAATTCACCGGTTTAACGAAATCTACTATCAGCAAGCGAAATTCGATGATGTTGTTGGGAAATCATCAACGAGGAGTCCAAGTTCATGCCCGTTAACATATTCACAGGGACACACTTTTATTCAAAATCTTAAGCATATGAGTTATGAGCTAGTTATAATATATATTAACTGATCCACACCACACCAATTCTCCAATATGAGATTTCTCTAACACAACTCACATGTAAAACTCAATAAATGCGATGCCAAATAAGATATCAATGTTGTTCATCAATGATTATACTAGAATTGTACTTGGACTCTATTTGGGAAGGGAATGACAAGAAATGTCATTTCAAGAAGGAATCCATCTTGCCCCTCAACGGGCCAAGCATGATCATTGGGGCAATCTCTTATAAATCCTAATCATCATTAATCTTGATAACTCAACTGACTTCATCCTTATTATATTGTAATCAGAATTAACTGAGTAATCCACACCCCCATCATCATCCATGGAAATATCAAACAAACCCACCATGAGAGTTAGTGGCGGGGAGACTAATTGGTAAGTGTAATTATCAAGGTCATCATCACCCATCATCAAAGCATCCTTATCGAAAGCTACACATGGTTTGCAATCAAAGGGTGTTTAGGTACCTTGTCGGTGAAGGTCATGTCTTTTGTGAGACTGGAATCTAACCAACTAGGAATAGTGGGAATTGGGGTTAAATCTCCGGACCGAGGCGCCTCGACCTCGACTTCGACTTCATCGTTCCGTCTTACTCTGAAAAGGCGAGGTCGCAAGAAGATCAATACCGAGTTTGAAGGCTGCGACAATGGCTTTGCATGATCTCAGATGCCCGTCTAGTCTCGATTTTTCTTTCCCTGTACCGACGTATTCGGTTTCCGACTTTAATGCCGTTCTTTCGGCGCTCGCGTTCCTTGATCCTATATTGCATTTGCTTGATTATTAACATGAGTTAGACGCAACGATTGCTCCTATTTTCCAGGGGGGGAACACTTGTGATTCCTCTCCTCTCCACCCCTCTACTTGCGAGCCTTTGTGTAAGATATATTTGTTTTTTTGGTGGATATTTGTGTAAAGATACTGGAAAGAATATCTTGTTGTACGTAACTTCCAATCAATTAATAAGGGCAATTTGTCATCTTTTGGTTCCTACAGTTCCAAATTTGTCAGTTTCCAATCATCTTTGTCCTTCTTGTTTTTCCATTATGAGCCTCCATGCTTGTTGTAATCCAATGTGCCAACATGCCACCTTTGCTTGAATCCTACCCTTCGCTTTAGATGAAATTCAGCATCTCTCTCTCTCTCTCCCTCTCTGACTAAAAGATTACAACTTCATCGATTTTGGTGGCAACGAGTTTAGCTGTCAATTGGGTGTCCATTTGGCATCTTCTTTGCCTTGATATTTTGTGTTTTCTTCTTTTTTTTTGTCCAATGAGCAATTACATTACAGATCACCAGAAAAGGAGGGAAGACCAGAAAAATTGTCACTTTGCATCTGCTTGCGTGTGGCCATATCAACTTTATATTCTTATTTTTGTTTGTCTGTCTGTTTCAGATGCTAAGGAAGATGTGGATGCTGATTCGCTAATTTACTCTTTGCATTCAGTCAAAATGTCCATGACAAATGGAAGAAAAGTACTCGGGGAAAAGAAAAAGGTCCTGTCTTTGTTATCTACTAGGGGAAAAAAATGGGTCTTTCCATCTTTTTGGATATATTTTTGCTTTTGAAAATGCAATTTTTACATAATACACGGCATTAAATTGATTTTTTATGTTCTCCTACTCAAGTGTTGGCCAAACTAACAATCTGACTAACGCGGTTATTTGACCTGTTAAGCGCTTAATTTGAATGAGATGAAATTTATGTTCAAATTAAATGATCTATCGGTCAAAATAACTGTGAGAGTCGCCCCTGATATCTTGAGATAGAGTCTGACTCATGCATTTAGACGTGGTGGTTCATATATGTTTGTAAAGACTTGCTGAGCTGAAAGTTCGAATATTCAATATTAATGATTAATAAATAAATAAATAACTTAGCTATTTCTGAATGAAGGAGTGCTTAGTTAGGTTGTATTATGGTGTTGTAGTGTGTCCATGTCCAAGATAGCTTCTCGCTCCAAACGCTAGAGTAGGAGAGAGAGAGAGAGAGAGAGAGAGAGAGAGAGAGAGAGAGAGAGAGAGAGAGAGAGAGAGAGTTTCCTACGCAATTAAGGTTGCATTGCATTCAAATTGAAGACACAAGAGTTTGTTGTATTTATTGTTCTTCTACAAGGTTGTATCGATTTTCAAGTAATTTTGTTTTTAGGAGTAGTGATATCACATGTTTTGTAATTTGGGGTTCGTGGTGTAATGTCTTGTAGAAGGGGGAGCCAGTGTCTTTGTTTGATACGACCAGACCCCGTTATACTCTTGATTGAAGTTGGTAAGTGGATTCGGACAATCCATACTTTTCGCTCTTTACATAGGAATAGTTTCCACATAAATCTCGATGTTACTATTCTCTTTGAATGCTTTCTTGTTGCTTCCATTGTGTTATTGTTATTATGGAAAATCCCTTATAATGTTTTGAAGATGACAAAATAATCAAAGGCTACTAATGTGTTTTTTGGTTGAGTAGTACCAGGTGAAAGAATCGCAAGCCGTTATGCAGATGGTGTATTATCAAAACGTCCGAAGGATATGAGTGGTTATGGGTTATCTATCAATAGTGACTAAGGCATTGTGCGTAGAGGTGTCTACAAGCTTGAGGTATCTAAGTAGAAGGTGAACAAGCCTAGAACGGGAAGTTCGGTAAAGCTTGGAAGGACCTTGGATAGGTGAACAGAGAGGTAGAGCCACAATTGCCAATACGCTTGGAGAAACCAGAAGATGGAGCTCAAGATATTGTATCTGAATTATGCATCTGAAGTTCTGGATAGTGCATCTGAGAAGAAAAGTTTATATTGACCTTAGTTGGATGTTCAGACTCAAGGAGCAGTCGTCGCGTATTTGCTTCTAAGAAAGTTGAAGTCTAGTATTCAGATGGAGAAATGTGTTGCCTCTAAAGACTTCAGATGGAGGATTATGTTGCCTCTGAAGACTTAATCTCGTGAAGACTTATATGCGAGCATCAACAAGGTTTCTATCAACATTAAACTCAGTGTATCTCTGTTCAGAAGCTGCGACATATTCAGAAGCAGTGATATATGAAGAATTCAGAAGCTGTGACTTATTCAGAAACATCGATATATTCAGATTCAAGAGACTACTTCTGAAGTATGATTCTGAAGATTGTTCAGAAGCTGCAAGATATATTAATTTCAGATTTTGAAGACCCACGCCTGACATATGTTGCTGAGGTATTTATGGAAGTTTGTAGTCTTTGATTGACAAGATTATTCTATAACATGATTGATAGAATGTCCTTGATTGGAAATTACCTTTCATGGAACAAGAAAACTTTCATATTTGAAGAACTCCACTTATGGAAACCGAAGATTGAGTTGTATGGGCAACTGAATCGGAGGGGTTCAGATTCAGCACCAACGGTCACCAAATCTCCCTAGATACAGTCTCGTTCAATTAAGATTGATGGCATCCAATCGGCGATTGAAGAACGATCCTTTGAAGACCTGTCCAACGGCTAGTTTGGGGGTGAAGGAGTATAAAAGGAGATTCATGGTGCTACTACGGTGTGAGATCAGAATTATCAATTCCAAAGTAATAGAGTTATTCAGTTTCATACTTGTCTCCGTGAGCTTAACTTTATAATCTTTGAGAGGCTTTGTAAGAGTGATTAAGGGAGGATAGTGTGATCTATCAAAGAGAGTATCATCACTTGTTGTAAACCTCCATTGATTCATCTAGTGGAATCCATCCAATCGGCTGTCAGCGTGGGAGAGTGGACGTAGGCTTGATCTAAGCCGAACCACTATAATCGTCGTGTGCAATATTCTCTATCTCTAAACTCTTATCGTTGTGTTTGACAGAATATTGCATATTGGTGTTCATATTCAAAATTTGCATACTCATGTTCAAAATCATAAATTGCACATATTCAAATTCAGATTCTATTTTGACTTGATTCTTTTAATTCCGCATTTTCTAGTCAAAATTGTTTTAAATCACTTATTCACCTCCTCTATGTGATAATGCTAGATTCAACAATTGTGATTGTTTTTGGGTGGCTTGGTTGATTGGCTTCATATCTCATTTAGGTGCCAAACGTCTTTTCTTTCTAACTACCTCATATTAGCTAAATCATAGCAAATTTGAGATCTCTATAAGAGTTTTCTCTGGTCTCACGTGTGCCTATACCGTGCCATTCCCTATCTCACATAGTCGGAGGGAGTGTGACAATTATCCTTTACTTTGTATATCCAATTTCTTCTTTTGTAACTTAGGGAATTACTTTGTTTTACTCACCGTATATGTTTCGAAGATACCTGTTAACAAAGCATTTCGATAAGAAAGACGGGTTATATGGTTTTCTTCTTCCTTGTCTCATTTATTTATTTATTTATTTGGGAGCAAATACAAGTATCTCGAATGACGTGAGAAACGGTTGGCACACTGTCATCAATCCTAGTGAATTGGGGCTGAAAGGAACCAATCCCATATCTATAACAACGGATTACACGGAATTCATATGCCTAAAATCATACTTGAATCACTGATCGTAAAAGTATATCACGTAACGGACATACATCATTTTCACAGATTAAGTGTTACCTGTTGCAATTCACGAGAGATTGTTCGTCCGTTTGACGTTGGGAGAGGATAGTGTCAGTTTTCTCTTACTGTTCTTCACTATTCTTCTCTCTATTCTTCACAGTAGAAGAAAACATCGTTCTCTCTCTTGAACGTGAGAACCGACGTGAACATTATCACGTTTGAAAGGAGTAACTGCCTTTGGTAGTTAACTCTTGGATGGGTAACGGGCTGGGTTAGCCCATCTTGGGCGGCCCACCCATCTATATAACTCGATATTTCCCACTCGCTCATGATGGGCTAAACATAACTCTCTCTTCTCTGCAAGGTTCACATCAACAAATAATCCGTGTGACCAGCATACTATGAGAACTCGTTGTCATACATCCGTTGGGAGTATATATCAGCTCTATTAAGCTCGTTGCTATACATCTGTTAGGAATATATAGCAGTTCAAATTGGACACATTCCCTCAGAGTAGATCCAGTATGCATTACCCTAGATCAATCGGTCACATTTACATCATATCTCTCTTGAACTCTTTGAGTATTCAAATACATTGTATTCACAATCATGATTAAGCTCAAATAATCATAATTGGTAGACTTGTGAATACAAAGATAGAATGTGACATCAAAATAAATTGATCTTCCTCTTGCCTTAACCCTCTCAATTTCAGTTTAACTCGCTTTTCTAGAAATGTCCCATTAGATCGAATCAATTTCATGATCATTGGTAACACTCTAAGATAACGAATGCTGAATAGAAATCTTGAGAATAAGTAAGAGTTGTGAGGGTACTTATTTAAAGAACTTTTATCCTCAAGAGTCTCACACGGCTTGAAAGTTGAGATCAGAACTTTTGCCAACTACTATTGGTCGTCTCATGCATACGTAGTATGAAATACGTATTACGGTATTCTCTCCTTTCCCATGGAGCGTATGTCTTTCCACTTAATATCGTACAGATAATAGTTCAGACATAATCAATGTCTAACTTGAATTCACAAATCTATTCTCTTTGAAAGAATATATCAGAACTCACATCTGGCATTAAAAACAGATAAAGCGAAATATGTGGGCTATTCACTTTCGGACATAATAAATATTATGACCTCATCTTAATACTCTGTTAAGGCGACATCTATACTTTAATCTCGAGCTCTCAATTATTACCTAGATAATGAGCTTAAAATTATCTCATCTCTATTTATCACACAGTAAACAGAGGCGATTACTCATGTGAGTGGGTTAATCTCTTATATGCCCGACATACCTTCTCAACATAATGCACCTAACATTAATATGCATAAATATCAAATAAACTCAAGCATTAATAATAATGGAACATACCATTAACTGTGAACTTTGGAAAAAATAAATATCCAGTACTTCAACTTCTACGCAATCCTAGAGATTTCAATATAGGGAACTAATTCATTTGTCAACACATGACCAAGGAAAACATCTCTAGGAATTGACTTCGTCATAAAATCTGCTATCATTCTATGCGTAGATATGTGCTGTACGTTCACATCTTTTCGTACAATTATGTCTTTCACAAAATTATACTTCGTGTCTATATATTTGGTCTTGCAATGGATCCTTAGTGTAAGCTATTGCTGCTTGGTTATCATAATTAACCAATAATTGAACCTGCAGGACCCTTAGCAACACTTCATTGATCCAAATATCTCTTAAACCAAACACCCTCTCATATTGCAGTTGATAATGCCACAAATTTGGCTTCGATTGTGGATAAGGCTATACACGTTTGCTTCTTACCACTCCATGATATGACGCCATTGTTAAATAAGAATGCAAATCTAGAGGTAGAATTTCTCTCATCTAAACATCCTCCTCAGTCAACATCAGTATAGCCTTCAAGGCGCAGATCTCTACCTTGATTACTCAGTGAATAATCAGCAGTGCCATTCAGATACCTCAGGATTCTATTGACGGTAGTCCAAAGTGCTTGACCTAAATTAGATTGGTATCTACTCACCATTCCAACTACATAACAAATATCAGGTCTTGTACATCCATAGCGTACATTAAGTTCCAACAGCACTTGCACATGAAACATTTTCCATTTGTTCATTTTCTTGCGGAGTCTTATGACACATTTTGCGGCTCAGACCTTCACCTCTTGCAATAGGAGTATCTATGGGTTTACAGTCTTGTATGCGAAATCATTCAATGACTTTATCTATATAAGTCTCTCGTGAAAGAGATCACAATCTCTTTGAACGATCTCTTGAAATCTTAATTTCAAGAATATATGTAGCTTCACTCATAGCCTTCATCTCAAAATTGGCACATAACCAGTTCTCAACTGTATTGACAAACTCCATATTGCTTCCGGTAATGTGTGTATCATCAACATATAAGATCACAAATTGATCTCTGGATCTTTTGATATATACACAATGATCCTCATCAATCATTACAAAATCATATGCCACTATACATTATGAAAACATATATACCAGTGTCTAGAAGGATGCTTAAGACTATAGATCAATCTCAAAAGTCGACACACCTTTTGTTCTTAGCCTTCTATAACAAACCCAACGGGTTGTTCCATATAAATTTCTTCTTCTTATTCTCCATTGAGAAAGGCAGTCTTTACTTGTAATCCAAGATCCACACTAGTCACTATTGTCAGAATAAGGCGAATTGAGGTAAATCTCACCATAGGAGAAAAAAAACCTCTTCATAATCAATTTCTTCTTGTTGATTATATCCTTTCGCCACAAAGCGAGCCCTATATCTTTCAATTGAGCAATCAATTTTATACGCTTTATTTTGAGAACCCACTTATTCCCAATGGCTTTGCGTCCGTTCAGAAGATCAATCAATTCCCAAGTTTGGTTTGATTCTATTGACTCCAACTCTTCTTTCATTGCTTATATCCACTTTTCCTTATCAGGGCAAGTCAGAGCCTCATTCACATTCCTTGGCTCGTCTTCTTCTTGTGGAGCGACTATGAAGCTTATCCCTCAAAGTCTAAACGTCAACAGGGAACGCTTTTGCGACTTGTTCGCCGAATTGGATATCGTACACTTAGCACATTACGCTCCATTACGTTCTCACTCGGATATTGGAGATCGTACACTTAGTACATCATGCTCCATTACGCTCAAGAAAATGAATTTTTTCACGCTAATTCGACTACAAACTTCACAAAACATTAGGAAACAAGAACATCGCTCTGATACCAATGAAGGGAACCAATCCCATATCTATAACAGCGGATTACACGGAATTCATATGCCCAAAATTATACTTGAATCACTGATCGAAAAGTATATCACGTAACGGACATACCTCGTTTTCACAGATTAAGTGTTACCTGTTGCAACTCACGAGAGATTGTTCATTCGTTTGACGTTGGGAGAGGAACGTGTCAGTTTTCTCTTACTGTTCTTCTCTCTGTTCTTCACAGTAGAAAAAAACGTCGTTCTCTCTCTTGAACGTGAGAACCGACGTGAACATTATTACGTTTGAAAGGAGTAACTGCCTTTGGCAGTTAACTCTTGGATGGGTAATAGGCTGGGTTAGCCCATCTTGGGCGGCCCACCCGTCTATATAACCCAACATGGACGAAGACATGATGAGCCGCTGAAGAACGTGATGCTTGTGGCGTGTGAGAAAACAAAAGGGAGGGGACACAACTCAATCATCACCACATCTTTTGTCGTTTGAGGAATCAAAGAGAAACAGTTAAAAAGGAATTTAACTGCACAAGTTCTTATAAATGTCACTGTGGTGATTATTGCCATTAATCATGATTCATAAGGAGAAAATAATGCTGATAAAAAGCAAATGAAGTTGGAGATTTTGGAGAATCTTATGATTGGTGTTGTCACGGACTCAAAAGGGGAAGAGTGGTTGTTGGTAATTCCCCTGTTTTGTTTTTGATGATGGCTTTTGTTGAATCTACAAGCAACAGGAGCCTTAGAAGGCATCCAATTGATTCCTTTCCTTCCTTCTATTCCCCACTTTGTCTAACTCATTGTATCTAAATCCACTACTCTCGTGCTGAAATCTGATTAGACTAGTATGACAATCAATGTTGTCCTGTTACAATCATTCTCATTCAATAGGTAGGATAGAAATTGTAATACCCAATAACTCTTTTCTTTGCCCAATTGGAGTCGGATTTCATTTTCCTCCATAAGTTAAATGACATCCTGACGATGAAAAAATGGCGAGAGCGTATGGAATGTGTGCTCCGGCTCCGAAAGGCTAGTGGGCTTCCGGGGCCGGAAAACCGAGGTCCTATGCTCAAGTTCCTCGGGCCTCGGGGATGACGTGGGGTGCGGGGAATTTCTTTTTGGGCGAAGGGTGCTGGGAATTTGAACGGTACTTTTAGCTCGTTCTTTTTTGCTTGATTTTTCAGCAAGGGAAACTAAAAAAAGAAAATTGAAGTCTTGGTTCATTAGTTGGAAGACTTGTAATCAAATCAGGCCCGTCCATGGAAATGATTGGACCGGGCCTCAATTCTTCACAGGAGCCAAACATGGTGCATAACAAGTCTGAGCATGACCCGACCCTGTAACTGGGTAAGGTAAGTCTGCAACCAAACACGAGAGAGAGATTCCGAGATACCACCACACTAGAGAAAAAATTCTCGTGGCTAAACCAACGAACGGTCTGAAGCCCCCCTCTCTCTCACTCGCTCTGGACTGGAGTTTTGGTAAATGTGTGCAATAGGTGAGCTCTAATGGCCGCTTTCGTCTCTTTCTTGGGTTCAAAAGCGTTCCTTTTGAATTATCGAAAGTTGGTTCTTGATGGGTATGGTGTTTTCCTCTGTCATCGAGCTTTGCTGGTGATGCTGCCGATTAGTTTCTTTAAACGAATGGAGGGAACTGAGTCAGGGGTCTTCTTTGGTGGTGATGGAAACCTGGGAGTTACCGGATTGGGCCCTGCACTCCATTCAGAAGTTTATGTTCAATGATTGAATAAAAATAATGTAGAGCATGAATTTTTTTTCAATTTTTATGTAGAAATTCTTCAGGATGATAGTGTGTACTTAGTTTTCAACGAAAATTCAGAAAACAAATGACGTTGTTGTGATCGAATAGCCCAGTCTTTTCCGGTAGGTGGAGCTGCTAGATTGAGTGATAGTCATTCCAAATCTGTAATCAGACCGAATACATCACTTGATCGGGATTGATTTTTGGAACATGGAAATTGCAAAACATTCATCTTATCTGTTTAGGATGGATTTTTGTGGAACTTGGCACATGGAAACGATTGATCTTACATGTTTAGCTAGGGTACTCTTGAAATGAAACCAGCTCAATAGTGATCCAAACAAAGAAAGCCCGTGTCGCCGATTTTCCTTTCGAATTAATTTGCTTTATATCGTTGTCTTTGATCAGAGGTGGATAACCAGTATCTGTAGAAGATTTGTAAGTGGGAGCTATGACTGTGACCGTGGTTTCCTCGTGCAATCCATGTTTAGTTCGTCATCCTGGCCGACAGAATCAATGGTATGCCAAGACATTCCTCGGTGCTGGACAGAATATCCAGGATCTTATTTGTTCTACAAGAAACCAAATCCAACATGATTATCGAGAGAAGAAGTTGACCCGAGTATTTGCTGTCACGGAAGGTTCTACCGAGTCGAGCAAGTCTGAAGAGACTCTTCCATCTTGGGCTCGACTAGATGCGGATGATCCTCCTCCATGGGTTCGGAATGAAGGAGCACAGAATGCGTCTCAACAGAGCTTTGAAGTACCCTTCTTTGTTTACTTATTAGCCTCCGCAGTGACGGCAATTGCTGCAGTAAGCTTCTTTTGCTTTCCTTGTTCTGTTCAATACAGAAAGAATTGGCTGAAAATCTTAAAGAAACCCAATTGCAGATAGGGTCTATATTCGAGTACGTCAACCAGAGGCCTGTTTTTGGAGTTTTGAATTCAGACAGCATCTTTTATGCCCCATTGCTTGGCTTCTTCGTGTTCACCGGCATCCCCACCTCAGTGAGTTTTGAAGTTCTAATAAGTTGTATATTCTTGCCATGTGGCGGCAATATTCAGCTAATCAGTTATGCCCGAATACAGGCGTTTCTATGGTTCAAATCAGTGCAAGCTGCAAACAAGGAAGCCGAGGAACAAGACAGGAGGGATGGCTTTTTGTAGCGTCAAGTGCCTTGCATAAATTTCAGGGCAGAATGACAATTCTATATGGAATATGGTTGTGTCTAGATAGGTCTAAATGCTGTGTTTCTTCCAGTCAGTTTTGCAAGGTACAGAATGTTAAACTGTAACTGATGATTTATGTACAAACTTCATGCTATCCTCATAGAATTTCAGACATATTTGATGGTATTGTCCGAGATACTTGAAGCGGGTTCATAGTATTATAAGAAAATTTAGCATTTAGCTCCCTGTCCCTAGGCTGACTAGCCAGTCCAATGGTCTGGGGGGAGAGTTTCGGATGTATCTGATGAACCTTTATGGAACTGAAATGACTCATTTGTGGTTCAGTTTGCATCTTTTCCAGGTCTAACAGTATGGCTTTCACACTTGACAGAGAAATCAAAAATAATACTTCTTTCCTTTACCCCCATCTCTTGAGAGACATGCAGATCTTAAATATGAGCAATGAGAGACAGCTAGCCGAAATATGAGTCAACCAATTGTTCTAGAATGAAGGCGATTTACATCTTGTACTCTGCTGCACTATCTACGTAGAAGAGACGAACAGTTCGATTGAATGAAGACGATTGTAATATTATAATCACTAAAACTTTTTGGATGGTATGACAGGGAAAACACAAGTGTATATCAGGAACTTGTGTAAATGATTCCAAGAAAGCATGGCAAGGTGGTTGTCATTTAATTTCCCTGCAGCAAGAAATTCAATAAAAACTGCCTCCAAGTCTGCATTTCTATATAGAAAATTGTCCATACCTCCAAGACTCTGTTCGTCAGCCGTGAGCTAAAAGTTTGTGACTGGTGAGTACTTGGACCTACAGTTGGTGACTTCATCGTAATTCATAATTTGAAGGAGATGTTTAGAAGGGAATGGAGGCTTGAGCATCCGAACAACATACTCACAAAGAATCTGAAAAGTCGGCGAACAAAATACATGGAGGAGGAAGAAGGAGAAAAAAGTCCTGCCCCGGCCTTATCCGTGATCCAAAGAATGGACCGCCTCGGCCATTTGGTAACATGAACAGATTGTCTCCATTTATTTGCCATTCTAATTATTGATGGGAAGAAATTGAACTTGTGGAACTGATAGGAGGTCTTAGCAAATTCTTTTACTCTCTCATGTTTTAAGTTTCTAAGCACAAGGCCTTGATGAAACAGCTACAGGTTCTGGAGGAGAGGCAGAGCTCATCAGCAAGATATCCTTCAGGCCTGGTCGCGGAGAAAATCAGAGCAAAAGAACAAGATCATTGCAAGACCATATCATCTGCACTAGAGGAAGCTCATCACAAAGGGACATTGATGGATCGAGTGGCGATGCTCGAGGACCGAGTCTTACAGGTTCTTCCACGAATGAGTTTTATGTTCATGCCCTAATTCCGGCTCCTGAGTTATTTTTCCTAGCCCTAATCTGATTTGAAAAGTCAATATTGTATAAAGAGCTAATAGCTGATTGTAGCTCTTCTTTGGATATAGTTGAGCCTAGAGATTGAAGTCGGAAACATTTCAAAGTCACGCTATTCCGTCGTCCCGACAACAACTGAAAAGGTCAATCATCGCACTTCAGAATTGGCCATGGTTGCCACAGAGAGTGCGGATTTGAAGGAACACCGACGAGAGAACCCACATCCTCTCTCGACACAAGTGAGCTGCAGATACCATAGCAACATTAGTCCAATGTCTTCATGAATTTGACTCGACAATTTTGACATTATACTAAGACTCAGCTCGGTAATAACGTTGACTAATTTCAGGAAAAGGGCTGTGCAGACGAAGCAGCATGTGTTGAAAAGACAAAAACAGCAGGAAGCCAGAAAGGCAAGAGGCGGTCAATGCTGAGGAGAAGTAATGGCTTTGTGCGGTGGTCTAGACTGGGATGCTGATTCTCTCTCTCAGCAAAGTCTTCTGAATTCTTAAAGTTGAACAACTATTCATATGCCCAATTCTTCTTTCCCTCGGTATACTGAATAAGGACACTTTCAACGGTGCAGTTCCTTTTGCCTTCTGCTCTTCAAACTCATGGCTACAGTTTAACATATGTGGTTTAGTTTGGATTAAATCTGCATTTGCAATAACCACTATGCCCCTTTTTTTCTTTGCATTCCTAGTGAGCAAGACAGAAGAGGCAGATGAACAAATCAAATGGGTATTGGTGCAATTTTCTTCCTGTCATCTCGTCAAATCTCCATGACCTAAAACTTTGCAGCACAACATTTAAATCACTCTTTGGATGCTTACATGATTGTGTGAATCTATTCATATAGTTAGGTGGGCAATGAGAAAGGCATTTTAGCTCATAGATCTTAATAGAGAAGGCCACGTGAGGGAATAGATATGCATCAACCTCATAGAAGGGTGGACCCAAAAGTGAATACTGATGTTATCTAGGCTTACTAGTACAAATAATTGGCATAATTACTCACAATTTCATGTTTTGTATCATTTATCCATAATCTTCACGGACTAACTCCGTAAAAAACCCCAATCTTAGGTTCAATCCCAATTTTGCATTAACTTTTTTTGTCTAAAAAAATTTACCAACTATCACTCTAATCTCAAATCTGTCTTGCGTCCAAAAATTAGCATTGATTTTTTCAAAATTATCAATGTCAGGAAGTTGATGTCGTTCTATAGAAAGATGAGTGCGTGTATGAAGACGCGAGTTCTAACTAGCTCGGATATTGATAATTTTGAAGAAACTAGTGGCAATTTTTGGCAGCGGATAATTTTGGGATTTTAGTGAAAGTTTGTGATTTTTCCTAAGACAAAAAAAATAAAATCTTTAGGGTGGAATTGAGATTGGACCTAAAGTTAGAAGTTTTTTTAAGAAATTAAGCCTAATCTTAACTCGTATTTACTCGATTGACGTAATGCATCTACTTTGATCTCACCTCAAAAGATTTGGTATTTTCTTAGAAATAAATTTCTCTCTATTGAAAAAAGTTACACCAAATGTTTGAAAATACTTTATAATGATTTTTCCATACTCGTGTCTTTGATAATAGAAGTAAATACATTGAAAATAGAAAAATTATCCAAAAAGTCCTAAATCTGTTGTACTTTTGCTAATTCAACCCTAAACCTTTTAACTTTGTCAGCCGAGTCCTAAACCTTTTAACAATTTGCCAATGTAGTCCATCTCGTCAATTTCGGTCGGAGGTCGATGACTTGAACGCCGATCGTACTACGTGGCACGGCCGTTGCTGACGTGAACAAATTTTATTAATTTTGAAATATTTTATCGATATAATTATTTGTTATACATTCATTTTATTTTTCTTTTCTCCTTCTTCCTCTGCCGGTTGCCTAGCCTCGACGATGGCTGGCGACTAGCCAGAGGATACGATGGATCTTCATCGGGATCTGGCGAGGCTCGCCCTCGCCAAATTCGAGGAGGTCAAGCCTCGCTAGAGGCCTACAAGGGTCGACCTCGCTCGAAGTAGGCGAGGAGCGATGTCATTGGCTGACCCTTGCCTAATTTGGCTAGGACGAGCCTTGCCAGGGGTTGGCGAGGGTGACCTCGCCTAAGGCCAGCGAGGGCGACCCTTGCCAATCGTAGCCTCTAGCCAGTCGTCGGCCATAGCCAAAGTTAGGCGACAGACAGAGGAAGACGGAGAAAAAAATAAAAAATAAAAAATAAAATAAAACATAAAAATTTCCAAAAATACATAGAAAATTAATAAAATTTGTTCACGTCAGCGATTTCCATTTAAAATTGGACGGATGAGCTACATTGACAAATTAGCAAAGGTATATGACTCAATTGGCAAAATTGAAAGGTTTTAGGACTCAATTGGCAAAAATGAAGTATGTTTAGGACTTTTTGGACAATTTTCCCTAGGGGTGATCGATTCTTGGTCTGGTTCGATTCCCCCGAGGAACTGGGAACTGGACCGGTGGTCCCGATTCCCAATTTATGGAACCGGGGACTGGACCGGAGGTCCTTGGAGCCAGACCGGTTGGTTTGGTCTGGTTTGGTTCGGTTCCCGGGCGATCGAGTGGACCGGTACCATATGTTAATTGGCTTTTGCCAATATTTTCTCCACGACAAAAATCAGAAGGTGGCCCTTCGTTCTTCTGCTTCCCCACGTTTACTTCCATCTTCACCGTCACAACTGTCTTATGGACCACCTTCCTGCCAAATCACGCCATCATCCATTACTCCAAGAAAGATAAGAGGAGAGTTTTGGTTTTGAAACAAATCAGAAGACTCAAAAGGCAAATGCAGAAGAAGATTTCCCTTAAAAACTGCAGTCTCTCATGACGCATGCTCATCAAGACTCTTTACCTTCTTTTGGATGCTTGAGCCCCGGTTCGGGACACTGATTTTAGCATAGATTTAGACTATTTAGTTTTATATTAAAAAGAATGGTTAGTCCGGGAGAGCGGTCCGGCTCCCCCATGGAACCGGGAACTGGACCGCCCGGTCGCCGGTTTCAATTTTAGGAACCGCACCGAAGCTTCCTCGGAACCGGACCAAACCCACCGGTCCAGTCTGGTCCATTATGCTCAGGCCTAATTTTCCCTACATGCCCCTCTTTTCAAGAAACAGTTTTCTCATTTAGAATCGAATTTCTACTATCTCGGCAAACATTTTCACTAAGGGTCGAGATGGACAAAGGTAACACAATACGAATTGCGGGAGAAGGAAAGTATAAGTATCAAAAGTTGTGTACGAAAATCACTTTGGTGCCAAAAGTTTCCGTCGGATCACTTCAGTGCCAATTTTTTTGAAAAAGGATCACTTGAGTACCAACTCCGATATGTTTTGCCAGAAATCCAACTTTTATTAATATATGATGCTGACGTGGCTTGTCGGACGTCCACCGTGGCATTTTTTTTTAAAATACAAATTATTTATTTAAAATAAATTTGAAAAATAAGCTGAAAATTTTAGCAAAAAAGCTAAAATTTTTATAAAAAAAAACAAAGGGGGATGGATAACTAGGTGGCGAGGGTGGAGTATGGCTAGCGGGGGTCGCCGGCCCCTGGCCAAGGCTCGGCGACCCCTGCTGGTGGCGGCCCTCGGCCAGGCTTGGCCCTACAGCCCCTCCCTTGCGGGCGACGAGGGTCGTCAGCCCCTGGCCGGGGCTCAGCGACCCTCGCTGGCCATGCCCCACCCTCGCCGACCATTGCTGGCGATGTGGGGCGGTGCCTGATCCTGCATATCTTTTTTTTTTTTTTTTTGGTTTTTAGCTTTTTTTTTGTTAATTTTTTGAGCTAATTTCAATTTATTTTAAATACAGTTTTGATTTTAAAAATTTTCTGTTAATTTTTTTTTAAAATCTAATTTTTTTTAAATGCTTTTAAATTTAAAAGTTCACGTGGACTTAATTTTTTTTTTTCAAAATACCAATTAAAATTAAAAAATTAATTGAAAATGCCACGTATTGAGAGTGGTCGGAATTTTTCGCCGGAAGCACCAAAGTGATCGTTTTGTCTCCGATTTGACACTTAAGTGATCCGACGAAAACTTTTGGTACCAAAGTGATCTTCGTACACAACTTTTGGCACTTATACCATCCTTTTCCCTACGAGTTGCCACACCTGTGAGCCAAATCTAATCAAAATGGGAAATCTGTCAGCTTTATCACTAAGTAGTTGCTAACTGAGTATCGCAGTGAGAATCCGCCGACTTCAGCTAGATAATAACATCGATCTTGATTTATGGAACTGAAACGAGTGAGGTTCAACAGCCCGTGATATAGCATCCTTCGGGGTAAGTCGAGGCCAGTTAGTGGCCTAAAGGACTCAGTTTGATTGAGGCATGGAGATTGTCACTGTGAACATGCTTGAGAGTCACGCGAAGCAAAAACATAGGCAAGCAAGCACAAAATAAAGTCTGCAGCAGTCGATTTTAGGAGCGCCACCAGAAGTTAAAATACGGCAGTAATCTCATAGTTCAAACAAATTCCTTAAAAATACAGCAGTAATCTCTCAGTTCAAACAAATTCCTGCTTCATAGCCACCGTCCATAGTTGGATTCAAGAAGAAACCACCATTCGCTAATGGTAATTCCATCGAGAATCATGCATACAAATGAGGTTGGAAAGCTGTACTACGAACAGTACGCAAAATAGGACCCTTGCTAAGCTTTGCGTGGTGAATGTGATCATAAATTACTCGGAAACTCTAATTTAGGGGACAAAAGAAATCATATCGTGCTCTCTAATCACGATTATGTGATGACCCGGTTAAAATATTGAACATAAGAAAGCTTTTCAAGTTGCCGGAAAATGAAAACGAGTTAGTCAATGTTGTGACCTAGATTAGAACTTCTCACTCGCACCAATTTCAAAAGGTGACTCAATATATCTTCAACCTTTTTCTATGATGAGTGAGTCTCAGAGGCAAGAGCCTACCACAAAAGTACTTCAAATTAGGAACAATACCAACAGTCCTAAGCCGATCCCTAAATTGTGAAAAGAACATCACTTAATAAATTTCTTCATTTCGTCGAGTCGAGACAACACTGAACTCCAAAACGGATGATGAAGCACCTTTGATGCCTTTGGCCTGCAAGTAACTAAAAGCAATTAACTATTGATCAAAATGCTCAAGTAAGCCAATTACACGAACAAGGCTGAGATGGACCGACTTCATATGTTCAAAAGCATCACAAATGCGGCATTGGTGCCATCTCTATAACAATTAAAATTGCATTAGCTCAATGAGAGAGCACTCACCTCAATATCGGCACAAATGTGTTGTTCTCGATGGTGAAGGCACGTTCTCTAGGTTTGCCAAATGGATGTTTTCCACCAGTAACACAAAAGAAGAGGACACAACCAAAATTAAACATATCAATTGCCGGACTTTGGCGCCCACGAAGCATCTCAGGTGCTCCCCATCCCGAGGTTTCACAACCTCCAAGACAAACAGATCAACAAAAAAAGCCATCACTACTGGGACGATATACAGATGGATATGATAGATTCGCCGGTCAAAGGGAGACAGTGCCTTTAAATCTCCACAAACTTTACCACCACATAAAAAGCAATACAGAGCAACCTGACTTCCAACATAACGTACTTTTTAAGAGGAGATTGCTCTAACGAGTAAAATTATTAGTCTGATTTTTTAGCCAGGAATCTGAAGATGATTATCACAGTATTGATTCAGATTATGCACAGATCAATCTTGACAAAAAGAAGATCAAAGTTCTGGATAAAGCTGTCATGAGCACTTAAAGGTAGCATGATCTCCATGAAGGCAATTAATTATGCCTATATCATATAGCTTAGCAACTAATGGTTTCCCAGTAATCAAGACATTTTTGAGGCTTTAAGTTCCCATGGACTATTCCCAAGTGATGCAAATGGCCGAGTCCTGATACCATCCCTGTATAAAGTAGACAACATTATGAATTAAAACAACAATGCATGTGGCACCAACCAAATAGTATGTTGGCCACTCAAAATCATCACGAACAAAATTATAAGTTTACTGGACAAACAAAACGTGAACTCGATAGGAAAAGCCTGATATAAGAATCTGTCGCCGTATCAATCACATCACCATTTTTATTGAGTGTATAAGAATTCTGTAGCATTCTCGAATAAAAAAGTCAGAAGGTATACCGATTCTACCAAAATGGAAAAACACAATACCTAATTGATTTCCCATTGGAAGAAGACAACAAATACAAATATGCAGTTATATGAAGCTAGTGATCTCTATCTCTATGAGATGCTTCAGAGTCACATATGTAAGCACAAAAGGGTCCATGGTGGTAGTGATGTATTGAAATGCATCTGAGGTCACGTTGGCATATGTAATCAAGCTCACTACCAATACAAATACGCGACAGTTTGACTATGACCTCATCAGTTTCAGCAAAGGGCGAGGGACGACTACCATCACTCCACAAGCTAACATCCTGCATCGTCGTATCCCTAATGTATCTCAACTTGCTCTTACATTTAACTATTTCTGGTGGATGATAACGAGAGACAAAGAAATCTGTTTCGGTTGAAAGTGCTCGAATTAAATCATACAAGCTGCAAGTATAGCGCTCTAGAGGAAGATATATGAAACCCTCGACGTATTCAAATCCCAAGCATCGAACAATAGTTGGATGTGGGTCTATATTCAACAGAGGAATCCGACTGAGGGCAACACTAGGATGAAGCCATACTAATCGTTTCACAGCAACAGGTATGTTGGGATCAAAGAAGCCCTCGAAGACTGTGGTCCCATCACTTCCCATACCGATTTCTGTAATTGATATGAAGAGATCACGAATCTTAGTCCATCTGAAACCACGATCAGGAAGAGTAAATCCCTCAGCCATATTATGTCGAGGGCTTTCCGAGTCGTCAAATTGGTTGACAAGGGAAGAGGGCGCGAGAGGTGCCTACGTTAGGGTTTTATTGGGGACAAGTGCACTAGAAGTTCTAAAATTTATCGCAAAAGTGCAATTGAGTCTAAAACTTTCAAAAAGCGCAATCAAGCTAGTGTAATATGAGTCTTACGATTTTCAAAAAGTGATCTTATATGTTTAGTACTGGTGCTCTTGAAACCAGCTCAATAGTGATCCAAACAAAGAAAGCACGTGTAGCCAATTTTCCTTTTGAATTAATTTGCTTCATATTGTTGTCTTTGATGTTAGGTGGATAACCAGTATCTGTAGAAGAGTCGGAAGTGGGAGCTATGACTGTGACGGTGGTTTCCTCGTGCAATCCATGTTTAGTTCGTCATCCTGGCCGACAGAATCAATGGCATGCTAGCCAAGACATTCCTCGGTGCTGGTGTTGGGAGTGCGCAGCTGAAGTCCGATACTTTCACTTGGGGAGATCGCCAGGAGAGAGCTTAAGTCCAAGCCCGTTAATATATTCGATCAAACCCATCTTCACTCAAAAGCTTAAGCTAATGAGTTATGGGCCAACATGGATATATTAACTGCTCTACACCACTTCGATTCTCCAATGTTGGATTTCTTTAACACAACGCACTCACACGTGCATCCTAACAATCTCCCCCTCCAACATGGATATATTAACTGCTCTACACCACTTCGATTCTCCAATGTTGGATTTCTTTAACACAACGCACTCACACGTGCATCCTAACAATCTCCCCCTCACGTGTGAGACACGTGCATCCTAACAATCTCCCCCTCACGTGTGAGACACGTGCATCCTAACAATCTCCCCCTCACGTGTGAGCTCAGTGTTAGGTCCGCTCCATCTTAATTCATCTTCCGCATCAACTTATCTCATTCTCCAATGTGGGATTTCTTTAACACAACTCACTTACACGTGCATCCTAACAATCTCCCCCTCACGTGTGAGCTCGGTGTTAGGTCCGCTCCCCCTCTCTGATACCATTGTGTGAGCTCGGTGTTAGGTCCGCTCCCCCTCTCTGATACCATTTAATGGGAGTGCGCAGCAGAAGTTTGATACCTCATTTAATGGGAGTGCGCAGCAGAAGTTTGATACCTCAAACAGGGAAATCACCAAGAGGGAGCTCAAGTCTGAGCCCGTCAACATATCCAGTTGGACCCACATTCACTCAAAAGCTTAAGCTAATGAGTTATGGGCCAACATGGATATATTAACTACTCTACATCACTTCAATTCTCCGATGTGGGATTTCTTTAACACAACTCACTCACACGTGCATCCTAATAATAATTCAAGTATCCTTCTACACCAACATATCTCAACTTGAATCTCCATCAACACTTATCAGGCCCGCCCGGCCAGGAATCGCGTTGGTCACCAGATTCCTTCTTTGAGATATTCACTAAACACCGATACATATTGGGAGTGAGCCACCAATCAACTATCGGTGTTTGGTGAATATCTCAAGGAAGGAATCTGGTGACCAACGCGATTTCCGGGCTAGGCGAAGGATGAGGCTTTAATAGTATTGGGTGGTCTTGGGCCTCTCTCATCCCAAAAGCTAGCTCAAAGAATGAGGCTTTTCCTCACACTTATAAACCGACCACCAGCCCTTTCCACAGCCGATGTGGGACAACCCCAACAATCTCCCCCCTCACACATTGGGCCCTAGGTCGGATGTGTGAGGCCCAACACTGGTATCAGAGCCCAGGTTACCAACAAGTCTGGACCCAACAGTTACACGGGAGAGATACGAGTTGTTGCGCCTCCAATCCGAGGCCCGGTGTGTGAGGGGGAGATTGTTAGGGTTATCCCACATCGATTGTGAAAGGGGCTGGTGGTTGCTCTTGGGATGAGAGAGGCCCAAGACCACCCAACACTGGTATCAGAGCCTAGGTTACCAACAAGTCTGGACCCAACAGTCACACGGGAGAGATACGGGTTGTTGCGCCTTCGACCTAGGGCCCGATGTGTGAGGGGGGGATTGTTAGGGTTGTCCCACATCGATTGTGAAAGGGGCCGATGGTCGGTTTATAAGTGTGAGAAAAACCTCATCCTTTGAGCTAACTTTTGGGATGAGAGAGGCCCAAGACCACCCAACACTGTTAATATATTTGTTGGGAGTGCGCAACAGAAGTCTGATACTTTTATTTGGGGAGATCGCCAGGAGAGAGCTCAAGTCCAAGCCCGTTAATTTATCCAGTCAAGCCCACATTTACTCAAAAGCTTAAGCTAATGAGTTATAGGCCAACATGGATATATTAACTGCTCTTTAACAGAACTCACTTATACGTGCATCCTAACAATCTTCCCCTCACGTGTGAGCTTAGTGTTAGGTCCGCTCCCACAGTGTTAGGTTCGCTCCTCCTTAATTCAGGTATCGAACTTCATAACCATGAAGTCTACCTTTGGGCCCGAGCTCAGTGTTAGGTTGTCCACTCCCCCTTAATTCAGGTATCGAACTTCATAACAATCTCCCCCTCACGTGTGAGCTTAGTGTTAGGTCCGCTCCCACAGTGTTAGGTTCTCTCCTCCTTAATTCAGGTATCGAACTTCATAACCATGAAGTTTATCTTTGGGCTAACTTTTGGGATGAGAAAGGCCCAAGACCATCTAACACTGTTGATATATTTGTTGGGAGTGCGCCTGATACCATTTGATGGGAGTGCGCAGCAGAAGTCCGATACTTTCACTTGGGGAGATCGCCAGGAGAGAGCCCAAGTCCAAGTCCGTTAATATATCCCGTCAAACTCACCTTCACTCAAAAACTTAAGCTAATGAGTTTTGAGCCAATATGGATATATTAACTACTCTACACCACTTCGATTCTCCGATGTGAAATTTCTTTAACACAACTCACTCACACATGCATCCTATTGCGTTTCAACAGAGCTTTGAAGTGCCCTTCTTTGTTTACTTATTAGCCTCTGCAGTGACGGCAATTGCTGCCTTCTTTTGCTTTCCTTGTTCTGTTTTTTTTTTTGTCAAACTTTCCTTGTTCTGTTCAATACAGAAAGAATTGGCTGATAATCTTAAAGAAATCCAATTGCAGATAGGGTCTATATTCGAGTACGTCAACCAGAGGCCTGATCTTGGAGTTTTGAATTCAGACAGCATCTTTTATGCCCCGTTGCCTGGCTTCTTCGCTTTCACTGGCATCTCCCGACTTCGGTAAGTTTTGAAGTTCTAGAAAGTTGTGGATTCTTTGTGGAATATGGTTTTGTCTAGATAGGTCTAAAGGTCGTGTTTCTTCCCGTCAGTTTTGCAAGGTACAGAATGTTAATTTGTAAATGATGATTTATGTGCAAACTTCATGCTATCGTCACAGAATTTCATTCGTACTTGATGGTATTGTCCGAGAAACTCGAAGCAGGTTCATATTAGCATTAGAAAACTTAGCATTTAGCTCCCCGTCCCTAGGATGACTAACCAGTCCAATGGTCTTGGTGAGAGTTTCATATGTATCTGATGAACCTATTATTGTTTGCTAACAACATCACCTAGAGGGGTTGAATAGGTGAATATAAAATAAAATAATGCGAAAATAAAAACTTCAAGTTTGATATGAGCGAATGTAGGGAACAGAATTGTGCAGTAATTCTATCAGTAAATAGACGCGAGTAGAGAATAGAAGACAATACACAACAGATTATAGTGGTTCGGCTTTTGGTAAAGCCTATGTCCACCCTTCTATACTATCAGCCTACTGGCTGGATTCCACTAAGTAATCAAATGAGAGTTTACTAAAAGATGTGATGACTCAAATACAAATACTTCCAACAGAAGCGAGTGCTGCTTCTACCAAAGCAATCCCACTCTACACACTTGACCATGTATTACATCTCTCACAAGATCTCACTTAAGCTCGAGTAGACAATATAGAATAAGCGTAGCTCTCTTGAAATATGGATGATGATCTCTTGATATCTTTTTGCTCCTCTTCGAACCTTGTGCTCCTTATATACTCCTCGTCTTCCAAGCTTCTCGCTGGACAACCACACCAAGGATCAATCTCCAAAACTAGTCGTTTGTTGATTGTCGAACAAGGATCACGTAGTAAGAGGAATCAGAGATTTGAGAGGATTTGCTCGCCCATACAATCAAATCCTTAGACCATAAATCAAGCTTCTAACAAAAGAAATTATCTACGGGGTAATTGCCAATCAATCAAGAGTCCTCATATAGAAAGTTATGAAAAGATCTTTGTGATTTGTTGGACAATCAATATAACTTAAGAACGAAATACCAAACCAGATTATTGACACTTAGTGAGGAATATTTTTCTGATAGTCAAATAAGAATAAGATTATAACAACAATGAGGAACAATTAAAGATCAAAATATATCTCGCCATAGATACCTCGTATGAGTCTGCCTTTGTCCATGGATCCTGCTTTTATCAGAATAAAACCGTTAAAAGGCATAAAGATATTTGTAAAACATCCTCAAAGTGTATATATAAAGTCATTTCACCAAAGTATCGAAGTTTTGTTTCCTTCGAAATCAAATATAATTTCTCAACACCTGTATGGAACCAAAATGACTTATTTGTGATTCAGTTTGCATCTTTTCCAGGTCTAACAGTATGGCTTCACACATGGCAGAGAAAGCACACCTAGCACTTTTTCTTTACCCGCTCTCCTGAGAGGCTGATGGCTAATTTTCAATATGAAGAATGAAAGACTGCTAGACGAAATATGACTATATGAGTCTAGTTTGATTAATGGCAAAACAAAATCGCACAACCAATTGTTCTAGAAGATCGAGTTTATAATAGAATCAATGCGATTTACGTCTTGTACTCTTCTGCACTATCTACGCAGAAGAGACGAACAGTTCGATTGAATGAAGACGCTTGTAATATTATAATCACTAAAACTTTCTGGATTGGATGGGATACGACAGGGAAAAGACAAATGTATATCAGGAACTTGGGTAAATGGTTCCAAGAAAGCATGGCAAGGTGGTTGTCATTGAATTTCCCTGCAGCAAGAAATTCAATATAAACTGCCTCAAAGTCTGCATTTCTATATTGAACATTGACCATACCTCCACGACTCTGTTTGTCAGCCGTGTGCTTAAAGTTTGTGACTGGTGTGGACCTACAGCTGATGACTTCGTCGAAATACATAATTTCAAGCATATGTTTAGAAGGGAATGGAGGCTCGAGCATCCGAAAAACATACTCGCTAAGAATCTGAAAATAGTCTGCAAACGAAATTCATGGAGGAGAATGGAGAGAAGAGTCCTGCCCCGGCTTTACCCGTGCTCCAAAGACTAGACCGCCTCGGCCATATGGTAACAGGAACAGATTGTCTCCATTCATTTGCCATTCTAATCATTAATGGAAAGTGATTGAACTTGTGGAACTGATAGAAGGTCTTAGCAAATCTTTTTATTCTCTGATGTTTTAAGTTTCTAAGCACAATGCCTTGATGAAACAGCTACAGGTTCTGGAGGAGAGGCAGAGCTTATCAGAGAGACATTCTTCAGGCCTGGTCGCGGAGAAAATCATAGCAAAAGAACAGGATCATTGCAAGACGATACCATCTGCACTAGAGGAAGCTCATCACAAAGGGACATTGATGGATCGAGTGGCGATGCTTGAGGACCAAGTCTTACAGGTTCTTCCACAAATGACTTTTAAGTTCATGCCCTAATTCTTGCTCCTGAGTTAATTTTCCTAGCCCTATTGATTTTTTTTTTTTTTTGTTGCCCCAATCTGATTTGAAAAGCCAATTTTGTTTAAAGAGCTAATAGCTGATTGTAGCACTTCTTTGGACATAGTTGAGCCTAGAGATTGAAGTCGTAAACATTTCAAAGTCAAGCTATTCTGTCGTCTCGACAACAACTGAAAATGTCAATCAGTGCACTTCGGTAGTGGCCATGGTTGCCACAGAGAGAGCGGATTCGAAGGAACACCGACGAGAGAACCCGCATCCTCTCTCAACACAAGTGAGCTGCAGATACCATAGTAACATTAGTCCTATGTCTTCATCAATTTGACTTGGCAATTTTGACATTATACTGAGAGACAGCTCGGCAATAATGTTGACTAATTGCAGGAAAAGGACTGTGCAGATGAAGAAGCATGCGTTGAAAAGACAAAAACAGCAGGAAGCCACAAAGGCAAGAGGCGGTCAATGCTGAGGAGAAATAAGTGGCTTTGTGTGGTGGTCTAGACTGGGATGTTGTTTCTCTCTTTCGGCAAACTCTTCTGCATTCTGAAAGTTGAACATCTATTCATATGCCCTGTTCTTCGTTTCCTGGGTATACTGAATAAGGACACTTTCAACAGTGCAGTCCCTTTTGCCTTCTGCTCTTCAAACTCATGGCTACATTTTAACATTTGTAGTTTAGCTGCATTTGCAATAACCATTTATGCCCCTTTTTTCTTTGTATGAATTCCCAGTGAGCAAGGTAGAAGAGACAGATAGCATAAAAAAACTTGGCTCAGGAACTGCGCCGATCGCCGACTGGTCAATCTGTTTGACAGGGTGGCCAACCTCTCCCTGAATGGGAGCTTTTCTCTCCCTTCCATGGGAGCTTCCTCTCTCGATTTCAATCTAAGAATTTTTTCCAACCTATCTTTTGGGCCTCTGTCCTCCATCATTTCCACCACCCCTTCGACTCTGTGTTCCCACTTTCTTCACAACACACAGCTATAGCATTTCCTATCAGGACAACAGAATAGCTTGACTATGAAATGTTCCTGACTTGAATCTCTAGGCTCAACTATGTCCAAAGAAGAGTTATAATCAGCTATTAGCTCTTTCAACAATATTGACTTTTCAAATCGGATAAAGGATAGGAAAAATAACTCGGGAGCGGGAATTATTGCGTGAACTTTAAAATTCATTTGTGGAAGAACCTGAAGACTCGGTCCTCAAGCATTGCCACTCGATCCATCAATGTCCCTTTGTGATGAGCTTCCCCTAGTGCAGATGATATGGTCTTGCAATGATCTTGTTCTTTTGCTCTGATTTTCTCCACGACCAGGCCTCAAGGATATCTTGCTGATAAGCTCTGCCTCTCCTCCAGAACGTGTAGCTGTTTCATCAAGGCATTGTGCTTAGAAACTTAAAATATCAGATAGTAAAAGAATTTGCTAAGACCTTCTATCAGGTCTACAAGTTCAATCATTTTCTATTAATGATTATAATGGAAAATGAATGGAGACAAATATCTGTTCCAGTTACCAAATGGCCAAGGCGGTCTAGTCTTTGGAGCACGGCTAAGCCAGGGCAGGACTCCTCTCCTTCTTCCTCCTCCATGAATTTTGTTTGCAGACTATTTTAGATTCTTGGCGAGTATGTTGCTCAGATGCTCGAGCCTCCATTCCCTTCTAAACATCTGCTTGAAATTATGTATTACGATGAAGTCACCAACTGTAGGTCCAAGGACTCACCAGTTACAAACTTTTATTGAATTTCTTGCTGCAGGGAAATTAAATGATAACCACCTTGCCATGCTTTCTTGGAACCATTTACACAAGTTCCTGATATACATTTGTGTCTTCCCTGTCATATCCCATCCAGAAAGTTTTGTTGCTTATAAGATCACAAGCTTCTTCATTCAATCGATCTGCAAGCGTCTTCATTCAATCCAACTGTCCGTGTCTTCTACGTAGATAGTGTAGAAGAGTACAAGACACGAGGCAAAGCTAAGATTAAATATCAAAAGCAGAGAATCAGAAGTGTAAGAGGATGAAATTTCATTTCTTCAATTTTTTGACAAAGTTCTGGCTATCTTTGAATTCTTCATTCTTGCTCTTGCAAAGTTATTCAATTTTATATAGCATGGGAAGCTACAATTTTAAGTGGATGACTTTTTACCCAGGCAAGAGAGTTGAAGTTTCTAGCTAGTCCCAGAATTATAAAATACTCCACCAATCTCCTGAAAATTGAATATAAGAGTTTAGTGACAAGGGTTCCTTTTAGCTACAAACCTTCTCTTGAGTGTTGAACGTTTGGTCCAGACTTTGAGCACAGACAAAGGAAGTGATGATGCCCTCATTTGGTAGGTTCAAACTATTCCTAGCTACGCATGTTCAGCCCCACGTTATCTCTTGAAGCATGTTTTTTTGCAAACGAAACTCTGGAACCATTAGCTTAATTTCAACCCAATTTAGCCTTTCTGCTCTTGCACAAGAATCACTGGTGGTTCACTTGTACACAAAAGGCCAGGGCAAATAGTTACCAGAAGCAAGAAGCTGAGGGCTCAACACTAGTATCAAGTATCAACAAGTTTAGGGGGGAAAAGACGAGATCGGCTTCTGGTCATTGTTTGAAGTGGCTTCAATGCCGGTTCTGCAAGTTCTCATCATTTGTGTGATGGGAGCTTTTATGGCGACTGGTCGTTGCAATCTTCTCCTGCAGATACTAGGAAGGCCCTGAACAGGGTAAAAAGCTGAAAAAACCAGGTATAAACTAGCATAGATGGTGTTTGTTTTAGCAGTTGGAAGAGTTGAGCGGTAACTCTGTGTTCTAATAGTGTGAAATGTTTCATTGTTGGCTAATTTTTCTGCTGAATGCGGATAGTTGAAGGGAACCAATCCCATTACATACGCAGCGGAATTACACGGAATTAACAAGCCCGGAAACTTACTTGAATCACTGATCGGAGAAGTACATTATAGAACGAACGCACCTCGATTGTTCACAGATTAAATGTCCACAATGCAGCGAGAGAGTCCAGTCACCCGTTTGACGATGGGGAGAGTTCGTCGTCGTTTTTCTTATCATTTTTCTACTCCATGTTATGTACTTTTAGAACGTAAGAGAAAACTGACAATATAGAAGGAAAAGACGTCTGTTGAAAAAAACGTGACTTTATCACGTTTGAAATCAATAACTGCCTTTGGCAGTTATCCAATGTGGTAAAGGATTGTGGTGCTTTACATGGGCGGACCACGGTACTCCCATACACCCTCGTTTTCCAACATCTCTCACTCGCCCATGAAGGGCTATCCATAACTCTTATTTACCCACGAAAGGTCAACAACTCCCACTTGCCCACGAAGGGTTAAACATAACTTTCTCTTTTCTCTGCAAAGTTCATATCAACAAATAATCCGTGCGACCAGCATACTACGAGAGCTCATTGCCATACATCTGTTAGGAGTATATAGCAGCTCAAAATGGGCATATTAACTCAGAGTAGATCCAGTATGCAGTACCCTAGATCAATTAGCCACATTTACATCATATCTCTCTTGATCTCTTTAAGCATTTCATATGCATTGTATTCACAATCATGATTAAACTCAAATAATCATAATTGGTCGATCTGTGAATATAAAGATAGAATGTGACATTAAAACAAATTGATCTTCCTCTTCCCTTAAACCTCTCAGGTTTAGTTCAGCTCGCTTTTCTAGAAATGTCCCATTAGATTGAATCAATCTCATGACCATTGGCAACACTCTAAGATAGCGAACGCTGAATAGAAATCTTGAGAATAAGTAAGAGTCGTGAGAGGACAAATTAGAGGAACTTTTACCCTCAAGAGTCTCACACGGCTTGAAAGTTGAGATCAAAACTTCCGCCAACTCTTATTGGTCGTCTCATGCATACGTAGTATGAAATACATATTACGGCATGATAGTTCAGACATACCCAATGTCTAACTTGAGTTCACAAATCTACTCTTTGAAAGAATCCATCAGAACTCACATTTGGCATTAAGACAGATAAAACGAAATATGTGGGCTATTTCACTTTCGGACATAATAAATAATATGTCCTCATCTTAACACTTTGTTAAGGCGGCATCTATACTTTAAGCTCGAGCTCTCAATTATCACCTAGATAATGAGCTTAAAATTGTCTCATCTCTATTTATCACATAGTAAATAAATGTGATTACCCGTGTGAGTGGGCTAATCTCTTATCTGTCCGACATACCTTCTCAACATAATGCACTAAGCATTAATATGCATAAATATCGAACAAACTCAAGCATTAATAATAATGGAACATATCATTAACTGTTAACTTTGGGAAAAATAAATATCCAGTATTTCAACTTCTACGCAATCCTAGAGATTTCAATAGATGGAACTAATCCCTTTGTCAACACATGACCAAGGAAAACATCTCTAGGAATTGACTTCGTTATAAGATCTGCTATCATTCTATGCGTAGATATGTACCGTATGTTCACATCTTTTCGTACAACCATGTCTTTCACAAAATCATACTTCGTGTCTATATGTTTCGTCTTGCAGTGGATCCTTAGTGTAAGCTCTTGCTGCTTGGCTATCACAATTAATCAATAATTGAACCTACAACATCCTTAGCAACACCTCATTAATCCAAACATCTCTTAAGACAAACACCCTCTCGTACTACTGCTGATAATGCCACAAATTCGGCTTTGATTGTGGATAAGGCTATACACGTTTGTTTCTTACTACTCCATGATATGGCGCCATTGTTAAGTAAGAATGCAAATCTAGAGGTAGAATTTTTCTCATCTAAACCTCCTCCTCAGTCAACATCAGTATAGCCTTCAAGGCGCAGATCTTTACCTTGATTACTCAGCGAATAATCAGCAGTACCATTCAAATACGTCAGGATTTTATTGACGGCAGTCCAAAGTGCTTGACCTGGATTGGATTGGTATCTACTCACCATTCCAACTACATAACAAATATCAGGTTTTGTATACACCATAGCATACATTAAGTTTCCAACAGCACTAGCATATGGAACACCTTGCATTCGTTCTTTTTCTTGTGAAGTCTCAGGACACATTCTACGGCTCAACCCTTCACTTCTTGCAATAGGAGTATCTTTGGGTTTACAGTCTTGCATACGAAATCATTCAAGAACTTTATCAATATAAGTCTCTTGCGAAAGAGATCACAATCTCTTTGAACAATATCTTGAAATCTTAACTCCAAGAATATATGCAGATTTACCCATATCTTTTATCTCAAAATTGGAACATAACCAATTATTGACTGTATCAACAAACTCCATATATCTTTCGGCAATTAGTATATCATCAACATATAATGATAAGATCACAAATTGATCTTTGGATCTTTTGATATATACACAATGATCTTCATCAATCATTACAAAAACATATGCCACTATGACATTATGAAAAACGTATATACCATTGTCTCGAAAACTGCTTAAGACCATATATCGATCCTAAAAGTTGACATACCTTTTGTTCTTGGCTTTCTGTAGCAAACCCAACGGTTTGTTTCATATAATTTTCTTCTTTTAATTCTCCATTGAGAATTGCAGTCTTTACATCAATTTGATGTAATTCAAGATCCATATTAGCCACTATTGCCAGAATAAGACGAATTGAAATAAATCTCACCATAGGAGAAAAACCTCTTCATAATCAATTCCTTCTTGTTGAATATACCCTTTCACCACAAGGCCAGCCTTATATCTCTCAATCGAGCCATCAGCTTTACGCTTTATTTTGAGAACCCACTCGTTCCCAATGGCTTTGTATCCGTTTAGAAGATCAACCAGTTCTCAAACTTGGTTTGATCTCATTGACTCCATCTCTTTTTCCATTGCTTGTATCCAAGTTTTCTTATCGGGGCAAGTCGGAGCCTCATTTACATTCCTTGGCTCATTCTCTTCTTGTGGAGCGACCATGAAAGCTTTACCTTCAATGTCTAAACGTCGACAAGTCGACGGAGAACGATTTTGCGACTTGTTCGCCAAATTTGAGATTATACACTTAGTACGTCAATCTCCATTACGCTCCTACTCGGATTAGATAGCGACTACATCTTCACATCAAGTGGTTGCAATCGAGACTGATTCGAAACAAATTCCCCACTTCTCACATTGCTCCCACTTGGATGATATGCCTCAATAAAGTCATTATCACTATCCAAGGTTTTAAACAAAGAATAGTCTTCACCTATCTCGCCCTTTTTCTAAAATTCATTCACTAAGAATGTGACATCTAGTGATTCGAATTCAGTTACACTATCTGCTTTCTTGCTCACCTATAAACACATACCCTTTCGAGTGCTCTTAGTATCTCATGAAGATACTCGTTTTTGCCTCTAGGGCCCAATTTCTCATACTTGTGGGAAGACTCGTGTGTATAAGTAGCACATTCTCAAGGTCTAAGAAAACTCAAATCTTATTTTCGACCTGTCCACAACTCATATGGAGTGAAGGTAACTGATTTAGAAGGCATACGGTTAAATATCTAGACAGCATTCAACAAATCTTCACCCCAAAAGGTGATAGGCAAATTAGCATGTGCCATCATAGACTTAACCATTTTCATTGAGACATATTTCTTCTCTCTACAACTCCATTCTGTTGAGGAATCAATGGAATAATCAACTTTTTTTATTCCATTTTCATCACATAAACATCTGAACTGATCAGATAGATTTTCTTCGACCTCGATCAGATCTTTTTTTTTTTTTTTGATTTTGTAAAAGCTCAAAAATTTCTCAAAGCAACTCATGCTTCAGATTTATGAGAAATAAAAAATAACATGTCCGAATCGATTGTAATCATCTATAAATGTGATGAAATAAACAGCATCATGCCTTGCTTTCACATTCATTGAACCACATATGTCCGAATGGATCAACTGCAAAGAAAACTCAGCTCTTGTTCCTTTTCCAAATAGTTTCCTCGTTGTTTTTCCCGCCTGGCAATGCTCGCAAATAGGCAAATTGAATTTTTTTTTTAATATTACCACATAAGCCCTCTTTGGCTTTATCTAAACATTCGCTATTGGCCAATATGACCTAGCTTAGCATGCCATATATTCACATCATTACAGAAGTTGTAAATAGGGAATAACTAACATTCACACTATTGTACTCAACAATCAGCATAATAAAACCATCCAGAAAATATCCAGAACCACAATAACTTGTTCCCAATGACAAGTTATCACCATCGTTATGAAAGTTTAAACTAAAATCAACTTTAGCCAATACTAATACATAAACTAAATTCCGTCGAGTTTCTGGAGCATATAACACATTATGTAGGAACATGGTGCGACCACCGTGCATATTCAATTGGCAGGTGCCAATCCCTTTGACTTCCACTCAGGAATTGTTTCCCACATATATCTACTATGCTCCATGTGGAATTTCGTCGAAATTCTACAAAGGCATTTATGTCCTTTACTATATGGTCTGTGGCTCCTGGGTCTACAGTCCACAAAGGATGAGGTTCAGTTACAAAAATTGAACTGGAGACATAAGTAACACTCTAAAGTGTACAAAGGGTTTCTAACTTCTTTGACTCACCACAGTTGCGAGCAAAGTGACCCTTTTTGCCACAATTAAAACACTTCACTTACGAAATGTTATTCTTGAAAGGACACTTTCCTTTCTCATGTCTGTTAAACTTCAGTTTCTTTCTTGAAGAATTCGTTCCCTTGCCCTTCCACTTCTTGAACCCACCTTGATGCTTACGCTTGGAGTCCGAAGCTCCATGTGAACTAGAACCAACATAACAAATGTCAGTTATTGGTTTAGCCGCCAGAAGGCGATCCACCTCTAGTTCAAGACGGCGCAAAGTATCCTCAAAAGTCTTTACTTTTCATTGTGGATTAAGTGGATTTTTGATATGCACATAGCTATGAGGCAAAGAATGGATTACTGCTTGCATTTACTGCTCCTTAGTCAAAATATGGCCTGCATCTTATAATTCACTTATCATGTTTGACATACTTCTCAAAATGTTGTTTTATATTTTGCCCATATGGCATCATATAAGTGTCAAACTTTATAGTGATCTATCTCAACTTGGTGACCAATATCTAACCAAACTTAGTTTTTAATGCTTCCCACTTGACTTTGGCATTTTCATAAATGCCTGAACTTATGCATAAAACGATTTTCCATGCTACTCAGCAACATAATGAGAGCAACAAAGTTCATCTTTCTCCATGCAGCAAATGCCTCTTTATACTTTCTATGATGTGCAGTATTTCCATCTTCAGGTTCTTCTATAACTAGGTTAAGAGCTTTTCTAGTGCTTTTTGCTCTTCTAGCACATACTGAATTTTCATATTCCAATTTTCATAATTTTCGCCGTTCAAATTCTCTCCTTTGTTAAGCTCAGCTACAATATTCTAAGAAGCTATGGCCATTGTATCTGAACACGAAGTTCTATAGACATGTATTCACGAACTATTAATGCCTAACATTTATGCATCTATTTTACACTAACTAATTACATTAATGAATAATTTCACATAAGGTCTCAAATTCGAAAGTTCACTATGTTCCCAATCATCGTCTAAGAATCTTCGCTTGAAATTATCATTAACATAATCATTTATGTAAAATTGAGTTCATTAAAGTTACTAAAACTTTATCGAACTCCCCACTCGAATAAAGATCATAAATCATTCAATGATCCCTATATCTTGTAATCATAACATGGCATGGCATGATTTGAATTAATACACAAATAATTCACGCATCAAATCATACTCTAATTTCATAATACAAGATATAAATAGCAAGTACTCTAAACTTTATACATGCTATCAGCAACCATGCTCTACTCAATTTGCATGTGATTATGTACATGTAAGTCATCCTCTATATTTACAAAAAAGTATAGAAAAAAAAATACTCGAAAAACGCCCCAAAATATGTGTATCATGGGTTTGATACGTATTTTCATAATTTTAAATACATCAAACCTATCCAAATAATATATCAAATTGAAGATAATTTCGAGACGAACATAACAGTATCTCGTACGCCCAAAACGGAGCGTGGACGCGCCTCCATACGCCGGTCAAAGTTTCGGCGCGTTTGGTCAATGGAGGCCAAAATGCAATTTTTTTTTTAAAAAATTCGAGGACCAAAACTGCAATTTTCAACAAATTTAGAGAAAAATTGAAATTTCCAAAAATTTGAGGGACCAAATTGCAATTTTCTGAAAAATCAAGGACCAAAATGAAATTTTTCGAAAGTTTGAGGACCAAATTGCAATTTTCAGAAAGTTCGAGGACCACATTGCAATTTTCAGAAAGCTCGAGGACCACATTGCAATTTTCAGAAAGCTCGGGGGCAAAAACGTAATTCTCCCGGTCAGCGGTCAACGGGAATAGTCAACAATCAACGATTGACCCAGTCAACGGGTCGGTACCGGGTCGGGTCATGGGCCGGGCCGGGTTCTCGGGCTGGTTAGTGCCTGCTGACGTCATCGTGACGTCATCTGCTGACGTCATCAGGCCACGTTCGCGACGGTTCCCGCATGTACAGCTCAGGTGGCGCGTCGCGCTGACGTCAGCCATGCGGGCGACGGTTCGCCCACGTGCAGTGCACGTGGTGCGTGGCTCCCAGCCGCACCGGTCCCGTCGGAGAGTGGCGACGCGTGAGCCTCCGTCCGGCATCCTCCGTCGACGATCCACCCATCAAAACTCTCGTCTCGTCGATACGAGTCTGATGGTATGCTTATAATAAGTTTTGACCGAAGTGAAACACGCTTAAAGGCGATGTTTCGCCTCTGTTCCGAAGGCCCGGTACCGCCGTGGCACGTGCGGCGCGTGCGGGCACTCCCGACGTCGTCTCGCGATGGACGACCACTCCAAATCTTCGTCTCGCTGAGCCCGTTCTTGAATGTGTTCAAAAAAAAATTTGGTTGAGAAGAACAGAATCGACTCCCAATGAACAGTGGCGACGAAAAACGGGTTTTACGCATTAAAACGATTACAAAACATCACTTGATCAGGAAACAAGAATCGATGGCTCTGATACCAATGAAAGGAACCAATCCCATTACATACGCAACGGAATTACACGGAATTAACAAGCCTGGAAACTTACTTAAATCACTGATCGGAGAAGTACATTACAGAACGAACGCACCTCGATTTTTCACATATTAAATGTCCACAATGCAGCGAGAGAGTCCAATCACCCATTTGACGATGGGGAGAGTTCGTCGTCGTTTTTCATGTCGTTTTTTTATTCCATGTTCTGTACTTTTAGAACGTAAGAGAAAACTGACAATATAGAGGGAAAAGACATCTGTTGAAAAAACGTGACTTTATCACGTTTGAAATCAATAACTGCCTTTGGCAGTTATCCAATATGGTAAAGGGTTGTGGTGCTCTACATGGGCGGACCACGATACTCCCATATACCCTCGTTTTCCAACAATAGTTTTCATCACCTTCACACCCTCGCTAATTTTCGCCAACCTGACCAAGACATTTACTCTTCAGGATATAATCTCATGGTTAGGCAATTTTGCATACTAGCAAATTATGTCCTCATTCCATTACTATAAAGTAGAAGGTGCATATTGGATTTTGTTTTGTCATAGTTTGTTGAGCCATTTGTGGAGCCTATAAAGTCCTCGATCTATTCGGTCTTTTAACTGTTCTGAACTGTTCGAATTTTGTTGCAAGGTGGTTTATGCCCATTAACATTGGAATTTCCTTCCTCCTTGGAGGGGTTCTTGGATGGATACTCGTAAAAGTATTGAAAGCGATGACTCACCTAGAGGGTCTGATCATTGCCGCTTGTTCAACAGGTATTCCTGTCTTAAGAAATATGATGACCCGTTTCCTTGGCATCCTCATTTCACATGAATTGAAAGACAAATCGGGTTGTTATTGTTTACTTAACTAATTTCCGTTAGAAAACTTGGGAAATCTACCTCTCATTATAATCCCGGCGGTCTGTGATGAGGGCAGTAGCCCGTTTGGCGACTGGAATGCTTGCCGCTCCGCTGGACTCTCATACCCATCTTTCTTGATGGCGGTATGTTCCCTTCCTTGTATGTTTAATTCATTTGTCAAATGAAAATTGGCTTCTCAGTAAAAGCAAATCAGGGATGTGTAGTAGATGCGTGCTTTCATTGTCCGCCGTTTTCGACGTGATCAAATGATGCCTCGAATTCATGTTTCTGGTTTTAGCTGCATTGAGTCTATAATGCTCCAGTGTGCTATCTGACTCGAGTGTACTTTCTTCTCTGGTGTCAAAGCAGCTTGGTGGTTTCTACATCTGGACTTACAATTACCAACTGATCCGAACATTGTCTATGAAGTATAAAGCACTTCAAGCAGCCAAGGAGGCCTCAAAGGCACCTAACAATTATCCAAATGCCTGTTCAGAAACACGTCTTCTCTAGGAAAAAGATGGAGAACAACAAACCGTTGTTGGTGTGCAATGGACAAGGCTAGTGAAGATGCAGAAAAACAACCTGTGAGACTCATTCTTTTCTTTCCCATTCGACTTGCGGCACAAGAAAAGTTAGAGAACCTCTTCAACATGTGCTGGATTAGCTAATGTCGCCTCCTGCACCTACTGCAGTGAGTTTCATCAATAGTCTCCAGCATTATGCTCAAAGCATAAGGTTTTCTATTTAAAGGACATTAAGTGACAATTTTCTCTTTTACTCGACTTCACATTCGCGCAACAAGAGTAGAGCACAGTGCACATTCTCCTGAACAATTCCGAAAAATCGAATGCCTAGTGCGTCTTAATGATGTGGCCTGACAAAATTTGATACCTGCCATGAGGTTTATTTGTCGAAATCCATTTGGCAGGTCGACGAGGCGCACTACATGTTTGTCGAAGCCTTAAGAGACCTCTTCAAAAGACATAAGGCACGGGTCGGCCATGCCGATCTTGAGCTGAAAACTCTCTGAACATAGCTCCGATTCATTGTCATTAACCGGAGGCCTTGTGTACATATGTCTTGATGTAAAGGCATTTTAGCTAAATAGCTCTTATACACCAACCTCATAGAAGGGTGGACACAAAAGTGAGTACTGATGTTAACTTGGCTTTGTAAGACAAATTATGCGCAGACTTACTCACAATTTGATATCTTTTTTAAAGATTTATCCATAATCATAACTCGCATTTTACCCGGTTGATGAAATGAGTGAGAACTTCTATAGATCCAACACTTGCTCTCTTTTCCCCTAGAAGGATTTGGTATTTACTTAGAAACCATATTCTCTCCATTTGAAAAATTATATACATGCTTTGCAATGATTTTTTTTAAGTATTTGAACCATTAGTTACAGAAGTAAGTACATTGAAAATAGTAATTTTTCGCTAGCTAAAAAACATTCCATAGGTCTCGACGATTTATCACGATTCCAACCCCATCACATCCCTAAGCTCTCAAATGGCCATACTCGTGTCGCCGAACATATTGATAGAACTAAATAAGATATCTTAAGAAAAAAAAATATGATTAAATTTGAAAGAGAGGTTTCGTTAAAAAATTAGATGAAAAAAATACATTTACCTCTTAAAATTCGTGCGAATTGCACATGCTAGCGGAAAAAAAAAACACAAAGGATTAATGACCGAAACAACGTAAAAGTTCAGGAATTGAAAGTTTGAGGTGAAAAATGTGTATCATCCCTATAGTTTTGGAGAGATTTTGGATACTTTCTTTAAGAGATTATATCGATATTGGTTGGCAATTGATGAAAATTACAGCCTTGGTCGGTCTCGAACCTCACACATCAACCCCAACGACATCGTCGCAGGCACGCTTCCCTTCGCAGACAAAAACGTTGACGAACATTGCCGAAGCTTCGATTTTTTACGCCGCCCAGTTGAGGGGCAGACTCGAACTCACAGGCGCAAGCCACTTGCGGTAACCGGGTCCTTCGGTTTTACCCAGTTATCGACTATCATCCCAAAAAAGAGAAAAATTTCATCATCCCCATTGAAACAATTCATTCTTTAGTTGTTTTCAGCAACATGTCACCTGCAATCTCTGTAGAGTGACCACGTGAGAGACTTCCAGTAGAGTGCGGAGGTGGGAAATCCCAAAAAACCACAGGTGTTCCCAAGAAAAGGATGCTGGTGATGGTGGTGGGGAAAATCATGATTTGCCCTTTCTTGTGAAAAAGCAGAAAGAACTCTTTCTTGGGACTTTTTTTCTTTCTGGGTTGAAATTCTGCGAATCCCCAGTAGCAGATCGATTCATCGCAGTTGCAGGTAATAGAAAAGCGGAATTTTTTTTGACTTTTTTGGTGGGTTTTGGTTCATTTCGGGAGGGATGGGTGTGGGGAGCAAGGTTGATGAAGATCATCTGAAGAAGCTGAGAGTGTTCAATGGAAGAGAGGAGTTTCCGTCATCCAATATATGGCACACTATGGTGGCTTTAGGGATTTGGTTGGGTGCTATTCACTTCGTCGCCCTACTGGTCCTCTTCTCTCTCCTCTTCCTTTCTCCCTCCAAAGCCCTTCTGTGAGCTCTCTCTGCTCTTTGCTCTTTCCTTAATTTTGTTTTTGCCTTTTGGGGTCAAAAGTTTGCTTGTGCATCGTTAATAGCTGTTCGGTTTTTTGACTGATCAGGGTTTTTGGGTTGCTCGTGATATTTATGTTCCTTCCAATTAATGATAGAAGCAGATTAGGCAGAAAGTTGTCGAGGTACTCTTACCTTCTTATCTCCTTTTCCTCTCCTTTTGGTCTTGTTTCTCCGAGCTGATGAACTGATTTTCTGAGTAATTTGGTATTGAGTTGTGTAGAATGTGATTGATTTGGGGATGGTGGGTTTGGTCTTCAGGTACATATGTAAACATGCTTGCAGTTATTTCCCTGTTACTCTGCACGTGGAGGATACAGAAGCCTTTGATCCTAGTCGCGCCTATGGTCAGTCCCTCGCGTTCTTCTTGTTCTTCCAGTTGATTTAATAAAGATAGCCTGGGGTGAAAAGGTTCCATGAATATCGTATCAATGCCGAAGATTTACGGTTAATGGGTAATCAAAGGTCAATTTAAATTAATGGATAGTTGTTACTCAGTGTAGCCATGTAAAGTAGGCAGATGGACTTACTCTGCTAGAGTTACAGTTGCTTTTCAATGATAAGGGATTTGCCATGACACTTCTAATCGGGGAAAGATGAGCATTGGTTGTTTAAGTTGTGATAGTTCCGGTATGGATCAATGAAGCGACGGCATGGAATACCGCGGGATCAGATTGTTTTGTGTTCTTTGCATTCCTTTGAGTTGTGATAGCATTTCTCTTGATCAAATTGTTCTGTCTTGCGGGTGTTGATTGAGATGCAAGAGAGAACAGGATCGATTCCTCAGTGTTTATGTCCAATTTAATCTGCATTGGAAATATACAATAAAACGTTATTTGAAGAGCAGGCTGATGATGCCACTTTTTGTATTTCTGGGCTTCTGATTAGCCTTTGAACTGTGAAGAGCAGGCTGCTAATGCCCAAGTTTTTCTTCTTCTGGACTTCTTATTGGCCTAAGAACCTTTGAGATGTTTTTTGTCTCGTATGCTCGAATTAACTATTCAAATATATGTGCATGCAGTTTTTGGATATGAACCACATTCAGTACTTCCAATTGGTGTTGTTGCGCTTGCTGATCTTACTGGTTTCATGCCTCTCCCGAAAATTAAAGTTCTTGCTAGTAGTGCAGTAAGATTTTTCCCCTTAGCCATTGCACTCCTTATGCGTTTTATGGAGCCTTTACTTTTCTGTCTAATAATGTAGTTGGGAAAACTCCGTAGGTGTTTTACACTCCATTTCTGAGACATATATGGACGTGGTTGGGTCTCACGCCGGCAACTAAGACAAACTTCATTTCCCTCTTGGGTGCTGGCTACAGCTGTATCATTGTGCCCGGTGGTGTACAGGAGACCTTCCTCATGGAGCGTCATTCCGAGGTCTAACTCTCTGAGCTCCATCTTTTCTTGTCACAATTCAGCTCACTCTATCAGGCAACATGTTTTCACTGAATGTACACCTTTTTTGCCAATTTTTAGTGAGACCAAGGATGATTGTCTTTGTGGCATAATAAATAGCATTCATTAGTTCACTGCCTGGTATGCTGGATATAGTGTGCTTAGTAAAGCTGTTGTCTCTGGAGAAGTTGAAGGATACTTTAGTTGCACCCCCCTCCTGCGCCCTAAACATAGTCATTGCTCAATTTTGACAGTTCAAAAATATTTTTTGAACAAGAATATGGGGTAGTTATCAATTCTTGACTTGGGATTATGCAGTGATAAAGCAATAGTATGGAGGACTCATAAATGCAATAAGTCGTCAGCTCTATTCAACATTATTTTTCCACTTTCTCCTTTCTGTATTGGGAACTTATAAATGGTTCTTGAGTCCTCAATTGCACAAACAGCTTCCTTTTCCAGTGTAGAAAGAAGAAATAAGTGCAAATTTTTTGAATCAATTATATTAAACAACAGGATTCAGCCAACGATTTGTTAATCGTCCTTTTTTCTGTATATAATAGTCCAAATGGAAATTCTAACATGAGCAATCTTTTCCTTTTGTAGATTGCATTTATTAAATCAAGGAAAGGATTTGTGCGGATAGCCATGGAGATGGGCTGCCCCCTGGTTCCAGTTTTCTGCTTCGGTCAAGTAACTTCTGTCTTGGCCTTTCTTCTCCCCTCTTTTTACCGGGCCATACCCACAACTCGTTGTCTGATGCAGCGTGTTTGATTTAATAACTAAAGCTCAAATAGCTGTTTTGTCCTTGTCTTGCTACAGTCAAATGTCTACAAGTGGTGGAAGCCTGGTGGAAAGTTGTATCTGCAATTTTCTAGAGCAATTAAGTTCACCCCGGTTTTCTTCTGGGGAATCTTTGGGTACGTATGACTCTCTTTTCTGAATTAGGAAGATGAGATTGTGGGATTGTTGCTGATTTTCAATGAGTCACCCGTCTATAGTACTACTGAAATGCTCCCGCACATCCAGTAGTGTGTTACATGGTTTTCTCTTCACAGATCTTCTTTACCCTTCCAACATCCGATGCATGTGGTGGTCGGTAGACCCATTGAGTTTAAGAAAACCTCCAAACCCACCATTGAAGAGGTAAATTTTGCCGGTTTTTGTCTTCTGAATATATTTTGCTGCTTTTCTTTACCTGACTTCACATTTGCAAAACAAAAATGGAGCTCTGCACTCATTCTTCTGAACAATTCCCAAACTTGGATGCTTAAAGTGTCTTAATGTTGTGGCCTAACAAAAGTTGACACCTACCATGTGGTTTATACTGCTACTTATGATCTCAAATTCCATTTGGCAGGTCAACGAGGTGCACGGCGAGTTTGTCGAAGCATTCAGAGACCTTTTTGAAAGGCATAAGGCACGGGTTGGCCACGCCGATCTTGAGCTGAAAATTCTTTGAACATAGCTTCGATTCGTTTTCATTTACTGGAGACATTGTTTATATGTTTCAGTTAATTAGGACTAATGAAACTCTTAAGAGAGGGCAATTGGATTCACCATACATTCCAGCATCCCATGTCCCATTGAGGGTGGATAGTAAGGTCTGCATACAATGATGTTAGTCTTGTTCCTTCTCACTCTTTTGTGGCTTCCATTATGTACACAACCTTCACAATCGATTACAGTTCTACTTCAACACAGTTGTGGAGTTTGCTTCTGAAGATCCTTCCAACACTGACATCTAGTTGGCCTTAACATATCGGGGCATTCGAGGTGGCGCAAATAGTCTCTGAATTTTCCTTTGTTAGCCACCCTGCACTGTATTGCGCAGTCTCTAATTACGCAAAACTACAGCGGCGAAAGGAGATATTGCGCTGAAATTGAAGGGCCACAAAAATTTTAACCCACCCCTAAGTTTCCCATTAACCTAAATGATAAAGCAGTTAAATCTATTGGAGAGCAGGAAGAGTAACTAACCACATACAATGTTGTTCCAAACCGAACTTATGCTCCACAGAGGCAACTGTGACTTGCTTTCCATCAGGCAGACTACGTCATCCATCCCTTTGGATTACACAAGTTAGTGTTGCCTCAAATGATTTTTCCAAGAGCTATCTCCTCTGAAGCTTCCCTTGGGGTACTCGGAACAGGTTTACTACCTACTATTTAAGCCTACGGCTTGCTGACTGGTACATCCACGAGACAAACATAAATCTAATGCGAAGCGAACACAATCAGCTCGGCTCGTAGCATACACAGCACATATTGACCAATTTTTCATAATGCTGGTTCGCTTGCAAGCTTTTTGCACTAATGTATAAGAAAACTAAGGTCCTACCATACCATCCTAATTTTCAAACAAACCATGAGTATCATCAGTGCCAGCATAGAAGGATCAAACCAAGATGCACAAGCAATATCACTGCAAGCAGGGTTCTACCAAGATGCCAATTCAGGTTGATAAGCTGAATAAATATCGTTGCATCCCAATGCTGTCGCTAACAGGGAACGACCAAATATCCGGCTGCATAACTTGGCCATGCACAATTGACGCCAGGAAAAAGAATGATGATGAGTGTTATGGTCGATGCACAAAAGCAGGGACGCCTTATTTTCCACATTCGTCGCTGAATCAATCTCGAACATGAGGCAAAATGCATCCACCCTCCATGAAGAAAGTTAGCCGAAAGAAAGTCAAGCTACTAGCCACATGAAGATGGTTGACCAAACTGTTAGTGCAACCGAAGCCAAGGCATGCATCCACAGCATCACAATAGAACATTCGCTCTCACCTGCTCCAAACAACTGGGTCATCGTGCCTGCCGAAAAAGTAAGTTTATATCACTGATCCAATGCCGAAAACAATCCACCTGATCTCTATTAAAAGTATTGGTCAATTTGCTTGTTGAGAATTGCGAACTGACTATACCTATGTTCGTTGCCGGAGGAAGGGCATAGTGTAGAAGGAGAACAAACAGATATAGTGGATCTTCATGCACCAGACCAAAGTACAGCGCACCTTTCACGATGACAATCCCGACGATAGGAAGTAGGATGTACCGAACCACAACTCTGGCAATCAGAAATAGCTGAACGCCCGAACCCCTCAATCCTGAAACACCACCCAGACTTTTAAGTGTCCATTTTTGGGGTTAGGAACAAAAGACCATGCCAATCTAGGGAATTCAGTTTCACTTGCTCTTGATTACTGATGCTTACAACCAAAGCAGGGATATCCAAACGAGTCTTTTACACTATCGTACCTCTGAGAAGATTTCCTCCCATAATCAAGGTAACAGCAGGGATGCCTGCATCCCTGTAATAGTAGTGTCAGAATCAGGGAAGTGTCTGCAAGAGATGAGAGTACTTGCAACCATAAGCAACTAAACCACCGATCAGTCACCCCAGAAACTTGGACCAGAACTACTTCATTCACTCTTTTGAAGAAAATATTTCGATGTCCCGATTAAGAAAGTTACCACTTGAAAGTATTAGCATATTGCAGAAGTACCAAAATCAAGGTCGAAATCAAGGTTTTGGGTTAAACAAGTTAAGATGTGACAGGAATATTCTGCAGACTGCTACTCATACCGCCATACATGAAATTGAAAGCCTAAAGGTTACACTTGTTGCATGCCAAACAATCACCAAGCTAACAGGAAGAGGAAATGATCAAATAGTGAAGTATCCAGTAACCAATGGTTCGCTGGTGTCGGAAAGCTGGGAAATAAAGAAAAGAGAAGAGAAATAGTACAGTCAAATCTGACTTGGTTACATCTGCAAGCAAATATAGTCCAGGATAATTATGCGGTGAAAACCGGATAAAAACTCAAACTTTTATGGTAGCCGCGTGTGTAAGAGTCAATAGAGAGATGTTAAACAATACATCATTACATTCTGTGTTATGGTAGCATAGAATTAAACTGCATGACAAGCTAACAAAAATGAACTCGATACTTGTACCGACATGTTTGGAGCTTTTCATGCGTTTTTAGCTACAAAAGATTAGCTAGAAGCAAGAGCAATTACCCCAGTAAAGAAGCAGAGTCTTCTATGACTCTTAAGGGAGCGCCAGTACCAATCAGTAATCCTCTGATGTGTGGAACAATACCCACAATAAATCTGACAATCTACGACATGGTGAGAAATTAGATCAGCTCACTCACGACAAAATGAATTATTTAAGCGAGAAATTTTCTCGAATCAGTGGTCACACTGAATGTATACTATTAATCCATCTTGATGACAAGCTCCTCAATATTTCTAGTCATTTCCGGAAAAGAAGATACACCCTATCAACAATTCGGAGTAAGTTTACACATAGAATAGAAAAAGGGACAAAAAAGTAAATGCAGAGCAGAGACGGAGATTGCTGCTGCAATAGTTGATGGTACCAACAATGTCTGGAGATTGATATTCTTCGGGATCTTCGTTAAGCATTGCTTGATTTTGCCCCAAGTTGAGACCTGCCATGTAAATCTGAGAGTGATTAAATTGCTTGAGAACGTTATATCTATTGACTTGTCAAGATCCCCTCATGAGGAATAGCTCTCAAGATAAACAAAGCTTAACATATTATTTCAGAGTCAGTTTGAATTACCTGGCTATGTTTTACCAAAGGAAGCGTAAATTCATCCAAGTCACCGGTAGAGGTGCACTTTGTTGATGGAAGAAGTGCTTCAGGGCACTCTTGGAGAAACTTCTTCATACCTGTTGTAGATTCTGTATCTTTCACCGATACGTCTATGTTCTTGTCTTCTCTTGTTATACTACTTGCGGACACCAGCAAGATGTTAAAAACATAAGACCACACGTAAACAGCTCCCACCTGACATATAGGAAGACAATTCATTCATCAACTCAGAAGTGTGCCTGAAGTACACATGATTCTCAAGGGAAAAGAAAGAAGATACAAATAAAATTCAAAGAGTTCCTTGCTCACGCATGCATATGAGCACATGCTACATACTATAATGCAGTAGTGCACCATAGGTTTCTGCATCAGTACTATAGAAACGAGACATTAACAGTAAATTCAGACACAGGAGCGCATCCCTCCCCAGATTGTGCACATGAACCAGCTAATGATGCAAGGGTGTGGAAACTGTCATTGACAGATCGAAAAAATAAAATTCCACTACCCCATCTTTGTTACTCAACTAAGGCCTAATTGACTCCTCATCATGTAATCGGACGAGATGATGATAATGCAGATTTGAGGGCATTACAGAGTGAAGAGAATTTGATTAAATTACAGTGAAATTCAATGATTCCATCACTAGTGACAGCACATTAAGAACTTTTACATGTTCAAGATATCTTGCCAGCTGCGCAGCAACCAATATAAGGCCTGTCACATGCTGCAGTGCCCGAGTGACCTTTACAAGCATCCACCCTAGTGCACATCCAATGATAAATGTAAGGGAAAATTTCAAATAAGAGCCAAAAGTGCTCCCATTTTATCAAATAAGAGCCCGAAGTGAACTTTATTTCAAATAAGGGCCTGAAGTGGCACAACTTATTTCAAACAAGGGCCTGAAGTGGCCATGTAGTCTCAAAAATGGGCTCTCAAGGGCATTTTTGTCAATTATTATTTTGATTTTTGATTTTGTTTTTTCCTTTTTCTGTTTTTTAAAAAATTAAAAAAAGAGAAAAGTAAAATAAAAAAAATGCAGGCAGAAGGGGCAGGAGCGTTGGCGATGGCTGGAATAAAACCGCCACAAATGGGCATTTTGAGGCAGTCAGCAATGCCTGATGTTCAGCCACCCCATAATCTTTATTTTTGTCCATAAATAGATTGGCCTGGTAGGTAACCTTTTAAAACCAGAAAGATTACAAATTAATTCAGATTCTAACCTTTGAAACCAGAAAGATTACAAATTAATTCAGATTCCAATAATTTAGCACATTGAACTACTCTGACATTTACTCCCCTGCATAGTGTAATATAGCAAAATCAGTACAAGAGAGCTTTGGTTTGATAAAACGCTTGTTGCTTTTAAAAGTCTGGTACAACTTCTCGGCAAATGTTTCATGGGTAGATCTGGGAAACATGCTGCATGAAACCACAAACGAACAATCAATTCAAGGTGAAACACCTAAAGGAGAGAAATATTAGGACATTATTGTTTGGCCTCATCAAGAAGAGCAATAATCCCTCCAGGTTTCTGAAGAGGATCCAGTGATTTTAGATAATAGCAAACACACAAAAAAAGAAAGAAAAGGTAGTTGAATTTAAAGCACGAGATTTTCAATGGTGTCAAATATGACATACCTTTTCGATTAAATCCAATACATCTTGATTATCAACAAACTCGGTATAGCTCCAATTTATCTCTTCTTTACTATACTCTTCCTGCTCCATTTTGAAGACGTGCTGGTGCTGCACATTGGTTACACATATTGCAAAACTAACTGAACGTGAACTCTATAAAACTTGCAAGATAAACAAACAGAATTATCAAATTAACCTGATTAAAATGTTGTTGCAGCTTCTCATTGGTCGAAGTTTATGCAAAACTGCTCAAAACTGTCAATTAGAAAAATGCAAATTAGGAGATAACCCACACAACATGCTCAACATCTCTTGTTTTAATTAACTCGGTCCCTACCTGCAGTGGACAGGGCAAAGCAAAACTTATGGCAACACATAGGCATGCTAACCAGGGAATCCACGTATGAACATGCAGAGGTTGATCAAATATGCCAGATATTAAGGGAGGAACAACACCAAACTTCTTCTTGAGGATCAAGAAGAATTGGAGAACGAAACAATTTTTTCCAATAAAAATTTGCTGGAACAAATTAATCAATGGGCAAAATAAATGACTCACATTACATCAGTAGAATTCTCAAAAAGGAGTGCCCACCAGATCAACAAAAATATGGCCGGACTTGTTCTCACGCCGTTATACGGGACTTGCTCTCAAGCTGTGACATGGGATGACTACCGACAACCAAAATATCTTCCCAAGTTTCGTAGAACATCCAGGTGATACCTGAGGAGGGCATAACTTTCAAACAATTTGCGCCCTACCCTCTGTACAGCCCTATCAGACCCTCCTCCCTAATGTCTGGACTTACAGTCAAGCAATCCTACAAGAGAAGTAGGACAATATCAGTTTTAAAAAGCTCATATGGCATCATGAGACCAAAAGAATTAAGAACAGATAATCATCTGTGCACGACTCAAACAATGAAAAGCAAAAGTGAGTGAAGACGTTGATGCACACAGAATGGAAGCATAAGTTTGGATACATTCAGCACTTCAAAGGACACACAAGAGTGCTAGCAATGCTGGCAGCTGCACCGACAACGGCAACTGGAGAGATCCAGGAGAGGGACAGCATTCAGACTACCTAATTGCACCTTGGGACCCTCATTCTGCTTCCACTGTTCTTGTGCAGATGTCATTGATCGTTTGACACACTCAAATGTTCCAAGTTCAATTGCCTGGGTAGGAACGATACAGAGCATATTGATTGTATTGCCAGCCCAAACTCCCAACCAATTCGGTATAACACGGGCAGCACCAAGCACTTGCTTTCACTCCAAATAAGAAAAATTGCGACGACTATGCAGTCCATGATAGCGCCGCCAGAAACATACATCTATCAAACAAATTACCCTAATTCATGCCAATTATTAACTCAATTAGCAGCACAAACAACTAAAAACGATCCCAATTCAAACAGAAAATACACATACCATACCCACACAACCGAACATCTTCACCAATAAATAAAAGTCATAGCGCCGGAAGAAATTAGGGAGTGCGTTTTTATAGACATTCATAGCATGTAAATATCAGATTTTAAGCACTAGCTAATAAAGAAGGCAGCTCTCCAACACACAAAAGCAGCATATAAGAATAAGCGTTATTTCAGATCTAATAAGGCACGGAACACTTGTGCCAATTTCCAATGCATCACAGCACGCATATGAGTTATTTCAGATCTAACATGAAAAACAAGACGCTCTAAAGGGTAAATGGCTTTGTGTTCCCTAGTCAGAACAATGGCCTTCAGTCGAGGAGCGAGCTAATACTACTTTCGCATGACTTAGTCCCACAAGCCAACATTGTTCTGATAATAAGTAAAGCATAGCAATAAAAAGTACCGAAAACAAAAACCTAAGCTTCCATAGACTAGAGGAGTTTACCAGAGGGGAGGGGGGCCATGGACGGCGAGGGCGAGGGATGGAGAAGGAGAGATGAGCGGCAATTTGGCGCCGGCCGTTCAGCGTTCGTCGGAGGAGAGCTCTATCGGCTAGGTCGTGAGTCGATTTCGGAGGGAGACGTGAGACGGGAGGGAGAGCAAAGCTAGGGCTTCTCGGTCGCGAGTCGGGAGGGACGGAGATGGAAATGGAGATGGAGAAGGAGAGATGAGCGGTGATTTGGCGACGGCCGGGGCAACGGCGGCGGTGTGTTTCGTCGGAGTAGAGAGAGCAGAGCCATCGCTTGAGTCGGGAGGGAAAGAAAGAGAGCGGAGCGCGAAGAGTGAAGAGTGAAGAGAGAGGAAAGGGAGCGTGTCCGCACAACAGGTAAAAAGAAGAAGTAAATTTCCTATTTTGAACTGGGAAAAAAGACGAAGTAAGTTTCCTATTTTGAACATGTTTCCTAATGGATGATTTCTCAATCGGAGAAGTTTCCTTTTTTGATCCAATTCTTGTCTATATATAAGAAGTTTTCCACACAACAATTGGTAACATACAGAAATTCAATCTTCTCATGCTATAATTCTCGAGTATTTGAGAAAAAAGGGACTCGCCTCTTTCTTGAAGTGCAATGGCAAAGTTTAACAGTACGTTATCTCCGCTGTACCTATCCATATTTTTTCTTTTTTCTCTTTTTGTGTTTTTCTTTTTCTCCTTTTGTGTTTGACGTGATGATTTTTTTTTTGTGCTAAGGTTTTGACAGGATCAACCGCTTAGTGACCAGAGTTGCGCTCCAGAGGGACCATGTGGAGCTCGTCCCCATCAACAATCTGTTCATCACCACTGACTACATGGTACTTGTGCTCCCCTCGTGCGTGCGTGCGCAAGACTTGATTTTATAGCTACATGTCTCGTTGGCATTACACAGATCATTCGCGATTCTGATTCTGCTTTTTCTAATGCATGTGCCTTATAAAGGATACTATGGCAATTTTCTGCGTGGAAATTTGGTATCATGTGGATTGTTTTGCCGAGTAGTGACAATAGTAAGGATTCTGTTTTCGTATTTCATAAGTTATAGACCTGAGGAGCAAGATCGCTTGTCTGTGTAAAGTGGTGTGATCTTTACTATTTGTTTCTTTCTGTTTGTTCTGCGTTAAAACATATTGTTTGTGGTTTCTGCTTGCTGCGTCGCAATGCTACACTCACGACGATTGCTCTCAAAACTATTTCTTGTACCGCTTGTGTTATATGTCGATCGAGTGTGGAGTTGTGTTCCTTTCGCCCTATATCTGGTTGTTTAGCTCTCGGAAATCAGTACGCGATAGACTGAATCAGAATGAATACACATCTGATCCCAATGCTAGGTGCACTATCAACTACCTTATGGTGTATCCAGACTGTGGAAAGAGAGGGATCCTGGCAGGCGTTATAGTACCTCAGCAGGTGGGTGCCAGCCCATTAGTGCCAAATCAAATGACGATCTTCAAATGCTACGCGGTGCTTGTCAAAAGATAACCAGAACGAGGGATAACATTGCAGAAATGAGCGCCGATCGTTCTGTCCAAACGAGCGCCGATAGTTTTGGCCATCGTTTTGTCCATCATCATATTATTTTGAGATTAGACAGAGTAATGGGAACTGGTAGTCATGGGACTATAGTTTTTCACGGAACTTATTGCAGTCGACGTGTCGCGGTGAAGCGACTTGTTCGTGGTCACTGTGAAGTTGCCAGAAGGATACAGGTCAATCTATTAGATTGTCGGCATCCAAATGTCATATTGTACGAACCCGTGATAGAAAGCAAAGATTTCATATATATTTGTCAAGATCTTTGTGATGGCAATCTCACGGATCTAGTTCGAGCAGTTTCAGCAAACGTGGACCTCCATGCTTTCTCTAATGTAAAATACAGAGAAAAATTGGAATATCTTAGGCAGCTAATGAAGAATTTTGAGTTGTGGACGGCTCCTGGGCATCCGTCATCTTTGTTGTTGAAACTAATGAGGTAATTTTTATGGCTTAATATAACATTTTGTTTCTGAAGATTTCTGATTGTCCATGATACTATTTAGTTGGTGGTTGTTTAATCATGTCTACTTATGATATAGGGACATAACATTAGCAGTGGCTCATTTGCATGAGTCGAATATTATTCATGGAGATATCAAGCCCGATAATGTTCTGATTACCAGGAGTGACACATTATCGGCTAAATTGACTGATATGGGAATCATCAAATCCCTCCAAGGAGGGAATTCCATTTGGGAAAATCGTGATTATGGTAAGTTTGATCTTCTATTATAGTAATCACAATATCTTTATTGGTTGATCACTAATGTCTGTTGTGAAACCTCAGACTGGCAAGGGCCGGAGATGCTTTGTCCTGGGGCACATCCAACACAAGAAGGCGATATATTCCGTCTTGGACGCGTCTTCTTTTTCTGTGTGACCTCAGGAAATCACGCCAAACCTCATAAATGTCATTTAAACGGTTTGGACGGTGTGACTCGAGATTTGGTTTTGTCATTATTGAACCCGGTTCCTCACTTGAGGTAGGAGTGCTCTCTAATTTTAATTGTTTCAGAAATTGCTGTGATGCTTTTAAACTATGTCAGCCTTGTTCAGCTGTAAATGTAACAAGTCTTGTTATGCAGAGTCTTTAGTTCTTCGTTGCCAGAATTTTCTCCTGAAGTTTCCATTTTCCAATTTGTTGTTTTACTGTATTGATTCAGTTGCAGTGATGGCGTCTTCTTTTAATCCCGATTGTTAATCCTGTTCAGCTCTGATTTTGCGCTTACATTTGTTTGCGTTAACATTGGATCAGTCATCTTCTTCTTCTACAATTTTTTTTTTTTCGAAAGTTTTTTATAATCTGTGAGGTCTGGTGTGTGTCAATGGGTAAGTTTCTAGTCTGTTGTCGAGAATTTCAGGTAAAGGAACACTGGCTCAAAATGTAACGAGTCTTGCAGAATATTTTCGCTGTTCATGGCCAGAAATTTTCTCCCAAACTTCCAATTTCCTATTCTTTTTCTGCCACAAGAAAGTTAACGTGATGCGGCTTCTTCCCCAGATCTTAAAATTAAGGAGGAGTGACTCCGGCCTTTTCCCGCTGGTTTATCTGCATATGTTACTTCAAAAGACGTTACCCGAAACAAGAAATTTTTTCACCATTATATCTGGGGAAGGGGTCTTCTCTTATTGTTGAGCGAAACCGTGGAGTTGATCGTGCCCAAACTGAAAGTTTCTTGCTATTTCTCCTGTTTTATGCCTTGTTATTTTCTGTTCTTGTTTGAGAGTGCAATCTGAATTAGTCTGTTAAGTTTCTCTCTCTTGCCATGCATGCTGTCAACTGATAAATTTCTTTGAGATTTTGGGTCAATATTTAATTGCTTTTAGTTACTGGCAGGCCAAAAGCATCGGAGGTACTTAAACATCCCGCGTTTTGGAGTCCTGAGATGAGATTGTCATTTCTCCGGGACGTGAGCGATTGGTTAGAATTGGAACCATCCAATTCACCTATTTCCAAAGAAATTGAGAGACGGCGTAGATGGATTTTTGGTGGTCAAACTTGGCATAATAAAGTGCATCCTACTATTATGAAGAACTTAATTCTCCAGAGGCCCTACAATATTTCAAGTGTGAAAGCCTTGTTGCGAGCGATTCGAAATAGGTATAGCCAGTACATGCAGCAATTTCAAGCAATCGAAGGGCCAGTTCCTGAGGGCTTTGAATCCTATTATTCCAAACAATTTCCCGGACTTCTGATGCACTTATATAAAGTTATTTCCTTGAATGGTAATAGTGAAGTTTTCTTTAGGAAATACTTTTCTAAGTGAGGTTTTTTTTTTATACCTTTGGGGATCATTTCATTTTACGGCAACATGGCTTGCTCCTGGTACTTGAGATTACCTTTTAAGTGCTGTTCTTTTGACCCTTTGGGGATCATTTCATTTAAGTATCTTCTCTGCACCACTCTCTCCTCTCTCTGCTCTGCTTTTTCTCTCTCTAGGGGCATGAAAGAATACTGGTGTTTTATTTATATGGATTCACGTGCGTTTGTCAACCTGGGTTTGTCGGTCAATCTTTTACTACCTCGCCTCTCGGAGGGCCAAGAAAAAGGAGAACGAAGAACGAAATGAAAAGGAAACCAAATGAGAAAAAGATAAATCCAAAGAGGAGAGAGAGAGAGAAAAAAGGGTACTGCGGATGCAAAGTGGTGTGTGCTTGTGTGCGTGTTTACATTTAAAAGGGTTGGGGATTGGATTAGTCCGTGGGCTTTCCCACTTTAAAGAAGTCCATCGCGCTCTCTTCTCTTCCTCCTCGTCTTCCTCTTCTTCTTCTTCAACCCTTCTCTGTGTGTGTTTGTTTGTGTGTAATGGAGCTAGCTCTGAGCTTAGGGGACACGTCCAAGTCGTTCTCGTTCCTCGACAAAGCCCCGAAGATGGCCAAGGACAAGGACGGTAGCAACAGGGAGCTGGGGTTCTGCATGGGGTTGGGAGGAAGTGGAAGGTCGTCGAGAGGCGGCGACAACGGCAACGATGGTGAGAACAGAGAGAGTCCGGCGATTCTGCTCCCAGGGATTGCACCTGACATGGAGGGTAAATAAATATCAGATTCTTAAGCGTCAGACTCTCAGTGTATCCAAAAGATTAAGTCACCGATGAATTACTGAATCACATTCAATTTGAGCAAAGAAGAAAATCAAATCTACGTGAACTGCTAAAAGCCAGGTGCCATTTTCCCCCCAATACCGGGGAACTCTTTGTAGTGGATAACAACCTTAAAATGGAACGCAAAATAAATTGAGAGTGCTCAAGAGCCAACTCATATTCCTAGAGTGGCAAAATAATCAGAGAAGAAAAGAATTTTCCCAATAGCTTCTTAGCTTAACTGTTTCAAGCAAATTAACTCCAATTCAATAGCATAAAACTTGGCTCCACAATTTGTTTATCCTGGTCCCCAAATCTAAACAACTCAGAAAGGTGTAGCCTCAGAAAACTGTAACATCTCAAGATACTTCCACTTCAGAGAATTGAATCCATGCCTCTTGTTAGCTACGAAAAATGCAACACTTTCCTTATAGATGGTATGAGCAGGGACTTCCAAGAAAACAAGATGAATGTCGCCAACAATCCTCTACTATGAGAGGGAATCCATTTGGAAAGGCTTGAAACCAGGGGAAAAACTACAATTTACGAAGTAGTTGGAATTCATAAATCAACTTCTAGACATTCCTGTCAAAACATGGAAGAATATCCAGACCTTATCCATATTAAATGGACAATAAACTCGAATCTGACGATAATATTGCCAAAGAATAATCAGAAGCAAACTGACAAACTTGCCCGACATATGGAGTCAGGGAGGGAGTCATGCACACAAAGGATCCTGCATAAAAAAGATTTTGCAACATAGAACTGTATATAGTGACAACTCACTGAAAGCATTAGAATTGTCGTAGTACGTGTACTTGCTACTGGAGGGAGGATCGTAGTTGGGTCATTTGCTAATTGTAAACTGGCGAACCATCAATGCTATATCATTCGTCACAGGAAGGAACGACTGAACCACATGTAAGAGCCTGAATTCCCTTTTCTTCCATCTGTCAAGAATTTGATCTTGCCAATCAACTTGCCAACGAATTTTTTAGCCCAGCAACTCAAAGCTTCCTCTCAGCTATAGTTGCTAGAACCATACACTATGCCCGAATTACATTCATTATTGCTACCTGTTGACACCAAATAATAATGAGTTACCGAAGTGGCTTTAGTATCATCATTTCCCGAAAATCGGTAAATCGGGAACAGTAAGAAGTTCGGTAAGTTATCTGAAACATACCGAAATATCCAGAAGTCTAAACCCGATATTCGGGAAGTAAGAGAATAGGGTCATTGATTTTCAAAATTCGGTAAGATTCTGGACATACCGAAACTGTAAAGAGTTAGCAATAAGAGGAGTGCGAAGTCGAAAGAAATCGCAAGACGGCCGAACTAGCCATGTCAGCAAGAAGTTACGAGCAAGAAATCCGGATAATTGGTGCGAACAGTTCACGGCAGTTATTGGAGAAGGTTCAAATTTGAAGCCATATTGACAGTTGAAGATCAAGTTTTGGCGGATAAAACGTGGGCAAATGGGAAGTTATTAAAGGCGCCAAGATTCAAAGTTTGAAAGCAAGAAAATAACCGACGGACGGTTATAGAAAGCTGAAGAATAACAAATACTCGAAAGAGAAGAGAAGGAGACAAATCAACACACATCCAAAAGAACTCAAGTTTTCTGCACTTTAACTTCCATGTACTCTCCTTTCCAGCATTTAGAGTTTCTGCAATTCCAGTTTATCTTCAAGCTTTCTACTGCTTTCGTAGGAGTATTGTAACGTAGTCTGAACCTCTATTGATCTCAAATCCATATTCGATCCACTGATTTCCTACCCATTTCACTTCCATTTGTGTTACTCCGTGTTCTCACTAAAATTTCCTTTCGAGAGTTGAGCCACAGAACCCTCTTAATAAAAACCGAAGACTGAATTTCGGTGAAAGATATTCCTTGTTGCAACAACGAGCGAACATCTTTTTGGCACGCCCAGTGGGACCTGTGTGGTAAGATTAAGAGAAATGGTGAGAACCAGAAGTCAATCAGATAGAATACCAGTCGGTAATATCAACAACCCAGATGATGGAGCACGATCGGAGCATTCGGCAGCGAATGAGGACGTACCCCATCACAATGCTGATGTTCCTCGACAATTGAACGAAGAACAAATCCACGCGTTGGCACCTGACAACACTTTGATAGCCACGATGAGAAGAATGTTTGAGGAACAGCAGAATGAGCTCACTAACCATATGGTGCGTCATGTCTCAGATGTGATAAAGCCTATGATGATTAACGCCATAAACAAGGTAATATCGCGTCCTAGTTCATCCTCTCAAGTTCCTCCCTTTTATGTAAATCCCCCTGGTACGATACCATTTCCACCAGCATCGGGACATCCCAATGTTGGGTATAATGGTAGTGGAGGATCGAATCTGCAACCTCTAATTAGAATTATACCAAGGCCGGAGAATCCTACGACAGCGAACCTTGTGAATGGTGTGAGTGGTTACAATTTCCCTCAAACTGGCCCTACTGATGCTAACATGATCAATCCCATGGTCTCAAACTTACCGCCAGTATGGAATATACCTCCACCAGTGCCTAATATTGATCTTATAAGACCGCCTGCAGCTCAACAATACCCACATGTGGTGGAAAACCCTCTCTACAGGCCGCCACCCATTAACTTTAATATGGATCAACAAGGCATGAACAGACCTCAGCAGATTGACCCTAGGGGGCAAGATCCTTGGTTGGGCCAGCAGAATTTAAGGCCATGGAATCCAGACAGAGTTGCAGAATTGGTAATGCAACAATTGGGAGCAGAGAGAGGCACACCAAGACCTGTATACAGGAAGTCACATCCCGATTGGGTGGATAACATCCCATATCCAAGGGGTTTTAAAATGCCAGATTTCGTTGTATTTACAGGTGAGGAAGATCAGTCAACTGTGGAGCATGTAGGTCGTTTTTTAGCACAATGTGGAGAGGCTGGAACAAATGAATATTTAAGGTTAAGGCTATTCCCATTGTCATTATCAAAGACAGCATTTACTTGGTATACAAATTTGCCAGCAAATTCTATTCAGACATGGGTTGAGATGGAGAGACAGTTCCATTCTCAGTTTTACCGAACGGTACCAGAGGTAACAATAGCCGACTTGGCCAGAATGTACCAGTATGGCACTGAGACAGTAGATCAATTTATTGATCGTTTCAAGAAGTCTAGGAATTGGTGTTTAACTTCTCTCACCGAAAAGGAATTTACAGATTTGGCTTTTAATGGGTTGAAGTTCAATCTCAAGGAGAGATTTGAGGGGCAAGTTTTTGATGATCTCTTTCAATTAAATGTTCGAGTTTCTAAGTATGAGCACCTGCTGAAGGATAAGGATAAGAAGCCGACAAAGGATAATGGGCAGACAATAGCATCGGTTGAAAGTACCGAATACAGTGACTTGACCGAAGAAGAGAATGAGATAGCATCAGCAACTATGGTACTTGAAAAACTATATGTGTGCCCAGCTTTGAAACCAGCAAGAGTAAGAGACGTGTCCAAGTTTAAAGCCAAGGAAACGAGTAATTATTCCTTTGATATCTATAAGTTGGATGAGATATTTGATTTATTGCTGAAAGATGAAATGATTAAATTGGCTGAGGGACAGGTGATCCCATCCAAGGAAGAAACTACGGATAAAAGGTATTGCAAATGGCATCATTCCAAGACTCATGATACGGTGAATTGTATTATTTTTAGGAAGACAATTCAAGAAGCGATTCGCCAAGGCAAGATCAAGTTTGCTGAAGACAAAGGCAAGGCTCCAATGGAAGTAGACACAGATCCTTTCCCGAAGATGATCAGTATGGTTAATTTGCATGAGTCTACAAGCTATGATAATAAACAACTATGCACCCGTTGTCATCAAGAATTAAGTCATCAGAATCGGGAAGTTCCCAAGTTCCAGTACATGAGGGGAACAAGAGGAAGATACAGATCGGGATCATTCGTCCATCGAGAAGGTAGACCACAGATAAGGTCTGAGATTGTAGTAACCGAAAACGTTTCGGCACAGTCAAAAAGTCAAGAAGCTCGATTAAGGCAGCTAGAACAAATGCCTGAGAGGCAGGAGTTATGTCCTGATTCACCAAGACAAGTCCCTCCAACTCAAGAAGTTGAAACACGAGTTCATAAGGAGAAGGAAACCCCACGAAAACCTGAAAAGAAGAAGAGTTTATGGCAGCGATACAAAGAAGGGGATCCCAAAGTAGGATTGCTTGGAGAACCTAGTGGGAAATTTGATTACGTGGTGTACTATGGAGACACGAAAGATTACTTATCCCCGTTATTGCCAGTTGAACTATCTGGTTGGGGAGATGAATTTGATGATCCACCACCATCAATTTCCCAGGAAGTTCAGAAGACAAAGACAATTAAGATCTCACACGATCCTCCTGAAGGAAAATAGTCCTTAGCTAAACCACCAGGGCAAGCATCTTACCGAACTGCAAAAAGACGTTTTCAGCGAATGAAAAGTAGACAGAGGGATTTCGAGAATTGTCGGGACAAAGGAATGCCATCACAGATTCCTCCAATCAGATCTTTTAGTACGAGAGGAAATTGGGTTTGGAGAAGAAACCCTGATGATAAAGAGCCTGTCAAACCAGAAAAAAATTCTGTATATGATTCGGGAAGTAGTTCTCACCACGATGTGAAAAAGGGAAAAGAGGTTCAACAGGTTTCCCAAACAATTAACTTTGGGCAATTCCAGGTAGCTCTTAATCCAAGGCATCAAGTCAAGATAGAACAAAAGAATCTGAATCTCAAGATGTCGCAAGAAGATGACAAGAGTTGTCGAGCTGGACACTCCAAAATGCCGAAAGAGAATCGTTCGCCAATGAGGATCAACATGGTTCATGCTAAGCTTCCAGCTGAATATGGAGCTTGTTTAGTGGCAGAAGAAGAACTCGAGCATATCTCAGAGAAAGAAATAGCAATGGCAGAATTTGAATTCTCTGATAAAGAAATGATAAGGTTTGATAAAGTACCCTCAGACAAGGCTAGACATCTAAGGTCCTTGGTTATTTCAGGTAGAATCAATGGTCAAGCTGTCGGTAAGATCTTTGTAGATGCGGGAGCTACCTTGAATCTCATATCTTATAGGTATTTCAAGAAGTTGGGAAAATGTGATGATGATATAATTCCGTCGAATGTTCAGCTGTCTGATTTCCTAGGAGAAGTTACCGAAGTTAAAGGGGCAGTTGTACTGGACTTAACTACAGGATCCAAAACATCAAGGACGACTTTCTTCGTGATAGAGTCTGATGGTTCGTACAATTTGTTGCTTGGAAGATATTGGATACACTCTAATCAATGTGTACCTTCGACTCTTCATCAGGTTTTGGCATTTTGGAATGGTAAGGGAGTAGAGTACATTGAGGCTGATTCGGGATTTGCTTCAATAGGGTTGACCGGTATTCATCAAGATCATCAAGAGTATTCATATGGAGGACATGTTATCGGAACACCGAAAGCAGATTCACGATCCTATGCTTATTGCCGCTTTGGGAATATAAAAACTGAGTGGATTCCCAAGTCTAGCTTGGTATTAGAGGAGTTACATACTCTTTATGGAAAGCGAGCCCTTATTGCAAGAAGTTTGTGAAAGGTACTTCGCATACCTGGCGGAGATGACCCAGCAGAGTGCTGAAGTTTCAGATTGTATTGACGAATGGGAAGAGTCACCAATCAAAGAAGACAACAGGTCAACAGAAGCTCAAGACCCATTGTTAGAAGTTGATATAGGAGAACCTGGGTGTTTTCGTCCAATATACGTGAGTGCTTTTCTGCAAGGGGGCATGAAAGAAGATTTAATCCACTTGATCAAAGAATACAAAGATTGCTTCGCATGGGATTACCATGAAATGCCTGGTTTGTCAAGAGATATTATAGAACATCGTCTTCCTATTAAGAAATGATTTCGTCCACACAAACAGTTAGCAAGAAGGTTTGCTCCAGATGTGGTTGACAAAGTCAAGGAAGAAATTGAAAGGCTGCTGAAAGCAAAATTCATTGAGACAACCAGGGAGAGCATTTGGACTATCTTGAGCAAGCTTTTGTTAGGATGAGGAAAAACAAATTGAAGATGAATCCAGCTAAATGTGCCTTTGGAGTGCGAGCATGGAATTTCTTGGGATTCCTAGTTAATCAAAGGGGAATTGAGATTGACAAGAATAATGCAAAGGCTATTATAGAGCTTCCTCATCCTACATCAAAGAAGCAGTTGCAGATGGTACTCGGGAAAATTAATTTTCTCAGAAGATTCATTGCCAATTTATCTGGGAAGATAGAATCAATGACCCAGCTCTTGCGTCTTAAAAATCAGGAGGAGTTTATATGGGGAGATAAACAGCAGAAAGCGTTTGACGCAGTTAAAGTTTATCTAACAAATCCTCCTGTATTGATGCCGCCAAAAGCAGGCAGGCCACTAAAGCTGTACTTGTCTACTACCGATTCAACTATCGGGAGTATGCTGGCACAAGAGAATGAAAATGGAAAAGAACAAGCGGTATATTATTTAAGTAGAACATTAACTGATGTTGAAAAAAGATATACCGCAATCGAAAAATTATATCTATCTTTGTACTTCTCTTGTATGAAGTTAAGACATTATTTATTGCCAGCTATAGTGCATGTACTCGGTAAGACTGATGTGATAAAATATATGTTGTCACGGCCTGTTATAAAAGGGCGTATAGCCAAGTGGGCATTTATCTTGTCTGAATTTGATTTGGCATACGTACCAATAAAAGCAGTCAAGGGTCAAGCCGTTGCTAACTTTCTTACCGAATACCCATGCTTGCAAATGGAAGAAAATGAACAGAATTTCAGTCAAGCTATACCATAGATTATGTATTTTGATGGATCGTGTGCTAAGAGTATGGTTGGAGCCGGTTTGATGATAATCTCTCCCACCGGAGGGCTTACAAGGTGTGTTTGTAAGTTAGATTTTGAATGCTCAAATAATCAAGCCGAATATGAAGCACTAATTATCGGCTTAGGAATACTGATTGAGTTGGAAGCACAGTTCATCAAAATATTTGGTGATGCACAGCTAGTGGTGAAGCAACTGAAAGGAGAATATCAGTGCTTAAATGAAAATTTGATTGGCTATTATTATCTAGCCAAGAAACTGTTGAAACAATTTAGAGAATATGACATAGTCCATGTCAAAAGAGAAACCAATTACGAAGCCAACAAATTAGCACAGATGGCTTTTGGTTATAAAATATCAAAAGAGTTGGCTAATATTGCAACCATCATCACATTATCGGTACCTTCTATTGAACGAAGAGAAATACCGATAGCGATTAGTGAGGTGATCCGAGAAAAGGATTGGAGGCAGCCTATTATGGAATATTTGAAAAATCCTGATTCAAGAGATCAAAAGCTGAGGAGACAAGCTCAGAAATACGTAATATTGGGAGAAGAATTATACCGAAAATCTTCAGATGGGCTACTATTGAGATGTCTTGATAAGGATAATGCGAAACTGGTTATGGCAGAAGCACATGAAGGCATATGTGGAGCACATCAAGCTGGAATTAAGATGAGATGGCTTCTGAAAAGGTACGGATATATTTGGCCAACAATGATGCAGAATTGCATTGAATATGCCAAAGCATGCATTTCATGTCAAAAGCATGGACCTTTGCAACATGCACCTGCTGTAGAGCTTCATTCTATTGTAAAGCCATGGCCATTTCGAGGATAGACAATGGATATAATAGGTAAGATTTATCCACCTTCTTCTCATAAGCATAGTTTCATTATGTTGGCTACGGACTACTTTATGAAATGGGTGGAAGCAATTCCATACAAGAGTATTAGTCAGAAGACGGTGATCAAATTTATTGAGGAAAATATAATTCACTGATTTGGTTTACCGGAGTCAATCACTGCGGATCAAGGGACGGTGTTTACTGGAAATGAAGTTATGGAATTTGTGCAATCAAGAGGAATTAAGATGCTACATTCCACACCATATTATCCTCAAGCAAATGGGCAAGCCGAAACTACTAATAAGGTCGTGATTGGATTGATTAAGAAACATTTGGAAGAAAATCCAAGAGAATGGGATAACTTGCTATCGGTAGTGTTGTGGGCGTACCGAACATCACGAAGATCAAGTACAGGCGTCAGTCCATATATGCTGACCTACGGACAAGAGGTAGTTCTACCGATGGAGATAACCGTTCAATCATTACGAGTCCAATTGCAAAGTGAAATGTTGCCAGAAGATTACAGAGATTAGATGCATATAAATTTGGATGAATTAGATGAAGTCAGGGCAGCTGCTTTGGATCAGTTGGTTGCACAAAAGAAAAGAGTAATCAGAGCTTTTAACAAGAAGGTTAGGATCAAGCAATTTGCTGTCGGGGACTTAGTATGAAAAGCATTTTTGCCATTCAATCTCAAAGATAGAGAATTCAGTAAGTGGTCATCAAACTGGGAAGGCCCATATCTAGTTACCGAAATGTTCAGTGGGAATGCATACAGATTGATGGATGTCAACGGAAAAGAACTATCTCGTTCCATAAATGGGAAATTCTTGAAGAAATATTATCCACCAATCTGGGAAACACAAGGAGATTAATTTATTCATCAAAAGCGGAAATACATTCTAATCTTGATTACAAAGGTCTTCAGATCTTTAACAAGTTTGAGATTCCGGGTTACAAGGTTGGAATGTAATGCAAGATCATAGTGGAGTTCAGATTGCTGCTCTTTGAGGTGTTCTATGCGACGAGAATGGAAGCGGACAGCTTCAAGCTTTTCCCAAGTTTCCTGCAACAATCGTCTGTACCTGTCTGAAGAAACTTCGACCATGGACTTGACACGGGAAATTTCATCTTTAATTATCCTGCGTTCCACACGGTTATGATTGGAGAAGAAATTGAAAAGCCGACGTGTCATCTCAACATCTTCTTTGGCATGGAGGCAAGAGTCCTGAGCTTGAGCATATGCTTCCTTAGAATCGCACAATCGGAAAAATTCTTCCACAATTTGGAGCTTAAGAGTCTCAGCTTCCACAATGATAGGTTCCAAGCTCCAAATTTCCTTCACATTGTGCTCAAATTCATCGAAGCTGGCAGGGAATAAAGAGCATAGTTCCCACACTAAGTCCAGGAGGATCAGAATCGGCAGTTAGGAATACCTTGGACCTGAAAATGTCCGTCAGTTTGGTAACTTCTAACCTATGCTTATAATTCAGTAACAAAGCATGATGTCCCTGGGATAGTAGTTCATGTAGCCGTTTCCATAAGGATCGATCATCTGTAGGCAATTGGATAAAAAGTTGTTCATGGTTAAAAGAAATGAAGAACAGTTCTCAAAGCTGGGATCAGGATACATTTAGCAAAAAGTTTACCTTCATGTTGGCCGTTACAACGTCTATATGATCGAGGCTAAAGAGGCAACTGAGATGAAGAACCATGTGAAGACATCATGAGCAAGATTGCAAATGTACAGGATGAATCGTGCAATTTGGGCAGTTATAAATAGAAAGGACATAGAGCAGATCATGGGTAGTGGCATGCCAGTGCTTTTCTCAGATAATTGAAAGAAGTGGAAGAACATGGCCCAAAAGTGGAGGAAGACGGTTACCAGCATTGTTGCCAAAAATTCTTTTGCAAGAGAAAGTATGCAAAAGTCATTGAGGATTATCGGGAAGCCTTATCATTAGATTCTTTGTTAATCATTGAGGATTATCGGGAAGCCTTATCATCAGATTCTTTGTTAATCATTGAGGATTATCGGGAAGCCTTATCATCAGATTCTTTGTTAATCATTGAGGATTATCGGGAAGCCTTATCATTAGATTCTTTGTTAAGTATTGAGGATTATCGGGAAGCCTTATCATCGGAATCTTGGTTAATCATTGAGGATTATCGGGAAGCCTTATCATTGAGATCTTTGTTAGTCATTGAGGATTATCGGGATCTTTGTTAGCTATTGAAGATTATCGGGATCTATGTTAATCGTTGAAGATTATAGAGGAGCAGATGTTAGAATTCGGCAAATGAAGCAAAACGACATTTGAGTCAGAGAGAACAAGATTTTCATTTCCATTTCTTCAACAAAATCTTGGCTTCATTTACAAAAGAGCGGAGCTCAAATTCTAAATTAAAATTTTGTTCCATGAGCTCCGCCCTCTGCTTCTCACAAGTCTTGACCGACCTACAAGTGGAATCGTATTCTTTCCTCAACTCCCAACACTTCTCCAGCTTTCGTCTAACTGATGGACAAAGATGACGCATCTTCGCTTCTTGTTCCATCATTTGGACCTCTACCTTCTTCAATTCTGCCTCAAGATCTGCTCTTCTTTCTGCTAAGCGGTGAAGTTTGCTCTCTTCAGCTTTATAACTATCATAGAACAAGCGGGTATCTGCACATTTGTGGGTTATTTCATCTCTAATGACTTGACCTCGCTGTTCTCCGAAGAGAAGATGTGGAAGATGATAGGTGTTAATCTTAATGGTGTCCACAGCATCCACAAAACCAACGGCGAAGATATCACTTTTGTCCTGGAAGTCTTGGGAAAGCGTAAAGGAAGGATTACCAGAGCATACTTCCTGAAAGAGAGTTCTTGCTCGTCTCTCTCTGTCAGAGTCAGTAATCAACTTCCCATAGCCAGACTCTAATAAGTTAAGAAGTTCAGTCCATTTAGCCTTGGCCACTTCCTTAGAAACTTCAGAAAATGATGCCGGGTCTATAGATTCTGGAGGACAATCAGCAGTGGAGTCAGAAAGATCTGTGAGCAGCATACTTTCCACTTCAGCTTTTTCCTCAATAGATAAGAGAGTTATCTCAGCTGCGGCAGAAGGAGCTTGTGAAGAAGATGAGCTTGCCATAAACATTCCTTGAAGAGGCAGGGTGATAGATGAAGGCTGAACAAGCGGCAGAGGTACATTAGTTGATGGGCCTTCAAGAAATTCCCCATCAGGAATCAAAATTCTTTTTGATGCAGATGAAGGCTCATCAGTACCTGCAAACACAGCTATGAGTGTTAAAATAATAGTATAAGGAGCATTCACCATTCGGTAAAGTGAAGACAATATTTACCGATAGAGGTTGGAGATTTTCCAGTCTGAGGAGAAGATGGGTTATCAGCTAATTCCTTTTCCTTAAATTTCGAAGCCTGGATTTGCGTTGATGCGATAGGAAGTTCTGTCGAAGGAGCAGGAAGCACCAGTGCAGGGTCAAGGATTGTTATATCATCATCAGGAGCATTAGCAGAGGGGGAAGAAAGCAAAGCCGCTTTCGATCGGTATATCTTAAGAGTCTTCCCTGAGTTATATTTAAAAGAAGAAAAGCACAGATCAGTATTGGCAAGTATACTCATGATTGGTAAAAAACTTTAATATCAAAGTTACCTTTTGGTGTATGCGGTTTTATCATGGCACGAAGTGTGGGACTGACAGGTAGGCTCCTCGGTGAAGCACTTTCAGGAGATGATAAAGAACGACTAGTAGCTCTTTCTGTTGCAGGTTTCTTCGGCACCTTTTCTAAAGCAGGCAATTCTAAAGTTTTTCTCTTTCTTCCTGCTGTGGATGAAAATAGTTAGACATAACCAAATACCGAATGAAGACATACATTGAAAGAAGGAGAGCAAACTAACCTTTAACAGGCTTTGCTGGCTCAACGGGAGGAATGTCTTCACTTTCGGTTGATTGAGGAAGTGCAAGAGTAGCCGTCTCTTTTATTTTCAAAAGAATCATGTCTAGCGATTCTGAAAATACAGACTTCCGATAATTCTTCCACCATAAGTTGAATTCTTCTGAAGAGCGATCAGCATCTGCGACAAACTCGGTAACACGAAACAATCGGTATATGTCCCGAATCAGTTTGTTCAGTTCAGTGAAGTTTTGGCTGTCGCCTTGCTTGCAGAATACTTTGTTGATGGAAGACAAGGAAAAGGTATAGAGAGCCGGGACAGGAATCCCTTGAACCAACCCAAATTGTCTAGCACAATACCGGGGGAGTAGATTTCAAAGCCGGCAACGAATCTACCTTTTGTTAAAAACCTAACAGGAAGGTCAACAGAGGTTAGAACGACTTGCCAGAAATCAATCTTATTTTTCTGAAAAGAAGGAAGAGATGATCTGAATTGGGGAATAAGAAAAGGAGAAAAAGAGAATTGTTTCCCTTTGATTGAAAAAATTTGGGAAACAAAGAACCGAAAATAAGATAATTGTCCCGTTGGAACAGGAATCAACTCACGGCTTAAGGCATGACAGACAGGATGATTCGGGATAGAAACCGAAGGAGGTTGCGTAACTTGATTCTTGGAAAACCAAGAAGGAAAATAGAAGGCTGCCCAGGCTTGGAGAATCCAGAGAGGACCACCATAGACTCCACCAATTTCATCTGAAGCAAGGAAGGAAGCAGAGTGGGCTAAGCCTCGGTACAATAAGGATAAAATGGTTTTATCTAAAGATAGGAGAGTTCCCGAAGCCAAGGCGGAAGCTATAGCAACGAAGTCTTGTGAGACTCTCATAATAGGATGACAAAAAAGGAATTTACAAAGCCAGTATAAGAGGAAAGCAGTGTGTTCCTCGTCGGTAACTTCACCCTCTTTCTTGAAAAACTTACCGATAAAAGCCCCGTAGGCTAGTTTGGAATCAGATAACTTACCGAGTCCTTGATAAGAATCTGCAGACAAAATAGATGGGTCTGTGCCTAAAGGACTAAGACCAGTAAGGCAGTGGATGTCAAGCAGAGTTACTGACATCGGGGAAAAAGGGAAAAAGAAACAATTGGTTGAAGCTGACCAAAAACAAGATAGGGCACTGACTAGCTCATGGTTCAGATGATAGTCAAAACAACAAAGGCGCAAGGCATTATGAATCGAAAGCCCATCCCAAAGAGAGCCCTTGGAAGGAAGAAGTCGAAGATACCACTGGTAAAAATTTGGTTCAAAATCAGAAAAAGCCCTAAGGCGAGAAGGACGGCAGTGCCAATTGTAAGCCAGAACAGAAGAGTGGTGGATTGGAAGTACCTCGGTTTGATGGCGAGGGAAGAAATCAGAGAGATTTGCAGGAATCGAAAACTGATTGTAAGCAGCAGGACCAAGGATATAGGAATCCTCGAAATCATTCTGCACCGAGAATAGATGCCTTTCATCGTTGAAATCATCGAAGTCTCTAAACTTGTGATAGCGCTCTAGGGCATTTGAGGCGAGAAAAGAGGAAGCTTGAGCCTTGGGAGCCATGGTGTTTGATTAAATGCAGGAAAAGGCACGAAGAAACGAAGAAGTAAAAGAGCGAGCCAATAACGAAGAGGATGAGTTTCTGGAAAAAGCGCGTCTGAAGGCGAGAGATCAGATTGTGTGGGGACATCTGATATACGTACTAAGTTGATACGAGGAGGAGTTAAAAAGGCAAGCGCGCGAAACGAGGCGGCAAAATGGCGCTGGAAGCAAAAAGTAAGTGTCTTGTCATCTTTAGCATTTAAAAGAAATAAAATTCTTTTAATTCTTTTAAAATGGGGCATCTGTTGACACCAAATAATAATGAGTTACCGAAGTGGCTTTAATATCACCATTTCCCGAAAATCGGTAAATCGGGAACAGTAAGAAGTTCGGTAAGTTATCTGAAACATACCGAAATATCCAGAAGTCTAAACCCGATATTCAGGAAGTAAGAGAATAGGGTCATTGATTTTCAAAATTCGGTAAGATTCTGGACATACCGAAACTGTAAAGAGTTAGCAGTAAGAGGAGTGCGAAGTCGAAAGAAATCGCAGGACGGCCGAACTAGCCATGTCAGCAAGAAGTTACGAGCAAGAAATCCGGATAATGGGTGCGAACAGTTCACGGCAGTTATTGGAGAAGGTTCAAATTTGAAGCCATATTGACAGTTGAAGATCAAGTTTTGGCGGATAAGACGTGAGCAAATGGGAAGTTATTAAAGGCGCTAAGATTCAAAGTTTGAAAGCAAGAAAATAACCGACGGACGGTTATAGAAAGCTGAAGAATAACAAATACTCAAAAGAGAAGAGAATGAGACAGATCAACACACATCCAAAAGAACTCAAGTTTTCTGCACTTTAACTTCCATGTACTCTCCTTTCCAGCATTTAGAGTTTCTGCAATTCCAGTTTATCTTCAAGCTTTCTACTGCTTTCGTAGGAGTATTGTAACGTAGTCTGAACCTCTGTTGATCTCAAATCCATATTCGATCCACTGATTTCCTACCCATTTCACTTCCATTTGTGTTACTCCGTGTTCTCACTAAAATTTCCTTTCGAGAGTTGAGCCACAGAACCCTTTTAATAAAAATCGAAGACTGAATTTCGGTGAAAGATATTCCTTGTTACAACAACGAGCGAACACTACCTTAAACATTTATCGGAAAACATAATGGTAAATACTAAAAGGCATGCAGTAGTGGCGGCGTTTGGGGAGGGGAGCAAGATATTACTAAACTCAATCTGAACAATACTCGGAAATGGCTTGCCTGTTTGTAGCTACCGCTATTGCCTGGAATGAAAAGAACCGGCACGCCATTGAGCTTCTTGAGGTGATCTGCAAAATCAATCTTCTTCCACCCTTCATGATACAGATACAGCCCCGTACTTCCCTGACAAGACATCTTGCGGCGACGATATCGGGATATACGTTGGGTACATATATGTCATATCACATCCATTAGACAACCAGTATGGCCAAAATGACCAGAACCACCACCCTGCACCTATCTCTCAGATCTTTCATTGCTTTCTCTTGGCATTATCCTTCCAGGTCCACCATAAAGACTAAACCTTCACAAAATAATAATCACTGAACGAAGTTACATCACTAACTAACCGGCAATTTCAAAGAAGCAACCCACCTAAAATATAAGCAGATCACTGCTGATTTTTGCAAAATAGGAAACATCAGACAAAAAACACCATTCTACCATCGTTAGTTGAGTTAGAGTACGATAATGGTCGAAAGAGTAAGTAAGCCATTTCAACAATCTACACAAGAACGAAGCCACTGAAGCAATCAATGAAATTTGTGCGACACAGCACGAAAACCTACATGCACAAGCACAAATACGCAGCTGAGCAAGCTTACGACCAAAGTACAAGAGCTCAAAAACAAGGTGGTCGTTCGAGATCCAAAACTCTGGACAAACAAAGAGATCTGAACAGCAGAATCTTACAAGTTCCAAGTCGAAACTGAGGCCAAATCGACACGACCGAGCGACGGGAAGCGGAGGAAGAAGGTGAAGCTCGAGAATGCGGAGCGGAGGTGCACCCGATGCGCCGATGTCGCCGGAAAACTTCCCCTGAAGAACGGCGATGGTCGAAATGCGCGCTTGAGGGGTTGAGATGGCGAATCTGCTACAGTGAGGACTACGGAATGAACTGCGGAGATTGGCTGGTGAAAAATGGAAATATTCTGCCCAGGAATATATGGAAAAATCAGGAGAAAAAACAAAACAAGATTAATGGAAAAAAAAAAACTATAGTTGACGGGTCAATTCCTGTTAAATTGTAAAGATTCCTGTTAAATCAAATGAAAATTTCACAGACTTGATCCAACGGCGGTCCTAAAATCCGAGAGAGACATCGAGATAATAATTTCCTTAATAAACCATCGTATATAAATTCTTTTCAAATAGTATCTCCGCTATGCGACTAAAAAAAAAAAAATGTTTCTCCGCTATAGTAAGAGAAATTTTCCTGACTTAGGAAGCCGGATTACCACCGGTCCTACCTAGATCCACCACTGATTTGTTCAATAATGCCAGTTTAGACGGATCGAGGGTGTACTGCTAAAATTTTTTTACCTAACTCCGTTCACGTTATAAGAAAAATCATATAAGTCGGGCCAGATTAAAGGCAAGCCCGAGAAAAAATTACTCGTCCATGCGGCGGTTTGTCACCACCACATCATCAATCCATGAGAGCGCATGAACCTAATCAGCTCCGTTCAAAAGGCGACATGTGTTGATCAGCGGTTGCCACGTGCTGATGTTGGTTGGCTTCGCAAATTAAAATACCGAATTACAGTCTCCCTCTCTCTTTTGAGAGCGAGAGAGATTAATCCGTCGTAGTCGGGGAAAATCCAATGTGATTGCGACGTGTGGTTTGTCTTGTAATTGTCGAAGGTTTTTTCGATTTTCTCAATTTATGCCTTTATATGAGTAATTTATGCTTTCTATGGGAAATTGATTATGTACCGCCTGGTATTAGAAAACAAATAAAAAGTTAGAACCTGGTAATTGTTCTCTTTTTGTTACATTGTTTGTTTTCTCGTTATAAGTTTGTTGCTGTTGACTTTATCGTTCATGTGTTTCGCTCTTTGCATGACTTGATATTGTCCTTTCAACAAAAAAATCTGCTTCCCTGGTCATAAAATGGGTTCTTCGTTCATTTTTGGCATTTGTCATTGTGCCGAGAGACAATTGGTATATTGCAAAGGCAAGTCTTGTCATTGTTTGTACGGTGGTTAGCAAGTGGAGCTTCAGCAGTTTATTAGGAGCTTGACTCATTTAGACCTCTATTCTGGAATACTATTCTCCATCAAGCATGTTTGTCTTAATTTTCCGGTCATACTTGTTATATTGGTCCTTTCTGAATGCAAATCGTCACAGCAAACTGATGGTGATCTCTTTTCTATTCACCATCAAGAATATCTCATCGATGAGCACTTGAGGCTTCCTTTTGCTTGAATGGTTTGGTCCTTATGTTTGTTTTTGCTGCTGAAGATATTTTTAGGCTTTATTACTTTGGTTGAAACTTGAACTGACCAGTAAAAAAGGCCAGCATACGTATATCTGTGTCCTAGCGCATACGTGAGAAACCCATTTTGAATCCGTGGATTTCATGGCCTTTTCAGGTTCCTCTTGCCCGATATTTGCCAACATGGAGAGGGGAATGTCATAGACGAAGATTTGGAAATGAATCCATCTCAAATCCTTGGCATGTCACCGTCTGTTAATGACAAAAGAGCAATCAGATGGATTGTGCAATCAATCAAAACCCTACAAGAAAATCCCAAATAGCCTTTCCCTTTCTCTCCCTCTCTCTCTCTCTCGCGTTCGCTAATGGTGGTTAAGGTAACGCGGAAGTTAATCAAAAGCTGCGTCGTCCTTTACGTCGCACCGCTTTTTGCAAGTCGTCCATCCGCAGGTGGGTGTTCCTGAAAAATCATTCCATTTTGAGATATCAAATCGGTTGGAACATACGCTAACACAAACTTGATCGATACGCATCGAGTGCGTCTAAAGTTTCAGATCGGATGTGTTTCGCGTGAGGCCTAACATGCGGCGTCTTACTTTACGGAGGGGAATCTACGGCTAACGTGGACAAATCACTTCCAAACAAACCTTTCCTTTTCTTTTCTTTTTTTTAATGAAAAAATCTTCTTGTTCGAGCGTGGTTCATTTCAAGTCACAGCCTACCGGAGAAATTTCCACATGTATGCAACAGACCCAGGAGGGCACGAGCTTAAGTGAAGTATCATTTCATAATCATGTCTAAATGACTGGAATTGAGATTGATAATGGTTCCCATTTAAACTGCTAAAATTGAGTTCCAGGAGCAATAACCATGCAAACATATCCAAGTTCTGAGGGGTATTATTAACTGCAAACAAAGAATCCTAAATTTCGTGTTAAATAACAAAACCAACTTCATGAACCCGTTTTAATTAACTCGGTCCCTACCTGCAGTGGACAGGGCAAAGCTGTCAATTAGAAAAATGCAAATTAGGATATAACCCACACAACATGCTCAACATCTCTTGTTTTAATTAACTCGGTCCCTACCTGCAGTGGACAGGGCAAAGCAAAACTTATGGCAACACATAGGCATGCTAACCAGGGAATCCACGTATGAACATGCAGAGGTTGATCAAATTTGCCAGATATTAAGGGAGGAACAACACCAAACTTCTTCTTGAGGATCAAGCACTTATACAAATGGTAATGCTATTTATGCTTCAAGTATACCTCTCTTGTATCTTGACATATTGATCCAAGCCCAAAATATCAAAAGGACAATAAAAAGGATCTAAAGGACGTGCAAATTGCACAAGTGGCTGTTGCCAATCCATCCAAATGCTCTACATGGAAATCCAAACACCACCATTATGTTACAACTATATTAACTGGTCCTTTGTGAACCCAATGAATGACCTCCCCTGAAAGCCCATTGAAACTTTCAACCTAATAAGTCGAATAATTTCCACTATATTTACCATCTATACAAAGAACCTCACCAAAATTCATTTTGGTAGCTCCCTATAATGTAAACTACAACAGCTTAAACTCACTGTCATCATTATTATGGTCTTTTGCCGTAGTGTCATTATTCATGGATCGTCTAACAAAGCTTTAGCTCACACTCAAATAGAAAACGTATGCTCCTCTCTTGCAAGCACCGTGGAGGATAAGGACGTAAAACAGTTTTGATCAGTGAACTTACCCGTTGGGTTTAAAATTTTCAAAACCATATATACCAAGAACCTCAATCAAGGACTTTGATGTTGGATCCTACCTGATTGAAAGGTTAATTTTTTCGACAATCCTCTAAAATTATGACTTCTTAGAGTGCAATAAGTAGAAAAGGGAGTACCAATCAGGATAGACCAGTCAGATAAAGGAAAAGAAAACATGATGCAAGTTCATTACCAATCAAACAAACGAGAGTATAGTATCACGGTCTGACGAATTTTCATACAAAAATGACCGCGATGCAGCCACGGGACCGACCACTGGATCAGTCCGTGAATGATGCTGTTCGACTGAGTAGTCGATCGGGTGATCGATCCGTGAACGATGCAGAGCAACCGGGCGATCGATCCGTGAACCCTGCACGACCGGGTGATCGAACGGGTAAACGATCCATGAACGAAGCTACACGACCGGGGGATCGACCCACGGATCATGCATGGCGACCAACTGATCGACCGGGTGAACGATGCATGAATCAACCGGGGCAGCCAAGCGCATGATGCATGAATCATTCGGGGCGGCCAAGCGAACGATGCACGGATCATGCGGGGTAGCCGGGCGATTGATCCATGCATCATGCAGGATCGATCAGCGCACGGCCGAGCGACTGAGCGGGCTCATCCGTGAGCAGGGTGATGTGGCCAGCTGCTGTTCCAGCCCTTGGGTGACATGGCCAGTGTTGTCCAAGCTGGCTTCTTGAGACTTGAAGCTTCTAGAAAGACCCTAAAAGTCTCCCTAATGATCATGAGGGCTAGTGATGTGATCAAAGGAGACCCCAAAAGTCAACAAGCCCTCTTGTATGTATGGGGTTGAACCCCTTTGGAATACTTACGGTGAAAAATCTGAATAGAAGAGCTATTCTCCCACTCTCTCCTTGCTTGAACGAAAATGGAGTGTGTGTGAGAGTGTGAGCTTGAGGTAGAGGCTGACTTGGGAATCCTTTCTCAAGGCCACACAGGTGGTGGACGTGAAAGAAAACCGGCCCGTGACAATAGCGTCTTGGCTAATGCATCTCTGCTACCAACTGCATTAAGAGGATCAAGAGTTCTCATGATTACTTCTTCAGGTGTCACCATTACACGTTTGATCAGAGCATCTTCCAAGCTTTGGGCATCACATCTATTATTCCATTAATTAAAATGAAGATAAAGCCCCTTTAGATAGTCATTGGAAGCGATACAGAAGTTATATCACCACAACACATTGACAATATCCAGTGGAGTAACAGAAAACACCTAAGAAGTTCTGCTGTGGTATTAAGATGAAATCTTGATTCTCATCCTTTGTCACCGAAGAATCAATCTCCTTTCCCTTAGCAAAATCAATGTTTCCAAGACGTAGGATTGTCACCGCAACCCTGAAAATTGCCTCCTGAACAACTTCTGCTTATTCAGAATCTATTGAAGAATCATCCATCCCATGAATGGCCTGGACAAAAAATTGCTGACCTGTTCCTCCTCATTGATTCCAACTATATCCATAGCCCTCCTTGTTGCGAGATATTCATGAGAATCATTTACTCCTTCTAACTCATAGCAACTGGTTTGATTCAAGTAGTGAAAAGATTTAGGGCTTCCTAACTTAAACCTTGCAATATCCTGAAAAAAGTAGCAGAATTTGAAAATGCCGCATATCGTTCACATAAACAGCTGAATATGAAATTCCCAACAGAATCCGTTGGGAGAATACCTCCTCTGGAGCAGCACAAAGAAGGTAAAAGCAATGGTAGTTTCTCTCGGGGTTGGAAATCTGACAAACGCGTGACCTTTCAAGCAGATAAGTTCTAATAGCAGCCTCCCGAAAGCGGCCCATTTTTGTCGAATTGAATCTCAACAAATTTACCAAACCGACTACATTATGGATCATGAGAAGTATATTAGATAAAATCCTATTGTTGTTGAAGTAAACACACACTATTTCAAAATGAAACAAAAAGTATATAGACAGTATGCACCTTGAGTTGTTGTTCCTCACAGTCTTTGCATTGGCAAATGCTTCAAGAACAGGGTTTGACTGCAATGTTCAGATGCGACACGAATAATTAAGCTTGATAATTGCCATGTTCGTAATTCGAATGAACATAGCTATTAAATAGAAAAGTTCGGATCCCGAAACACGTTTTCAAATAATAAATGGCAAGTCGTGCTACCTCTAGAACTTGCTGTTCTTCCTTCTCCTGATCGCCCCCCCAAGTATGCAAATGAGCATCTTTGTCGTCTCTGTTTTACCAGCCCCACTTTCGCCACTGACCAGAATTGAATTGCTCTTTCCTTCATTGATCATAGCCCTATATTCTATAACCGGAGCTCGTGTCTCTCTCCCGATTTCACCGCGCTTCTCAGCGTACCGTTTCGATTCGCCACCGTATCCTCCCGCTTCTCTCTCTAACACGTGCAAGCCACGGGTCTTTCTCTCTCTAGAGCTCGTGGAGGTTCTCCCTTGAAAGTTTTGAAGCTTTTCGGTTTGTGTGTGGTTAGAGAGAGAGAGAGAGAGAAGGAGAGGTTGGGGCAGTTGTGGCCTCCCCCACACCCGACACAGAAGCTCTCTCTCTCTTCGTCTCCGTCTCTGGAAATTAAAAAAGACAAGCCATTGAAACATCATTCCATTATTTGACTAATTAAAGCAAATTCCGATACTGCTCGCCAAATCAACCGCTTTCCACAATCGCCCTCCGAGATGAGCTTTATTTCCCAATTACCACGCCACCGTCTCCGTTTTCATCTTTACAAACGAGAGAATTTGAAAGCTTTTAACTAGATTTATGCAGGATAAAGGTGAAAACAATATCATTTTTGGAATTTCTATTTCCATATAAAGGACACAACGAGGATAAATACAACTTCTATTTGGATGGACTTAATATCTTTCATACGAAATCGTAGAAAGATGCGACGATTTTTTTCGGGCCCAACGAAAAATACACATTATTCCTTATTTTCTATTGAATCGATCATAGCCACTCTCTACATTCCACGAAATTGTTCACCATGCAAATAAGAACTAATAAAGAGACTTGGGGTACCGTAGAAAGTCATCACGATCTCTTGTGAAAAAAAAAAAAAAATTGTTGAGACGAAACTAAAGATATCCAATTCTTACCGAAATAACTGAAAGATCCAACTAATACGAATCCTAATGAACCTAAAAAAAGATAAAGGCCCAGCATAAATTACTTATTTTTCAAGATCCCACCATAAGTTCTATCCATATATGTTCTGATCGCCAACTCATACTAGTTCCAGTTGCATTTTATTGGAATTGAGAAAATAGTCCAAATGAAGTTGAATTTCCTTTTTTTTTGTTTTGTTTCCGAAGTAACTATCATCAACTAGCATCATATTGGTGGTATTCTACTTAGTTTAGGATTCCAAGAGATATCGATACCGTACTGGATTTGGCTTTTTTAATTGCTCCTGATCCGTGTAATAGAATAGAGAGTTCTATATTTATCGGGACCCCATGCACAAATAGATGTACGATACAAACTGAATTTCACATAATTGCTTTGATAGAATACTTTGAACTTTTCTTTTAATATATACGTCCCGTTTCGTTTTTAATCCAAAGAAAGAGGGTATATTAATAAAACAAATATCAAAGAAAGATCCAACCTCTCCTTAGAGAGGGGGATGAGTAATTTTTTTTTATTTAAGGGTACCGTCGAGAAAAGAACAAACTCTAAAATATAATTTATTTTTCTTTGTAGAAAACGTTAGCATATCTCACACTTTTCTTTCAATACCAGGGAGAAGAAATAGACTTAAAAGAAAAGAAGAAATTACTAAGATGACTTTTATAAAATCATATATCCTTTGATTAACTAATAGTTTAATTCGAATTTTAAAATAAAAAATATGTGGGGTCTCGAAAATTCTATCAAATTATAGAAATTCTATTGATTAATTATTTTTATATTAAGTAATAAAAATAATAACATGGTATAAGCTATATTAATATACCTAAAATATGTAATAAATATAAAGCGATCAATTTATTTATTTCTACTATCCTTGTTCCTCAAGTAGAAAGCATTTCTTCTGTTCCTAGATAGCTTCTTTCAAAAGGGCTTCTGCTTCCTCAGTGGATGTTTTAGTAGAAGATATAATTTCTTGGAATTGAGGTTTATTCGTTTTTACGCAAGTGCGTAACTCAACGAGAGATTTCCTTACCTGTCCAATTGTCCAATTTCTAATGAATCAAGAAAACCATTTGATAATGAAAAATCATTTTTTTAAAAGAACGGAATTATTAGAAAAAAGAAAAAATCGAAAAAAAGGACAAATCCCCAAACTAACATTGAGGGTATTCTCGTAATTGGAGGTTCCCGTTATTACAACTCCTTCGTCCCTTCCATGATAAGGACACCCACCCATCTCTGCTGGGAAACATCAATCTCGCCGAAGTGACCAAATTAACCTTGTCCGAAGGCGCTCTCTCTCTCTTCTTCTGCCCTCCCTCTTCTTCCTCTTTTCATTCTCAATTTTAGCAATATTAGGATACTACGTGATTTTGCACATCATTATGCATATATCTCCTTTGATATTGCATATTCTTGATTGATTATATTTGATGTTATTACCGTAAATAGTTATGTAATAAAGCTCATTGTACTCTTTTTTTATCCACATCGAATCATACACAACTCAATCTTCCGCGTATTATAATTCTCAAGTCTCAAAAGTTTGAAAAAAAGGGGACTCAGCCTCTCTCTCAAAGTGCAATGGGATCAAAGTGCAATGGGAAAGGTTAAGATCAGGATCAACGGTGCGTTGCTTATCATCTCCGCTGTGCCTGTCCATGTTTTCTCTTTTTCTCTTTTTCTCCGTTTGTGTTTGATCTCGCGCTTTATTCATCGTCGTGGTCTTTTTTCAGTGCTAAGGTTTTGGCAGGATCGGCCATTTGGTGGCCAGAGTAGCGCTCCAGAGGGACGACGTCAAGCTCGTCGCCATCAATGATCCGTTCTACATGGTACTTTTGCTCTCCTCGTGCGTGCGTGCGTGTTCGTGTGCTACGTCGCGATGCTACATTCATGACGATCCTCTCAAAACTATTTCTTGTGCCGCTTGTGCTACATGTCAATCCGAGTGTGGAGTTGTGTTCCTTTCGCCCTATATCTGGTTGTTTAGCTCTCGAAAATCAGTAAGCGATAGGCTGAATCTATCAAGCTCTGGAGAATTTCTAGAACTTTTAGTTGTGGAACTTTAGAAGTAAAAACTATCTTCTGTGCTGCTTGTGTGTAACATGCATGAAGCATATAACTACGCTTTGGAAATCAGCATCTGCTTACCTGTGGTGTTGTATGTAATTGTCCAGACCTATATGTTCAAGTACCACAGTGCTCATGGTCAATGAAAGCACCACGATATTAAGGTCCAGGACTCTAACACCCGTATCTTTGGCGAGAAGCCAGTCACTGTCTTCGGCATTAGGTAAACTCACACCTTAGTTTTGTTTCCAAATTCTTAGGCACGTGGGATAGCTAATGTTTGATATCATTTCATCAGAAACCCAGAGGAGATCCCATGGGTGAGACTGGGGCTGATTTTATTATTGAATCCACGGGAGTTTGCACTCATAAGGACAAAGCTGCTGCCCCCTTGAAGGTTTGTTGTCCGCTCCTCTTTTGATATAAAGCATCTAGCTTGTTGGTGAAGTGCTATTCCCTTTGCTCACCCTTACTCTAAAGAATTCTCATGAAATATTAATGGGTGGTTGGTAGATAGAGAGATTAAATCTCCATCATTAGATAAAGATAGATGTATGGTTGTAACTCTAGTCATTAATGGGGTGGTTGGTACATAGAGATTAAATCTCCACTCTTAGATAAAGTTAGATGTATGGCCGTAAATTGAGCTACTCACATATATAAAGCGGTCACTTCCTCTTATCCCAACATTCAAAAATAGAAGCATTGTCTCTCAAACACTTCCCTTTTTGAATTCTCATGAAAAAATAATGGGGTGGTTAGTAGATAAAGAGATTAAATCTACCGGAAAGTAGCATCCAGAAACTGCTTTAGGGCGCGACCTCCATCATTCCACTTCTCTCCATCTCCTCATTTAAGCACTTATATTCGGAGACTTTCTAAGCACCTTAACTCTACGGTGTTCTCTAGTTCTGTTGGTTCACCCATTAAGACATGATGCATAATGGTATGTTGTGGCATTGGTTTGGATATTTTTCTCTCATAAGACTTCATAAAAATAACTATAGCTAAAATGCACAAAATGTACTGCTCTCTTTCTAGTTCTTAATTTATCTAATTTCCAATATAACAATGGACCTAGACGGACGACGCCTATCCATCGATTTGGCTTGATTCGATCGAAATCGAACCGCGCTGAACCGCAACAGTAGAATAGGGTAACACAGTACATCATAGTTCAGTTTAGTGGTATGATTGGTAAGGTGCCAAGAAGGTTACCATTTCTGCCCTAAGCAAGGATGCTCCCATGTTTGTTGTGGGTGTCAATCAAAATGAATACACACCTGACATTGACATTATCTCCAATGTAGCTGCACCTACCAACTGGCTTATGGTGTATCAAGATGGTGGAAAGAGAGGGATGTTGGCAGGTGTTATAGTACCTTTAGCCAAGCAGGCGGGTGCCAGCTCATTAAAGCCGAATCGAATGACGATCTTCAAATGCTATGCGATGCTTGTCAAAACAAAAGCAAAGCGACGAATAACTTAGCGGAAACGAGCGGCAATCGTTCTGGCGATCGTCTTGTCCATCATCATATTGTTTTGAGTTTATCAGATAGAGACAGAGTAATTGGAACTGGTAGTCATGGGACTACAGTTTTCCACGAGACTTATGGCAGTCGACGTGTCGCAGGGAAGCGGCTTGTCCGTGGTCACTGTAAGGTTGCTAGAGGAATACAAGCTGCTTTATTAAATTGTTAGCATCCAAATGTCGTATTGTACCAACCAGTGATAGAAAGCAAAGATTTCATATATATTTGTTAAGATCTTTGTAATTGCAATCTAACGGATCTAGTTCGAGCATTTTCAGCAAATGGAAACCTCTTTGCTTTCTCTAATGTAGAATACATAGAAAAATTGGGGTATCTTAGGCAGCAAATGAAGAATTTTGAGTTGTGGATGGTTGCTGGGCATTCATCATCTTTGTTGTTGAAACTAATGAGGTAATTTTTATGGCTTAGTATAACATTTTTTTCTGAAGATTTCTGAGGTCCAAGATACTATTTAGCTAGTGGTTGTTTAATCATGTCTACTTATGATACAAGGACATGACATTAGTAGTTGCTCATTTGCATGAGTCGAATATTATTCATGGAGATCTTTGTAATTGCAATCTAACGGATCTAGTTCGAGCATTTTCAGCAAATGGAAACCTCTTTGCTTTCTCTAATGTAGAATACATAGAAAAATTGGGGTATCTTAGGCAGCAAATGAAGAATTTTGAGTTGTGGATGGTTGCTGGGCATTCATCATCTTTGTTGTTGAAACTACTGAGGTAATTTTTATGGCTTAGTATAACATTTTTTTCTGAAGATTTCTGAGGTCCAAGATACTATTTAGCTAGTGGTTGTTTAATCATGTCTACTTATGATACAAGGACATGACATTAGTAGTTGCTCATTTGCATGAGTCGAATATTATTCATGGAGATATAAAGCCTAATAATGTGCTGATTACCAAGAGTGACACATTATTGGCTAAATTAACTGATATGATAATTATCAAATGCCTCCAACAAGGGAATTCCATCTGGGAAAATCCTGATTATGGTAAGTTTGATCTTCTATGTTGGTAATCACGACATCTTTATCTAGAAAGAAGTATTCTCGTTTTGTTGATCTCTGATGTCTATTGTGAAACCTCAGGCTGGCAAGCGCCGAAGATGCTTTGTCCTAGGGCGCACCCAACACGAGAAGGCGATATGTTTAGTCTTGGGCGTGACTTCGTTTTTTGTGTCACCTCAGGAAATCACGCATTTGGCAAACCTCATCTACGTCATTTAAACGGTTTGGACCGTGAAACTCGATATTTGATATTTTCATTATTGAAGTTGGTTCCTAAATCGAGGTAAGAGTGCTCTCTGATTTTAATTGTTTCAGAAATTGCACCAATGCTGTGATGCTTTGAAACTATCTCAGCCTTGTTCATGTATCATTTCTTTGAGCATTTTGGGTCAACATTTAATTGCTTTTAGTTATTGGCAGGCCAAAAGCATCATAGGTACTTAAACATCCCGTGTTTTGGAATCCTGAGATGAGATTGTTATTTCTCCGGGACGTGAGCGATTGGTTAGAATTGGAACCACCCGATTTATCTATTTCGAGAAAAATTGAGAGTCGGCGTGGATGGATTTTTGGTGGTCAAAGTTGGCAAAATAAAGTGCATCCTGCTTTTTTGAAGAACGTAATTCTATAGGCCCTACAATATTTCAAGTGTGAAGGCCTTGCTGCGATTCGAAATAAGTATAGCCAGCACATGGGAACTCCATAGCAACTTCAGGCAATCAAAGGGCCAGTTCGTGAGGGCTTCGAATCTTATTATTCCAAACAATTTCCCGAACTCCTGATGCACTTATATAAAGTTATTTCCTTGAATTGTAGCAGTGAAGTCGTCTTTAGGAAGTACTTTTCTAAGTGAGGTTGTTTTGACCTTTTGAGATCATTTCATTTTACGGCAACATGACTTGTTCCTAGTACTTAGAGAATACCTTTTAAGTGATGTTGTTTTGACCCTTTGGATCATTTCATTTAAGTATTGTGAATCTCTCTCGATCTTCTCTGTAGGCATGGCCACGGTTCATGAATCGGCGGTTCCGGTTCATGATTTTGGAGGAACCGGAACCAAGCCCTTAAGTGGCGGTCCCAATTCCGATTTTGAATAGCCGGCTCCCAGCCGGTTCTGGGCCCTGTTCTGGTTCAAAATTGAAAATGGAACCGCTGGTTTCGGTTACGGTTCCGGTTCCCATTTCGGTTACGGTTTTTGAGTTTAAAAATTACATTGTAATGAATTTGTAATAAAATTGTAATCAAATTATCAAATAATGAATTATGAAATAAAAATAATTATGAATTATGAAATAATAAATTATCAAATATAAATTGTAATCAAATTTGGGGGGGAAAATGGAGGGAGAGGGGGCTTGAACTGAATTATCATTAAGCGCATACATATCTTCTTGGGGATAGAAAAATCAAAACCCATGTAGTTCTCTTACCTTTGATAACCCCATACTTGCTTATCCTCAATCGTCGCTACCCGTTCGGGTACCGGTGGCAGTAGTATCTCTGTCGTCAAAGAATTCGGCTTCATTATTGCGATCTACCTCTTGTTGTCTATATTGAGCCTTTATCCAATCATCAACACAAGCTTGAGCCTCCACCGAATCGGGAGCTAATCTTGAACGTCGTTCGTCCAAAATATTACCTCCAGCGCTAAATGCTTGCTCTACCGCAACTGTCAAACAAGGGGTTGCTAAAATTTATTTTGCAATTAGAGCAAGAATTGGGTATTGGGTGTAATCCTCTTCCACCAATCCAATATTGTGAAATCTGTGCTGCCCTCAGATTCATCAAGCTCAAAAGAAACTGTTAGATAGCTCTCTATTTCAGAATTACTTCCTATTGCTCCAATTTGCATTTTTTGCCTATACAACAGAAGTTGGTACCATCTACTAATTTTATCTATGTTCCCACTTTGTATAATACTAGATTGAGAAGATCCATTATCTCCTAGATTATATGTACTACAAAATTCATGATATAATTCTATTATTCCGTTTTTAACCCTTGTTTGTATAGTTCTAATATTTACCTCATCAATTAAATGTAAACATTCATAATACGTATTCAAATAATCACCTAAACCATCTAATTTATAACGTGGATCAAAAACACAAGCAACTAAATAAATAATAGGAATTTCCCTATTATAATGTTGCCATTTTGTTCGCATTGCTCTAATAGTGTCACTCAATTTATCATCATTTTCAATTTCTTCAAAAACTCCAACAATATTAATACATTCTATTAAAAATAAATGCGTAGTAGGATAATAAACACCGGACAATGTATAAGTTGCATCATTAAAAACTTTTAAAATATCTAAATTTTTTTTTGCAAATATCCCATTCTTGTGGGTATACATTGATTTGAGTTATATTATCTGAAATAAGCGCACATAATAAATTTTTATATGCAAAAGATTCATTAAGCAACTCATAAGTAAAATTCCAACGATTTGAAACATCTCTTGAAAATCTTTTTGGTTTTTTTCCATTTGCTCTATAGAATTTTAACCATTATTTCATTTTTTGGGAATGTTTCCATAAAAATTGAATTTCTATTTTTATTGGGTAGAGAAAAATATCAAGATTTTTTAAACCATCTTGTACACATAAATTTAAAACATGACAAGCACATCTAATGTGAAAAAATTATCCACCACAAACTAGTTTACAAATCTTTTCTAGTTCAACAATTGAAGCGGTATTTGCCGCGGCATTATCAAAAGCAATTGAAAAAAATTTATTAAGCAAATAATATTCTTCTAAAATTTGCCTAATTAATCTATAAATATTATTTGCCGTATGCCTGTCATCAAAAACTCTAAATGCAATAACTCTTTTTTGAATATTCCAATCACCATCTATCCAATGACATGTTATACCCATATAAGAATGAACTTGCCAATGATCACTCCAAATATCGCTACCTATATGCACACGTTCATTAAAATTCATAAAAAAATTGTAAATCTTTTTTTCCTTTTTTATAAAGAGCTTTAATTATGCGTTTAAGTGTATTTCTAGGAACACGTTTTGCTTGTGGAACACATGCATTTTGTATAAATTGATTAAAACCAAATCTTTCACCAAAACTAAATGATAAATGTTCAACGGAAATAAATTTACCTAATTCTTCTTTATAAGTTTTTCATTATAATGAAATAAAGGATGAGTATTAGGATTGGCATACCCGAAAATTTATTGTTGCTTGGTGTCAATTCCCGTTTCGGTTTGTTTAAATGTTCCATATCCGGCTCCACCGATATATTTGTATTTTACCGGACAATGTTTACAAACTACATCATACCTTTTTAGAGATATATCAAATCTTTCAATCTTCGTGAAGTGGTACCATACTTCGGATGTAAACTCTCGCTCCTTTGTTGTTGACATTTCTTCGATACTGGTAAGAGAATGAAAACTCTCTTGCGTTTGGACTTGCTCCATATTAGGAATAATGTTGATTTCATCATCTTCATCATCTACATCAACTTCAACTCCCCAATCTTCATAATCACGGGGACTAGGAGGATAATAAACGGATTCCCCCTCCTTGCTCTTGCCTTTGTCACTAGTTCTACTTTCACTTGCCTTTTTTTTTATATAGAAAAAATATATGGTATAATGCAAAAAATATAGGGTATGAAAAAAGAATTTGAAATAAGGAATTATTAAAGGAGATAATAAATAAAGAAAATAAGGAATTAGAGAACTTAATTGAAGAAAAGAAAATAATAAATTGGATGCTGTGAATAATTGAGAGTTAGGAGAATTTGAGAGAATTGAGATGAAGAGAGAATTTGTTTGAAAAAAATGAGAGATGAGACTGGGTATTTATAACATAGGTTAGAAATTAGTAAAAAAAAAAAAAAACTATTGGCATGGCAACGGCTCCAAAAAGAAAAGAGCTATTGATGAACGGCTCTTTTCTTTTTATTTTAATTTTTTTAATCCCTATTTTTCACGGTTCGGAACAGGCCGGGAACCGACCCATGGCCGGAACCGGGCCCTTATGCCACGGGCCGGTTCCGGTTTGGAACCGCGGGCCCGATCAATGGGTCAATTTCGAGTTTGACCCGAGCCGGTTCCGGGCCCAAACCGGCCCGTGACCACGACTACTTCTCTGCACCACAATCTCTCTCTCTACTCTACTTTTTTTCTCTCTCTAGGGGCATGAAAGAATACTGGTGTCCCCTTAAATATTTATTTATATGGATTCACGTGCGTTTGTCAACCTGGGTTTGTCGGTCAATCTTTTACTACCTCGCCTCTCAGTGGGCCATGAAAAAGGAGAAGGAAGAACGAAATGAAAAGGAACCAAAAAAGAGGAGAGAGAGAGAGAGAAAAGAGTACTGCGGATGCAAAGGAGTGTGTGCTTGTGTGCGTCTTTACATTTAAATAAAAAAGTCCATCGCCCTCTCTTCTCTTCCTCGTCGTCTTCCTCTTCTTCTTCTTTCAACCCTTCTCCGTGTGTGTTTGTGTGCGTAATGAAGATAGTTCTGAGTTTAGGGGACACGTCCAAGTCGTTCTCGTTCCTCGACAAAGCCCCGAAGATGGCCGAGGACTACGACGGCAGCAACAGGGAGCTGGGGTGGGGTTGGGAGTAAGTTGAAGGTCGTCGAGAGGCGGCGGCGATCGACGACGACGATGGTGAGAACAGAGAGAGTCCGGCGACGGATCGCCGCAGCCACCGCCACCAACATCATCCGCGTTCGACTCTTCTTCTTCTCCATCTCTTGCCTTTCTCTCCGACCAATACCAGGAGCAGTCACCACAACCACACACTATTCCCTTCTCTTCACCAAAACACATACTATCGATATGGCAGAAACAATTATGGACAATCAAATGCAGACGTGGAAGAGGAAACGTGTTGCTTCAATTTTCTTCTTACTCCTTTTCTTTTCTGGTCTTTCTTTCCTCTTCTTCTGCAAGGTGATAATAAGTATTTACTTGTTTTATTTGTGTGCATAATACCAGGTGACTGTGCGTACCAAAACACATGCCTTGTCTCTTGCAACCCCATGTCTTGTACAAACTTCGTTTGGAAAGTCATCGTTTAGCTTGTTCAGTGCACCATGTTACAACGAAATAAAGTTTGAATTTTTACTTATGGCGTCACTGGTCCAGACCAACATGTCAATGCTCAATTACGTTTCATTACAAGGGGTGTAAGAAAAGGTCGAGGCACAAATGGGCGGAATACGGAGAAAGAAGAGGAGGAGGTTAGTCAGATCTTCCTAAAGCCATCCGTCTTTTCAATGTAGTCCATCAAACAACAGAATTCAGCACACACTTCGTCTATCGCCCTTTTATTATAATTAGTCCAAATGGATATTCTAACATGTGCAATCTTTTCTTTTGTTGATTGCATTTGTTGAATCAAGGAAAGGATTTGTGCGCATAGCCATGTAGATGGGCTGCCCCTTGGTTCCAGTTTTCTGCTACGGTCCAGTAACTTCTGTCTTCGCCTTTCGTCTCCGCTCTTTTTTACCGGGCCATGCCCGCAATTTGTTGTCTGATGCAGCTTGTTTGACTTAAAAACTAAAGCTCACATGGCTGTTATGTCCTCATCTTGCTACAGTCAAATGTCTACAAGTGGTGGAAAGTTGTATCTGCAATTTTGTAGAGCAATTAAGTTTAACCCGGTTTTCTTCTGGGGAATTTTTGGGTATGCATGACTCTCTTTGCTGAATCAAGAAGATGAGATTGTGGGATTGTTAATGATTTTCAATAGTCACACATCTGTAGCAGAACTGGAATGCACCCACACGTCCAGTAGTGTTTTACAAGGTTTTCTCTTCACGGGTCTCATTCACCCTTCCAAAATCCAATCCATGGGTGGTTGGTAGACCAATTGATTTGAAGAAAACCTCCAAACCCACCGTGGAAGAGGCAGGAATTTTGTCATTTTTTGTCTTCTGAACTTCTTTGGCGGCTTTTCTTTTACCTGACTTCACATTCACGCAACAAGAATAGAGCTCTGCACTGATTCTTCTGAAAAATTTCAAGAATTGGATGCTTAAAGTGTCTTCATGTTATGATCTAACAAAAGTTGACACCTCCCATGTGGTTTGTACTGCTATTTATGATCTCAAATTCCATTTGGCAGGTCAACGAGGTGCATGCCAAGTTTGTCGAAGCATTAAGAGACCTTTTCGCAAGGCATAAAGCACGGGTTGGCCACGCCGATGTTGCGCTGAAATTCTTTGATGTTAGTCTTGTTCGTTTTCACTGTATCATGGCTTTGCAAGTAAAGACACAGACTTGATTGAAACGCTATAAATCCATTATGTACACAACTTACAACAATTGATTAGAGTGGGCACTATACAGGATTCAAATCCTCCATGCATAGTTTAATGCTTTCTACTTTTAACAGACAATTGTGGCTTTTGCTTCCTTCCAACAATGGCATCAAGTTAGGCCTATACATTTCACATAACCGGGGCATTCGAGGTGACACAATAGCCTCTGAATCTTCCTTTCTTGGTCGTCCTGCACTCTGATGCGCATGGTCTAATACGTTACACAATCAGAGAGAAATCATGCAAATTTGGCAATTACAGCGATGACGGTAGATATTGAGCTGAAATTGATGAGCCACAAGTGTTTTTCAGCAAACCTTTACATTTCCCATAAAACCTAAATGACAAGGCAATTAATCTAATTGAGAACAGGAAGAGCAACAAACCAGACAAATGTTCCAAACCCAACTTATGCTTCACAGAGGCAACAATGACTTGCCTTCCATGATGCATACTATGTTATCCATCACTTGAGATTACAAAAGTTAACTTGGCCTCAACTGAGTTGTCCAAGAGCTCCCCCCTCTGAAGCTTCCCTTGGGGTACTCAGAACAAGTTTACTACCTACTATTTAATCCTACAGCATGCTGACAATTTCGTACACACCAAAATTGTCCAACGTGAGATAAATCCACAAGACGAACGTAAATCTAAGGCAAAGCGAACACGAACAGCTTGGCTCAAACCAGACACAGCACATATTGACCAACTTCTCATAATGCTAGTCTTCGCATGCGAGCTTTTTTGTGCTGATGCATATGAAAATCGAGGTCTTACCATACCATCTTATTTTTCAGCGAACCGTGAATGTAATTAGTGCCTAAATAGAACAAATCTGTGGAGGTAAAAGTAGCATGAGTAATTTACTTATTCACTGAAATCATAAGCAAGCAATATTCCTGCAATCAGGCTTCTGCCAACCTGCAAAATCAGGCTGATAAGCTGAATAAAAATCACTACATCCTAATGCTGTTGTTAACAGGGAACAACCAAATTTCTCTGGCTGTATTAATTTGGCCATGCACAATTGCTGGCGTAAAGAATTATGATGAGTGCTGTGATCAATGCTCGAAAGCAGTGACACCTTATTTTCCATGTATGTCGCAAAACCAATCTCGAACACGATGGAAAATGCATCCACCCAACCGAAACTAGCTTTCTAAAGCTACTAGTGAGGAGATCGTCCGTGAAGAAAGTTAGCCAAAGAAAGTCAAGCTACTAGCCACATGAAGAACGTTGACCAAACTGTTAGTGCAACCGAAGCCAAGGCGTATGTCCACAGCATCACAACGGAACACTCGCTCTCTCCTGCTCCGAACAACTGGGTCATCGTGCCTGCCAAAGGGTAGGTTTATATTACTGATCAAAATGCCATAAATGATCTAACCAATCGCCACCAAAACAATTAGTCAATTTTCTTGTTGAGAATTGCGAACTGACTATACCTATGTTCATAGCCGGAGGAAGGGCATACTGTAGAAGGAGAACAAACAGATATAGTGGATCTTCATGCACAAGACCAAAGTACAGTGCACCTTTCACAACAACAATCCCAACGATAGGAAGTACGATGTACCGAACCACTACAACTCCGGCAATCAGAGATAGCTGAACACCCGAACCCCTCAATCCTGAAACACGTCACCGACTTTTAAGCTTCACTTGCTCTAGATACTGATGCTTGCAACCAAAGAATATCCAAATGAGTCTTTTACACTATTGTACCTCTGAGAAGATTTCCTCCCATAATCAAGGTAACAGCAGGGATGGCTGCATCCCTGTAAATTTTAGGTGACAAATAAGTGTCAGAATCTGAGGACGTGTCTGTAAGAGATGAGAGTTCTCGCAACCATAAGCAACTAAACTGCCGATCAGTCAGGCGCAGAAACTTAGACCGAATCTACTTTATTCACTCCTGAAGAAAATCTCTCCATGTCCTAATTTAAGAAAGTCACCACTTGAAAGTATTGGCATAGAGAAGAACTATCCAAATCAAGGTCAAAATCAAGGTTTTGGGTTAAACAAGTGAAGAAGATGTGATAGGAATATTCTGCAAACTGCAACTCATACCACCATACATGAAATTGAAAGCCTAAAAGCTACACTTCTTGCACGCCAAACAATCACCAAGCTAACAGGAAGAGAAAAAATTTCGACCAAAAAAACAGGAAGAGAAAATTATCAAGCAGTGATATATCCAGTAACCAATGTTTCACTGGTTCCAGAAAGCCGGGAAAGAAAGAAAAGAGGACAAACCATACATTTGAATCTGACTTTGTTACATCTGCAAGCGAATAGAATCCACAATATTCTTTGGACCAAAAAAAAAGAATCCACAATATTCTGTGTTGAAAAGCAGGATGAAAACTCAAATGTAGTTTAGATAGCCACGCGTAGTCATTAGAGAGATGTCCTTGATAGCTTTACTCTCATAGGCTCAAAGGAAAAGAGATATTCAAGGGGAAAAGAAGAACTCTAGAAAGTGGATGCTAAACAATTCATCATCACATTCCGTGAAGAATAGCATTGAATTAAACTGCATGCCAAGCTAACCAGACATGAACTTGATACTTGTACTGACATATTTGGAGCTTTTCATGCGTTTTTAGCTAGAGAAGTTTAGCTAGAAGCAAGAGCAATTACCCCAGTAAAGAAGCAGAGTCTTCTATGACTCTTAAGGGAGCGCCAGTGCCAATCAGTAAACCTCTGATGTGTGGAACAACACCCACAATAAATCCGACAATCTACGACGTGGCGAGAAATTAAATCAGCAAGAGATCTCACTCAAAACAAAATGAAATATTTAAGTCACTAATTTTCTCGAATCAGTAATCACACTGAATGTATAATATTATTAATCCATCTTGATGACAAGCTCCTCAATATTTCTAGTAATTTCCGGAAAAGAAGATACACCCTCTAACCATTTGGAGAATATAAAAAGGAGATGCAGATTACCGCTCCAATAGTTGATGGTGCCAACAATGATTGGAGATTGATCTTCTTTGAGATCTTTGTTAAGCATCGCTTAAGTTTGCCCCAAGTTGAGACCTGCCATAGAAATTTGAAAGTGATTAATATTGCAACTTCCCCAATTGGTTGAGAACATTCAATCTATCGACTTGATAAGATCCCGTGATGAGGAATAGCCTTCCCAGACAAACATAGTTTAACATATCGTATTGCCGTTAGGATCAACAGATCCCGGGAATCATTATTTCAGATTCAGTTTGAATTACCTGGCAATTCGAGTCAGGTTTTACCAAAGGAAGTGTCAATTCATCCAAGTCATCCATAGAGGTGCACTTAGTTGATGGAAGAACTGCTTCAGGGCACTCTTGGACTAACTTCTCCGTATCTGTTGTGGATTCTGTTTCTTTCACTGATTCATCTATCTTCTGTTCTTCTCTTGTCATTTTACTTGCAGACACCCGTATGATGTTGAAAACATAAGACCACAAGTAAACAGCTCCTATCTGATATAGAGGAAGACAATTCATTGATTAGCCTAGAAGTATGGAAGTACACATGATTCTCAAGGGAAAAGAAGATATCAATAAAATTCAATGATTTCCTTGCTCCCGTATGCATATGTGCCAACCTTAAATACTAGAATGCAGTAGCACACCTAGGTATCTCCATCGATAATAGGGAAATAACACATCAACCGTCATGAACCTTGAGAGGAAATTCCACTTATTCATGAAGTTGCTTAATACAAACCCACATTCTTTATTCTTCGGATATAATTAGGTGTTAAATGCATTGTAAGCTACTGCAGTATATAATGCTATGGCAAAATATTGAAATTGCATAGAGCTAATTGCAGGTGGAGTATCTGCAGACAATACCGCCATAGAAATCGAAGCATAAGCCATCCCGTATTTATGGCAAACATCAGGTGCTCCAAATGGACTGCCTTGCTCTTTGCATACTGCTGGGATGATAATCAGAGGCAAATTTCCCAAATTTCCTGTTTAGATAAATAAATAAAAAGAAAAAAGAAAGTGATCACAATGAAAGATCTAGTAGATTCAGACAGATGAGCACATCCATCCCCAGATTATGCACATGAACCATCTAACGGTGCAAGGATGGGGAAACAGTCATTGATGGATCGATTACATTGTTTTCCTCTGCCCCATCTTGGTTACTCAACTGAGATAAAATTGACTCTTCATCATGAAATTGGACTCAGCGATCATAAAGCAGATTTGAGGGCATTACAATGTGAAGACAATTTGATTAAATCACAGGGATGACCATTGATTCCATCACAAGTAAATGGCACATTAAGGCCTGTTACATATTGAATATATCTTACCAGAGGCACAGCAACCTAATATTAGGCCTTTTACATGCTGCGGTGCTTTAGTGGCCTTTACAAGTATCCATCCGAGGGCCGATCCAATGATAAACGTAATCAGGATATTGATTGGCATGAACCACCTATGCATTTTGAATAAGTTACTTCAGTAGAATTTGGCTGATTTCTGAAGCACCATATTACTGATACACGAAAAACAAAAAATGAACCGAAAAAAGAACAGAGACATTTCAATGACAGATGATTACAAACAAGGGTAACATGACTAATATCCAGAAAGAAACTCACAATTGAACAATGTTCTCTGAAGTAACTGTCCTGGCCAGGTTGCTGCCCACTAGTGCCGGATTAAACACGAAAAATGCAACCTGAGGAAACATGTATTTCATTGCTGTAGGATGCAATATGACATCAGCATCAAAGGAGGAGCTTGAGATTAACTCACTCTATTCAATTGCTTCCTTGTGCTCTCCCCCATTACGTCAACATTTTCAAGACCAAGATATAATCCCAGTGCAGTCACAAGGAGCACTTTCAAAACTGGCATCGAAGCAACTAACAAAAGATCAAAGAACCCCATCTTTTTTCTGGAAAAAGTTCCTTCGAGCCTCCAAGTTCAATGCTTTGCCACCCCTACACAGAACAGAGAGCAAAGAAGGTTTATATGCTGTGATATATGCAACTTTTCATCAAACAACAAGAATCAGATAAGAGACCACCTACTGAAAAGAGGCCAATAAGGGGGAAGACCGAAAAGAACTCTTCAGGTCTCTGGTTTTACTATACGAAGAACCGCTCACGGTTTAATCTGTCTTCACTGAATGAACTTATATTAGATATTAAAACGTGACAACATGAACAGAAAACCAAAAGAATATATGAAAGTGACTCCCACTAAAAGATTCTCAAAATGGACAAAGATGAGGAAGAAAACGGTTCTGCTTTGCCGACTGAATAATACAAAGTATCATCATCGCCGAGACAACCCCGTGAAAAGAATTTGGTCCCAGATCCCAGAAGAAAACTTTGAATTGCATACTGGGCCATGCCTAATCATTCATTAACATATACTATTTAGCTCCATCATGAGCAAGAAACTTAAACAACAAAAAAGAAATGCTCCCTAGGAAGAAGACGCTCTGAAACTCCAAATGCAACAACATCCAACGTGGGCCTACTCTGTTTTTGATTATTAAAACCAAAGCAAAGATGGAATTTACCTCTACGTCTGTCTCAATCTACGTCCAAAGAGATGACCAAACAATTAACTAGAGAAAACATGATAATCATGAGCAGACATTTATATTATAATGTACATATAGCAGAAACAAATTATGGACATGCGTCCATCACGAATAGTGAAGACAAAACAGGACAGACTTAGGAAATAAGAAATCAAAAGCAGATGTGGGAAGAGAAGACGTGTTGCTTCAACCCTCTTCGAATCCTGACGATTTTCTTCCTCTCTTTTTTTCAGTTCTTCTTTTGTCGCTCTTCCTCTTTTTTGCCAAGGTGATAATTGTTTTTCTTTTCTACTTTGTGTGTCACGACAGCCACAAAACTCCTCGTTAAGATACTAGATGACCGGGTGTGCGCCAAGGCACTTGCCTCGTCTCTTCTGACCGATGTCTCGATGAACATCGTTTCGAAATGTCGTCGTCTTGGCTAGTTTGATGCAAAATCTGGGAACATTTTAGGACAATCGGGGAGGACATAAAGTTTTTGTCCTGTCTGGCTGTAAAATCATTGGATTCTCAATTTGGATGAAAAAGGGAGAAAAGGAAGAAACAACAAAGTACCGAAGCTGTACATTCTTACTTGAGAAGGAGAGTTGCACCGTGCAACCCCTGTTGACACTGCCTGCCAAAGAAGTACTTGCTTGGTTCAAATTTGGAGGCATTTCTAATGATCAATAGGAACTAACGTAGCTCTTGGAACTGAAAAACTAGAGCTGACCTCCGTCGAATCGTGATTTCGTAACACCTAACAATTTCTTTACATTCCAACGCGTGGCTTATGATATTGTCGGGTAGATCATATGGGCGAAGATTTGGTTACCAAATCGATTTCGATATGAAGAGTTAACATGAGTCGAATATCGACACGGCGCAAAAATAAAGGGATCAGAACAATTTCCCAAAAAATCGAAGAGGGATTGGATTTCGAGGTTGAAACGGGATCTCTGATGCAGGGATGATGCTGTATGGATTGGAACAACCTTTCTTCGACGCTCTACCCAATCAAAGGGATGTGGTTAAGTGCTGCGATTCTAACATGCTTTAAGCAGCTGCAATCTTAGCCTAGGACGCAACGAGGTTTTGGACATTTGGTTTGGAGGATTAGGAGGAGCTATTGGCGCGTCAACAGTCGAACCGCAGTTGCAAATTACAATCAGCGTCGTTTTTGCCGGGGGTGGCCCCCGCAAGCCGCGGGGGCCGTTTTTGTTGTTGTCCGTGCCGTTTTTGTGGACCGAACCGTTTTAATGATGGGTCATGCGTATTCTCTCTCTCTGTCTCTCTCTCCAGTGAATTTCCTTTGAGCTGCCCATGTACTGGCTCGTTTGATTCTGTGACGATGGGGACGAAGGTCACAGAGATTTGGATTGGAGCCCGTGGGAACACACACTGGTCATGCACTTAACCAAGATTGGCCCACGGTGAGTTTCCCTTCTCTCTCTTGATCTACCCCAGCTAGACGAAAATTCGACCTCCCGAGCCCCGCACGACGCTGCGGGGCCACGAGAGGCTGCCAAATCCCATTTATACCGGGTGAAGCTGCAGGAAGAGTCGGCGGTGGAAGGATACAGCCTCGTTGCTGGACTGCTCACGATGCTCCGTCGAAATTTTTACCGCCATCATTTGAAGATCTCAATCGATAAGATGGCGGTCCCTGGAACTATGGTCTCGTATGGAATCTCTCGCCCCACAATCAAACGCACTCGCTACTATATCAACATAGCAAGCCCACAAACTTTCATCGCATAACTATTCCCAAGTCGCCACGCACCATATTTCCAGCGGATTGAGAGCGCAACCCGACATACCCTAGTTAGTTCGTCAGCCATGCGACGATGATTTCACTTTACTGGTCAGGCTAAGTAAAAGAAAAATCATCCACGTACGGAATAGAGAATGGTGATCGGGTCAGTATCCCAACCACGTCAAATCCGGGCAGAAGGCGAAGAATAACGGAGGATTGAACCAAAGCTTCACTGATTCAGAACATGATGAATCAAGTATAGCAGTAAGCAACCAAAGAAATTTCAGCCCATTGAAAGGTGCATCTGCCTCAGCATCACTGCTTTTAACACAAGTAGTGCAACATTCAGGATAGGAATCGATAGAAATGCCCGACAATTGTCGGGCCAAGATTAGATAGTTTCATCCGACGGCGATCCAATGACCAAAACCCACTTACCCACTCCCTGCAAGGCAAGCTACTATAGCGCAGAGAATTCTTTTTACCTGAATCAGCATTCAGCACATCTGTTAATTTGCTCGACTTTCTGATGTAATGCTCTTCGAATCTACTAGAGAAACAAAAAGAAGCACTTAGCACTGAGTGTGAGCAGCAAGTATTCCAATTTTATTGCTCCTCACAGACATAAGAGCGGCAAACACAAAGGTAAGGGAGTGACTATTGTGTTTTCAAAAGCCGTCATATGTAATATATCTGCCACAAAGATACTTGTCGGAAATAACTAGCCTCAAAAATACGTATTACCAGCGCAAAAAAGAATCACTATGACAATTCTCTATGATACCGAAACAACTACTCTACACTTGTGAAGCTGCTTGACCCACAAAATATATGAGAGTTTTTAATAGCTTCCACAGGAAAAAATTTGCAAGGAACCATACGTCAGCTCGATGAAGTTCAGACTTGCGAAATTGGTTACCGGATCCCTCAATGTTCAGAAACCATTGCTGTCAGATCCAATTCCTCATCAGAATCTATCACATCCTGAAAATCATAATATGGGTTTGCCTGCACCAATGGTTCATCAAATTCTCCTCAAAATCCTTGGTTTGTAAATAGTAGAGTTTCACACGACAATAATAACAGCACGGCTAATACAAGTGCAATGCCTAGTTATAATCTCGCACTAAGTGAGGCGTGATGAAATACCTTTGGCCTAGGTGTAATTGCTTCGAAACTGTTGAACGTAGGGTTATCAAAATTAGGAGGTTCCAAGATAATGTACGCCCCCTTGTTCTTGTATCTCTCCGCTGTTGCCTGCAAATCCGACAACAATTTGCATGACAACTGGTACAGGTGTAACAATGGCACTTGATCTTACAATATGTTACTGACCACATCAGCGAAAATATTCCCTAGGGAGATGGGTAAAAAGAACAGGCCTTTTAATTTGGAAACAGGATCTCAAATCAAGCAGAAACATAAGTAAGCCCCTTGAAACTTCTATATTCTTTATTGACACGTTCAATGAAACTCTAGGCGCGTTTGCATCTCTAGCTTTCCCTTTTATTCAACAAGATGTCACATCCAATCTCTCTTGAGCTGGTGAATGCAGAGGTTTGACAAACCAACAAGTATCTTCTTGGAGCAAGAACGTAAGTGCTATATCAATTGATCTATATTGATCTAGTAAATAGAACAGAAGTGGCCAAAAGTACCTGAAACTGCGGATAATCTGGAGCACTAAATAGCGTAATTAGCCTCCCTGACTCCACAACATGATCTATAGTATAACCCTCGTCCATTCCTGCAAGACCAATTCGCTTTTCCCTCGCATCGGGTCCTTCATGTGATCTAATAATTAACTGGGGAAAAGACAGCAGCCAACAGACCTAAAATCAGCCCTTAAAGTCCTATGCAAGATATTGCTTCCATTATATTTAAGTCGATGGAAAAACAGATAAGAGCAAAGACTACCGCATTCGTCCTCTTAAGCAGACATCCAGACAGAGAGATTCAAGTAAAAACCAAAAATGCAAAACAAAAAAAGAACAAGGAGATATGAGAAAAATTAATGTTGATTTTCAGTCATTTGTCATCAATAAAGTTCCAATGGCACCTCATAAGTACTGAACTGGCAGCGGAGTTCCCATTATTCATTATATAATTGTCATAGCCAAAGTCTAGAATTGAACTTTCTGCAACTGGAGTCCACGTCCAGTAATCTGCTTACTCCTGATAGCAACAAGTAGCTAACTTAAACAAAGAAGGGTGGTATAGACACTCAAAAAGAGGACGCACTTGTCCTGTCAAGCACCGCCATACTTCATTTTGTTTGAAAGTTTACATTAATCCAGCAGAGAATTACACCATTGTCCTTCCCCTCAAGTCTAATTCACATGTCAATGAAAAATCAATGGCCGTGCAAATAAATGACCATCCCTCTCTAAAACAGCTCGGCTAGGCCTAGAAACTTCATGCAAATAGTAGCCTACTTTATATGTTCCCAATGAAACAGAACAGTGCTCAGGTAGAGTAGCTAGAAGATGGTGGCCTTGTTAAGGTCTGCCACTAAGATCTAACATATGTTCTTATGGCTCAACCTACAAAGCGATCGTAAAATTACACTAGCTGGAAATCAAGAAAACAACATCCATATACTGAAAAGTAGATAGCATAGAGTAGAGGTTGAACTAGACTTGAAAGATTTGGCCAAGCAACGCTCGTATTTCTTGATTGAAAGCATACGATATTTATTACTTGAAACATCAGAGATACCACCTTTAGTTGATATCGCTTCAAAAACTCCTCTGTGCAGTCCGGACCCCACAATAATCCGATGCCCCTCTCTGTGTTTGGGGAAAGACCGGGAGACATTGATGGATCTGACCACAACACATCACCTGGAATCAGATTCAACCCTTCCCATGGAGGGTCAAGAACTGATCTCCTAGCTTTAGATAATTCTTCTAAGGAACCAAGAGATAAAGTACTAACTTCAGGATTTGAGTTTATACGGCGATTCTTTTTGCCTTTCGATCTCTTTGATGGTGTGACAGGTATACTTCGGAAAAGCCCTCCATGAGCTGTATATACACGCCCAGCAATGATTGACGCTAAAGGGAGCCCCTCAAAACATCCCAGACATTTCCTATAGACATGCTTTCCTCTATCACCATATTTTGTCAAAACTTCTCGCTCAAAACCATAGACAGAAGTACAGTATTTTGATTCATGGTTCCCTCGGAGAAGAAAAACTCTCTCCGGCATAAACACCTACACGTGATATTACTCAAGTGAGAATAATGCTGTCCTCAGTGGGGGTGGGGGGGGAATCAAACAAACCAAATGAGAATCTTCACACGAATACCAGGAAGAATCATACTCCCCACAAAAGGATATATCAGTACAATGGCACAAAAGATGAAAAAGAGATGGGACGGAAGCAGCCTAACAGGAAATGAATGCATACTAAACTACTTGAATTTGAAACAGTCATTATTGTCAAAAGATTGATCCAAAGAACAAGTTATGAAATATGGGTCACAGAAAAAGAAAATCCCTTGCCTTAAGCTATTTGAGAATCAACAGGAATCGCAGTGTATATCGACGTAGGAATAATATAAGAACTGAACAGACAGTTGGCTATCTTGTTGAGAAGCTCTGCGAACCAGCATAATCAAACAACTCATCCCAGAGGTGCCATCTCAAGTTACATTACGAAGATTCATGCAAGTAAAATTCCAGCTTAGGCTCAAACTCAAGTCCCACTACTGAAGAGGGAAAAACAAAGGATATGATACACGCATTTCCATTGAACCGTTTCACGCAAATCAATCCATTCTTTATCATTGATGTCCAGAGACACGTAAAATCTTTCTTCTCATGTCAGGTACTCACAGATCATAAAGCAGGGCATAGAGGAAGTAAAAACGCCAATAAAGCATACAACAGGAATATGCTGTCCATTGCTCAAGACAGACATCTAGATCAAGAGATACACGCATTTGCAGCATCACAACTCACCTTCCAAGCCAACAAGAGCAAGAAAGTCTCCAAACCCCAAGCTCCTCTATCCACGTAATCCCCATTAAACACAAAGAACCGATTTTCACAAGGAAAACCAGCACTCCTCAACAGGAACAAAACATCGTGAAGCTGGCCGTGAACATCCCCAACAACAACCACCCGACAGTCCTTGCCACGCTCATCGTCAACATCAAGATCGACCCTCACAAGGTTAGGCTCTTTGTGCAGAATCTTGGAGGCAGTGAGGACGAGGCGGTCAAACACCTGGACGGGAAGGACAGTTGGGAATTCTGCAGGAGGCAGATTCCTTGATGCCCAATCGAATTTGGACATCAAATCCAAGACCCAGTTGAGAGTCAGGTTCCCATCTGGCGGCCATGAGATTTGAGCTTCTGGGGATGAAAATGGAGATGGGTCTTCATTAACGGGGCTGGTTATGGTGGTGGGGGTGGTCCCAGTTGAAGGTGTAAAGAAAGATTCATCATTCGGAGACGAAGAGGGTGGTGAAGAGAAGGAAGCACCATTTGGCGAAGGAGATGACGACATGGTTAATCGTCCTCTTCTTGTTCTTCTTCACACACCGTGTCGATTGAACAGCTTCTTTCAAGAATCAAACCCTAGAAAAACTCCTGCTACTGGAGTTGTGGAGGAAATTTGGATCCACTTGCCATTGCCAAGTGCGTGTGCCCATCGCCAGCTTCTTGGCAATAATTAATTAAAATTCAAGAATCGTGAGGATCGAGATCGCTTACAATCGATCCATCTGTATGATGAATGTACTTGGAATCCAGGTTTACGACCAATTTCTTGCCATTTTATATTTCATGAGTTGCAGTGGTAGCACAGGAACATGACTCGGATCGTTGGGTCTGATCTGATCAGCAGTGTTGGATTAGCATCTCTTGGGTCGTCTTTCTTGATTAATTTGAACTTAACAATACTTTCGATCCAGAAAAGAAAGATTAAATAACGCTTTTAGTTGATAAAACACAAGATTAGTTGATTGATTGTGGTAATCTTGACGGGCGATTCCATGGAGACAAAGGAGACATTGCTGAATTCTTTTGATTCTTGCTGTCGAGCTTTACAAATTTTTGTTATCCGAGGTTTGGAGTTACTGTTTCAGTATTCTATTGCAAACACCAAAACTAAAAATTTAAATAAATAAAAAAAGTTAAAAGTCTTTACATTATGAGGAGTATTTACGAGACATCAATGACCTAAATTAAAATCGACACGGTCGTAGCAAAGACGATCATGTGATTGATTGTAGAAATATTATCTATGCTTGTGGTCGTCAACCCAAACCCGACCAAATACACCTATTTGACAGCCATTTTTGACCCAATTTAAGACTGATCCAACCCACTCGTTTGACGGTCGTGAATCGTAACGAGAATTCATGATCGCTAGAATAAAAAATATGCGGTTCGGAATCTTAGTTCATTTGAACGATACTTTTCGAATAACGTCTGAATATTGTAAAAAAATAGAACCTAAATTACAAATAAATTCTGTCTTGGATAAAGATTTTCCAAATTTAAGGGTTAATTTTGCATCATGAATAATGTTCACCCAGAATAGTCGATACACTAGATTTAAGAGGTCGGAGAAAGGTATGTCACTCATTCAATCTAACTCCATCAAAGATATTCAAAAAAAAGGTAGGTGCAGTAAAATAAGTTAAGATGTCATAAAAGATCACATTCATAGAAACTAATGGCGTGCGACCTCTCTCAATCGATTCCTTAAATAGTCTCTTTGCAACATGGAGACAAACAAATAGGTTGAGGAGACACTCATTTTAGGTCTCTGATTGGACTTCCGACGCTTGAGCTAAGAATTGGGAACTTAATTCGAGCAGACACGAGTCTTCTACCATGCTCTTGTCGAGACGTAGTCTTGTCCCTCGGCCCCAATGTAGCCGGCGACCCCGCGGCCCACCCCAAAACTCGACGACAAGAACCGAGCCACCTAGATCCACCCGATCGCACCTCTATCTCTCTTCTCTTCCCCTTTCGACCTTGGATCTAGGCTGACTCAAGTCCACCGGCGGTGAGCCTCAAATCTCGGCTCGTACTTGAGCTAAGGCCTTCGATCAAGAAAATAAATAAAATAACATTGACACAAGGCCTTGGATGTCCTCCCCTGAGGAGTCTCGTTCCTCCAACGAGGTGATCAGTCATCTAGAAATATTTGAAACGCACCTTCGTGACTGAGATCGATAAGAGAATAACTTATCCAATCTCGCTAAATCGAAAAAGAAAATTATCTCACTCAAATGGTTTCGAAAATCGTAGCCCAAGCCCACTCGTTTGACCGGCGGGCTTGTGGACCCCATCGAGTCGCCGAGAGTTATGGCAAGTCCTCGAAGGCAATTAGTCTAGGATGTCGACCTGTGGCTCTTTCCTAACCATCCACGAAACGAACGATCCAAATTTCAAATTTCATCGTGGTCCGACCTATCTTAATCCATGGACGTAGCTACGTCACGCAACGAACTTATAAAACATTTATTTTTCGTGACTGATCTCTGATCCTTCCTCCTTCATCATTACTTAGTCCACGAAATGAGAACTTTGACTGACGCTGAAGTTAACACATCGTCTCGGAAGTATCACCAAAAATTCTAATGCGAACGGGGCGAGCTCCCTTAAAAGACGGGCAATTCCGTGCGCCGTCGTCCCCCTCGGCGGAAAAAAAAAGCTCGACCGAGTCCCATTCAACAAAGCAAAAAGTCATCTTTGACTTTTTACAGTCCACAGCATCATCACTGACTCTCTCTTTTTTGTCTTCACATTCTTGTTGGACGGTCCGATATTCTTATTTTTTAATTACTTCTTAATTAATTAATTAATCCACCTTTTTTTCTAACTAGAATGACTTTATTTTTTTATTTTTTTATTTTTATCTTTGTCTAATTAGAATGACTTTACTCGTGACTTTATATTTTATGCGACTATAATCAAGCGCGTCGGCCAGCTAGATCTCCCCCGATAATCTGTGCACCGCTCACTTGCACCCGACCCGACCAAGAATAACAATTTCCTTTTAATTACTCTAATCGACTGGATTTATTTTTAATTATTATTATTTTTTATTTGCAAATGTTTGCTTGATGAGCATCACATCACGGTAGGAGGGGAGGATATGGAGGATGATGTCGCTCTCCAACTCCTAATCCCTCCGAAGTGTAGTACGAATTTGTAGGTTTAATTGACGTTACCCTGTTTTAACTTTCATATGAAAATTACTCACAAAAATTATGGGGGTCGGTCATGATTGACATAAATTATGTTTTCAACAATTTGGTAAAGAGAATTGTGGCACACACTTATGTGAGGTTCAAATTAAGTCTATTATCTCTTTCAACCTGTTGTGCGGATTGCAATATCGCAGTCTTAAACCTTCCAACGATTCTCGCGTGCAGTCTATCCAATCGATTTAGGCAAAAAAAATCATTGACGTTGCAATCCAGTCAGCCCCAGTTGTCTTACGTGGCACGCCGACGTCTAACATGAATGATCTTAAATGACACGGCGTAGTTTTGAAATTGATTTTTTTTTCTATTCTTTAATTCTGTACTGTTCATCTTCTTCCCTCCATCGAAAAGGGCCGGCGGGGTTGTCGAGGCCTCGGCATTCCATTTAAGATTGTCAAAACTCCATACCATGTCGTATCATTTAAGATCGTCTGCGTTAGACGCCGATCATGCCATGTAAGATCATCGATGCTGATTGGATCGCGACGCCGGCGATATCTGGCCTAAATTGCCCAGAAAAACTATGCCGGGGAATCGCCGAAAGATTAAGGTTACATTGATCAACTTCAAAATTTTAAAACTGAATTGGAATTTATACAATGGGTTTGTGACTCTATGGACAATTTTCCCCTAGTCATTTGACATCGAACAAAAGGGGGTACTTTCTCTGACGCAAATATTCTCTCGCATCCACATTGAGCCTGAGTTGATTGGTGAATGTCAATGAACGTTATGTTAGGATTAGGCGCATAAACACGACGAAATAGAAAGTAAATACGATACACAAGATTTTATCACGGTTCACCCTTAAATTAGGGTTACATCCAGTAGAGGATTCCACTATAATTAACGCCCCGCACCACCCTATTATAACTCTCAGTTATACATAACATTAGCTATTCATAAGCCCAAACTCAAGCTACTAATAAATTACGTCGGGACGGGACCCTTGTGCCTTCTTGTCGATCAGAAATACGAAGCACATCCCCCAACACGTAATCGCGGAGTGCAAGCACTGTGCATGCAACTGCATGCACGCGAAACTGGGTGAACAAATTACATCGTACCACGCGAAAAACGTCACATGTTTCATGGTGCGACATGACAACCAGACCTTATAATCTGTGAAAAAAAGTGGCATTTCAACGAAATTATTGCCTGGACTCCTCCCCCATAGACAGCGGCAAGACACGCTGCTTTTCGGCCACCTACCTCCACTTCACCAACGAAAACACCCATTCCACATCAATCAACACCCTTCCGATGTGACAAAGTTGATGACCTACGTCGCTGACATTTTGCCCCCCTCCAAGATTAATAAGACAAATAAATTGTTTATTTTGTCCTCGTTAATTGCAACATTAGCTGGAAACAAGTACGAACGCCTCGATTTCTTCCTTTTTTTCTAAAGCTGAAATCGTGTTTGTTGACATTAAGAACATTTAATTAAATTACGCGGCAATTTCCTTGAGACTTCAGACATTGATGTTGTGATTCTCGTAGAGAAAAATTTGCTAGCATAACAGTCTTTGTATAATTGTGAAAAATAATAATATGTTATGAGCTATAAATTCTTAAAAAAATATACATCGTAAATTTTTTAATTAATTAATATTTAATTTTTTATGATCCAAAATAGACCGTTAATTTTACAATTACTCAAAAACTGTTACATAATTAATTATTGTTAGAAAATGTCCCTGTTGGTCGCTGGATGGGGCCGTACGATTGAATTTTTGGTTGCGTATATGACGAGAACGAAAAGCTGGTTGTCGTTTTTAGTTTCTCAGGGTTTTGTGCCCGACGATGTCTGCGGTTGGATGTCCCAGATCCCTATGCGAACTCGTGTCGTTTTTGTCATTCGGTCCACAAAGTTAACAGTTTTAATTAGACTTAAGTTTTGAGTTTTTGTCATTTGGTGAAAGTCAAAGGAATTTCGCGATCCCGAGATGGTTTTGTTTGCTTCGGCAAATGTCTGGGATACAGGCGGACTATATAACGGCTGCATAGTTTTCGCTTTACAGATTGGAAAGGGTGGGGCCAATTAATCACGTAACAAGACATGAAACAAGGTGTAGTTTACGATGATACAAGTTGCGCCCATGTTGATTATGAACTCGAAATCGTGGTTTAAGTCGTTTCGAAATTTCGCATATTGAATTCAATTCGTCGCGATCATGTAATTCGGTGATTTCTCGCTAAAAATCAGTACTTTTTACTTATCAAATCATCCGGCCCACGCAAAATAGCTTCGTGGTTGAATTTTTAATTTTTGAGTCAGAATTAGATATCTCTTCGTCATTGATACATAGCTTTTAATACCATATGTCGACACTTATGCTCGGCATCATTGATTTTCGAATCGTTTCGTTGCGCATGACTTCAACAAGCGTGACAAAATTAGAGTCGAACTCCAAAGACTAAACTTTTTCGATCGGAGAATTCGATCGCCTTATCAAGTTACTAACCCGATTGGACGGATCCAAATCAAGTCAAATTTCAATGACAGGTATACGTAGGCTTGGGGTGTCGTATCCTTAGGCGTTTCTTTAGTCACCCATTTTGACTTATACAATAACCTATGAGTCGCCCCGTACGTCGCATTATAAAAAAAAGCTTCCCAAAGGCACGTTGTGTAAGAACACCTCCAAAGGAATCACAACACCCACCAAATTTCCAAGTCCTTTCTTAGTTTCCCACTCGTTTTCCTCCAAACCATGAACCTCGCACCTTCATTCTGTTCATTTATATGATCCCAACGAGCTTTTGTTTGTCTCTCTCCCGTGACCAAGATGAGCCACAACAACTACAACAGAGTAAACATCCCCAGATCATGTTCGAGAAGCCATGGCAGCAGCAGCGGCAGCGGCACCAGCTGCAGCATCAGAGGGTTCAGGATAAACCCAAGGCGGGTCTCGGTCAAGCGGCTGCGCGCGCGGTTCATGAGCCTGTTCAGGGTCCTGAGCCGATGCAGGTTCTCGTACAGCCAAGCTCTGAAGCTCCTCAAGAACGGTTGCTTCTTCTGCAGGAGCCGGAGCAGGAGCGGCATCGAGAGAAGCTCCAGCAACGGCAGCAGAAGAAACCTGGTGGTTGCGCACGTTAAAGCCGAGCCGGGCCGGGTGGACTACGGCTCCAGGTTTCGGTGCTATTCCAGGTCGAACTCGTTCTACTCTGAGGCCATCGCGGATTGCCTCGAGTTCATCAAGAGGACCTCGGTCTCTCTGGATCAAAGTAGGGACAGGGCCGAGTTCTCCGATCTTTCCCGAGTTGAGCTCAAATGAATTTCTTGTTATCGTTGGATGAGAGTTAGGACTTAGTCAAAAACAAGTATTTTCAAGAACACATTTTGTTCTTTCCTTCTTGTTCTGTTCTCTGCTGCCTATGTAAATCTCCCCTCAGCTTCTAGATGCCATGAATTTTCTGCAGCAAGACTGAAGAATTCTCTGCGCCATCATCAATGGAGTAATTATATATTTAAATTTGAATTTTGGGTTTGTTGAATTTCAGTCTGAGTTGTTGAAAATATGGTGATGAAGGTGGGGATTGATTGGTCTTTTGGGGGGAGGCAATCTTGGGAAGGTTCTCAGTAGGTGGAAATTGAAGATTCTAAAGCTGTCTTTTTACCACCTAACCTAATTGTCATCACTTTACTAAACTCGGATCAACAAAGGGATGAGATATTAGGAGGGATGGCATTTTTTACGGTAAGATTTCAGGACAAGACACAATCATGTCCCCAACTTTATGAAAGTTCACATCTTATTTCTCCATGTTGATGTTCGCCTTTTCGGATTGTTAATGAGGGGAGATGTGTGTCTCATGATAGCTAATGATGCGGATTAAACCACTAATTGCCGGCTAATTCGCGAATCATCGGCTATAGTCCCTTTCACACCGTCTTTTTTCTATTCCCACAATCTGTGACTATGTACCATCAATGGACTGTGTAATTGATGAGTCGGTCGAATTCGATCTCATACACGCCTGGGGTGAGCATGGCTCCAGGGTACATATGGGAATTGGAGAACCGAACTGGTGGAAACATAGCAGGTTCTAGGTTTCAGGGTATGTTTCAAGTTCCAAAATTTGCGAAACTGATTCCGACGTGGAGGTGGGACCTGAAATCTAGAACAAGTCATTGTATTTTTCTTGTTCTATATCTCCGCACGTTCTCACGGTATTCCATGACAATTGATAAAGAGTGTGTAATCTATAACCATGACTGAGATATGCACGATTGAAACTTTTTACTTTGTAAATATTTCATATTCCTCGTGTGTTTAAATATGAGATATGATCAGTAGATTATAGCAGCAAATAATGATCATTATAGGTGATAATTTAGGGTAATCGTTCAATTAAGAATACATATGGAATATGGGTAGATCTTCGAACCGACCTTGGAACGAGCAGGTTCTAAGTTCCAAAAAATAAGAAACCGGTTTCAACAGATAGGTCAATTTCAAGTTATCTGAAACCGCTCTCCCCTAATACACACTCTTTATACAATAAAGTACAATGCGCCTGCGATGAGTTGAATGTAATGTGCTCTACTATATGTGAGTTTTTAATCATGTTATGGCGAATGACATATGAAGTACAGTGACTTCGCGATCTTCTATTACATTTTCATTTTCGCATAGCGATCCGTGTGAGTAAAGCCCACAATCTTAGCTATGTCTAAAATTAATTAGACGTGTAAGTTTGAGTTAAATATAAACACATTGTTTACCAAGTCAATAAAAAAATCAAAATACAAATAGGAGGATTAAAGGGAAATAAAAGAAAGCCTTGGTGGGGTGGCCAGAGAATGGAACCGGGCACCTCTATTTTAAGAAAGAGCCCCGGCAGGAGAAAAGCCCACAACATAAGAAGCTTTTAAGCTTCAGCCAGTTGAAATCCGACGCGTGGCGCGTCCTGAAAGAAACTCGCCAGGGGCATCCAGTCCTAGGGGTTGCATGACAACCATTCCGTTTCAGAAATAGATTTCTGACTTTTTCTATTTCTATTTCTGGATGAGTTTTTGAGCAAAAAAATGCGTTTGATAACGACATAAAATTTCTGATCTTAGAACAGAAGTTCGTTTGACAACATTTGAAAATTTTTACTTCTAGAAATTATTATTTCTTTTTTACTCCGGCGGCAGTCGGCTGCGGCCGGCGGTTATTATTTCTGATTTCTGTTTCTCCGAGAAGCTAAAAATTTTTGTTTCAGATTTCCCTTCCAAATCTATTTCTGGAACAACTTTTTATTCTAGAAATAGCAAAATAGAATTACGTTACCAAACGAGTTTCTGTTCCAAACCTGTTCTAGAAATAGATTTGGAACAGAAACAGAGAAACGGAATGGTTGTCATGCACCCCCTTATTGTGCTATGAAGATACACCGTATGGTAATTTCCTTTTGGCCCGTGTTAATTCCACGGCTCTATTGGCTCTGTCCACACCCTAACGAAGTAAAATGACAAAACCATCCAGGCATTCGTAGGGTTCTATCTTCTTTTGGTATATGCTTGATGACTGAACCATTTCAAGAAAATCTAAATGCGAGTTGATCGATTTTGCCCAATCCTCTTCGTTCATCCAATTAGTGTCATTTTCGTCAGACTCAAATTTTCAATCTATTCCAATTAGTTGATTGTAATTGATAATTGATCTCTCACTCTCCTTCGTCATCTTTCCTTCTATCTGCTTGCACCGGTCAATGCCCAGTGATGCGGGTTGCCGCTGAGACCTCACAACCTCAGTCCTAGGTCGATACGAGATTGACCACCTCAAATAGGCTAGATCCAAGGGATCACGAGGGCATGCGCTTAGAGGCAAGTGATGAATGACGTATGACAGGCTGCTGTGCGTGAAGGCTAACATGTGCGTTTGAGAGGCAAGTTTAGCGGGTTGAGCGATAGAGAAAGAGGGGAAGGACTCACAATGGTACTTTTGTCACATGAATTTTCAGGATGTGTATGGAGCTAATTTAAGGGCGAAGTAAGCGTTGACCCTTTTTTTTTCTTCTTTATCTCTCCCGAGTTACGATTTTGCAAATATTTCAAGTGGTGTGCTCGCAAACTCGAATTATAAGATTATGTTCATGATTTGCTTTGATCCCATAACTTTAGGTGACCCTAGAACAAACAGAGACGGTAAAAAGAGTGTACCATACGACATTTCTTCGAGCTGTTGTATGTGTCACGGCGCGAGTTCGTGAACTCCACAAGATGTATTATGCATTCTTAAGAATGCCTCGTAATTAACCATTTTGGTCGCATGGAATGATGCTTTACTTCCCCTAATTCTCTCCATCTCGTCCAAACTTCGAACATTAGCAGATGATGGACGGTAAGCTAAGCATTTCTTGGTGTCTTCAATCTTGGAATCCACCTTACTTTCTGGTAATCCTTTCAAATTTCGAATTCTCTGGTCTCTCTCTCTGTTCATTTCTTCAATCGCGTTTCCATTCGACTCCCTCGGACGCGCTTTCGCGTCTAAAAATAAAAAAAGGTCAAGAGCGATAGCAACGCACGCGCCCCCAAAAATCGAATCTGAATTCAGATGAGTTTTTCCCCTAAGAGGCTCACTTCCCTATTTCGCAAAGCTCGCAGCCTCATCGGCCTCGTCACCACCGCCTCCACCGCAGCTTCTCTCTCCTCCTCCTCCGCCGCCGCTACCGCCATGGACGACCTCCAGACCATGAAGACCCGCCTCTGCATCATCGGCAGCGGCCCCGCCGCCCACACCGCCGCCATCTACGCCGCCCGCGCCGAGCTCAAGCCGATCCTCTTCGAGGGATGGATGGCCAACGACATCGCCCCCGGCGGCCAGCTCACCACCACCTCCGACGTCGAGAACTTCCCGGGCTTCCCCGAGGGGATCCTCGGCATCGAGCTCATGGACGGCTGCCGCAGCCAGTCGCTCCGGTTCGGCACGCAGATCTTCACCGAGACGGTGAGCAAGGTCGATTTCTCCACCTGTCCCTTCAAGGTCTTCACCGACTCGAGGACCGTGGTCGCCGACGCCGTGGTTGTTGCCACGGGAGCTGTCGCGAAGCGGCTCAGCTTCCCTGGCTCCGGAGATGGTGGCTTCTGGAACCGCGGCATATCGGCGTGCGCTGTGTGCGATGGCGCCGCTCCGATATTCAGGAACAAGCCGCTGGCGGTGATCGGAGGTGGTGACTCGGCGATGGAGGAGGCGAACTTTCTGACCAAGTACGGGTCCAAGGTTTACATCATTCACAGGAGAGATACGTTTAGGGCCTCGAAGATTATGCAGAACAGGGCTATGAGTAACCCTAAGATTGAGGTTTTGTGGAACTCTGCAGTGGTGGAGGCGTATGGGGAAGGAGAGAGAGGGGGTTTGGGAGGGTTGAAGGTCAAGAATGTTGTTAGTGGAGAGGTTTCTGATTTGAAGGTCTCTGGATTGTTCTTTGCCATTGGGCATGAGCCTGCTACTAAGTTTTTGGACGGACAGTTGGAGCTTGATTCCGATGGTTATGTTGTGACAAAGCCTGGGACCACACACACGAGTGTTCGAGGAGTTTTCGCTGCCGGGGATGTTCAGGATAAGAAGTATCGGCAGGCTGTTACTGCGGCTGGGACAGGTTGGTCATATTAAACGCACTATCTTGTTGTGTTGTTGAATTTTTCCCAGTAGAAAAGGGTATATCTTAGCTTCATTTCGGTAGCTAGAAGTATATAGTTTGTTCGCTTAAGTGTCATACTCAACAAGCTGAAAGCTCTATGAAGAGAACAATGCATTCTTTAGTTTATTATCTTTGTTTAGAAGCATGACATGACAAAATGGTGGTTCATGTCTTTCTGCGGTTGAGTAAATTATCAAGTTCTCCTCTTTTCTGCTTCTTTATTGACTCTCTTACTATACATGTGTAATTGAATACTGCATTGTGGAAAGATTCCTTAGCCTTTGAGGATCTGGGTACAACAAGTACGACATGTGACAGTGAAACTCTAGCTTCCACCATACCTATGTATAGTTGGGTGGACCATGGCTTAACTGTTCTGCTTGGGACTTATTCTCGCGTCTGAAATGGTTTCATCAGTACACCTGTGAAGTAAGAGCAATCATCATGAGAATCACCGATGTCTAGTTTCATGAATGGAATAGGAATTACCCATGTACCAGTATTCAGTGGTGAATTCACTATCTCCAAACATTTGTCTTGATGATATGGGAGTGATCTGTGCTCTTCCTGCAATGTTCTAAAATTAACCAGGGAGATACCTTTCATCACGAGGTTGTGAATGTTTTGGAATATCAACTTTATTTGTTGGTCCCAAGTCATTGCAAGTTTGTGTTTAAGTGTACTTAAAGAAATGGCTTTTTCTCCTTTGGAACTTGGTCTGATTACTACATGAGGTTATGCACATCCCATTATTAATTTCTGACTGCATTATTAGCTTCGAAGATAGCAACTTTCCTTCTTTTTGGAGGAAGTTTGTTTAGATGCAAATCAAGTCAATCCTGATGCTCCCTCTTTTGCCAACTTATTGGATCATTTGACTATTTACCAACTGCAAATTTTTGGTGCCTTGCATTTCAATCCAGCTTTGAAACCGAAAATATGGATAGCTTCTAACAAGAAGTATAGGCCTGCCAGCCATCCGATTATATTATCTTGGATGATCATACCAGCTGTTATGGTGATGTGATATGTGATCATTGATGCCCTTAACCCACGAGCAAGCTAAAGTATATGGCAATAGACTTGGCTAACATGAGCTCTTGAAACTGCAAATTCTGTGACTAGGTCTTTGATATTCCTACCTCTAGGGTCTGACCATATGAAACCCATTATGTGTTTTGTCAATCTTTGCACATGGCCTATAAATACATTACGCAATTCAGAAACGAACAGTTGGCATCTAATTGCTTTTTGAGCATTTCTCATCATGGTTTGACGGGTAACTTGTCAATTCTTTGTGATTCAATAAGCTCTGGTGTGCTGTTATACTTGCATGTAGGATTTGGTTTATTTTCCTTTGCCGATAAACAAAATGAGATTGTCAAAAGCATATGAAGGGGATTTACAAGAGAAGAAATTTAAGTATGAGAACAGGTGTCCCAGATAAGAAGGGATCTTGGGGATTGTCTGTGTAATGTGAAGTTTTAAGGACTGATCTGGCCCTCCCATATGGGAAATAGTCTGTGGGTTTTAGTGGGTTTGAATTGGTATTGGTAGTCATTTTGTTTGATTGTCGTATTCATGGGGATTTGAGATAGTTGTTTTGATTAGAATAGATGTACTTCTATAGTTGCTATGGTCTCTTGTATAGATTGGACTGTTTCGTATTGCATATAAAGGTTGGTACCCCCCCTAGGTGGCTCATTGATAATATCATTTAGTTTATAATTAGGGAGTCCTGATGCATAAGAGCAAGCTAAAAGGGCAGTTGCAGGCATTACATAAAGTAGTCCTCTGTTTGTCCGGTGTCTGCACCCTATATTTGAACTGGCATTCTCCAATATTAAAAAGGTTTCTTGGGCTTCAAAAGGGTGATTGTCGAATAAAAGATGCAAAGGCCAGTTAATAACTTGAAATGTTGCTTCCCCTCGCCGCAATACAGAGGACTAGAGAGAGTGTATGCCCTTGTGATACTGCCATTGCTGATTCTGGTGCTCTGCACTGGTTTCTTCATCTTATTTAGCCAACTAATGCCCTTTTTCTTTGGTGCAGGGTGCATGGCAGCACTCGACGCGGAACATTATTTGCAAGAAATCGGATCCCAGGAAGGTAAAAGTGATTGACTATCGGGCGTGAGCCCCAAGCTTTGAGGCCCCTCGAATTGAAAGCAAGTTCAAATCACTAGGAATACAAAAAAGGCTCTCAATATCTCTGGGCATTATATCGTTCATTCTGTGTTCTTAATTGCAACGGTCATTCGTCTAATATTTCGGTGCAGATTTATGCCCACGAAGAATATTACACAATTGGATGTAATCATACAAGATTTGCCTTGAGCTGTCTGCTTGCACTCGTGCTTGTATTGGATGCCTATTTCTACGCTCCTCTTGGACATTGGAATTCCCATAAAGGGCTCTTGTGGCCTTTTTGAGCAAGAAAGGGCTCTTATTGTTCATTCTGAGAAATTTTATGTTATGTTTGTCTAGAATTATGTTTGTTTCGGGTGATGGTAATTGGGTTAAGTAAGGTGAGCTACGAGCTATGAGTATGAGCTATGAACTACTTGGTTAGTCAAGACGGTGTTTTTCTTCCTATCATATGTTCTGAACTTCCCGCTTTTCTCATTTATGGTAAAAAAAAAAAGAGAACAAATTTCAACTAAGGGTCTCAAGAGGAGCTATTTTCTCAAAAAAGGGCTCGAAGTGAATCTTGTCATGAATAAAGGCCTGAAGTGGCCAAATGATCTCAAATAAGGGTCCGAGCTCGCCAGCCAGTTAAATCTTATTGTTCCGACTGTCGGAGGTGGGGTATTTCAGTCAAAATAAAATTTAGACATAAAATAGAAATCTTGAAAACAAAAAAACCCCAATAGGAATTGATATTTCGCTTCCCCTCGCTCTGCCCTTCTGCTCTTGCTCGTTCTTGTTATTGAGCCATTCTCAATCTCTTCCACTCCCACTGTACAAAAAAAAAAAAAAAAAAAAAAATTCCCTTCCACTCCGAAAAATCGAATTGAAATCGTATCTTTTTCCGGTTGTTTTGTTCCCCTCTCGCCGTAGTCTTCTCTAAGCTCTCTTGAGTTTCTAGATTTGCTCATTCTCTCTCTCTCTCTCTGTCTGCGCGCACTCTGGTTGCTTTGTCATGCGTCTGTCACGAATGAAAACAATCTTCTCAATAGATGTTTCTCTCTCTACGCGCAATCGTTGTTCGCTCTCTGCTCTTGCGTCTCCTTCTTTGCTCTTGCGAACGAAAACAAAGCCGAGAAGCCTAGTTGTGGTTTGATTGTAAATAGTCTCCAATTGAGGATCTGTCGTTGACTTGAACCTGTTTTGATGGTTTGGATGTGAATCATTGTTCCGTAGGTGGATCTAGATGGTTTGGCTGAGGTGCCTATCCCATGCTCGATAAAATGTCTAAATGATGTCAGGATGCACGTCCGTTGGATGAAGTACTGCATTCATTCTACTTTGTTCTTAGTCTCATGAAGAGAGATTTGTGGATTTCTGAAGTCTAGATTTGTTGCTTCAACAAGCTGCAAATGCCTCCTCTTGGATGAACGAAAGGTCAGCTAGAGTGAACAAACGTAGCAAACAAACAAACGAAAACGAAGGAACGTATGCAAACCTAATTGCAGGGACTACACAAATCCTAATCTTCCTGTTAATCCAACCGCAATCGAGGAGCAGGCAAGGTTCTTTATTTTCGTATACTGTTGACAAAAAAATGGCTTATATTCCTTCACTGATGAGGTTTTCTTAATCAGCCCGGGTTAGATCTTGATGGAAAAAAGAATGAACGTGGGAGCAATGTGCTTCTTGCTTCAATAGAAAAACATGCAGTATGCCGTTACAGTGGATGCACTTCACACGGTGGGCAGTTGTCCTGCATCTTTTTAACTTTAAAAGATTATACGTTTGCTAAAAGATGAGGAGTCTTCTTCATTTATTACAGGTGTTTTCTCATTATGGTCATGTGCAAAACAATTGCTATATTTGAGAAGAACGATGAAACTCGAGCATTGATTCAGTACCCTGGTATCATTCTTTTCCTAATATTGATGTTCTTTCTTTGGGCGTAGTTTGTACTGTCTTTCTTCTCTTATGGACCCGCCACGAATCGTGATGTTGCGTAGCTCATTCATGTATTGGAGCTTGCCAGAAGGTTTGGTTTGTCAGTTTTTTTTTTTTTTTTTTTAATTACCCGTTTTATCCATTAATGACGGTGTTTATACATAGTTTGAGAATGATTACATCTTTTAGAATATAGTATCTCATACTCATAAAAGTCACTTGGCCAAAACAACCTAATGATGTATGCTTCTTAGAACACCGATGCTGCTCTTTCTTGTCAACTTTTCTTAACCCTTCGACAGAATTAACATCAACGAAGGATCTGTTCTCCGAATCTGAAAAGAATCCCTTATTTCTCCTTGTAGAGATTACACAATCCCCAACCCTAGTTTGCTTGCAGCCCAGCCTACTTCTGGACATCCTGCTGTCCCACCAGTCTGGCAGGATCCTGCGATAAGCGCTGCAACTTGTGCGCAAGCTCCAATGCCTGGGGGACAAGTTCCCTCATGGGAATCAGACAATGAATGCAAGACCAGGCTTTGTGTCTGCTCCTTGTCCGTAGCTTCTACCAATTTCACTGAATATCTAAGTGATTTTGTTCATGTATTTCCAGCAAAATCTTGAATCATGGTGTCATACTCTTCAAATGGTTTTGATGAACATATTTTCTCAAACGAGTTGTAGTCGTATTCATGGCATCCCAAAGGATCATCGGTCGACCTTGTTAAGGGGGTTAAGTTCGATTTTAGTTTTCTAGTAGTCCTGTGTTGTTGGTACCATTTTGTCCTTTGATCTTTTATTCTTTGTTCGATCAAGACCTGGAAGGATCTCCTTCTCTGTAAGTCAGTCCTATCGTCCTCTATTGCTATTAACATCGCCAAATTATTGACAGGGCACTGCTAAGCTTGCCCTGATATTCACGTGAATGTTAGGAGGAAGTGTCTTTCCAGGCTTAGAAAACCGAATTGCCCGAGCTTCTCACCTCCTCCCATCTCCCACATTGTTGATCCAATCTATAGACTCTAAAATCAGGCGTCCTCATGATTTCACCGAGTCTAAAGCATATGTCCACTGACTGCATAAAGATCACCACTTGACACCACCAGACGCTTCCAGTGGCGGCAGTAGCAACCACAGCCGCAGTCGATTGGCAGTGAGAAACTTCGAAGTCTGAAATATGAATCGACCTGCGAAACCAACCCCGACGTATGGACGACGCAGACTTTGCCTTGGTAGACTACAATGTCCTCATAACCCCACCCTAAATGGCTCCGATTCTCATCCCCATACTTCCAATGCCATAGTTGCCCTCCTATATCAATGAAATAAACCAGACACTGATCCGGATGCACCACTACTTTCTGCATACCTCGAACAGGGCCTCCGGTTCCACCGCCATATTCGAGTGTGTATTCTCTACAGATTTCAATGATTCGGAATTTGAGAGAATCGAGTACCCCTGGGAACTTGTGGGGCAAGGACACGATCGGCGGCCCGATCCGCATGTCCCCGAGCTCGGACTCCTCGAGCTTCACCAGCCACCGCGCGCTACCGGAGGCGGCTCCGTCCGCCGGCGTCTCGAGGGTGTAGACCGTTCTCTCGTGAAGGAAGAGGTCGGGCCCCGGCAAGCAAGGTATTTGTAAAGGGAATCGCGGGGCAGGCAGGGGGATCGAGGAGCGGAAGGAAGAGCAGACGCTGCGGAACCGGAGGACGTCCATGCTAGTATGGAGCCGAGTGCCGATCATGGAGAGAATCTCCGGCGGGAGATAGGACCATGGAGGTTTCGTGGTTCCCTCCATGTGAGAGCTCCTGCGTTTTCTGCACAAGCGATCGCCGATGTTGCAGGAAGAAGAAGAAGAAGAAATCGTCCACAGTGAGGGCAAATTGAAACCCTAGCTCTCCTTGAAGCGTGCAGGTGGTCGTGGGAGGAGGAGGCCCTTTTTAAAGGCCTGCAAATTGGAGATGGGTCCATTTCGAAAAATATGCTGTCTAATTTTGAGAGAAACAAATCAAGTTGACTCGCGAAATGACGAAACTACTTGAAGTAACGAAGTTCAGTTATCTTTTCCAACGAAAGTAAACATTTAAGGGGAATTTTTGTTTTCCTATTTTGATAACGGAATGTCATTCGAACATCTTTCAGATTTTTCTGTCCGATTTTGATTGAGAATATTGAAAATTTTGATCTTTTCTCGTTCGTGTTAAGGTAAGTGTTTATCACGTACTAGTAATATCTAGGGTTTTTTCTATATCAAATTATCTCATCCCGTTAGAAATAGTAAAATTGTGGTCATATCAAATTTTCTTTCCCTTTTGATTCCAACACATCCGACAATATTTTCTATTCATTTCTTAAAGTAATCGAAAAGGTAACTTTATCATCTATATTTTCTTCCATCGTAACAACTACATTCATGCACCGGATTTCTATCTCGAGATAGTTCTTGCTTTCCCGATAAAACTTGGGAAAAACAGATTATAAGTCTAGTATGAATCCATTCTCTTCCACGTCCGAGAGGAAATAATAGCCAGTTTATGTAGCAGACAAGTGGGATAACTCTGTATGTAGGTCTAGTCAAGATGGTTATGACAGGCATTGTGATCTCAAGCACATTACTTGCACCATTGTCAACAAATGAGATGTTGACACTGTTTGATACCGAGCCCAAAATCTGAGTCCACTATAAAGAAACTAATGGGTTAAACCATATCAAAACAATACGCTTAACTCATAAGACCTACTCGATAGAAAAGCACGTCGATCATAAAGGTTACCCACGAAACCGTCGACGGGATGTCTGAAGGGCTTGTTGATTGTAAGTTCTCTGGTGGACGGAGTTTAAATGGAAATTTAACATGTCGCAGAGCATCGATCGACTCGAGCCATGAAAGGAAGTTTAAGTCCGAGTCAAGAGGAATCTATCGATCGAGGGATAAACATGCTAAAGGATCGGATACTTGCGAAGGAAGATTGGCATGCATAACGAAACACTCATTAAAGATAGGGAGGAATCAAAGGTACATGAAGCTCAACATCATCAAGAACGGAGTAGACAAATCTCTGAAGACAATTAAAACACTTTGAACAATAATTGAACAACATCAATCAAGGAGTCCATCTAGTTTTGAAGAAGATAATTCGCACTAGATCTTCACTTAGGTTTTGAATTTCAAATCGGATTAGATTATGTTTCCTAAGTTCAGTATTTGTCTTTGAGTATAAAAGCTTTGAAGTTGAGCGTTGGAAGCTTTTTACTTCCCTTTCGTATTCCATATTCTCAATATAAGTTCTTTGCAATTTCTATTTTCACTTTTCCAATTTTGCTTGTGTGTTGTCTTAGTAATTGAAATTTGAGATTTCAAGCTCTATTAGAATCCATCTACCTTCGATTTGAAGTCTGATTTGATATTTTAATTGGTCATACATCGATTTTAATCGAGCTTTAACAATACAGATTATTTGACTATAATTTGATAAAAACACGCGTAACTCAAACTTATAATCATCATTAAACATATCTTCTTACAGTAAAAAGAAAAAAACAAGAGGGATAAAAGAAAAGCAGAAGGATCAGTCATGCTTCTATAAACAAGAAGCCAAAAATTCCGGAACTGAGATGCCTCCGTTTCATTCTATGCACTTCTTTGCCAGTTTTCCTTTCTCGTGCATGCTGGTTAAGAGATACTTCAACCCACAACCCCAAACCGTAACTGCTTATTAGATTGATCATGATATAAACATGAGAAAAATTACGCGAGATTACCACGACACCCACTGTGACGGCGATACCGTCTCACTTTCTCAGTTTCATGAACGAAATAGAATTCACTTTCTCCAAAGATTTGTCTTGATGATATGGGAAAAATCTTTGCTCTTCCTGCAATGTTCTAGAATTCACTCTTTTGCTCACTTTTTGGATCATTTGACTATTCACCAACTACAAATTTTTGGTGCCTTGCATAACAATCCAGCTTGTGAACAGAAGTATAGGCCTGCCTGCCTGCCATGCGATCATATCATCTTGGAAGATCATACCAGCTGTTACGGTGAGGTGATATGCGATCATTGATGCCCTTAACCCACGAGCAAGCTAAAGTATATGGCAACAGACTTGGCTAACATTAGCTCTCGAAACTGCAAACTCCGTGACTAGGGCGGACCATATGGAAACCCATTATGAGTTTTGTCAATCTTTGCACATGGCCTATCATTACATCCCCCAATTCAGAAACGGACAGTTGGCATCTACTTGCTTTTTCAGCATTTCTCATCATGGTTTGACAGTAACTTGTCAATTTTCTTTGTGTTTCAATAAACGATGCAAAGGCCGATTAATAACTTGAAATGTCGCTTCCCCTCGCGACGATACGGAGGAGTAGAGAGAGTGTGTGCCCTCGTCATACTGCCGCTTCCGGTGTTTGTACCCTATATGTGAACTAGCATTCTCCAGTATTAACAAGATTTCCTGAGCTTTAAAAGGTTCATTGTTGAATAAAAGATGCAAAGGCCAACAACTTGAAATGTTGCTTCCCCTCGCAACAATATGGAGGAGTAGAGAGAGTGTATGCCCTCGTGATACTGCCGTTGCTGATTCTGCTGCTCTGCGGTGGTTTCTTCATCTTATTTAGCCAACTAATGCCGTTTTCTTCGGTGCAGGGTGCTTGGCAGCCCTCGAAGCGGAACATTATTTGCAAGAAATCGGATCCCAGGAAGGTGAAAGTGATTGACTCTCTGGCACGAGCCCCAAGCTTTGAGGCCCCTTGAGCTGAAATCAAGTTCAAATCACTAGGAAAACAAAGAAAGCTCTCCATATCTCTGGGCATTATGTCGTTCATTGTGTTCTTAATTGCAACGATCATTCGACTACTATTTCGGTGCCCACGACTATACAATTGAATGTAATCATACAAGATTTGCCTTGACCCGTCTGCTTGCCCTCTTGCTTGTATGGATGCCTATTTCTACGCACCTCTTGGACAGGAATTCCCATAAAGGGCTCTAGTGGCCTTTTTGAGCAAGAAAGGGCTCTTATAGTTCATTACCGACATTTTATGCTGTGTTTGTCTAGAATTATATTCGTATCGGGTGATGGTAATTGGGTTACATAAGGTGAGCTACGAGCTATGGGCTATGAACAACTTGGTTATGTTAAGTAGTGAAGACGGTGTTTCTCTTCCTATCATATATTTGCAGTTGCCATATACTATCCATTGCCATTCATTATCATTGTCGTATTTTTTGTGCTAGGTTATCATACAGTCATCCGTTTTCGTTCTAGTTGCGTACACAGTAGAACAAGAACATTTAAAGTGAATGTGGAAAGAAATTTCGAAATGAATAGAATGATTAATGTAGGAAAAATGACCGACCAACTTTTGTGTTATGATATATTACATAGCCAAATGATATAGGTAAGTGGTGCCAAGAGCGCTCGCTAACATCGTGAATTTTCTAGTCTGATGTGGTTGACATTTCTAGAGATGATCTTGTGATTACTATACTAGTAAAAATGGAGATCATAAGCTAAATTTCCAAGCAATAATGTGACTAAAGAACTCATGAATAATGCCGAATGACTTATTTGACTTGGGTATTGGAAGTGGAGAGATTAGGAATTGATTGCACATTTCGCAATAGCTTGGGAATTTGTGGTGACTTTTTCACTTGTTTGATAAGATAAAGTAAGGCTTGCACTTTTTCCACTCCCCTCATGGCTTTGACACTCCGTTTTGTATGTTTTGACTATTCTATCCTTTGTGTGGCCTACCACTTCTGGTACAAATTTATATGTTTCCTATTTTTGTGAACTCTTTTATTTCGTTTCTTCTTTTTGCCCTTACGGTTCCCATTTCCCTCCTCCTTTGTCTTTTTCCTTTCTACGCCTCCTTGTCTCTCTGTTCTCTCCCTCACAGTGTGTTCCTCTGTACGCCTCCCACTCTATCTATGATGCCAATCCCATCATCCTTCACACTTTCGCTGGGAGCAAGCCACAAAACTCAATTGAAACGTGATTGTCAATTCTAATATGAACTAGACGATTACCTACAAAAATATTTGGTGGTAGCAAGCCACAAAACTCCCTTCAAGTTCACCGAGCAAACTGTAACTTTACTTCAAGATCTTATCATAGAAGATTTCATGGAAGCAGTATTCATCTGCACACTCATTTTAGTTTCTTCCTAGCCTTCTTCTTGATAATCTCATCAACGTACATTACACTCGAGGCCTTTCAAAGGGGCAAAGTCTCGAGCCGACTTGAGCTTCTTCAGGGTCGTGCTAGTGCCTTCCACAAATATTGTAAGCTAAAAAGGCCTCGGTGCTTCATCCCTTGGAGACTTGACTACACAAAGTGAAACCAAAAAACAAAAGAAATAAAAACTTGTGAAATTAATATGTTATGTGCACATGTTTTTTTTTTTTTTGGTCGTATGTGCACGTCGTAGAAAGTCTTCAAATCCATACTTCTTTCCTCCTTGTCCCACCTTCTGTCCCACCTTCTGTTCAAGAACACAAGCTCGAAAAACCAAGTCGACCAAAAAATCTGTGGCACATCGTTCATATGAAGACGAAAGAGTGGGCAGCATACAGAGGGAATGCCCTGCGAGAGAGAACGGAGAGAGACGAGAGGCGTGGAAAGGAAGAAGACGAAAGAGGAGGAAAGCGAGACCCGTAAAGGCAAAAAGAAGAAACGAAATAAAAGAGTTGACAAAAAAAGAAGCATATAAATTGTACAAGTGGTGGTGGCCACACAAAGGATAGGATGGTCAAAACACACACAAAAAGAGTGTCAAAGCCATATGGGGAGCGAACAAAGCGCGAGCCTAAAATAATTGCACTGGATATTGAGAAATAGTTCAACGACCACATTAAACGAATTAAACTTTAAAGTATTGCACACAGGCTAAAGTTTAGGGACTATTTAGTGTCGTTTCCCCATATATAAATTGAATTTTTCGAATTCATTCTAGAGTAATCTTAATAACATTCTTTCTTTTTTTCTCAAAATCAAGTTTTATCTTTTCGGTTATCATACGACCACAAATGCATCCCGCCTAGTCTCATCCCCGTAACCTAATTGCCCCTCTCTTCATCAACGAAATAAAACAGAAAATTCCACGTCCTTGTGGCTACCATCCGCCAAGCTGAACACCTTAACTTCTTCCCAGAAATAGGAAGAATAGTCATAGGCGTTCTTCAAGTAGTAAATGCAATCCCCTTCAAACCCGTCAATCTCGCGTGCCACGACCGCAAACGACCGGCCTTTGCAGAGGAAGAAAGTCGAATTGCCCAAGCTTCTCACCTCCTCCCATCTCCAACGTTGTCGATCCAATCTGTAGGCTCTAAAATGACCCTTCCCGCCATGTCCAATGCATTCGTCCACTACATAAAGATCACCACTTGACACCACCAAACGCTTCGTGTGGCCGCGGTGGCAACGACAGCCCCCGATTGACGGTGAGAACCTTTGAAGTATGAAAGATGAATCGACCCGCGAAACCGACCCAAACTGATCGACGGCGCAGACTTTGCCTTGGTAGACTACAATGTCGTCATAACCCCAGCCTAAATGGCTCCAATTCTCATCCCCATGCTTCCAATAACATAATTGTCTTTCTACATCAATGAAATAAACCAAACACTGATCTTGATCAGTCCATACACAATCCGGATGCACCACTACTTTCTGCATACCTCCTCCGGTTCTACCACCATATTCAAGCATGTATTCTCTACAGATTTCAATGATTCGGAATTGGAGACAATCGAGTACCTGTGGGAGCTCGTGGGGCAAGGACGTGATCCGCCGCCGCGTGAAGAGGCTGAGGATCCGAATGTCCCCGAGCTCCGACTCCTCGAGATTCAGCAGCCACCGAGCGCGACCTGAGGCCACTCCGTCCGCCATTTCGAGGGCGTAGACTGTGCTCACGCTGAGGAAGAGGGCAGACCTCTGCGAGCCAACGATTTGGAAAGGGAATCCCGAAGCGTCGCGGCGAGGCGGGATGATCGAGGAGCAGAACGAAGAGCAGACGCTGCGGAACCGGAGGACGTCCATGCAGGTGTGGAGCCGAGTGCCGATCATGGAGAGAAGCTCCGGCGGGAGATCGGACCATGGACGTTTCATGGTTCCCTCCATGTGAGCTCCTGCGTTTTCTGCACAAGCGATCGCAGATGTTGCAGGAAGAAGAAGAAGAAATCGTCACTACCGCAGATTAGAACGGAGCGTAGCGTGTGTCCGCAGATGTCAAACCGGAAGTGTTGTGGATGGGTTTGCGAAGAGGGTTTCTGCTTCCACATTTGGACAAATTGAAACCCTAGCTTTCCTTGAGGAATTCAAGGGGATTTTCATTCTAATATCTTTAGGATTTTTCCGTTCGATTTTGACCCCGAATCATAAAAAATCTAATCTTTTCTCTTCGTGCCAAGGTAAGTATTTATCATCTACCATAAATATCTGGGGTGTTTCCTAAATTCAGTTTCTATCAAATTATCTTATCCCGTTAGAAATAGTAAAATTGTTTTTGTATCAAAATTTCTTTCCCTTTTGGTTCCAACACATCCGACAAAATTTTCAATTCATTTCTTACAGTAATCGAAAAGGTAACTTTGTCATCTATATCTTTTTCCATTGTAATAACCACATTCATGCCACTAACAGGCGAATTTCTATCTCAAAATAGTTCTTGCTTTCTCGATAAAACTTGTGAAAAACATATTATAAGTCTAGTACAAATCCATTCTCTTCCACGTCCGAGATGAAATAATAGCCAGCTTTTGTAGCAGACAAGTGGGATAACTCTGTATGTGGGTCTAGTCAAGATGGTTACGACAAGCATTGTGATCTCAAGCACATTATGACTTGAATGAGATCTTCCCTGCACCATTGTCACAAATGAGATGTTGACACCGTTTGACCGAGCCCAAAGCATGAGTCCCCTATAAAGAAACTAATGGGTCAAACCAGATCAAAACAATACACTTAACTCATAAGACCTACTTGATAGAAAAGCATGTTGATTGTAAAGGTCACCCAAGAAACTATTGATGGGATGTCTGAAGGGCTTGTTGATTGTAAGCTCTCTAGTGGACGGAGTTTAAATGGAAATTTAACACGTGGCAGAGCATCGATCGACTTAGACATGAAAGGAAGCTTAAGTCTGAGTCAAGAGGAATCTATCCGTCGAGGGATAAACATGGCTAAAGGATTGGATACTTACGAAGGAAGATTAGCATGCATACCGAAACACTCATTAAAGATAGGGAGGAATCAAAGGCGGAGGAAGCTCAACATCGTCCAGAACACAGTAGACAAATCTCTGAAGACACTTAAAATACTTTGGGCAATAATTGTACAACATCAATCAATGAGTCCATCTGGTTTTGAAGAAGATAACTCACACTAGATGTTCACTTAGGTTTTAATTTCAAATCGGATTAGATCATATTTCCTAAGTTCAGCATTTGTCCTCGAGTATAAAAGCTTTTAAGTTGAGTGTTGTAAGCTTTTTACTTCCCTTTCGTATTTCATATTCTCAATAAAAGTTCTTTGCAATTTCCATTTTTACGTTTCCAATTTTGCTGAGGATCCGAATGTCCCCGAGCTCCGACTCCTCAAGATTCAGTAGCCACCGAGCGCAACCTGAGGCCGCTCCGTCTACCTCGGTCCCGTCCGACGCCGAGGGCCGCGCCCCTCTCCCGGCTCAGGAGAGGGCCAGCAGGCCCTCGCCTCTGGTCGGCGGGGTCGTCGGCGGCCACAGGCGGGAGGTCAATCCTCCCGCCTGTGTTTCTTTAATTTTTTTTTTTTGTTTTTTTTTTCAAAATCTCTTAAAAATAGAAAAATGAAAAATAAAATAAAATAGTAAATTATCAAAATGCCCCTAACTAAAGTGACTCAAGCCCTTTTTTTAGACTAATATAGTCACTTTAGGACCTTATTTGAAATAATATGCACTTTAGGCCCTTTTTTGACACAATGAGGGCACTTCAGGTCCTTATTTGAAACAATGTCTACTTCAGGTCTTTATTTGAGAAAATGAGGGCACTTAGGGCCCTTATTTGAAATTTTCCCTATTAAGAGGGTAATAGTTATCGAAATATTTGAGCATGATGTAGATGTAGCAAATTAAACATTGTGATATGCTTCTCACTCTGTCCATGGGCAAGCGATTTGTTGTTTGTTGGGCTATTAACCTTTTATTATTATCTATTTGAGATTTACTATGTTTTAACAACATATACTTCAGTTTTTATAAAAAGTCCCTGGGCGACGGCATCACGCGCGACCGGTGACCCTCGCCGGCCAAAGCCAAATTTCAGAAGAAAAAAAAGAAAAAAATAATTCTTTTAAAAAAATATTATTATAAATGTCCACATCAGCGTCGGCCATCCTATGTGGCATCGCCGGCATTCACGTCAACGATTTCCTTCTAAAATTGGCCGGATGGACTGAATTGGTACCAATGCAAAAATGTTTAGGACTAAATCGATCAAATTGAAAGGTTAGGACTTAATTGATATCAATGCAATAGGTTTAGGACTTCTTTGGTACTTTTCCCTATTTATATCCCTAGAAGAACTAGGATACAATCAACATGACTATTCAGAAGTCATACGTTTTCACAGCATGGCCCCTAAAATGTAATAATTAGAACTTTCAACATCCCAAGCAACTTAATATTTATAGGAGAAATTTTCAAAAAAGGGCCTCAAGTGCTCTCATTTTTTCAAATAAGGGCATGAAGTGGACTTTATTTTAAATAAGGACCCGAAGTGCCATCATTGTCTCAAAGATGGGCCTAAAGTGGCTATGATTGTTTCAAATAAAGGCCTGACCTCGTCGGCCGATTGGCCGGCCAAATTTTTCGGCCAATCAAGGGCATTTTTGTCCAAATATAAATTTAATCTAATTTTTTGTTAAATTAAATTTAAAAAAAAAACAAAAAAAAAGTCAAAAAAAAGAAGGAAAAACATAGGCGGGAGGACTGACCTCCCGCCTGTGGCCGCCGCCCCACCACCAGGTCCGGTCGAGGGCCGCGGCCCTCAGCGTTGGCCGGGACCGGGGTGGGTCTGAGGCTGGGAGAGGGCCGCGGCCCTCGCCTCTGGTCAGCGGGGTCGCTGGCGATCCTCTTACCTGTGTTTCTTTTTTTTTACTTTTTGTTTTTTTTTTTTCAAAATCCCTTAAAAATAGAAAAATGAAAAATAAAATAAAATAGTAAATTACCAAAATGCCCCTAACTAAAGTGAATCAAGCCTTTTTTTAGACTAATATAGTCACTTAAGGCCCTTATTTGAAACAATGTGCACTTCAGGCCCTTCTTTGACACAACGAGAGCACTTCAGGCCCTTATTTGAAACAATGTCCACTTCAGGTCCTTATTTGAGAAAATAGAGGCACTTGGGGCTGTTATTTGAAATTTTCCCTATTTATAGATACCCTTCCAATACTATAATTTTCTCCCACATTTTTTCCAATCATCTTCTTTTTTTCTTATGCTAAGCTTGATTGGTATAAAGGCGGGGAGGGCGACTAGCTCTGTCTAGTTGAGCCGTTGCTCAACATAGTGTGATCTGTTTCGTCGTCAGCTCACAATGCGAATCAAATTTATCACCACCACACGGATACATTAAAGTTTACCTGCATGTGTGCACGTTTACCCCCAACAAATTGTGTTCCCTGTTTATACTATTCATGGTGAACTTCAAATTTAACTGACTGAAAGGTGAGTAAGACAAACGATTTTTCCTGTAAAAGAATTAGCTACTTCTTGCGGATCCATCCTTTTTGAAAGCAACATTGCCTTGTCTTCCTTCTAAAAACACGCCCTCTGTAGTTGAGAGATTAGGATCCAGATTGCATATTTCGCAATAGCTTGGGAACTTATCGTGACTTTTTCACTCGTTTGATCAGATAAAATGACTAAGAAATATTTCAATGACCACATGAAACATATTAAACTTTCAAGTTCATTCGGGAGTAATCCTAACAACGTTCTTTTTTTTATTTTTTATTTAAATAAAGTCTAACGAACCGGTTCAAGCCTCCAGTTCTCATTTTTCGTATTCCAAAGACTACAAAACATAAATGCATCCCCCGTAGTCTCATCCCCATAACCTAATTGGGCTTCTTCACCAACGATATAAACCAGAAAAGTCCGGGTACTCGTGCCTACGATTAGCCAAGTTGAACAGCACAACGTCGTCCCTCCAATGATAGGAAAAGGACCTCTCTTTGAGGCGTGCAGGTATTTACTAGGTAATAATATTATCTTAAATTGAACGGTCGATATTATTTCATATTTTGAATCAACAACGCTTAATCAAATTTTTACTAGATTGTTAGAAAATCTAATCCAAATTAGGGATTTATTTCCCTACTGACAACGTGATTATGTCGATGGCCGGATCTCGATCATGAAATGCCGATAGCGCGGGAATCGAACAGTCCGATCTACAACTACGTAGATCCTATTCGCAGATTTGATTTGGTGGGATGCATTCTCATCAAATAACTTTTTTTTTCCCTCATCAAATAACTTCTCCAAGTTGAGTTCTGTTCTTTTTTTAAGGGAATTGACTTGACCACGATTGTTTTATCTACGATCATCATTATCACCGTCACATGAGATTGACTTGTCCCTGATTTGTTACCATAGAGGTGTCGATCGAAGATTCGTTTGTTGTTTTCGTGCCGAACTCTAAAGATAGGGAGGAATCAAAGGCAGAGGAAGCTCAACATCATCAAGAACACAGTAGACAAATCTCTGAAGACAATTAAAACGCTTTGAACAATAATCGAACAACATCAATCAAGGAGTCCATCTGGTTTTGAAGAAGATAATTCGCACTGGATCTTCACTTAGGTTTTCAATTTCAAATCGGATTAGATTATATTTCCTAAGTTGAGTATCTGTCTTTGAGTATAAAAGCTTTTAAGTTGAGTGTTGGAAGCTTTTTACTTCCCTTTCGTATTCCATATTCTCAATATAAGTTCTCTGCAATTTCTATTTTTACTTTTCCAATTTTGCTTGTGTGTTGTCTTAGTAATTGAAATTTGAGATTTCAAGCTCTATTAGAATCCATCTACCTTTTATTTGAAGTCTGATTTGATATTTTAATTGGTTATACATCGATTTTAATCGAGCTTTAACAATACAGATTATTTGACTATAATTTGATAAAAACACACGTAACTCAAACTTATAATCATCATTAAACATATCTTCTTACAGTAAACCGAAAAAAAAAAAAGAGGCATAAAAGAAAAGCAGAAGGATCAGTCAAGCTTCTATAAACAAGAAGCCAAAAATTCCGGAACTGAGACGCCTCCGTTTCATTCTCTGCACTTCTTCGCCAGTTTTCCTTTCTCGTTCATGACAGTTAAGAAATATTTCAACCCACAACCCCAAACAGTAACTACTTATTAGATTGATCATGATATAAACATGAGAAAAATTACGCGATATTACCGCGACACCCACTGTGACGGCGATATCGTCTCACTTTCTCTGTTTCATGAACGAAATAGAATTCACTTTCTCCAGAGATTTGTCTCGATGAGATGGGAAAAATCTTTGCTCCTCCTGCAATGTCCTAAAATTAACCAGGGAGATACGTGTCATCATTAGGTTGGGAATGTTTTGGACTATCAACTTTATTTGTGGGTCCTAAGTCATTGCGCGTTTGTGTTTAAGTGTACTTTAAGATATGACTTTTTCTCCTTTGAAATTTTGTCTGCTTGCTACATGAGGTGATGCACATTGCCCATTATTAGCTTCTGACTGCATTATTAGTGTCAACGATAGCAACTTTCCTTCTTTTCGGAGGAAGTTTGTTTAGATGCAAATCAAGTCAATCCTGATGCTCACTCTTTTGCCAACTTTTTGGATCATTTGACTTTTCAACAACTGCTAATTTTTGGTGCCTTGCATTTCAATCCAGCTTGCAAACAAAAAAGATGGATAGCTTCTAACAAGAAGTATAGGCCTGCCTGCCGTCCGATTTTATTATCTTGGAAGATCATACCAGCTGTTATGGTGATGTGATATGTGATCATTGATGCCCTTAACCCACGAGCAAGCTAAATTACATGGCAACAGACTTGGCTAACGTTAGCTCTTGAAAATGCAAACTCTGTGACTAGGTCTTTGATATTCCTCCCGCTAGGGTTGGACCATATGAAACCCAATATGAGTTTTGCGGAACATTATTTGCAAGAAATTGGTTCCCAGGAAGGTAAAAGTGATTGACTTTCTGGCGCGAGCCCCAACCTTTGAGGCCCCCTGGAGCTGAAAGCTAAGTTCAAATAACTCGGAGTACAAAGAAAGCTCACCATATCTTTAGGCATTATATCTTTCACTCTGTGTTCTTAATTGGAACGATAGTTCGACTAATATTTCGGTGCAGATTTATGCCAAGGATGATTACTACATAATTGGATGTAATCATACAAGATTTGCCTTGAGCTGTCTGCTTGCGCTCGTGCTTGTATTGGATGCCTATTTTTACGCACCTTTTGGACATAGGAATTCCCGTGAAGGGTTCTTGTGGCCTTCTTGAGCAAGAAAGGGCTCTTCTTGTGGCCTGCTTTTCTAGAATTTTGTTCGTTTCGAGTGATGGTAATTGGTTTGAGATTTGGTTGAGATACAGTATATTCTCAGAATGGCTTCTTAACTTATTAAGAAAGGCATATTTTTATTGAAACGACAGCTTCAACATCAATTCAGATAAAAATATGTATTTAAGGGTTTCGCACCATAGTCTACAAAATGTCTGGTTGAGCAACTGGAAACCGGATAAAGAAGTTTACAATTTTTTAGCCATAAAATAAGGGAAGCGGATTAAATAAGAGGTGAAGTCAGAATTTCGAATACATTACGCTGCGACAACCTCAGCGATATCTTTGCTAGATCTGTTGTACTTCATGTGGCTGTCGACGAGTTGACCAGCAGCGAGAGCAGACATGAGAGAGAGCTCTCCTGCAAGAACAGCTCCTGCAACAATGGCGGCCAAGGCTCTCGAGTTTGACCCCGACGGTGAATCTCTGCTTGCCCCCTTCACTCCCAATAGATTCAGACATGCTGACTGTGACGCCAGCTGGGTCCCACCTCCCACCGTACCCACCTGAGTTATCATTTGAAAGTGGCAACGTGGGTTTTGCCCAGATGAGGAAGGGAATTGATGGAAGGTTGACTAAAGGTGCAATTTAATGATTACCTCAATTGAGGGCATAGTGACAGAGATATGGAGGTCCCTACCATCGTTGACCGCCTCCATCATGGTGATGCAGTGAGAGCTCTCCACATTCTGGGCGGGATCTTGCCCCGTGGCGATGAAGATCGCCGAGACCACGTTGCTGGCGTGGGCGTTGAACCCGCCGACCGCGCCGGCCACGGCTGACCCGGCCAGGTTCTTGAGCACGTTGAGCTCCGCGAGTGCCGCCACGCTGGTCTTCAACACTTCCCCCACTACCTCCTCCTTTATCACCGCCTCGCACACCACCGACTTCCCCCTCCCCTCGATCCAGTTCACCGCCGCCGGCTTCTTATCGGTGCAGAAGTTCCCTGTGTTCAGTCGATGTACACAACATCAAACCAGATCAATTCATGTCGATAACGAGATAATTTCTCCATCGCCAGTGACTGTTTCTGTTTGGGGGTAATACCAGAAATGGCAATAACATCCATGTCGGAGAAGTCTTGTCGGAGGAACGCGAGGACGTTTTGGACGCCTTTGGAGACCATGTTCATGCCCATGGCATCTCCAGTGCTGCAGCTAAATCTCACGTACAAGTTCTTCCCTGCAACTCCACATTTTATCCCTTGCAGTCTAGCAAATCTGCTTGACCTGCACGAAACACAAAGCTGCGTTGGCGACATAATCAACATAAAACAGTTGCTGTAAAAACTTGTAATAATAGGAATGTCTATATATATAAGTCATAAATTTTTGCATTGTATTAAGATCCGTCTATCGTTAAAAATCTCAATAGGAATGTCAAGATATTCGATTCTCGAGTTAAATAACTGCAAGGCTTGCTCAACTCATTTCAGTAGACTAAATGATATGAATTAAACATAACCTATTGATTAATCAAGACTAAGGTAGATTAGAAAAAAAACTCATGATTCCATTGATATGTTAATCCTAGGATGTGCGTCATATAGATAGATACAGATCAAAGAATAATGCTAGGGCTACTCAGATTCATATATTATGAGGGTTTTTACTTAAGGTAAATTTAAGTTGGTAGGTCCATTTATACATCCAACACGTCATTCTGTATCTCTCTAGATGATTCATCGATCAATCCTCATAAGCAGGAAAAAAAAATTCAAATACATCATAACACACACCTGTTGAAAACAACCGCAAGTGTCTCAAAATTCGCGGGATCCTCCAGGAACACCTTCAGCTCCGCCGCTCTCATCGCAGTCGCGAACCTTACCACTGGAGCTCTTGTCATCCCGTCCCTCAGCACCGTCGCTATGGCGCCGCCGGAGGCATAGATTGCCTTGCACCCTCTGTTCATGCTCGCCACCAAGCAGCCCTCTGTCGTCGCCATCGGCACCATGTACTCCCTCCCATCAAGCAGCAGCGGCCCGGCGATTCCCACTGGGACCTGCACGTACCCGATAGGCATCTCGCAGCACTGGCCTAGTATCGAGTCGTAGTCGAAGCCCTCGATAGGGAGGCCCTCAAGGGACTTTCCCGTGGTCCTTCGGAGGGCCTCACGGCGGATCGCCACCGCCCGCTTGCAGTCGCCGAGCTTGGATTCGAGAGAGTACGAAGGGGTTGAGCCAGAGATGACGGAGCTGACGATGCTTTCATCGTCTTCATTGAGAAGTGGCGATGGTGATGCTAGGCGAGCTAACTTCTTTGGCGATGGAGGTAATAAGGGTTTTATGGCCTCATTAGCTTGTGGAGTGAACTGTTTAAAATAAAAGTCATGCTCATAAGTTAGAAACAAAAAAAAATTAAGGTTCTGGAACAGCATTTTCTATACTCGTAATCGTAGATACGAATAATAGAAACACTACTCTAAACTCAATTTGAGCTGTATACATATACGTAGTCATGTTTCATGGGATGTCATTGAACCAAAGAGAGGAAAAAAAAAAGAAAAAAGAAAAAAACTCACGCTTTGGAATCCTGCAGCAGAAGTTGTGGAACGACTATCTTTCACGACCATAAGTTCCTCCTCCACCGCCCCGTCATCCTCCTCGTCCGTGGTCCAGGCGTCCCTCGAGCCGCCGCGCGACGAGAAAGACGGGACGAACCTGACCCCGAAGAACCCAAGCAAGTATATGACCGAGGCGATCAGAGAGACAATCGCGGTGATCTCTGGGAGCGTGACGACGTGCAAAGGGGTCGAGTTCCGGATCTTGTCGCGCCAGCGGTGGAGCAAGAAGTAGGTGACGGAGAAGAAGAGGGCGAAGAATAGCCCGTTGGTGAGGTAGAGAGGCAATGGGAGCGAGTCGGAGGCTTTGAGGAAGTTGTGGGGGTAGAGGAGCTTGACGGGTTGGTCGGTGGCGGCGGATGAGGGTTTCGTTGCCGAAGCGGGCGGTCTAGGGCGAACATCCATTGCTGGAGATGTCGCAGCCGAGGCTGTCGGTGGTGTTCTTTTCTTCTTTTTCCCTTATTGTTGGTGATTACAGAGGTTAGCGATTGAAGAGAAGTTTGGTTTCTCGATGGAGGAAAGGTTGAGGAAGCTCTCTTTTATCATATCACATGCTTGCGGACTTATAAACGCAACACATCGTTTTGGTCGTATAGGTTAAGAGTTCATTAGCACAAACCATTACTTAAAAGAGTAAGGTGAATAGGACAAATCCACGTGTCATTTGATTATTCGCACCGGTTATAATATGAAGTGTTCTCTTGTTCGGTGCACCAAAGAGATGTCCTCAGTCAATGGGATTACGTTGCACCCTTTGTTTATCGTTTCAATAATCTCAACTTGCCATATGGTCGTAGGCCGGGGTATGTATAATATCGTTTACACGTGGAAATGCGGAAATCAATAATGGCGGCTAATGTCTGAATATGTAGTAAAATAACATATATGTATTTTCCGTGCTTACGTAACTACATATGCAATACATTATATTCTATGTTTTCGTATTTCTTTGTCTCCTTATGATGCGATGCACGGTTGACATTTCGGTTTGGTTAATCGTCAAGAAAGTAGTTAAAAAAATAATTTTTAATCATCAATAAAGTAGTATATTTGATTTGGGATTGCCATATTAACATGAAACGCGATATTAATGCATAAGATATGTTACCGTGACTAGAGACACATCGCTTAATACATATAGCGGACCATTTATTTGCTTTGCCTGATTAAATGATCTCAATAGCCACTACAAAAAAACAAGGTTTTAGCCACAGAAAATTAGCGATGAAAACAAATTCGTCGCTAATTTGTGACGAAAATAGCGATAAAAAATAATTCGTTGCTAATTTGCGACGAAAATAGCCACGAAAATTAATTTGTCGCTAATTTGCGACGAAAATAGCCACGAAAATTAATTCGTCGCTAATTTGCGACGAAAATTAGCCACGACAAATAATTTGTCGCTAATTTGCGACGAAAATAGCGATGACAAATAATTCGTCGCTAATTTGCGACGAAAATAGCGAAGAAAAGTAATTCGTCGCCAATTTCCGACGAAAATAACGATGAAAAAGAATTAGTGGCTAATTTGCGACGAAAATAACGATGAAACAGAATTCGTCTCTCATTTGCGACGAAAATAGCGATGAAGAATAGTTCGTCGCTAATTTGCGACGAAAAATGTTCGTCGCAAAGTTAATCGTCGCTAAATTCATCGCTAATTAGCGACAAAAAATAATTCGTCGCAAAATTAGCGACGAAAATTACTGTTGTCGCTAATTGGCAACGAAAAAAATTCGTTGCAAAATAATTCGTCGCTAATTAGCGATAAAAACAGTCGTCGCAAAATTAGTGATGAAAACAAATGCGTCGCAAAATTAATTTCCATAAACTAATTGCTCGTCGCTAATTAGCGACAAACTCTTGTCGTCGCTAAGTTCGTCGCTCATTAGCCACAAAAACACATGCGTCGCAAAATTAGCGACGACAAATTCTTTCGTGGCTAATTGGTGACAAAAAGTGTTCATTGCAAATCTGTTCGTTGCTAAATTCATCGCTAATTGGCAACAGTCACATCGCAAAATTATTCGTCGCTAAGTTCGTCGCAAAATTGATTTTCATCCGCTGTATTGTTAAGGTAATTGTTCGTCGCTAATTTCGTCGGTAATTAGCGACAAACCATCTTCGTCGCAAAATTAGCAATGCGTTAAACTTATCGTCGCTAATTAGCGACAAAAAAAAATTTCGTCTCAAAATTAGCGATGACAATTACCGTCGTCGCAAATTATTCGTCGCTAATTAACGACAAACCATCTTCGTTGCAAAATTAGCAATGTGCTAAATTTGTCTTCGCTAATTAGCGACAAACTATATTCGTCGCTAATTTCGCCGCGGATTACCAACGTTCGTCGCTAATTTCGTCGCTGAGTAAAATTTCGCCCTTTAAAATCCCATTGCATTCTCTCTCTCCACACTCTTCTCTTTAGCCCGCTCTCTTCTCTCTTTTGTCTTCTCTATTCTCTATTCTTATTTGTGTCTTATGGTAATCATAGAATAAATTGTTGTTTATTTCATCATTTTCTTCTATCAATTCCCATAAACTTCATGAATCTTAAGTAATTTTTCTTTTTCTTTTTTAGGTACGTGTCCATTTGAAGGTCTCGCAATCCAAGTGAACGTTGCAATTCTCATCAAATTGTCCACTTTCTACTACAAAGATTTCAGTCAAATACTTGCGTACGGAAGTACACATAAGTGGACTTTCCAACTGTTATTGAAAACCTCATGGCACAATTATTGCATACAGACGTGCACATAAGTGGACTAAACGCAGCATATTTTGGGATCTACCATATTGGAAGACCCATCTTATTCATCATAATCTTGACGTCATGCACGTAGAAAAGAATATTTTCGACAATGTCATAAATACTGTGATGGATGTCACTGGAAAAATAAAAGACAACTTGAATGCAAGAAAAGATATGACAGATATTTGTGATCGGCCAACACTAGATGTGGATCCAAGCAGTAGGGGACCTAAACCAAAAGCAGTTTATACATTGGACAAGGAGTAGAGACGGGTTGTTTGTCGATGGTTGAAATGCAAAAGATTATTTTTATGGCTTGTTGAATGAAATCATAGAGATAGAGTACCTTGGATGCAAGATGATTTTTATTCGTTGAATTGTAAATATAATAGGTCGTCGCTAATGTCGTCACTAATTGGCGACAAACTATATTCGTCGCAAAATATCATCCCCGAATTGTTAAGCTAATAGTTCGTCGCTAATTAGTGACAAAGAAACTTCGTCGCAAAATTAGTGACGCGGTTGTCGCTAAATTTGTCGCTAATTAGCGACAAATACGGTTCGTCGCAAAATTAGCGACTCGCAAAATTATTCGTCGGTAATTAGCGATAAAAGTAGTTGGTCGCAACATTAATTTTCACCCGCGGAATTTTTAAGCTAATAGTTCGTCGCTAATTAGCGACCAAACAACTTCGTCGCAAAATTGGCAATGCGTTAAATTTGTCGTCACTAATTAGCGACAACAAATGTTCGTCGCAAAATTAGCGACAAAAACTTCCGTCGTCGCTAATTGGCGATGGAGATCGTTGGTCACAAAATTATTCGTCGCTAATTAGTGACAAAAGCCGTTCGTCGCTAAATTTGTTCATTGCCAATTTCGTCGCTACTTAGTGACAAACCGTCTTCGTCGCAAAATTAGCAATGCATGAAATTTTTCATCGCTAAATTCGTCGCTAATTCAAATTAGCGACGAATTTAGTTCCTTCGTCGCAAATTGGCGACGAAGACCGTTCGTCGCAAAATTATTCGTCGCTAAAGTCGTCGCTAATTAGCGACAAAAACCATTCGTCGCTAATTTCGTTTCTAATTAGCGACAAATCGTCTTTCGTAGCTAAATTAGTCGCTAAATAGCGACAAAATAAATTCGTTGCAAAATTAGCGACGAATTTAATTCCTTCGTCGCAAATTGGCGATGGAGACTGTTCGTCGCTAAATTATTCGTCGCTAATTAGCGACAAAAAATGTTCGTCGCTAAATTTTTCATTGCCAATTTCGTCGCCAATTAGCGACCAATCGTCTTTCGTCGCTAAATTCATCGCTAAATAGCGACAAAATAAATTCGTTGCAAAATTAGCGACGAATTTAGTTCCTTCGTCGCTAATTGGCAGCGACAACAGATGTGCGTCGCAAATTTTGATCCGCTGCTGTTAAGGCCGAAAGAAAGAAATACACAACCTAATTGCCTCTGCTCTCTATTTTTCTCCTCCACCTCTCTGTTCGCTTCTTCTCCTCCACCTCTCTGTTCGCGTCTTTGCGCTCTGTCACCGTCTGTCTCGTCCACTCAACGCGTCATCTGTCTCCTCCGCTCGCCGCCTCGCGACTGTCGGCCTCTTCTTACTTCGTCTCATCTCGCCTCGCCTCGCTCGCATCGTCCGTCTCCTCTCCTCGGCGCATCGCGGCTCTCCACTCATTTTGCCCTCTCGCTAGCCTCGCCTCAGCTTGCCCTCTCGCTCGCCTCGCCTCAGCTCGGCTCGGTTTCTATGGTAAAAACTTGTACACTATATTTCGATATCCCTTAAGGAGCTCGATCAGTTCATGGTAATAGTTTCATGTTTTTTGGGGGTTCTTGTTCTTTTGGTCTATTGTCACAAAGTTTTCGGTGGAATGATTCTTGATTTTTTGGCTTCTCTTATGGAATTCTGGAAGTGGGTCTTTGTTAGTTTCTGATAAGTTTGTCATGGTCGGTCAATGCGATTCAGTACTTCAACCTGGTGCTTCAGTTTAATTGGTAATTTTTGGCTTGTCGGGGGCATGTAACGACGGTTAAATTTCGAAACTTTCCTCTTTGTTTCGTTTTCTTTTGCAGTATCTAGGCTTGAATTTGAACGGGAAGAATTTCTTGTAGAAATGTTTTTGTGGATTCGGTGTGTTTGTGAGAAAGATCGGAACTTGACTTCGATTTTGCTTTCATATAATTAGCTGATAGTCCATTGAATCCGAACACGGTGGACAGTGTTGTAACACAAACTGCTGTTTCCTAGCACATGACTCCCCTTGTATGCTCTCGTACATGGTATCTCCTAGATTTTCCTAGCACAGAAACCAGCTTCAAGATCCTTCTGTCAGCTAATTTTTAATTGTTCTCCAAAAGAAGGATAAATATCTTATTGTAATTAAAATTGCCTGAAAAAACTGACAGACAGCGCATTTCATTAACTCGAAGAGAGATGTCTTTTTGTGCTTCACTGTCCAAAATTACTCCAATGAGCATTTGAAGCTCCTTCAATTGCTTCCTAGGTCAACTGTGACATATGTCCCTCGTTATAGAGTTTCCTGGAAATGAATAACTGGGATGATTGTCATGAAAACTTTCGGTGCAATAGTATCTGCCAGATGGCTTCCTTGAATCTCATATCACTTAGGTTAATAAACTAGAAGAACTACAGTCAAATCTGCAGAACTTAATTCATCTTTTGAGATGACAGAACATATGTCATGTATGCTCATCTGTGCACTGACATCTTCTGTGATTTGTTGATCAGCACCCAAGTGCAGAATTTTATAAAATAAACTACCATGCATGAAGAAATTTCTGCTGTCATGACTGCTATGCAGTTTTACATTGTATAGCTGATACATTTTGCTAAATAAATTTAAGTACCTTGATTTTTTCTGACAGTGTGCCTAAGTTTTTGTGATAAGCTACAAATGTGATTGCGTCCAGTTGCTCTAGAATCGTTGTTTCGTTTACTGTTTACCATTTTGCAGGGGCCTAGGCCCTTGGGATCCAGATCTTTTCCGCAGATACACGAGTGCTGGAGCTAGCGGGGAACTTCGCTTGAAACAAAATGGTAAGCTTCATGATGTACGTCATTATGTGTCCTTAATACATGTTCATATTTTTTAAGATATTTGTCTAACCTTCCTACTTGTCAGTATAAACGTGGAGGTCACATGCATGGTGCAGTTTCACAAAGAAGGCCAGCCCCTTCCCCTTCCCCTTCCCCGTCCCCGTCCGTTTCCTCTTCCCCTTCCCCTTCCCTAAACCCTCAACAACTACATGCTAATGGACATCAATATTGACCTTCGGCTGTTCTCATAACAAGTTTGAGAGACTAGAACCTTTATTGTCATGTTAACATCAATCGTTGCCTTCATATGCCATCCGCTAGTTCAAGTTAGTTAAAGGTATCCATAGTTGTACAATGAAGTTTTTGAGCTAATTAACAGTTAAAGCACCTGCAGTTGATCTCCTGCAGGTAGATGGAGCTACCAGTACCAATGATACTGTCATTGCTTTGGCTAGTGGCTTATCTGGATCAAACAGGATATCTTCTTTGGATAGCGACGAGGCAATGCAACTTCAAGCATGCCTTGATGGGGTAAGATCGGGGCAACTTTTTCTGTGGCTTATTTCTAGTGCACTTCTCGAGGATTTTGACTATTAATAGCACGCTATTTAATATGCATCTTCTCCTCTCATTTGCTCAGATTCTCAAACTCCATAGTCTATAAAGGTGTATGCTTATTTGAAATGCACTTTAGTTTGTAAAATTCCACGAAGTATGGGGATACATGTCCAGATTGATTAAATACTAGATCTGAATGCCACAATTTTTCAGAAATATTAACAAAATATGGCATTATAAAAGGCTTAAAAGCAAACACAGCAAGCATAATGAAAAGATGTTCTGTATGATGCAATTTGCATTGTTTAGATGCTCATTATAGTCTTTATTCGTTATTTTTTTTATTGTGAATTTGTTACTGATGATTTACACATTATTTTCAGGTGATGCAAGGTCTTGCTAAATCAATAGCATGGGATGGAGAAGGAGCGACATGCTTAATTGAGGTTCGCACGTTATATTTCCCAAGTAGCACTCTGAAATTTATCTTTTGAAACATCTTTTTAGGGTGGCAGGGAAGAAATCAGGGCATTATTTTCATGTTTTGTGATTGGAGATGGTCTTAAGCTACACCGTAATCTACAGTGGCTGAGATGCTCTCAGATAGTCTCTTACTGATTAAGGAATTATTCTATTATTCAAAGAAAAATAAGGGGCAAAAATAAGGATTCATGCCCAGTCCTTGATGAAGCTTAAACATATTAGTTCTCGATAAATCTGCATGTGCTCTTTGTTTCTGGAAATCATGGTCTGATAGCTGATCTTAACTTGTTTTGTCCTTTGGAGACTTATTCATTTGTTAAATGGCAACCCAATATTTAATGCTGTCTGATCTTTTCTGTAAGGACTACCTTTCAAGTGCTGGTCCAATGCGAACCATATCTGGATTGCTGCTATCAAGACTTCTGACGCGTTTAGACATGCCAAAAGCATTTATCAGGTTACTCTCTGTGGTAATTCCTCTACTTCCTAAATGGAATTTCCTTTTTGTTTTTTTCCCTATTTTTCTTTTGCAAAGTTTTTTTGGAAGTGGAATTGCTTGAGGAAGTCTCTTCCCAGGTGCTTCTGTTCAAAATTGTCTCAATGTCCATTGATATGTCAAACTTCAATTTTTAAGTGTGATTTGGCTCAAAGATATCTCGTTTTTCTGTTTTGTGTTTTTTGTGTCTGTCAGTTTATATTGCCCCTGCTTATTTTCTTTCCATGTTCACCTTCAGATTTATTGACTGGGCACATGAAGTTCTCTCTTCCAGTGAAGATGATGTCACGGCCCCGGAGTTGTTTCTTCAGAAATTCTGGTGTTGTCTGCTAGAGATGGCGTTGTTGCCGTATATAAGAATCTTTCAACCCTCCAAGCTATCAATTTTCCTCTCCTGCAGATAGTGTTCGTGTCATTTTCTGGTCAGTTGTAATGACTTGATAGGATGGAATAATAATGTGGACTGCTGCATGGTTGTTAAAAGCCTGATTGTGTTTTATTTTTATACTTCAAGTGGACTACTAAGTCTTTCTTTTCAGTAACTTCCTTTGATGTTCGAAGGTTATCTTGGTTAATTTGTAATAAGATAGTTGGCTTGTTTTTGCAGTTTTGACGACACCATGTGTAGCGAGTGGGGACAATTTTGAGAAGATTTCTCATGTGTTCCACAATAACCCTGTTTCAAAGATGCGACATTTAGAAAGATTTTGAAATGGGTCTAGTTCAGGACATTCTCTGATCTTTTGCTAAATCTGTGGGAAAAAAAGAGAATGGTAGATGAATGTATTTTGTTTGCATATTATTATAATATTTAGATCTTGCTTTATCAATGTTAAATACAAATTCTAGAAATTAATTTTGCTTTTAATTAGATTTAAAATTGAAAATTAAAAGAAATTATTTTATCACACGATAACAAATTATAAAAGTTCGCTGCAAAATTCGGCCCACTCCTGGTCGTCGCAAATTTCATCGCTGAACAATATTCGTCGCTAAAAAATTAATAAAAGTTTGTCGCTAAATTTGTCGCTAAATTTATCCCTTAAAAATGTTCGTGGCAAAAAAAAAATTTCGTCGCTAAATTTTCTCATGTTGAATTGGTGCTATTTTTGTCGCAACATATTTTAGCAACGAAAGTTACACCTATTCGTCGCTAAATTTTGTGACGAGGATTTGGCGACGATCTTTTCCACGACACTCTTCGTGGCAAATTAGGGACGAATTTTAAATTTTCGTCGCAAAATTTTTTGACGTAGAGTTGGCGACGAAGCCCTTTTCGTTGCTATTTTCGTCGCATCCGGATTTAGCCACGAAAGATTTCGTGGCAAATTCGTCGCTAATTAGCGATGAAATTGGCTGCGAAGATATTTGTCGCTAATCGGCGATGACTTTTGCAAGTAATAATGTTCGTGGCAAATTAGCGACGAATATTGCAACGAATAGAGTTCGTGGCAAATTAGCGACGAATATTGCAACGGACAGAGTTCGTGGCAAATTAGTGACGAATATTGCAACGAATAACGTTCGTGGCAAATTAGCGACGAGTATTGCGACGAATAATGTTCGTGGCAAATTAGCGACGAAAATCCAAATTTTTCGTCGCTAAATTTTGCGACGCCGAATTAGCGACGAATTTTTTTTTGTTGCAATTTTCGTCGCAACATCAATTAGCGACGAATTTTGCCAAAATTTTAGTGGCAAATTCCGTGGCTAAAACCTTGTTTTTTTGTAGTGAGCCCCTTTCTGAAAGACACTACTGCGGCTTTGAGTCCAAAAGGGACTACTGTCCATTGATAGTGCTGGTTCGGGATGCAAAATCCCGTCTTTGGTCTATCTTCAGGATGAATGCCTAATTGCCAAAATCTAGTTTTGAGATCAAACTTTGAATAGATCTTGGCCTGAGCTAGGCAGAGGAAAAGGGAATTTTTGTGGGGTAACGAGAATTTATCATCTTGGAGGAATTGGTTCAAAGGCTGAAAAAACATTGCTATGGATAATTTTGCCCAGTCTGCTAAACTAGAATTCCACCAACCTATCAAGAATGGCAATAAACTTATCATTGTTGTTCCTCCCCCTAAGGTTTTTGACGAGGGTAAATCTCATTTCCAAAACTGCCTTGTTGGATACTTCCTCACCAAGAATATGTCATTTTACCTAGTCGGAGGTGTTATCGAGAAACTGTGGGGCAAAGAGGACCTTCTCAATATTACAGCTACGGAGGATGGTTTTTTCTTCTTTTGCTTCTCAAATATTGCGAAAATGGTGGAAGTTATGGAGGTCGGGGTGCGAGACATTGCAAGAAAACCTATGTTTTTGCAGAAGTGGCACCCCCTTATTAGATTAGAGAGAGCGAAGATCACCTCTGTGCCCGTCCGTCTCTATAATGTCCCTCATGTTCTATGGACCAAGACAGGTTTAAGTTACGTCTGTAGTGTTCTTGGAAGACCTTTATATATGGATTCAGTCACTGAGCAAAAACGGCGACTATCTTATGCGAATGTATGCATCCTCGTGGATGTAGATAGCTCGTTCCCAGAAAAATTCGATATCGACATGGGTAATGGACACCTTTTTAGGCTAAAGTACGCTACAGCTGGATGCCATTGAGATGTAAGAAATGCAATTGCTTTGGCCACAAAGATTGTATCGGTAGAAGTAAAGAAATTTGGGTTGCTAAGACCCAAAATACTGTTGCCCGGGAGCCAAGAACAAATGAAGATGTTGCATGGGTTACACCAGGAGTATTTAGAACATCTCTCTCCCCGAGGAAAATTGTTAACCCCATGATTGCCCAGTCGAATGAACCTATCGCAATCATGTCTGATCCTTCTCCCTCCCAATTCACACTAGTTGGTAGAAAGGAAAGAGAATCAGACAATACAAACAGGGGGGGGGGGGCGTTTTGGGCGATGTTATAGAGCCTCTGGATTTATGAATATTGTCTCTTGGAATGTAAAGGGCCTTAATCGCAACCCCAAAAGAAGGGAATTGATGGACTTTGCTCTATCCCTAGATCCCCAAATTCTAGTCTTGATTGAGCACAAAATAAAAGAAGAGAATGTTGGTTTTGTCATAGATAGTTGTTTTAGAAGCTGGAATTGTAGACATAATTTTATTTGTAGCAGCCTGGGAAGAATATGGATCCTATGGAAGCGTTCCATCCTTAGTCAAACCCTTTTGGAGGTGTCTGCTCAAGTCATACATTGTCTCATTGAAAAACCTAGGGTGGAACCTTTTTTGCTATCTGCCATCTACGGTTACAACACCGAAGTTGAACGGGGGGTTCTTTGGCACAACATTTGAAGTTTCTCTGCTGATCTAACCAATAACGTGCCCTAATTGTTAATGGGGGATTTCAATGAAACAAGTCACACAAATGAAAGGATTAGCTCCACCGCTCGTTAGACTGCAGGTATGGAGGAACTAAACACCATGAATGAAGAACTTGCACTGATTGAACCTCCATCTACAGGACTTTTCTTCACATGGACAAACAAAAGCATGGGGGATAATCTCAAAGCGAGCCGAATTGACATGGTCCTAATTAATGCAAAATGGCAGAACGAATATAACCATTATTTAGTTGAATTCCTACTTCCAGGGGTTTCAGATCACTTCCCATTTGACCATGCCATAGGCTTTCAACTGGAGCTTGTGGTTGACCCTTATAACTCCATTACTCGGGCTGAAGAAAAGGCACAACTGGAGGAGTTACTTATTCTCAGTAGACATGAAGATATTGCTCAAACAGAAATCTAGAAATCTATGGCTGAAAGAGGGTGGCAACAATAGTAAGATCTTCTTCGCATCCATGATGAGAAAAAGTGCCCAGAACAGGATTAATCATATCAAACTTGAGGATGGATCTATTGTTACTGAGGAGGGGGCTCTTAAGAATGCAATTATTTCATTTACCAGCACCTTCTTAGAAACTCCAGTCGCACTAGCATTCCATACGAGAGATATGCTTCTTTATTTCATGAAGATGTCAATGCTCTTTTTACCTCCCCGGTACTTCAGTGATAAAAAATCCTCAGAGTTTTAAAGGGTTTCAACAACTTCAAAACTCCGGGTCCAAATGGTTTTAACAATCTATTCTCCAAATGCCCTGGCCCATAATAGGGAAAGACATTGACGAAGCTGTCATGGACTTCTTGTCGTCAAAACTAATGCTGAAGTCTATAAATTCCACATTGATTTCCCTTGTACCGAAGGCTTAGAATTCATCATACCTTAAGGAGTTCAGACCTATCTCATGCTACAAAGTCATGTACAAAATCATATATAAACTACTTGTAGAATGAATCAGTTACATGCTTCCGATGATTGTCAGCCTCAACCAAACTGCTTTCATCACTGGTCGACAAATCTCAGAGAACATTCTACTGTGCCAAGACCTATTGCACAACTACCATAAGGGAGGAAAGGGTAAATGGTTGGCAATAAAGATTGATCTTGTGAAAGCCTATGACATGGTCAAATAGGATGCTGTCCTTGGGGTTCTCAAGGCTATAAATACACCCCGGAACTTGGTTGATCTGATAGCTGAGTGCATCACTACTTCGAGGTATTCAATGAACTTCAATGGTGAGCAAATGGGCTCTTTTAATAGTACCAACGAGTTGCGACAAGGTGATCCTCTTTCTACATACCTATTCGTGTTGGTTATGGAAATTCTCAACAGAATTGTTTGTGCGAAAGTTGTTGCTTCTTTTTCTAAGTATCACTGGCGATGCAAAACGCAAAGGATTACTCACTTATGCTTTGCAGACGACTTGTTCTTGTTTGCTCATGGGGATGTAGACTCCGTTCTTTGCCTTGTAGATGCCCTTGACGATTTTGCAGCTCTCATAGGACTGCAGTTTAACCATGACAAGTGCCAAATCTATTTCTCTGGGTTGAATGAGGATGAGAAGCACCTTATACTGGACTACACGCCCATTTCCACAGGTACCCACCCTATCAGATAGCTGATTATTCCCCTTGTTACTAGAAGACTCGCACACACAGACTGTAAGAGTCTAACTGACAAGATCTTTTAGAAAATTGAGTGCTGGGGCATGAAGCATATCAGTTACGCACGGCGTCTACAATTAGTCAAATCGATTATAATCTCTATCTACACCGACTGGATGTAAATGTTCCTACTACCAAAGCACACTATTTACGAGGTTGAGAAGATGATTAGACAATTCTTATGGGTTGGTAATATAGTGAATCATGGTTCGCCCAAGGTTGCATGGCAAGTAGTTTGCTCACCTAAAAGGGAAGGAGGATTAGGATTGCCCGATTTGACCATATGGAACAAAGTATTGTTAGGCCGCATGCTGTGGAACCTCATCAATCGTCCATCATCTTTCCTTTGGAGTATAAGGGTTCACAACACCAAATGCAGATGCACCCCATTTATGCAACTTGACATTAAGGGCAGTATGGCTTGGAGTTGGCGATGTCTCCTTAAATTGTGACGCGTTCTATCGTTCGTTATCCTGAGCTCGATGTATTGTTGCCGAGATATATATGACGAGCTCAGACAAGTGGGACCCCCTGTGGAGTGGTATAACCTAATTTGGACCAACGGCATTAGAAAACATAATTTTATTGGCTAGCTAGAGTGCAGAGATAGATTACCGACTGCTAAGATCATCGCACAATGGATACCTACAATTGATACCCAATGTAATTTCTGCAGGGCTGGTATAGAAGACATATCACATTTATTCTTCCAGTGTGAGTGGACAAGCAACATATGGCCCATATGGCACCGTATCCTGGCACAACATGGGATAAGGCGCCCTTTAGGAGGATGGAATGAGGAACTCCACTGGAAGATTAGGGCAACAAAGGGAAAAGACTTGGCGGCCATACCAGACTCCTCAAGTTATCCTTCCTAGCAATCATACGTTGCATTTGGATGGAGCGCAATATGAGATGATTTCAGAACAAGTCAACTGACTTACATATTATCCGGACTCAAATCCGGACCACCAAATGCAGCCTTAGGGGTTTGGAAAGTCTGAATTTCCAAGAGGGCTCTCATTTCTTTTTGCCTTTTTGGTCTCTCTGTCACACAAACACACACAGATACATTAAGAGCGCGAATAACAATCATTCTCTTCTCGAGTTCTATTTATGGTAAGAATGGACTTTTCTATTTCTATTCCCTTGACGAGTTTCAAAGCAGAGATACGCGTTTGAAAAAGCCACAAAATTTTTGTTCCTAGAATAGAAATTCGTTTGATAACAACATAAAATTTCTACGGTTGCCAGCCCCTGGGCCTCGACTGGCAACTGTCGGCCGACGAACAATGAATGGCTACTAGCGGACGAAGACCGGCGGCTGACGGATGGCGAATGGCAAAGGGCGAACAAGAGCCGAGGACCGGAGACGGATGACCGACGGCAGGGACGCGAGAGAGGCAACTAGTGGCGGACGGCAAATGGCAACCAGTGAACAACGAACAACGGATGGCAGACGGCGACTGGCAGCCGAGGACCGAATACCGGCGGACACCTTAAGCTATAACAACCTCAGCGACATCTTTGCTAGATCTGCTGTACTTCATGTGGCTGTTGACGGGTTGACCAGCAGCAAGAGCAGACATGAGAGAGAGCTCTCCTGCAAGAACGGCTCCTGCAACAATGGCGGCCAAGGCTCTCGAGTTTGACCCCGGTGGTGAAACTCTGCTTGACCCCTCCACTCCCAATAGATTCAGACATGCTGACTGAATTTTTTGTTGAGTAGACTGTATGTTAACCACTGGTTTGTAACGATGTTATTTGCACAATCAGAGATTATTTAGCTCCGTGTCTGAAGACGCAAAATTCAATAGAGAAAAGTATGCACCCGATATGTATGAAGAAGATCCTAGAGCAAGGATTGTAGAACTCTCCGCTTCCTTTTCAACAGCTAATTTCCCGAGTAATATTGTGGACATGGATGATAGCGGCACCGAGATTGAGAAAAGAGAGGATTTGTCTGGGGACGAAGACGAAGACGAGGACTTGAACATAGGTGTGGCTGAGAACAGGGGTGTGCAGTAAGTTTACTTGCATGTGTGCACGTTTACCCCCAACAAATTGCAGTAAGTTTTCTTCTAGTGAATCCACCAGGTTAAAAGACACAGTAGGTCTAGATTTGGAAGCGGCAATACTACAGAAGAGTAATACAGTACATCACCGCAACTGGATCTCCATACATGACTCCTTGCTGATGCTACTGCTCAAAGCGCAGATAGCATCTTATATTATACCTTGCTAACTCAGTGATGTTTCGACCAAAAAAAAAAAAAAAATCAGTGATGACTTCATTTAAATTCACCATATATAGCTTTCTCAACAAGTAACTGGAAGAAAGCTACTTTAAAAGAGCTAAAGAAAGTAACACCGGAAAGTTTGCGAGCACTGAAAACTAGTTGAACCACTACAATCTCATTTGACAACAACTAGAGAAGGACAGAGAGATATCATCAACAAACTTCAAAATTTCTAAAAGTTGTTCACAATCACTACACAAAACTATGGAAAACCAGCAAGTGTGAAGACATTCTCCATAAAGCATGCAGATCTACCAATCATACTTATGAACTGGAACTACAGCACGAATCGCGCGCCACCTTAAGTTTTAAAGCTTCAGCAGACGACGGGAAGTTCACCGGCCAAGAAAAGGAGGGATGCCTTCAACCTTCCTCCCAGTGCACGTCGTCGTCATCCTCGCCCGACTCATCTGCTTGAACATTCAAGTCACCGACCTTATAACTCTCACTTGTATTTCCTGTGTTGACACGAAATAGAAGCACATTCATAGTTGAAACAAATGAAACCTCAGTCACTATATAGGTGGGACCTTAATCAATGTTAACCACCACAAACCATATAAAGAACTTAGCTGCACCAGTGTCACTGAGAAGCGAGCACAAGGAAAACATCATCACATATATCAATATTCATGCAATTGAGAGGTAATTTCAGCAGAAGATATAGCGACAAAGAATACACAATATACAACCCATATTTCTAGTGAATCCACCGGTTAAAAGACACAGTTCGGACCCCCCCAAAAAAAAGACACAGTAGGTCTAGATTTGGAAGCGGCAATGCTACAGAAGAGTAATACAGTACATCACTGCAACTGGATCTCCATACATGACTCCATACTGATGCTACAGCTCAAAGGGCAGGCTGCGCAGCTATCTGACCATTTTGCGTTATACCTTGCTAAATCAGTGATGACTTCATTTAAATTCACCATATATAGCTTTCTAAACAAGTAACTGGAAGAACGCTACTTTAAAAGAGCTAAAGAAAGTATGGTGTCTGGCCGGAAAGTTTGCGAGAACTGAAAACTAGTTGAACCACTTCAATCTCATTTGATAACAAGTAGAGGACAGAGAGATAGCATCAACAAAATTCAAATCGTCTAAAAGTTGCTCACAATCACTACACAAAACTATGGGAAACCAGCAATTGAAGACATTCTCCATAAAGCATGCAGATCTACCAATCATACTCATGAACTGGAACTACAGCACGATTTGCATGGAACAATTACTTGGCTTTCAGAAGGTATCAACTCGACTTCATATCAGTTTAACCTAAATTAGTCTTCTTATGTGGCTCGACTTCATATCAGTTTAACCTAAATTAGTCCGACCCCAACTAGTTTGGGATAAAGGTGATGTTGATGTTGATGTTGATGTGGCTCGAAAGGAGCAGCTATCTTGTTTCCTTACATTAGATGCTTGACCCCAGCAGTAGCCTATGAAGGTAGAGAAACTGAAAGAATGATGGGCCAACCACTCACCTGCATATTGACCCTCTTCCCAAACATCATCCTCGGGATCACGTTTAGCCTTCACGCCCACTTGACGGGAGGAAGATGTATCAGAATGACCATCTGTGATATTTGAACCAGATGGCTGCTGTTGCTTCTTTGCAGATTCTTCCGGTTCCTGCAGTTTCTTGAGGAGAGCAGCATAGTGTGCTTTTATATACTCATCCTGGATACAGATAGTTAGGTTCAACACTGTCTTAAGTACAATGACGGCTACTGTAATACTGTAAAAAGTAAGGGGCGATTCAAAAACGCACAAACCTGTAAGCTCTCCATCTTTGATTCCTCCCCAACCTCTCCACGCTGTTCTTTTGTTAGGTTCATACCTCGCTTAATCATCCACGGTGGTAAAAATTTCAGAGGTGTGGTAGCCACTTCAGATTTGACATCCTCTTCCTTCCCCTCAAGACCAGCAAAGGAAACTTCAACCTGCCAAGTTCAGTCCATAAGTCGTAATATGAATAATTGCATGGAGCTACTGAAGTACCAAAAAAACAAAAGCACATATGTTTAATCTTCTACATTATCACCAGAATACAGTTGCATGCAGATCCAGTTAGATAAAAAGTAGGCAATACCGAGAGGCATGGATTAGATATGACGAATTCTGCAAGCGAAGCAAGAACCAGATTGCTTATAAATAGAGAAAAACAATTTGATGAGCTGCACAGGCATAATCAGAAGCTTACGCCAAGAACAGTGACCAAAAATTAGATTCGACAAGAGATGTATCTAAAGAAAAGGCAAAAGGTGCTCGGGTGGTGAGTCAACTCGTACGTGCTTATCGAAGATCTATCCTCAGTCATACTATTAAGCAGGCCAAGTTCTGAATTACACAATTAGGTTGGTAAATGAGGTCCTATTACAAAGTCTCTCATATGTTTAACAGGTGTGAATAAAAGGCCAAGCACTGAATATCAATTATCTCTCATGGACAGACCGGTGTAACAGTTTCGGGGCCAAAGGCACGTGACTAAGATAGCTCAAAATTTAACTGACTGGAAATTTCTTGCTATGTGAAGATGATATGATATCGGTGATAGATAGGAAAAACCTCAAGGACAAAACGTGTTTGGAAGTCTTGGCAAACAAATTTCAGAGCTTTAAAGGTGAGTAAGACTTTGTCTTCGTAAACTACAATGTCATCCTAACCCCAGCCTTCTCATCCCCATACTTCCAATACCATAATTGCCTTTCTTCATCAATGAAATAAACCAAAACACTGATCTAGATCAGTCCCTGCACAATCCGGATGCACCACCACTCTCAGCATACCTCTGATTCCACTTCTACCGACATGTTCGAGCGTGTATTCTCTCCAGATTTCAACGATTACGGAATTGGAGAGAATCGAGTACCTTTGCGAACGTGCGGGGCAAGGGCATATTACTCATTCCCTCCATGTGGGCTCGATCGTTGCAGGAAGAGGAAGAAGAAGAAGAAGAAGAAGTGTTGTGGATGGGTTTGCAAGAGGGTTTGTGCCCTAGCTTTCCTTGAGGCGTGCGTTCAGCCAAGCCAATTTAGTATTTATTAATGCATATTACTCGAAAGTCCTTCTATATATATATATATATATATATATATATATATATATACATGGTTTAGGGCATAACGATAATTAAACACGTTCTTGAAAAAATACAATCACTTTCAAATTAAATGAAAAAAACAAGAATGCTTCAAGAACGAGTTTAATTAACGTTTTTGTGCTATGCTTTAAATAAATAAATAAAACTCTTATGCTAAAGTTTGATTGATATAAAAGTGGAGGGAGGGCTACCAGCCCTGGCGACCCCTCTAGGAGTTATCATAAGGGTTTCACACCCCACTTTACGAAATGTCCGATTGAGTCGTTGCTCAATATAGCATGAGCTATTTCGCCATCCGCTCACAACGCTAATTAAATTCATAATCTTGTGAAAGACACATGGCCCCTTTATCGTCAAACGACCTGTAGTGCGAGAACATTACCTACTTCCGATCACTCCTTTGTCACGTGGCCCACCCCTTCATTCTAAAATGTCCTAACTCTTATTTTTCTACCCATTTTTTTTACCCTGCTAGGCTTTGAGAGTGGACGGTGCAATGTAAGCCATAAATTCTTTTGTAGCCGGCACATAACCAAAAAAAAAAAAAATTTGTGAAACTTTTTTGTGGTAAGCATAACAGAGTCGCCCCATTATCCAAGCTTTTTCCTGTTTTTTTTTTTTTTCTCTCCTTTTGCATTGATTTGCCAAAGCTTTAGAGGATTGGAAAGTCAGAGTTTCAAGAGAGGCTCTCATTTCCTTTTGCCTTCGTGGTTTGTCACGCACACGCACACACGGATACATTAAGCTGCAACAACCACAGCGACATCTTTGCTAGATCTGTTGTACTTCATGTGGCTGTTGACGAGCTGACCAGCAGCGAGAGCAGACATGAGAGAGAGCTCTCCTGCAACAATGGCGGCCAAGGCTCTCGAGTTTGACCCCGGTGGTGAATCTCTGCTTGCCCCATCCACTCCCAATAGATTCAGACATGCTGACTGTGACGCCAGCTGGGTCCCACCTCCCACCGTACCCACCTGAGTTATCATTTGAAAAGAGTTAGTTAAAATTTGCTGAAATTGACAACGTGGGTTTTGCTTAGATTAGGAAGGGAATTGATAGAAAGTTGATTTAAGGCGTAATTAATGATTACCTCAATTGGGGGCATAGTGACAGAGACATGGACGTCTCTACCATCGTTGACCGCCTCCATCATGGTGATGCAGTGAGAGCTCTCCACATTCTGGGCGGGATCTTGCCCCGTGGCGATGAACATCGCCATCGGCACCATGTACTCCCTCCCATCAAGCAGCAGCGGCCCGGCGATTCCCACTGGGACCTGCACATACCCGATAGGCATCTCGGAGCACTGGCCTAGTATCGAGTCGTAGTTGAAGCCCTCGATAGGGAGGTCACTTTCCCGTGGTCCTTCGGAGGGCCTCGCGGCGGATTGCCACCGCCCACTTGCAGTCGCTGAGCTTGGATTCGAGAGAGTACGATGGGGTTGAGCCGGAGATGATGGAGCTGACGATGCTTTCATCGTCTTCATTGAGAAGTGGTGGTGATGCTAGGGGAGCTAGCTTCTTCGGCGATGGAGGTAATATGGATTTTATGACCTCATTAGCTTGTGGAGTGAACTGTTTAAAATTTAATTCATGCTCATAAGTTAGAAACTAAAAACAACTTCAGGTTCTGGAACAGCTTTTCTTTACTTGTAATCGTAGATAACGAATAATAGCAAACATTACTCTAAACTCAATTGGAGCTGTATACATATACGTAGTCATGTTTCATGGGATGTTATTGAACCAAAAAGAGAAAAAAAAACTCACTGTTTGGAATGCTGCAGCACAAGGTGTGGAACGATTATCTTCCACGACGATAAGTTCCTCCACCACCGCCACACCGTCCTCGTCCATGGTGCAGTCATCGCTCGAGCCGCCTCGACAAACGAACGACTGGACGAACCCGACCCCGATGAACCCAAGCAAGTATATGACCGAGGCGATCAGAGAGACAATCGCGGTGATCTCCAGGAGAGTGAGGACGTGCAAAGAGGTTGAGTTCCGGATCTTGTCACGCCGGCGGTGGAGCAAGAAGTAGGTGACGGAGAAGAAGAGGGCGAAGACTAGCCCGTTGGTGAAATAGAGAGGCAATGGGAGTGAGTCGGAGGCTTTGAGGAAGTTGTGGGGGTAGAGGAGATTGACAGCTTCACCCGTGACCGCGGCGGAGGGTTTTCTTGCGGAAGCAGGTGGTCGCGGGCGAACGTCCATTGCCGGGAATGTCGCGGCGGAGGTGGTTGGTGATAGGGGTGTCAATGGTTCAGTTCAGCTCAGTTCAGTTTTTCAAAAAACTGAACTAAACTGAACCATTTGAGAATATGCTTGAACTGAACCAACACTCAGTTTAGTTCGGTTCGGTTTGGTTCGGTTCCGTCCTCAGTTCAATTTTCATTTTATTTTATTTTTTTTGCCTCCATATCTCAAACAAACTACCATCAAATAAATCATACAATTTCTAATTTTATCAACGTAACAGCAAGTTTTTTTTATTTATTTGTTACTGTTCATCTTCTTCCTCAGTTCCTTGTTACTGTTCGTCCGTCGTTGCCGCCGTCTCCACCCACCATCAAGCCCTGCGTCTCCCCAAAAGCCCACATTTTCCCAGCAACCAAACACCTTTGAGAAAAAGGAGGAAGAAAGCAACCAAACTTACCCAGATGGAGTCTTCGACCCCTACGAGACTTCAAAACCCAGAAGACGACTCTTCACCAGACGATTCTGGAGGGCCTTCGAGATCTTGGCCACGCTGGACCGCGGCGTCGAGCTCGAGGCCCCAGATCAGGAGGGCTCGAGCTCTGCCGCGGCATTTAAAGACGATTGCCAGTAATTTTAAGTTAGATAATTGTGTTTTGCACGACGATCCCTCGAGACCCAGAACCCAAGGCTCTCAAATCCGCAAGTTCTCCAAATATCATATTTTTGCTCATGATGAACAGTAAAAAGGTTAGACAAAATTATTGAACGATTCCGTTTTATCTGGAAGAAGGTGTACGGCATGGCGGAGCTGTTCGACATCGATGCAGGCTACGGGGTTGAAGACAGAGGAGGAGGTTCCCGGTGAGCCTGCATTTGCCGCGTGGTGTGGGTTGCTTCCACCGGACAAGACAAAAATATGAAATCTCCGTCAAATATATGAAATTCTCCGCAATTCGGTTTGATTAACTGAACTGAACCAAAAAAAATTGAACCAATAAAAAATTTGTGATACTTTTTACTAACCGAACTAAACTTAAAATGTACGAAATTTCAGTTCAATTCGATTTGGTTCGATTCGGTTCTCGGTTCAGTTCGTGGTTCACACCCCTAATTGGTGGTGTTCTTTTCTCTCTTTCCCTCATTGTTGGTGGTTACTGAGGTTAACGATGGGAGCAAGAGAAGTTTGGTTTCTTGATGAGGAACGGTTTAGGAAGCTCTCTTTGTCATGTCGTTTTGGTTATATAAAGTTCACTGAACTAAATCAGAATAAAAAAAGATAAACCCACTTTTAATTAGTGGCCGTATGTCATAAGAGTTCATTAGCACAAACAATTACTTAAAATAGTAACGTGAATAGGGCAGACGACGGTCCACCTAACGATGCAATAAACCCCTAGCTGATTAAAGCCATCTCGAAGCATGATATGAAATGATATATAGCATGTTACCCTAAGTGCCTGATGCATAATGTGATTATGTTTATACTATGGTCATGTCATATCGAGCTACTTTTCGGATGCATGGAATCGGCGAATGACGGATTCGTTTTGAACTGCTTTTTTCCCCATAAGCATAGTTACTGAATGAGAAATTACGACCCCGATTCATTCTGCTAAAATAAGTCCGATCACATTTCAAGTAATAAGTCTACAATTTTTATGTGAAATGACTTGTTTCGTCTATCACATCCTTCTCTCACATACTTTTGTTGAGATAAACGTAACATTCCGTCCGATAAATGATATTGGGATTTGCCCTATTTGTCCATACGACACCTTTGCCAGAAAAATTGTACTTCGTATCGACAAATCCACGTGTCATGTGGTTATTCGCACCGTTTATAATATGAATATTCTCTTGTTCGATGTACCAAAGAGATGTCCTCATTCAATGGGATTATTTTGTACCGTTTGTCTATCGTTTTAATAATTTCAACTTGCCATATGGTCTTAGGTCGAGGTATGTATTATATCATTTACACGTGTGCAAATGCGGAAATTAATAATGGCGGCTAATGTCTGACTTTGTTGTGTGTATATATATATAAACTACATGTGTTGTACATTATATTCTATGTTTTCATATTTCTTTTTCTCCTTATGATGCGATGCGCAGTTGACATTTTGGTTTGGTTAATCATCAAGAAAATAGTTATAAAAAAAAAACCAATATTTAGTCATCAAGAAAGTAGTATAATTGACTTGGCATCGCCATATTAAGATGAAACGCGATATTGATGCATAAGATATATTACCATGACTAGGGACACATCGCTTAATACATATAGCGGACCATTTATTTGCTTTGCCTGATAAATTATCTCAAGGCCGGCGAGCCAATGGCTAGTAAAGCTTGGAACATTACCATATAATGTCATTTATGCCCCCCCACCCACCCCCCCCCCCCCCCCCCAACAAAAAAAAAGGGATAGTAACATTGACCATTTGAATTAGATTAGAGTATAGTGGTTGATACACATTGGAGAGTATAGTGGTTCATACACAGCATCAAACTCCTGAGTTTTAGTTGTACTGAAAAAACTTTAGTAATGATTATTTGATAAGAGCTTGAGGAGACTTTATAAATATTGATGTGCTATTCATGAAGCGCAATGTACGCGCCTCAATCACATATTTGGATTCTCATGAGTGACATAATTTGCCTTTCTTTAAGCATATTTTTAATCACCTTGGAAACCGATCTTGGTCATCATTGCTAACAAATTCCAATAATTAATCCTCTCATGTACAGTATGAACAGGCTCATAATTAAATTTTTGTCGTGAGGACAGCCCATGACTGTCAACGTCGAAAAACACATTGCTTACGCCCACAAAATCATCGCATTAGATTCGATGACCCTAGTTGAATTTCAAAATGTAAGCTAACTTCGAAAGCAATACGACCGACGGACCGAGTAGAGCGACCCCATCTAGAATAAGTCATCGACTGGAGAATTGAATTTAAGGGGGAAAATGAGACCGAAGCACAACAAGGCAAGTTAAAAGACATGATGAGATATGATTGAAAGTGTCTAACTAATAGAGTCTGTGGTTTGATGTCTAGTCAATCATTTTGCATTGAAATTAAAAAGCAAGGTCCAGCATATGTAGCCAAGATTAGAACTTTGAATTTGGGCTTCATTTGCTATGTTTCATATGCCATTGGGCCTTCTCCATTCACCAATCCATTTAAGCATTTAAACAGTGTTGTTGCAGGCTTGGGGGTGCATGACAACCATTCTGTTCCAGAAATAGATTTTTCTATTTCTATTTCTATTTCTGAATGAGTTTTTTAGCAAAAAAACGCATTTGATAACAACATAAAATTTCTAATCCTGGAACAGAAGTTCGTTTGACAACAGTTGAAAATTTCTACTTCTAGAAATTATTATTTACTATTTAAAAATAAAAAATTATTATTTATTTTTTACTCCGACGGCGGCGGTGGTTGCGGCGGCCAGCCGTGGTTGGTGGCGGAGGTTGGCGGCGATGGGTGGCGATCGGCGGCGGTCGGCAGCTGTCAGTGGTTGGCCGGAGGCAGTCAGCGGCGACCAGCGGTTATTATTTCTGATTTCTATTTCTTCGAGAAGTAGAAAAATTTTGTTTCTGATTTCCCTTCCAAATCTATTTCCGAAACAACTTTGTGTTCCAGAAATAGAAAAATAGAGTTACGTTACCAAACGAGTTTATGTTCCAAACCTGTTTCAGAAATAGGTTTGGAACATAAACAGAGAAGTAAAATGGTTGTCATGCACCCCTTGGCCCAACCTTGTTGGTAATGAATTCTTTCTTTGTTCTTTGTTGTAAAAAAAGCATACATTATACATATACATAATCTTAAAAGAAGAAAAAGAAAAAAAGAACTTCAGATTTGATGCTGGAGGATAACCGTAGCATTGGAAAATAATATGACCAGTAAGGGTCAACCTCAGCTCATTCGTGGCACCAAAAAGATTAATTTTCCTTTACACCATCTATTTATGTTGAGTATGTCTTTAATTTTTTACGGGCTTGTGCCAACGTTAGGGTTTGGGAGCAGTATAAATATTACTTTTCTCAAGTTATTAGGCTAAGAAGCAGAGATAGAAAAAGTTTTTTGTTTTTTGAGAGCCTCCTTTTGTAATCCTTGAATTTTCATAGTGGATTTCGCTTCTTCTCTCCTCGTGGTTTTTTCCCGCAAAGGTTTTCACGTAAATCTTTGTGTTCGTTTCTTCTTCTCGGTTTTAATTTCGTTATCATTTTCGCCTTAGTCATAGCAATTTAAATGGCTATATTAAGAAGATACTAATATCAAATAAGCAGTCTCTATACAAAGCAAAATGATGCAAAGGAGAGATTAACGCCGAGCATGGTGTACACAGTAAAGGTTAAGGACAAGAAACACGATTTCGTATGCGATTGCAAATAAAGTTCTGAATACCGCGTCGTTCGGATGATCTCGATTCTTATAAAAATCGCAATGACAAACTTCTCTTAATTTACTATTCGAAAATAAAAACTAAAGTCCCTGTATTTAAATGTCAAAATGCTATTGCTGTCTTTTTTACTGTCTTTTTCCCCTCTCTCTCTCTCTCTCTCTCTCTCTCTTTGTGGGAGGGGACATAAAGGCTGTCTGGTTTGATTGATCATATCTCAATTTAATACAGAAGTTGGACCATCATTTGTTCTGGCCCACCCGAAAATAAGCCCTACCCACATACTTCAACTTTCGGCTTGACCCATTGCGACAGTGAGAGGGACTCTCTTCTTGTCACCTACAAAGGACCCGACCCTATTACTTCGAAATCGGGTCGACCCGCTTAGCACCATATGGATTATGGACCTCCGAAATGGCCCAGACTTTGTGGATGATGGTGATTCTCTTTCTTTATTAGGAAACTAGTGGGACACATGTAATTATGGGCAATGGTAATGAGGTGATTGGCTTTAAAGATTCTAGATATTTAAACCAACGCCATGCGATTTTATCAAAAAAAAAAATTAAAATTAAAATAGCAACGCATTATGTGCTTGAATCTTTGATTTTAGCATGTCTTTCGTGTAATTTTGCTAATTCTTCGGAGTTGATTTCGAAGAAGAGCACGGGGCTTATTCTGATGCTGACCGAGCCACGGGTCATTTTTCGGGGCAAATGGAAGTGAAAAATCATGAAACCTATCATGTCCACATGCTTGAGAAACCCTAAAATTCGACAATCTCGTGATGTGAAAAGTATGTGGAGAGAAACGAGGGTTTTGAGATTTCGCCATGAATGGTGCTGAGAGATTTTTTTTGTTTCATTTTTGTTGGTTTCGATTCAAGAGGTGGGGTCTTGGGACATTAGTGGATTTTAGTATTAGACAATAGGAAAAGATTACGTGGATTTGACCAACAACCTAATATATATTTTATCGAATCGAACATGTTTTCAAAGGTATTGTCAGTTCATCGGATATGTGCTTTCGTGTTTTTTGCGAGTATTGAGTCGAATTCAAATCAAAAATAGCTATGAGCAAAATAATTTTAGACCATTAATTATTCGACAGCTTCAGTCCAAAGATCGATGGATTTTTTTGTACTCAAACTATCTTTTTAGATAAGTTTTCACGAGAAATCAAGCATCTCAATAATAAACGGGTGCTTTTCATTGTCCGAAAAAAAAATGTAAATTACCAAAATTTCTATAACATGAGATACTCATCGCAAAATTGAGGGTCCACCTTGGTAAAATTCTTAGTATAGTTTAGTAGCTCCGGTAAAATATAATGGTAGCATGTCTTGAATCATTTGGACAAAAAGGGTTATTCTCTCCATTTTGGGGGGTCATTATCCAATTCACATCTGGCTGTTTTTGCTTTCTGGGGTGGTTTTTGCTAAGAGCAAGATGACAAAATTTGTCGGCATCACTCTATCGAAGGCTCCACTTCTTTAACGAAGGAAAACCAAATTAATGGTAGCTTCGTGGTTAAGAATATTACATCCGGACAACAAATTAGAAAATTTGGACAACAGTAGAGAGAGAGAGAGAGGAGAGAGAGAGTACATTTTTTTTATTTTATTTTTTTGGTCGAAAGAGAGTAGATTTTGATGAGTGTGTTTTGGCTTGGCGAAGATTCTGAAAATACAAGCTTGATCGGCTTTTTCACACAGCAAAAGCAAACCACCAGGGCATAACTTCAGCGGATCCCTTCTTGCCCACCTTCCCCTTTTGATCCCATCCCTCGAAATCCGAATCCCAAGTTCAATTCTTCCTCCTTTTGTCTCATCACAATCTCTCCTTGTTTCTTGCATAGCACTGTGCTCTGTTACTCTATCTACTAGGGTTTTGTCGAAAGTCTTCTTCTTTTCCTGTTCTTTCTCATGGGTTGATTGATCGGGGGTCACCTCAAGGAGCTGACTTTACATTCTCTGGCTAGCTCTTGTGGACTCTTTCTTCGTTTTGTCAAGTTGGGTCGTTTGCTAATCTTGCTGCCATCTTTGACTCGGAGAGGGTTTTATTGTTTTGTCCCAGTATGTTGAGTATGCGATGATGAGGAAGCTCGAGTTCTTCTGGGTCTACCTTTATGTCACGTGAATTGATCCCATCGAGTTGCTTATGGAGGAAATTTTAGCTTTAGATTGATTCTTCGCGGTCTTGGTGAAATAAGATGGCATTTTACCAACCAGGGCCTAGTTCTCCGTTCACTGGTTTTGGGGACACGACTTATACGAAGGTGTTTGTGGGAGGATTGGCATGGGAGACTCAGAGTGATACTTTGATGCACTACTTTGAGCAGTTTGGGGACATTCTTGAGGCTGTTGTTATCACTGACAAGAACACTGGCCGATCCAAGGGCTATGGATTTGTAAGTATTGATGTTCTGTAACTGTGATAGTTTAGCGGTTGTTATTTGGAGATGTCGGTTTTATTTATTCCTTCTCAGTGGGTCTGTCCGGTTTTTTTCTCTGGTTCAATATGATGGTGATGGGTTATGGCTATCGTGTTTTTATTCTTGGATTGGATTTATATGGAGGTTAGGTGACATTCCGCGATCCCGAATCTGCGAGAAGAGCTTGTGAGAATCCCAGCCCAGTGATTGATGGCAGAAGGGCTAATTGCAATTTGGCTTCTCTTGGCCGGCCTCGGCCACCCCTTCCTTATGGTACTTTCTGTTTTGATCCGCAATACTACCTGTATGTAAACACTGCATGCTCCAACTGCTTTGATGTAAGACTCGAATTGTTTATACAGTGCCGTGTGGCACTTGATCTATAATGACTTGGGATGACGGAAGTTAGTTTCCTGCTAGTCGCTTTTGGAGTGTTGCATCCGAGGAAGAACTTTTTTGTATTGTTAGGGTACCAATGGTAGTAAGTAGAGAGGAAGCTACGTTTACCAAGAACTTTTACTGAAATTGATCTGTCCATTGATGTGATGAGAATGTGTGTTAAAACCAGTGGATCTATGCACCAGTCAGATGGCTTGTTCAAAGATGTAATCGTTCAATATGAGTTTCTGCAGACATTGGTAACTTAGTTAAAGTACGCTGAAAATCTGCATTTTGGGTGCAATCGGTGACAAAATAGTATGTGCCCTCAAAGTTTGTTAAATGACTGCCAAATGAATTGTGAAATTTGGCGTCTTGTATGTTAACCACCAAATAAATACCTCGCATTGTAAGCTGCATGATGTGGCTCTTTAAATAAGTACGGGGTGCAGGGTCCTTCTTTGGCATGTTCATCAATCATGAATTTTACAATGTACTGATATTTCATTTGTGATCCGCAGTAGCCACTTTTTAGACTTTCTAGTTCCTGTTTCTTGATCTAATGGATGCTCCTTTTATTGTCCTAGGGCGATTGAGACCTGTACCACATTTGATTGGAAGTGCGCAAACTCCCAGGGGGAGTTACGTGGGGAACGTGGGGAACCCTGTCTACCACCATCCAAGTTCTTATGGTTATCAGCCAGGATATGTCTATCCTCCTTATGGGTAAGTCCAAAGTCATGTCATTTCCTGGAAGGAACTTACAGTTATTAGTCCGAGCCAGAATTGGATGCTTGCACTGCTGCGCGATCTGGATTTCAAGAGATATAGCAGTTAGCATACCATTCAGAACTTTCAAAATCAGAGAGTAAATTTGTTGATCACATGCAAAATTGAAAATCAGATATACATAAGTGCATGGAGCATCTTCTTTTTTGTTTACCCAAAGAAATATTGCGTAAACAAAGTTAAAGATCGCCCGGATTTTGATTGGAAGCTTTGTTCTTATCTTAAGATTGTCAAATTCATTCAACTCTTTTTCTGGCCACTTGCAGTATGAAGGACGGCATATTGATTTAACTGGTCAAATCGATGCCATCTTCAACACATTATTTGACAGGAAAAGATTCCTGTTGATGTATACCTTGATGTGTCTATATCTTCTGAAGTGATTCAATCACTTTCTTTACTGCAGGTACACAACATATGGGCCTGAATATGTCTTTCCACAGGTTAATCCTAGATATCCTTATTGTCGAAATTTCAACATTCCTTAGAAGTTGTAGCATCAAGTTTTTAGAATCCCATGTCAAGCTCTCTGATATGACTTTATTTACTTCCTCTTCCATATTGCAGGGCGTCTATAATCCTTACATGGCCCAGCATTACCTACAAATGTATGGAGCACCATCCACAGATAGCAGTGACGTGTACTCATTTGCGCAATCAGGCCATCTACCGCCTGGTAATCATGGGTATACGATGCTTCGTGGTTATCGGATGCCAGGTCAGCATGTTATGCAACTTGGGGGACCTAATATAACTGGAGGAACTACTGCTGCAGTTCCCACCATTCAAGTACCTTACCCGACTGGTATTTTTTCACTCTCTTCTAAGTTGACAAAGTGATGTTTCTGGAGTTCCTATAATGTCAGAAATACATGTCGTCAAGATTATGTCGGGGTTGTTCAGCAATGTCTTTCTACTGAGGCCTTCTACTCTAACAATTTTTGTTACCTGCTTATCATGCACTTCTGGTGGTCTTCCCTACGCTTTGTACACTGTAGTTGCTTTCAAGGGGAATTTACTTGATACTACGAGGGTCTTTAAATTTGTTTAGGTTTGATTTATTAACAAGTCGTCTCGACTATAAAGGATTGGTTTTTGAGTGCGAGCACGATGCCTGTTCCTTGCTTACTAAGTTCCAATTTTCCAGGTGTCCTGATATGTCGACCCAACTTGTGGCCTAGCTTCAGCTATCTCTGAGTAGAATGAATAGTGCAGAAGAGAAACTTCTATTTGCTAGCACTTCAGATATAATCGTGTATATATACATGCAATAGAGTGGCTTGTCCTGATATGTCGACCCATCTTGTGGCCTAGCTTCAGCTATCTCTGAGTAGAATGAATTGTGCAGAAGAGAAACTTCTGTTTGCTAGCACATGAGATATAAACGTGTATATATACATGCAATAGAGTGGCTTGCCACAGAAAAGTCCAGAAGTCACTTGATTCTCTTCTTAAGAAAATGCATCTACCTCTCTTAATCTAATGGATTCCCCGTTTACCGCCACTCACATACACACATCTATACATACACATACTGGTGGCAACCAGAATCCCTACTTTTATAATTAGCAGCTTGATGCTGAATCGCAAACGAGAAAAGACTGCTTTATCCTGTTCTGTGGGGCAATAATCATGTGCTAACTCTTGATCTCTGTGTTTCCTACTTCATTTAACTACTTGCAATGACTGAAATTTTTTAGATGTGCTTTACTTTAATTATGTGAGCTTCCTTGTGTCGGTCAGGTATAGTTGCACCTGCTCCTGGACAGACCCAGATGAGACTACCAACTCATTCTCCTCAGTTCACCAACACTTCTGATCAAACAGCTGGTTGAGGGGAAGATCAAAGAGTCATAATGTCAGGTAGAGTTCATACGTGGAGCTATATTTTCCTCATAACATTTCGGGTATATCACTGTTGGAACTGCCATGTTGACCCTGTCGCAGGTAATCCTTAGATTGCAGCAGGACTAAGTGCAGCAGCTCTGCTACTTGAGTGGCAAGCTTCAAATCTAGCCTTGCAAGTTGTCATATTTGCATTCTAGAGGTAACTTAAATGTTCTCATTAGCCTGTTAGAAAATGGAATAGATGGAGCAATCTAAAGCAGACTTAAAAAGGAGTTGAACTGGAAAGAGAGTGCGTATGCTTTACGTACTCTCTTAGGATAAATTTCCTCACATCAAAAGGTTTTGCTAGAAATGGTTGCTTAGCACAAGATGCTTAGTTACGTTTCTGAACTGGTACTTGTTTGCTGGTGTCTCTACCATAAGATTATATCGAGAGTTCAACTTTCGCTTGTAAGGCTCGGGTCACATGTGAGATAGGAGGTTAGCCAGCATTGAGCTTCGGAACAAAACGGCTGCACCAGCAAATTGGAGTTGTCTGATAACTGTTGCATGTCGTTGTTTCTTTGCTCGACTTGAATGTTTTCAAAAGTTACTTCCTTTCTAGCTCAATAACAAGGATCTAGTGATGCCTTCCATTTTCTTATGTTTGTCTGGCACTTTGGGGTTAAGGCCATACTTGCAAAGGGGTGATTATAAATTTGTGATTGTTTCTTGCAGGTACCTTTGTCATATCCACCAAAATTCCACCAAAGTCAGTTGTAAGATGTTTCGAGTCAGTGAAAGAGCAGCAATGGGTTGCTTTTTCATCTGTGTCTGTCATGGGCTGAACCCAGCGGCAGAGCAAGATCGATGTTTTTGCCGGAACATAATTTCCGGCAATACCGTGTAAATAATGTAAATTTGTAAATGCTGTACCAAAGAATCAAGATATGATTCTTTAATTGTGTGAACCCTAGGCATGGGTTCTTGGTCAATTCTTAGCTTGTATGATATCTCCAATGACTTTGTTAATAAAAATTCCATCATTTCTGACTCCAAAAATATGTTTTGAGCAGTAGCGTGTGTGACAATACACACTACACAGTACATAGTACATATCATGTTTCGCAATGTATACAATAAGAGATAGTAAGTATCGAAAGTATATAGAAACCGGTCAAAAGATGATGAATGAGATTTCTGGCTTATATGTTACAGAAGCAGCACTGTCACACCATGTTTCATAATGTCACCTTACAACCTAGACTTTCATTTCACAACAAAATTTCAACACTCTAGAACTACAACACCACAGTTACCACAACAAATTTTGCACCGAGCAATGAGTCAAACTCGTCGTTCCAGCGTGGCCCATATGATGTGGCAGCACTATCCTCCAGCTTCTGAAAGAATTGCAGACCATCAACTGATTTCACAATGACTCCGGACTAGTAGATGGTCTTATCCTCGACGGCATTCGGACAAGCTCCTCCAGTCCTCCACCGAACTTGTACATCAAGGACTGCTTTGGTGTAATGGACATTTTATTCAAAGCGTAGTCAAATTCTTCGATATCAATATCTTGCTCGTTAAAACTTGTAGCCATTCTGTCACCTCTGTCCTCCCCTACGCCATCAACAGACTCTTCACCGTCTTCGTCACCGCTACCTTCCTCGTCTTCATCTCTGTCTTCATCGTCATCATGCGTAGTTTTGACCATTGACCAAAATATGAAGTTTGGCCGGATGAAACTGCAGAACATAAGTTTCAAAAGAAGAGAAAAGTATGGTCAGCACTCCCTTCCCCTATAGTTACATGTTAACGACATTTAACTTATTACAGTCCACAATGGTAGCAATCCCTTAAGAAGTCGAAACCAGAGTAAGCGACCAAAAATGTTGGTTCTCTTGAAACTCAACTCTAACGATCAAGAATTTACACTTGAGTGAGAAAATGTTCTATTTTATGCAGAAACTCTGAGCCCTTCCATTATTCTAACACTTCCACATTCTACCAACACGAAGAAGCATTCCAGTAACTAGCCTAGAAAGGTTTCGTGTTCTCCAATCAAATCCAACAATAAAGAGCACATCACAAACAGATGCCAGCCAGACTCTGATTGTAGCAACCATGCAAAGACCACGTCCTTTGATGTAACTCTTACGTTTCCTCCAACATTCTTTTGGCCCATAATTACTAATTTGCAAAACTTTTAGGCAAGAGAATGAACCTGTCGCTTTTCTTTAATAAACATGGGTCAAAAGGAAAGAACGTGTCTAGCCTCTCCAGTCCACCAAAAGCCCTTGAAAGTACAGACTCCAGGATGTCATCAAAGATAGTCTTAGTCACTGTAAAAAGCCTAGCTGCTCTTGCCTGTTTAATAAATTCCCCCACTACAGACGGCAGGCATACCTGTAAGAAGATGAGAAAAGCTGAGGCTGTAAGTCAAGGATGAAAAAAACTAATATGATTGAAAAAAATTCTTGTAAAGAATAAAATGTGAAATGCTTTTGATGGTAATTGCAGATTCACAAGAGAGAATGCATACAAAAAAGTTATAAAAGGTCAGAAGAAATTATAATTCAAGGCAAATCTATAATTATATAAGATAGCAAAGCTCACCTTTAATGGATCTGATTTGTGCTTTAGGATTGTTTCTATTGGCATGAGGAAAAGCTGCGACTTCAGCCGTGGAATGCTCATTATTGACCTCATTCGAAAGCAAAGCACGTACATAATAGCCTGTGATATAGAAAGCTAACGCATCAGCACTTCCACCCTAATATTCTTTCGTGTTACACATTATCTCAAGAGATGTGGTCCAAAGACCCCAAACAATCGACTGATAATTTTTTCCCCAACAAGACAAGGTCGTCCCAGCAAAAAGCTCTACAAGCGCATATGTGGCAGAGAAAATGAGGAAATTCTAAATCATTGTTAATTATCCCCAAATAAAATTTCTTTACGCATACCAAGCCAGGGTACGGGAAAACACATCTGTTTATGAGCACAATTTCATAAGGCTCCACCTAAAAGAAAAGATGCATAAAGGCCCTCAATTGTCCTAATAACAGTGAACACCAATCTTAATCTCAACTTACAATCTAACTAAGATATGATGTTACCTGGCAGCCAGCATAGAAAACTCGATGAGCGAGTGGATTAACGTCCCCATCCTGAACTTTGCAATAGTCCAAACACCAATCAACCAACCTGAAGTGTTAATAGTCGCAGAATAATTGCATCAATAAATTGTCTTTCTATAGACCTACGGTTATACCAAAAGCTCTCTCATGGTAGCCTCAACAGAAACTTGAATAAATTTCACAATCATAACCTTTTCAACATTGTAGTGATGTAATTGGCAGAGAGGAACTTTCCACGAGACAGATAGCTGGCAAGATATGCAACTGCACTCATCCTGCAAAAGACGGGACATAAAATCAATTCCTAGAGCAATAAGCTTTAAACAGTAACTGCCATATTCGATAGAGATATACTAAAAAGATGTTAATCTTAACATCAGTTCTACCTCTTCAAAAGAAAGCGAAATTAAGATCATTCATAGGACAAGAAAACCATAACATTGGGAATCCACGGCATGCTACACTATTTGTTGTATATAAAAAGGATATAGTTTTTAGATAAGCAGTGCACACCATTTTCAGTTGACTAACGATTGTGATGGAACTTCAAAGGATAGGCCATATTACCTTGTCATCGGCGGGTGATCATGGCAAACAAAAATATCTACAAGCATTCGAGCAAATCTCACACCACAATTCTCAGGATCCAGCGCACACGCATAGAACATCACAAACTGCACTATGCAGAGTTGATAAAGCTTAGAAAGGGAGTAATGAAAAGTCTGTCTCTCTAAATAAATCTGGAAGCACATGTCCATTACCTGCGCAAACTTGGACTTGTATGCATTCAGAACAGTGATTCGAAAAGAATGGAGAAGAGTCTCGAATACCTACTCGACAAAAGATTAAAAATGATCAATACACCAGATTAAAAAGTTCGGAACATTAGTGGAGCCAAAACCAATTATAGTCCGCAAAAATTTATTAGAGTCCAGATATAACCTCAAGCAATCGGCCATGCCCTTGACAGGATTCAAGATACTCAAAAGTCATCACCAATAAGCTATCCAATTTCTCACCAATTACATTTCCTCGCAGACCGTTTCGGCTTAAATGTTTTCCTGGAAGCTGTGAAAGTAGCTTAATCAGTGCGTTGCGTAAGGTGAGACTATTGATCGAACTTATAGCTCAAAAAACCAAAGAAAAGGATAAAAATCAAAGGTAACGATAAAAATCAAAGGTAACGGAAAGAATGGATCAGTATTTGTCGCACAACACAATGTCATATTCCACAAAAGGCGCACGACTACCCAACCAAGAGCTTCCGTCGATCAATTTTAGTTGGGAAGTTATATATTAGGTTAGCAACCCCTATAAACCTAACCTATTTTATAGTTCATTATTACAAAGAAACAGAATAAATAGTAAACTTTCTAAAGATTAAAGAAAGCATGACTCTTTCGGTCAAAAAATTTCCATGCATAGCTTCTGATATAGATCAGGAGTTTATGTGCACTCGCAATTTGCCTTAAGGACCTTCAATGTATAGCCACACTACGACAATTCTAATAACTAAGACTGAAATGCCCTCCGGTCAACATATACAACTAATCTGATTCACTCACAACATCATCTGAGCTTTCACCAATCATATCAAATAAACTAGAGTGAATCCACAACAACCTGATCCAGTGTAATGCTATCACAACCTGATCCAGTGTAATGCTATCTTACCTCATTGCCTTCATCATTCAAGTCCTCTTCATCTTCTTCCAAGTCTTCTAATTCCATCTCAAAAATGCCTTTGCTAGAGTCATCTTGTACAATATCCTCCCACCCGATCTCCAACTACAAAAAGCGGAAAATTGAATTAACATCGTGCAAACCCTACAAGCGGAGTATTAACAATGGAACTGTACTATACTTACATCCAAATCTAATAGCCTGTCCACTACTGCGATAAGCATTGTGCTCCCAACAAGTTGTCCCATACTACCACTCTCCAGCTTGAACATGTTCTCCACGTATGTCATCATGACCTACAAAAGAATAAGGTTTATCTTCACATACCTTACCAACATCAATTAGCTCACTGAAGCACCATCACATCCTACTTGAGGAAACTGAACGAAGATCGTGTTCATTTATCAACAAAAGTCAGAGCAGGGAAGTTGAGCCACGTCAAAAACATGTAACATAAAATATCAAAGAAAACAAATGAAAGAAAGCACGACGATACTCACCAAGGATGGAGCAAGGACGGTATGGACCAAAGATAATACATACAAAAAAAAATATATACATGATTCGACATATAGAAGTGACAAATATAGCTACTCCATTGGTGACACTCGAGAATATTGCGTTGAGCTTTTTTGAGTTAAAATTATTCTCTTTTTCAAAAGCATTATTATCAAAATTTGCAAATTGGTGAATGCAATCTCGAAGTTTCTGCATCCCTTTCAATCAAATAAATTTATACATGAAGAATCAATCAACCAAGCAACAGGTTCCATAAATATCAAAAAGCATCCCAACTTAGTGGTGTTAGTTAACATCACCATTCCAAAGGAAACTGCACTCACAGTTTCATTATCATTTTGCCTTGGCATTCTTTGGATGACTAATGACAATAATCTCATTGGAGCAAGAGGAACCAAATGACTAATACTTTCTAGAGCTGAATGAACCCGAGAAAGAACTTGGTCTTTTCTTGAGAGGCCCCGTGGCTGCTTTAACAAGGCCAGGTACGAATATGGCGGGACAAAATTCCTTATGAGCATATCCAAGCAAGAATCGACATATTTTCCACTCGAAGCAGCCTGCTCCAGCATAAAATTACAAAAGAAAAGGTAAAATAAATGAGACCTGGCCAAGCTAAATTGTATACTACAGAAGCCAGCGACAGGCCAAATGGAAAATTACCATACCAGAGATATGATTAAGTCAACCAACGCATCCATGACTTCAGGTCCATAATTCCACATGCTCATTCCAAATATCTGAAAATTAGTCCATTCTTCAGAAAGCTAGTTACACGAACAAGATTAAAGTAAATGAACATATCACCAAATCGATTACTTACAGAAGAAAGAAGAGACTCGTGATGCACCACATCTATGCAAGAAACTGTACCTGATAGCGCCTTTAAACAAGTCTATCAAACAAACAAATGGAACAATTCAAAATCCACGTAGGCAAATCAACAGTAAGAAGTAACCATTAGACAACTGAGAAAAAATAAATGTACAGGGAAACCTACCACTAGCATAGCCACGTCATCAGGCGAAAGTCGTTCTCTGTGATGCATGACCCCAATGAGCTCATCATAACTTTCGCTATCACCCTGAACCAACGGATTTGGAGAGATCTCATTAGGATACCAATAGAGCAGCATATTTCAGCATGCTTAAACCTCAGAAAAGTAAACATGATCAGATCATCATTCCATCTGGAAGAGCAATAAAAGGAGAAAAAGTAGTGAAAACATCAGAGCAAAAGCAGCACACCGCAGTCTACTGATTCGCAGGGCTTACCGAAGACACTGATTTCAGAGCAGTCCTAACGTGATAAACCAACTCATTGTCGGTGAAATTAACTTCCTCCATCTCAAGAAACTGCGCCCTTTCGTTGGCCGACTCCACGCCCATATTATTTGACCCAGACCCAACTGAGCTACTTAATTTAGCAGGGCCTGGGGCTGATAAATTATTGGACCTGAAAAGGAAGGCAATGAAATTATTCACCATACACGAAATTCAACTCTTCTTCCACATTGCTAGAAAAGTTCTACCAGTTATCCTATCCATCAACAATAACATGACATCAACCCAATTAATGAATTCGACCAAGCATTCTTATTGCGCAAATCCTCTCCGAAATTACCAACACAATTCATAGACAACCACTTGAGCACAACATTCTTCTTTTTGGCAAAAACAGACTTCAAATGCAGCTGACTCACACACATATGCAAGCAAATTAACCGCACTATACCGAAAATAACTCGCAGAAAGTTACACGACCATCTCCGAAACCATCGTACAGCAGACTAAACAGCAATCACTAAATTACCTCTCGGAGCTAAAACAGAAGCAAGAAACTTCGGGGAAAACGATAAAGAAGCCGAGCACATACAGAAGGAAGCGCCGAGCTCAAATCCTCCAAACGTAGCGTCGACGAATTACACAGAAACCCCGCTTCGAACACCGACCAGAGCCGCAAGCGTGCCGGGGACGACGTCGTCCAGAGTAGGTTCACACTCCGTCGATTGGACTTCTCTTTTCTTTCTTCTCCCTGTCGGCTGCGAAATGCGAGGACGGAGGCTCAAGACCGAAGGAGGGTTTCGGAGCAAGAGGCATAACAAACGAAGCGAAAGTGCCTTTTATACGTTAAAAGTTGTCTTATTTGCACGTCGGTCCTTGAATTTCCATGTATTTCCGCCAAGTGCCGCGTCAACTAGGCCACCGCTGGGCGCAGAAAGCCCTTCCTACTTCCAACGAACACGGGAGTCAAGACTCTAGTTTCGTATCGTAGCTTAACATATTGGATGGAAAACTTTACGATCTGATAAATAATATTTGATTATTTCTATTTACAAGATCGTCATAGATTACTAATCCTAACGACTAATTAAAGCAACGCATGTACGCTGCTTCGTACAATCATCGAAAGAACATGATGATTCAGTCAGCTAAATTTGATCTCTGTCATAATTTCGACATCCGATAAATATTCATCGACAAACTTTCCTTTAAGAGTTGCCTCTAAAAGCGATGCGTAAAACCTAATCTACAGTAGAATTGATTGTTCTCCTTGCAACAAGCGTTTTTCTTGCACTCTCGACTCGTTTTGCTTTCGACTAGGATTTGTAATTTTCTTAAAATAAGAATTAATTTTAACGTTGCAAGTTAGCATTTATCAAAAATAACATGTTCGGTAACTCTCCTATTGAAATATCTATATTAAACTTTCTTACTATTGCAATAATAACGTTGTATCCATACACAATTCTCTCATGCCATAAAATAAAGACAATTAGGAATTTTCTTAAATACCGAGCCCTCGTATTTTACATTGATTAACTAGATTACCGCATTCTCGATAATAATTATTACATGTACCCTCTTAAGCCGTGATTTTTTGTTAATTTTGCAAGTGTGATTAACAAAGTGATTATGAAGTTCGAATGGATTCGGCCCATCATCTCTTTCGTGGTCCCATTGCCATCCATTGGAAAAGCCCATAAGTCAACAATTATAGGGCCCAAAGGGATAGGCCCGTGATAATGCTTCTTTCCCTTCTTCTTCGCTACCCGTTGATTTTCAGAGCGTGAATTTTTTTTACGTGGAATGCCTACCTCTTTTTGCTTTTGTTTTTGAAACATTATCGGTTGTTTTGGTAGATGGAGACGGAATTATTCGAGCCGACGTTCCTTTTCGAGGGGCGGAATCAAAGTATAGCATGGAATAAGTAGGTGTGACTATTGAGTTCTATGGTGAGTAACTCAATGGAGTCAGTTCTACTGATCTTGCTATTGTGAAAAACTATGTTCAACGTGCCCAATTAGGTGAATTTTTTTTATTTAAATCGTGGTACTTTGGAATCCAATTGCACATGCTTTGTTTGCTCTACTCTTCTTCTTCGGACACATTTGGCATAGCGCTAGGACCTTGTTTAAAGATGTTTTGCTAGTATTGACCCGGATTTGGATGCTCAAGTGGAATTTGGCGTATTCCAAAAACATGGAAATCCAATTACAAGAAGGCAAGTAGCATCATTTGGATATCTCATGTTATTAAAAAGAGAAAAAAGAAGAAGGAAGGAATGTTCCGATAGAAAATCAAAATTTCTTTTTGATGCTACGTCATGGCCATTGTCTCACCCATTAAATGGCCGGTTGTGCCTGGATGCAATGACAGATCCGTCCTTGAAGAGTGAGTAAGTTTCTGTAGGATCTATCAAGTTGATTCACTTTTCAGATTTATTTGCTTTGTGGGATTTTCTTTTTTATTTTGAAGCGATGTATTTCTCTTTGATATGAAATGAAGATCTTTCTTTCAACAAAAAAAATAAAATAAAATAAATCTTCCAATCTGTTGGATTTCACGTGAAGTCAGTAAAAAGTATACAGTTCATCTAACTTACGCGCATTGCGAATGTAACGCACCCTAACACATCATAAAATGACGCGATATAAGTTTCAATTGGAATGCTTTCTCATTGATAAAATCAAGACCACTCGCGAAGTATCATCTACTGTAAGCATAATCATGCTACTATGACAGTGTGACGTCATAAAAAAAATGTGATCTCACTAGAACTTGGTTAAGCGGAGAACCATCAAATTCAAGACCCGTCCTCGAGGCATCTGCGGTTGCGCTGCAATACGGCCTCGAGCGGCGCCGTTTCGCAGCACGCGTCGCACGGACGGGAGACGAAGGGGCAAGAAAGAAAGCGTCACGTGCATCGCACGGGGACGCGACAGATTTCATCGTACCCCTCGCTTCGTTGGCAATTCCCTGTTTTTCTTAGCGTCGACGGCTCGTCATCCGTTTCGTGTTCATCTTCATCTTCTTCTTCTTCCTTGCATCGGATTCTATCGGATTCTTCGTGGCAAGTTTTGTTATATTTTGTGATTCCCATGGTCAAAGGAAAACTTCCAAATCACGAGCACAGCAGTGCATCATCGTCTTCGATCTCGCATTCACGAAGCGCACGCCATTGCTCACGCTGCAATCCACCCCCATTAAATTAAGCAGACCACCATCGCACCACCTTCCCCGCTTCTCTCGCTGCTTCACACTGACTTCCGATACAGCCAATGGCGATCAAACCAAGCCCTCTCTCTCTCGCTTCCATTATATTTATCGCCTGAATCGATACCCATTTGAGAGAGAGAGAGAGAGAGTGAATGGAGATCGCTTACCGTTGGAAGTACTCGAGAAACGACGCATCGTCCGACCGGGCGACACCGGCGTTCTCGTGGAGGTCGGCGGCCAAGAGGGCGTGGAGACGGTTGGCGAGGGGGAGGAGGAAGCTGGCGGTGAGGCTCGCGCGGAGGATCACGTGGGTTTCTCTGCAGGTGAGGAGGAGGGTCCTGAGGGTTGCGTCGGCGGCGGGCGACTATCAGGCGGTCGGCGATCTCGAGCCGGTGAGGTACGACATGTTGAGCTACGCCAAGAACTTCGACGACGGAGAGTGGCGGCAGGAGGAAGAGGAGTACTACAGGAGCCGGTCCTTCGCCTCCAGATTCGGAAGAGCCGTAGATGAATCGCCAATCTAAATAACACCTGCAACTTCTCCTCCTTCTTCTTCTTGAGCTTTGTTGCATCTGATCGGTCGATTCTGTTTTGCTCCCGTGATTGATTCTTTTGATTCTGTCGCCCCAGGACCAGCAATAAATGCACGAATCGCGTGCATTGCTTGTCCACTTCGTGAATTTTTCTAATCCGATGAACTTGGTTCACTAGATCCGGTGTTTTTTGGCTTTCTCACGAGATGTCCCCACGAGAGCCGAAGATCCGAATCAGCCCGATCGAATCGGACCCGAAAAAGATATCAGACCCGAACTTATCTTTTTCGAGCCTAGGAAATAGAAAACTGATGGTTCTAGCTCAGCTCGAACAACAATCGGATTAGGATACATTTGGATTACATGCTCGGTAGAAAAGAGCGAAGCTGGAGCATCGTGGTGGAGCATAAGCGAAAATTGACGGATAGTAAATTTGTCACCTGTGTACAAGTTCGTGAATTTTGCTGGTTAAAAAAATTAGTGTTGAGTAAATTTCTCACTAAGTGTACCAGTTTGAAATTTTTGGTAGTATGAACCTTTCTATCTAATTATGTACGGTCCAATCCAATTCTATTCTTTTTCTCGGTGTTTATGGCTAGATATCAAATCCAAGGTTTTGATGGATTGAAACCTGGGGCACATCCTTTATCACCCAAATCTCATGCCACCGAGGTTCTTTCTTCATCCTTCAAAATCTTCCATGAAAATAATGCATAATCCAATGAATTGGCAAATCAAATCTGCTGAAGTGTTTGACTAAATCAAGGAAAGAGAAGATAAAATTGCCATTTCACAATTGAACAAAATTTTCCACGGAGAAAATAATGCTTTTGGTGTTTGGTAAAACCACAAGACATCTCCACCCTTTGCCACTGCAAAAGCTTCCTTCCATCACTAGGGGAGCAACCTTCAGCACCCTATTACACAAATAAACTGATAAAATGTTGTTTGTTTCGCGAAAAAAAATTAATGATTTGAAAAATATTTTTCAAAAAATTATCAAATATCGCTCGAAATAATTAGTCAACGAGAGACGTTTTCATTGTCGGCAACAATTTATGTATACACATTTTCGTGGATAACGAAAATGTTTTTCGTTCATTAATTTTTGCAAGCGACACAACCAATTATTTAAAAAATATATATTTTCGATTAAATTTTCGCAAAAACTAACGCAGCAAATACTTTAAAATTTTAAGAGCTTAGGCGCACAAACAACGCAATTTTTTTTTTGCTCATGTGGCGTTTGGGTGGCGGTTATTTTATGGAGGAAGTACCAAAAACGTTCCTTCCAACGAGGAGTGGCCAATTCTAATCATCTATAATTTCAGGTGGCGAGGTTAGAGGTAATACTGAAAGAAAGACTCGGAGACAATGTTTTGTTCGAGAATCGCACAACCAATGCGGAAAATAATACCGAAAAAAATATCACGTGAAAACCTTTGCGGGACAAATCACGAGGAGAAGAGTAGCAAAATTCACTGTACAATCAAGGATTATAAAAGGTGACCCTCAAAAAATAAAATACTATTTCTGTTTTTGTTTCTTAACATAATAACTTGAGAAAGAGTAATATTTATATTGCTGTTCTCGAACCTAACGTTGGCCCAAACCCATAAAGAATTAAAGACATACTCAACGTAAAGACATGAGGGGGGAACGGAAGGTCTTAGCGTCAATAGCATGAAATTCAAACTAGACCTGATCATAGACGTGATGGCCCGCACCTCGATGCAATCGGATGATCACGAAGAGCGATTTTGGATTGGAGGCTATTTAGTTTATAAGATCCGATAAAGACCGAGGAATCTTGTTGGATTTCGGGTGCTCGGGCCGGGCCCCTGCATCATGTTGACAGCATTGACCCCACTTCTTTTCTTGCGGGTCAAGTTACGTGAGCAAGAAGTCCGAAGACCAATTGGAACCCACGTGCCAAGACAAGGTTAATTTTTTGGTTTTTTTTTTTTTTGGAGAGACAAGGTTAATTTAGGAGGTGTGAAAAATGTCGACCTCCACATGATGTCTCAAGAATGTGATTTTTCTTTCGTATTTATACCTCGTGTTTACTTCCCGAACACTACATTTGCCATGCCCTTTGGATTACATTTTTTGAAAAAATGACAAATGATTCACGCGATATGATTTCTAAACTTTTAATCTGTTCAATGTGGTCATTAAATTTTAACCCAATATGTAATGTCATCATCAAATTTTTAATTTGTTCAATGTGATTCATATAATTTAATTGCATGGTTCAATATTTTCATTTCATTAATTCAAATTCATTGGAAAAATCTTGAACATTTTCAATGTAGTCCAGAGATTACCTTGAAAATGTTCCAAAAGTCCAATATCATATTAAATAAATTAAATATTCATGGATTAATTATTTATTGAGTTAAAGTTCAGGGAACATATTATTCATTAAAAAAACATTTACATTCGGATCTCATAAAAATATACGTGGTTAGATACATTAATTGCTTTGATTTTTCTCAAATTACCTGAAAATTTTCGCGATTCTTTTATTTGGCAAATAAATTTGCGAGTCAACTTTCTTTGTCTTTTTCGACAAAATAAAAATAAAAATTCTTTGTCTTTAATATTTTTGCCAAAGTACTGTTTTGTTTTTTGTTTTTGCAAGACTTTGTCAGCAAACCACAAGTTAGCACCAAACGTGGCAAAGCAAAGCAGCATATAAAAATATCTCCTTTCCTGCCTCGTTTTTGCTCAGTCACTTCTCCGATTCTCTCTGGTCTAAACCCTAAAAACCCTGATTCAAACGGAGGAGAATCCCTCAACAGCCTCCTCTTTAAGGGCGGTAGGATTCACCCTTGAGCTACAGTCCGGATTCTCGCATCGACGTGTAAGTTTTTTTTTCGACTGGAGGTTGTTCTTCGATCATTGCACGCGTATGTTGGGTTGGATTGTTTTTCGTTTGATGGGTTTGTGCTGTTTCGGATCTTCGTTGCGATTGTGTTGCGGGTTTGCTGATTCGGGTTTTCTATGTGTGGTGATTCTTGGCATCTGCAGATTGTTCTTTGTATCTCCTGAACGCACGCTGATATGGCAACAAGTGAGCCCGTCCCCGACAGTTTTTTTTTGTCGTTTCGCTTGTTATTTTCTCCGTAGTTTGATTTGCGTAGATTTCGATGGAGACGATGATTTGAACTCAACAGGAGTTGTCGTGTTCGTGCGATTTGTATTTAACCGGAGCTGTTTTGTTCGATTTGATTGTGCTCATGTTTGGATTTTTAGTTTCGTTCGGTGCAAATTGTGCGCAGGGCTTCAGTTTGAAAACTCATGCGATGTTGGGGTCTTCTCCAAGTTGACAAACGCATACTGTTTGGTTGCAATTGGGGGATCGGAGAGCTTCTACAGGTGCGTCGAATGGTTTTACTGCGGTCTGACGAAGTTCTTTCATTGTATCTTGCTTTGAAAGTTCCTGTCTTTTGTGCAGTGCGTTTGAGACTGAATTGGCTGATGTTATCCCGGTTGTTAAAACGTCCATTTCGGGCACTAGGATCATTGGGCGACTTTGTGCAGGTAAAGATCATTGTTTCCCCCTTGCAAACACCAAATGTTCAAGGGCTGAAGCTGCTTTTGCATCTAAATTTGTACTAGCTAATGCCAACTTTTTATAATGTGACACTTTGACATCTCATGGCAGGAAACAAGAATGGGCTTCTTGTGCCACACAACACTACTGACCAAGGTAAGTCTTCTCTGGACGATTCACAGCTTCTTGTAACTTTTTGTTGAGTAATAGCGATGCATTCGATTCTAATCCTAGACTCTAATGGGACATGTGAGAGGGCGCACCAATTCCGACATATGTTTCTATAAGATACATTTGGAGGGACCTGTCTATAGGAATAAGGTTCTATGATTATAATGCTTTTAGTGGGAGATTAATCCAAATTTGTATATTTCTTCATATAAGCTACAATGATGTTTTGGTTGTCTAATCATTTTCAATCATACCCGCAATCTTCTATTCTCTCTATATGTTAGTAGCCCATAAGAAAAAGAAATCACACACCAAATTTGTTCTCTGTGAAGTAAACTGTACTTCAGAGCTGACAAAACTGCTAGCTTAAACAGGAAGAATTGGTTCACTTCATCTTGTGAAGTAGGTGCAAGCCAGATAAATTTTCTTGTCATTTTTGGACTGGTCTGCTGATTTGACTTCCATTCTCTACAAACTTCTTTTTCTTTCTTAGAGCTTCAACACTTGAGAAATAGTCTGCCAGATCAAGTTGTTGTTCAACGTATTGAAGAAAAGCTATCTGCCCTGGGGAACTGCATAGCGTGCAATGATCATGTTGCCCTTACTCACACTGATCTTGAGAGGGTAACTTCATTTTTTTCCTTGAGAAACAGTCTTTTGTCAAGCAATTCCTGTCAAAATCCGAAATTTTTCGGAGTTTGGTTGTGTTTTCTTCTATAAGAACCAAGTATTATTATTAAGCACTTATATGGTGCACTAAATCTTAGAGTTGTTTGGGTGATCTCATTAAACATGTAGTAAACATCTTGTGGACCTCTCAGCAGCATTCACTTTTCATGGCAGTTCCAAAAAAACGTACTTCGTAAAAATATTCGGAAAAAGAAAGCATATTGGGCAGCGCTGAAAGCCTTTTCGTATGGATGATCTTTGTGTTGAAAAAATTGTATAACTTGTGTGAACATCACTTCCAGCTAGGATTTAGTGCCTTCCAGTGCATGGTTTATGGAATCAAATCCCCTTGTGCCCCCTTTAAGAATTCATTGTATGGTGAGTTTAGAAGAATCCTGATTTTTTTTTTGCTTGCCTATTTGGTTGAATCAGGAGACCGAGGAGATAATTGCAGATGTTCTTGGAGTGGAAGTCTTTAGGCAGACTATTGCTGGCAACATTCTTGTGGGTAGCTATTGTGCCTTATCCAACAGAGGCGGACTGGTAAGATAGAACAGTCTGTACATTGTCTTTTGTACAGTTTGGTATACTTGGACATTCTTTATGGGCATCTACCATTAGTTAAAGCTTTTGCCTTACGAGATGCTAAAATATGTTGGAGCAGGTTCATCCACATACATCCATTGAAGACTTGGATGAGCTCTCGACCCTCCTCCAGGTTCCTTTGGTGGCCGGAACTGTGAACCGAGGTAGTGAAGTAATTGCAGCCGGTATGACCGTGAATGACTGGACAGCATTTTGCGGTTCAGACACCACAGCTACCGAACTATCTGTGATTGAGAGTGTTTTCAAGTTGAGGGAAGCGCAACCCAGTGCTATTGTCGATGAGATGAGGAAATCCTTGATCGACAGCTATGTCTAGTCATTTATCCTGATTTTATATGTATGTCTGAACTCGCAATTTCCAGTCTTACCAAGTTGTAGACTGCAAAATCGAATTTCGTGTTTGTTTGCCGTAAGATCGCTTCAAATATTAAAGTCATGCTTGAGTAGTAAGTTGGGTTTCGTCCATGTGTGCAAAAGTTCCCTCAGAGAATATTATGTATGATAGCACCTGAAGAAAAAGTTTACACCTTACGGCTCATTGCCAAAGTTTGAAATTCCAAGTTCTTATAGCAATTTGAGGGCCCCGTCAAGAGTCACCTCAAAGGCAATTGACGAGAACACTTTGATTGATTTGCGACGAGCAATTACATTGTGCTCATCCGAATATGACTTGGAAACAGAAAGCTGGAGCACTATAAATGTTATTTGGAAAATTTCAAAAACATGACTCATTTTTCGCAGATGACTATTTATATATCTCTACTTTCGAAAATATCAAATGTATGCTTGAAATTTATTTTTGAAGATCACTTTCCATCTTCACATCAAGCATCTCTGTGTTCCTATTTACGAAAACATCATTTTCGTTTTCTTTTCAAAAGTAGCGCTCTTTAGATTCTAAATTCTCACTTACTCAAAACGTTCAAAATCAACAAAACCACTCAAATCCTCAGTAAGATTGTAAATTGAGTTCACAAGGAAGGACAACTTGATCTTTCCAATATGGGGTAGTGCATGAACAGTATTTGGAAAAATAAAGGGGTGTGAGTGGTCATTGGGTTAGAAATAAAATATATTTGGTACTTTCCTGATTTATCCAGGCAACCTTAGTCTCTTCTCCAAGCTACATGTCTCTGCGGAGAGCAAGTACATCCTACAAGCATATGAGAATCTAGAAATGCGGTCTGACGCCTGAAAGTTATCAGGTGAGGTAACCATATATTCTTGGCAAGAACAAGCATTCGTCGTTAAATTATTCAGACACATCTAAGTCGGGTTGCCGGTGGAGAGAAACTCCCATGAGCTAAAAGCAAGAACAATGATTGAGCAAACAATTAGAACAACTAGAGCTATAAACCACGATATGTAACGGCATAAAAAGCTGCCATCATTTCTCATGATTTGTCGGACTTGTTCAGTAGTTGCGGTGATTGTGACATTCCAGCATATGAACGCCAGAAAAAGCTCTAATTTCCTTACTTGGTGAGGACACCACCTCACTCTCTGAAGAATGCTGCAATCGTTCCAGCATAGCTCAGTCTCTTGTATTCTCTCTCACTGGATCAGCTGAAACTTCACCACTAGTTGGCCTGCAAGACACCATCAACTTGTTATTGCGCAGAGAATTGTGAAGAGTTGAAGATTACGAGAACTAAATCAGAATGAACTATTCCCTAGTTGGTGCCAGATTGGAACAGAACCTTCATTTTATGCGGTGTTAGCGATCCAGGTAGGTGAAACTGTCATTTTACGTCTAGCATACAAATGAAAGAAATTTTGCACTTACTTTCTCTGATTACGTATGTCAGAAATTGAAGAGTACATTACTATGATGTCCAAAAACAAGTTAACAGACAAGCATCCAAATGCTGCTACATGATCCAAAGAAGCCTTAGGGACAATCTTGGAAAAGTTGGCCATTTCAGTATCCCAAGATCCAAACAGATGGATATACAACATATATCTCTTCAATCAACTGCAAGACAAGGATTTACAAGACCAATACTTGAACCCTAGTAAAAAAAATTAGAGGCACAAGAATCCTGTTTGTGGGTCCATTAGGCAATTGTCCAAGAAGAAAGGCAAGTGTGCACTTACAATCCACTAAGAATCTTGATGGTATCATAGAACAACCACTGCAGAGTTACAACAGGTCCAACAAGTATAATTCTAATGGGAAGGCTCCTCGTAAACAGATTTGCAAACCCAATATTCCTGATTGCCTGTTGGAAAATTGAAACTTATAGATCAGATCCAACTTTTCTGAGACATTAGGGTAAATAACTGCTTACAAACATATACCAGCATGAGACTGTCAGCTTTTTTGTTGTTTATTGAAGCAACAATATTGTCGGCAGGATTTGATATGAAGCTACCAACAGATCCAGCAGCATATCCAGCTAAGCATGTTACCCCGAGTTGTTGAACTTTTGAGCACTCCTCCTTTCTTCTTCTAATAACATTACGATACAAGAAATCCACTGAATGCTCAAATGTCGAGAACATCACCATTGAAACTGCCGAGAAACAAAATTAAGAGAGGATCAATATGCAATAATACCGGGTTTCTGGGACACAATGGTTCAACAACTTGGTTTGAGTTTCCATACTTAAATATGAACATAATACGGACTATAAACATTCAGAAGTACAAGATGCAGGCATAACATGAGGACAAACCAACCAACTATAGAACAGTTCTCCCACCTAAGAACTTCGGGGATTAAGTTTTTAATGTCACTTAGAAAGAGAATGGTCCAAGACAGCTCTCCCATAGAACAGCTTCCATTCATCTAGCATCTTTTAGATGCAATATTCAATATGAGAAAGCTGACCAACTCTACTTAGCACAAGAAGGAACAAAAAGATTACATGGAAGATTTCGACCCCAAAGCGGTAGAAGCCCTCTGTAAAATCTGAAAGCAAGAACAGCATTAGAATGTCCCTCCTAACTCTAACACTAGTAAACAATACTAAGGCCACAAAAATTACCCTAGAAGGCCTTCTGATACATATACTTTAGGGAAGCCATCAACCAAGCCTTTTGCAAAGTTGGGCTGTGCTTGAACCCGGATTTTAACGGCTTCAAAAGGGCAAAGTGCCACATTTGCAAATGCTTCCGCAGAAGCACTGCTGAGAAAAAAAATCAAGCTCCTGTTGCTGCCGACCAAGATATCGGAGTAAACCCGTTTGAAGTACTCGTAGAGACCGAATCTGCACCCACCTTGAGCACCATATCCAAAGAACTTGGTAGACCAACCTCTCCAAAAAGCAGAAGGGCCTTGCTCTCTCAATAGAGTAGTGAAACATGAGTAAATGCTGTTATACTTGATTGGATTCACCTACACGATAACAAGGGCTCACGTATAAAAATGTCCAAGAGAAACAAATCTTTGCAGAAATATTAAATACATGCCAAAGAAGGAAAAAAAAAAGAATAAAGCCACACTGCAGAAGCATCCAATTCTCGTTGAAGATTGGACTTTCCACATTCAATCGGATTGGACCATATCAGCAATTCCGGGTCAAAACTGTCACTAGAAAAATATGTAAACAAGCCATATAATGAATCTGGTAAACTCAACCAGTTATAGTTCAATCATTGCAGGAACATATATCACACCACCTCTTTTATTCAATTTCTTGAGTTTATGTCATCAATAAAACCAGTACAAAAAGAGAAAGTGATTTGGGGTCTTACCTCTAATACGCTGATGAGGAAACAATCAACTGACTCAATTTATTCACTGAGCTCAACTAAAGAAAAGAACATGTCCCTCCAATTCATATGATTCACACTACAGCATTGAACCAAAGAATGCAAACAAAAACAGAACATCCAACACCCAGCAACCAACAACATTGTTGAAGCCAAAAACAAATAAATAAAAGCAGAGAGAGAGAGAGAGATGAAACCTGCATATTGACTTTCAAGACATCAAGAGGAGTAACAACCAGGTGGGTGGTTCCAGCACTGAGAACTCCTCCAACTGCACAAACTCCATAGTAATGTCCTCCTCTATTCTCCTCGCGCATTCTCCCTTCCGCCACCTCCCTCATTTTTTTTCTCCTAAAGAAAGAAAAATCAAAACTTGATGATCATAACTAAAAAAACAGACCACCTCCAAATCAGCCCTTCTCGGAGAATCTCCCCCATCGCCTCACTCTGCATCTGCAAAGCAGTTTCCTTCCTGTACTTACCCGATCGATCGAGCGAGAGAGAGAGAGAGAGAGAAAGGGGACGAGAGAGCAAATTCCCTGGAGAATCTGCGCATACGTGCGCGTCTCTGTATATTTGGTTCGGACATTCTGCGCTTAAACCCCCAAGTAAACCCCTGGAAGGGCATCGAACGGCAATCGTAAGCCGCCACACGCTGTCGTTTTGGTTGTCGGTTGCGGAGAGCAGAGTCTATTCGTCTAATCTTCTTATTCTGCCAACTTCATTCTTTTTGAAAAATTACCAAAAAAATCCTAAAATTATTAAAATTATGCTAATTCAGTCCTAAATATATTTTTTTCCATTGAATCCTAGATATTTTTGACCGTTCAGCGCTGACGTTGATATTTTTTTTATATATAAATATTGTATGTCTTTTTTTCTTTTCTTTTTATTTTTTGGTTAGGGTCGGCAAAAGGCAGCCGGCAAGCGGCAATTGGGCGAGGGCCGTGACCCTCGCTGTGGTTGGTGAGGGCTCACGGCCCTCGCCCAGTGGCTGGCGAGGACATGCGACCCTCACATAGGGGTTGTAAGAGGTGGCGCCCCTAACAAAAATAAGAAAATAAAAAATAATTAAATGATCGAAAAATATTAAAATGTTATTAAAAATTATCCACGTTAGAATCGGCCAACCAAATGGGTTGAATTGACACAATTACAATAAATTTAAGACTTTTTTTGGTAATTTTTTTTTTCATTTTTTGCCAATGAAGAGAGACCACCTGCCACCCTTATGATTGTTTGGTTATAAGCGGTGGATATTATTCACACATATATTAATAAATGTAATTCCGGGCGGTGTTCATGTTTGTAACCCGTCAATTAACATGACATTTCAACTTGAATCGGAGGAAAACGCAATTCCTTTAATTTTCTCAGGTTACAAACTTGATTCGTTTTTTTTTTTTTTCGTCATATTGTCATTTTACTCACGTGCAAAACGCGCAACGCACGTGCCGCCATGTCGGCAAATAAAAAGGGAGCCGGAGAGCCCCAAGGCCTTCGCGCGAGGCTGAGGAATGCCGACGAGGGTCGTCGGATCGAGATAGGTCCTAGAAATTAGGCGATTAACATCGTACTTCACCCTTTGTATATGTCAAGCCCATGGGCACTAATACTGCCGTAATTTACTGGAATTACACCTGAAGCAAGGATGCAGGGTAAAAATGAATGCTCGATTTGATAAATTCTAGGTTTGATTATGTGTCTCTTGGAAAAGAAAACGTTTAGGTACTTTATGGTAATTGAACAGATCCAATTAGTTTTCAACCTTAACAATGAAGGATTTATCATTATTTAGTTGCCAAAAAGAGAAAAGAAAAATTTTCATTGGAGACTCACAATAACGAGAAAGTAATTATTCGTGAAGTTAAACCGCGAGGAGAAAAATTTCTCATTCTGCTCGGATCGACTCGAAATTCATAGGCAAATTGATCTATCGACTATAGTATACCCGTATTTTGCGGTACATTGGTTCGGATATCGCTGATTTTATTTATGTATATTATGGCATGTACATATCAACTTTCATTCTAGCTAGATCTTATATATAATCTCCCTCTTTAAATGGTTGCAACCGTGATGAACATCAAAACCCTCTAGGGAGAAATCAAAACTATTAACCAACATTATTCAAGGTGCCATTTTTTTCCCACTAGGTTTTGCCTAGATAATATGCAAGTGAGTGTCCAATCCTTGGGGTTCCGATTGAAGCAAGTCGGAGCGAAGGCATGTAGATTGACGGACGGTCGATCGCCTCCGATGTGCTGGGCGCCGACGGATCGGCGAGCCGACTGAAACGGCGGCGATCGGATTGGTTCTTGAGGCGTTTGAAGTACTTTTGGGCGTGGCTCGCGACTTGGGTCGGGTTCCTGGTCTTCACACAGTTCCTGGAGATGCTCTTCCAATCGCCCTTCCCATACTTCTCCAAACCCTCGAGGAACAACCTGTCAATTGTTTTAATCAACAATTGGCAATTGCACCCCATTTGTTTATAGTTAAATGACAAGCATTTAACTGTAAACAACAAACCGAAAAGGGAACAAGAGGAATGAAATCTAAAACGATTAGACGGCGGCACTAACGTGCTTGGGTAGTGATTTTTCAAGCTTCAAAATTACAGAAGCACAAAAAGAACTCATGTAAACAATAGTTATATCTAGACCCGCCAAACGGGAGGGCCAAGTCAGGTTTGGATCGGATCATAAATGATCTGACCCAAATAAACACTCATTTAACCCGTTTATGACACAATTATTTCAATGTAAATACCCGATCGGACTCATACCCAAACTCAAACCGACCCATATTTCTAGTCACTTTCATATTTAATCAAATCTAGGAAAAATCGTACCCAAAATGAGGTGAGAGTGCAGGATGAGCGAGGGCAAGATTGAGTGAGGACGAGAGAAAATGAAGAGAAAATAATAGAATTGAGTTGAGTTTAAGTAAGCTGCAAACACATTTATGATTAATTTACGACTCATTTATGACCCATCTAACACTCTTATTATGTTTAAATCCATTTATGATCAATTTATTGAACATAATTAACTTATAAAACAACTCATCCCACCATACAATATATGGATTAAGAAATGAGTTTATAATCCATTTTGACTGGTCCAGTTATATCTAGTGCACAAAGCAAGGAATTAGGGGGGAAAAAAGTCATACTCATGTTCTTCCGTGCTCCATGCGACTCCCCTCCTTCTTGGGGCTTGATGAGTGCTTTTACTCTCCAATGGCTCGCCCCTCGACTTTTTCCTCTTGTCAACCATGCTCTTAGATTTATCGTAGTCGGGGACCGGCACTCGGCCCGACTCGATCATCGCGACGTCCTCGACCAATGCCTCGAAGTGCCTCTGGATTTGCCCTACGCTCTTCCGGGGGATCCTTAGCGCGATGTCCTCGAAGAAGTCCCTAGACAGATGGTCAAGCTCAGCAATGCATCTCTCAAAGATCTGATTCTCCTCAACGGTCCAGTGGTCGTTGATGGGCTCCGGCGGCGTTGGGGGTGACAGCAGATAGGTCAAGTAAGAGCCACCGTGGGGCATGGCTTCAAAGTAGTATTGTGATTCCGTGTGGAGGAGACCAAAGGGGGAGAAAACCATTTTCGGAGATGATTTGAGTGAAGAGATTGAGAGGGTGTTCTTTGATTTTGGTGTTTGATTCATGGGGGTTTTTTTTTTTATAGAGCATGAAATTGTTCGAAATTAAGGAATGGACCGACCCCTTTGTGCATGTATATGGTAAGTTGAGAGGACCTAAGTTGGAAATGATGTGGCAAATGGCATGCCAAGGGACTGTTTGGGAAACGTGTAATGTGCTTACTGTTTGCATAACCATTTTCCATTAATGCTCATGCATAGATTTGATTATATTTCTGCTTAATCTGTTATGGAGACAAGATTGAACTATGACAAAATGAAAATCAGACGATAAAAGATAAGTAAATGTGTGGAGGCATATTACCATCAAAACGATAATTTATCATGTATACCAGATGAGTATTAACTAGTTCTAACTACAGAAACCGCTTCTCCCGCCGCCTGCCTAACGCGGGCAAAGCATACATCATCCTTCCCGCTATCTTTCTAACGGTCACTTCTATCGGTCGCAATTACCATACGAAAGTTCCGATATGTCAAGTAATTACGATGCATGAAAAAGTGTATTGATTACATGCCAATATTAATTAGCTTTGATAGGGCGATTTGCCGTCTTATTACCTAGTTTTGACATATATCTTGATATTAGCTTAATCCCTATTCACAACATTATTGAGAAAATTGTCCGAAAAATCATAAGCCTCTTGTATGGCGGCCAATCCAGTCATAGACTTTCTAAGTTGACCAATTTTGATCAGAAATTGATGACACGGCGTTCCACTCAACGCCGACCGTCTACATGACACGACCAGCACCGACGTGGACGATTTTTACAATTATTTTATATGATTTTCCCCTTTTTTCTCTTTTATTTTTATTTGTTTTTCCTAAAACAATGAGGGGATATTCCAATGTAATTTGGTTTGTATTGCAGCTCTATGGGCTTACTTTGTTGCGATGATTTTTGAAATTCGTTATGAATCCTCTCACATATCATTTTGGTAGTGAGTAGAAAATTGCTTTCGAAAAATAAAAAATTGGTCGAATTGAAAATTTTAGAATTGAATTAGCCGTATAAAAGGTATAAGACTTCTGAGACAATCATCCCAACATTTTTCTTAGTTAATCGTCAAAATCCAACCGAGATTCATGAAATCTTATCCTAGCTTTTTATTGATTAGAGAGGGCTGCTCATATGGGATGGTCATGAACTTCACAGGTTGTGTGAAGACTTAGGATTGAAACTCTCCTACAGATCGAATTAGGAAGTAGATCCATGTGTTTGCTGACGTCCAAAGCTCCGGAGTTCCTTTTCTGAAATGAAGAACCACTTTTGGAGAAGAAAGACTAAATACACGTGTCAAGTGAGTGCTACAATCAAACTAAATTCACCACATTGCCAAGTCGATACCTTGAATGAACTCAAGTCAATGATCGACTCACATGCACAAATGTGGGGATACTTACCCAATCCGTCCTAAATCTATTATAGGGGGGTCAATTCAAGTCTAAACTTTTCAATTTTGCCAATGTACTAAAACTTTGCACGAAATTTCAATGTATCCCTTCCGAACAATTGCCGCCGGAAATTGCTAATGTGAGTTCCAATCATCGTCGGCCATCCTACGAAGCATGTTAACTTGGATTACTTCAGGATTGTCGTGTTAGCGATTTTCGACAGCAATTTTGTCAAAAGGATTACATTGGAATAATGCGAAAGATACAAGAATACATTGGCAAAATTGAAAAATTTAGGACTGGATTGGCATCCGTACAATAAGTCTAGGATTAAATTGATGATTTTCCTCACAAATCTCTCACCAAATGAATTAACGCATAAAAAAGGGACTAAAGCCAAGCCCTATAATCTGCATAAATGACTCGTCACTAGATCGAAACCATCTCCTAGGGCCATACGATTAGACGAAGAGTAGCCATATGCACTCAGAAAGATGGGAGATGATGATATTCACATGAAAAGTTCTTTTTTCAGATAAGCAGAAGTTCTTCGATCATAGAACTTTTCATTCGGGATAACAATGAAACAAATGCTGCTCCTGAAGTTTTCGATCCTCGGCACTTCACCGGACGCAAAGTATGCGTCTTTCTATTCAATTTGTAGTGGCCAAATCTCCGAATCGAATGTGGTTGAGCTCATGACTTGATATACAAGTAAAGATCCGCCCCGAAAAGTCTCGTTTATCGCTTCGGAGTCGTTCCCTGGAAATTCCTAGTCGCGACTGCTGAACAAGAACACCTAGAGATGAAACTACTTGGGCTATTATTAGCTTTGGGAAATTCTGAAAATTGAGACTGGCGAGAAATATGGTAACTGCACAAAACTAACCAGTTCCAACAAAAATATCACTGTTACCACATAGATTATGGGTGTTACGCGAACTACAAACAGTGGGTAGAAGACCCCTGATGAAAATTCGGGTTGTCGAGCCCACAGCAGAACAGAGTTGGTTACTTCCTCCATGCTGTGCCATTCTCAACAGCCGCCGGACAACTACATTCCCTAGGCAACTGTCGCCCTCAACTAGAGTCGTAAGCCTAGCCAGCCGTTCATGGTTCTTTCGTCGGGGCAGCCTTAGTGAACGTAAATTCATCGGTATCACTGGCTCTATCCCCATGATCAGAGTCGTTCACTTGTATAACTTGATCCTCGGGATCAACTTTAGCGACTAAATTCTTTGTATCGGATGTCGGCAACATTGTATCCCTGTCGTTATCAGATAGATTGTTGTCGTCGTAGTCATACGAGCGAACCGAGTGCCCGGTCGTCTTGAAGCGGCGCAGCCTCTGGCTTGAAGATCGCACGGTTGACGGGCTTGGGCTAGGGCTCCGGCTCCGACCGAACATCCGAGTAGGGGATTTGCCACCCTGTGTGCCTTGCTTCTTTTTCACCGCCATGTGCCACTTCTTTAGAGCCTTGGACGTCTGCTCGTCAAAGATTGATTTCTTCATGCCCGAGCCCATCTGTGTTCATGCGCCAATTTAAATGCATTTAACATCAGACTCTGCATTAGATTCTCAATGTATGTACTAAATAGACAGATTAAAATTGACACAAACACATTCTGATCATAATTCTTTGTCAAGGAAATATACCTGAGTCACGAGGGCGTATAAGGGAAGAGTAATGTAGCTGCAGAGACATAGGACTCCTATCCTGCACAGTCCCATTAAATATTTGATCAATCAATCCAAGGTAAACCAAATGTTTTCCTTGAGATTATATAAAGCTTCAGGACTTAATGGTGAACCCATCTGCTAGGCACTTCCAGTGACAGCTTAATTCGAATTATGCCGGCTATCAATAAATGATTAACCGAATTGGGGGACCATATTACATGACCAAATACAAAAACAAGGATGGCAATTTCGGCGACCAATTTTACGAGGCAATCTTCCCTTTGATTCACATAATCTATTGGCCTTTATAGGAGACGATGATTTCAAGGCTGTTTCAATATTCATTTTGTTGTTGACATAAACAATGTCCAAGCTGTAGCAATATCACAAAGAGAAGAAACAGCATATCAACGGCTTACCCGAGAGCAACTTTCACGATTGCAAGCTTTACATTGTCATGGAAGCAAGTATCCCAGCCGAATGAGTACTACAGAGGAAGAAACTTTTAATTGAATTGAGACAACCAAAGATGATTTTGTGAGTGTACAAGGAAGCTTATAAAGATCAGGTCATTACCCAAATCCACAGAAAATATGTGATCTGAAATGCATTCTGCACCAAAAACAAGAGCGTAGTGAAGGATCTCAATCAAATCAAGCTAACGTAAAATTATATCTGCATGCTTATCCTTAGAGTAACACCGATGGAGAAAAAGCTGCAGATTACTTTTTTCGCTGTAAGATCTTGAAGCCCCTCTCTCTAAATAGAAATTGGAAAAAAAATGCATTTCAATTTACTGGACAATTTTTTTTTTTAAAAAAAAAAAGCCTTCGCCCTCCTATTTAATGGGGCTAGTATAGAAGCAGCTTCCTTCCTTGACTTCTTTGCTCATTCAAGCTTCCTTGTTCCTTAGTGTAGTCTCGGTCCATAGTTTCAGACTCTTTAACAAATGATATTATGCTGCCTTACCATGCTTCTTCCAATAAGAAAACTTTCAGCAACCAAGAGTTTACATTAGATTGCTCTGGAAAAAGAATTTAGAGAACATTGCATCCGATCTATTAGTTTGGTTATTCCAAATATAATCTGACAAGTGAAAAGAGATAAGCATAAATACCTGAAACAAGGCGAAATGGATAAAATGAAGAACTAACTGAGGCCGACCAAACCAGAAGTATCTATCTGAGCCTTGTACTAGAGGAATTCCTTGAACAACCGCATGCCTTTCAGTGATTTCCAGAGCCATCTTTGTCAAAACCGCTTGAAGTTCCGTTCCGATGGCTAATATTATCTGCAGTTATATATACGGTCATGAGATGTAGTCTCCAAGCTGACTCAGACAGTATAAACCACAACAAAGATTTTATCTCTCACAATTACTGGGATCAATGAAGCCCAAAACAGTGCATGCCATCCTGAAATTCATATGTAAATAATTTCGATCATATCACTCTCCAGTTTAGAAGAAGACGAAGAATATTTCTAAAAGCTTTTCACTGAATAAAAAGGACTCACCACTAACATTGAGAAGCAAAAATATTACAAAGGAAGCCCACAGCACAGGACTGGCAAGAAAAGGAAGAGCTAATGTCAGAACATGGCTTCTTCTCTTCACAACTTCTATGAGTGTGGATTTCCACAAACAGAATTACAAAGCCAAGCAGGTCATTACCTTACTCCAACCACGTACTTGAAGTCATCCTCTAGTGATCGCTTGATATATTTCTGAAAATTAAATTTACTCCCAGGGGCTATATGGACCTGTTTATGCATAGCATGGTCAAGTACTTATTTTAATAGTCACAAGGAATGTCCAATTGAGGCCAAAGACTCACAGCGATGAACCCATTTCGCAATGTCAGGTAGTCTGTCTTATGAACCGACCTGAAAAACTGTCGAAAGAAACATCCCTGCAACAGAAGATGTTGGAGAGATTTCAGACTCCACCAAACACACGAAATGTATGAAGCCTGGAATAGAGAGTAAAATTCAATTTTTTTTGTCCTTCTCATTGTCTGCTGCGAGGGTTTGAGCTTTTTCAGCATATTGATTTCTCTAGGAGCCTTGAGTGCCTTACTAATTCTCCCTTTTCTTTTTTGCCCACAATTTAATTCTCTCTTTACATGGCTCAGGGAATGCCTCGTTCATCCTCCGGAATTTAGTCTTTGGCCCGACTTTGGAATGTGGGTATTCCATCCAAAAGTTGGGCCAAAAGCTAACTATACAACACCATTCCTAAAAGCATGTCACTTGGGTGGTAAATGGCGCATGCCTATGACTAGTAAAGGTGGTGCACCACAGACATGCTGACCCGCTGGGCATATCTCCCTATTTGACCACTAATAGAATTGGAACATTGAAAATGAAGCCAAACATACAAGTTGCTCGGATCATACTAAATTTACTATGTTCCTCTGAGCACCTTGAATGGTCAAATTGAAAGTGGTTTGAACTACGAAACCACTGTTTATCATGTCTTTGCATCTTTGCCTTGAGAAATTATGTATGTGGAGTAAGATATGTTACTCACAACATAGAAGAAGAAAGGTATCCTTGTCCAAAAGCTGGAATGAACTTTAACGAATGATGTTTCATGAGTGAGTCTGAATCTGGAAGGATCTGCATCATGGAAGCATGTTAGATTAGCTCTGATAGCAGCTCATTGCTCCTCAAGGAGTAATAAGTTGTACTGAATCGTTCTCTTTGTCATGAATAGTGAGTACCGTACCAGTGGAGAACTCGTAGTCATGAGATGAAGTTTCTTGTTCCCATTGCTTCCAGCCACGAATCTATCCAATGTTTCAGCAACATTTGGCAATTTATTATCATCATACAAAGTGAGTGCTAAAAAATTGACAGCGCAATTCCAGGTGATTTAAGTTGACAGCATCAGAATTACAATGAAGAGAATACTAGTGGCTCTTTTCGCTGATATGGCTGCAGGGTCAAGTTACTAAGTGAATTAAGTGCCTCGAGAAAAAACCACGGGTTCGAAAAAATTAGGTCATTCAATTCATTGATGTCTAACAGGGATTTGTGTTCCTAATGCAGCAAACAATTTAGTTCAGCTATTTTATATTCTTAATGTTCTTCACAGTTATATTGTATCCTAGAAGATAATGCACGGGACAAACACGATATTTCCAAGAAAAGCATACAATTATATTTATCTCCTCACATGCCACTGCATTAGCAATATCAACGTAAGTTCACATTGCACCACTGTTGCTTGAATGTTGTATTGGGGGTTGAAGCCATCTGAGCAAATTGCCGTCTAATGGTCCCAATTCAAATTTGATATAAATGACCACACGAACCAGAGAAGTCAAGAAGTTCTGATCATGTGAATCATAGCAGTCTAGGAGCTTTTTTGTTTGCATCATTATGTAGAAGTTAATAAGGTTACTTGAGTCACCGTGATAGAGGGGGAATCCATACCTTTAGTCTTCCAAGCAACATGGTAACAGCACTGTACAACACATGAAAGAAGGCTAGGAAGAATATGAGGATGTGCAATTGATGCAATCCATTGACAGATATTAGCGGGGTTCCCTGTTGAGCAGAATTAGACAGATCGTTAAGCTTAAGGAATCATAACTGCGACTTCTCAAGACTCTACTGAACGTCCTTGACCTAAAAATTGACGAAAACAATGAAGTGCCTAATTACAAAGAATTAGGACAAGGCATTATGGAAGTTGGGATGGCAAAGCAATAGCAATAAAATTTGGTATGCTTCAAATTTGTTTGGAGACAAAGGACTTGAAGAACTTCATACCAAATAGAAATCAACAGACATTTGACCACAAGTGACAATCATCTTCGCATAAGTTACAAAACCCTGTCCTCAGCTTCATTTGGAAAGAAAAAAAAAATACCATCTGATTGCAATTTTGATCAACTTAATAATCTTCACATGGATGAGTCAGGAAATTCAAGGAATTATGAATATAGCTTTTCTTTCTTAGACAATCAGTTAAAAATGAATGAAATAGAAGATGTTTCATAGCAGTTCTCGAGAAAACAATGAGTTTCAGCTGTCGACCCCCAGACAAGCCCCTCCCTCCTCCCGCATCCAGGCTCGGTATTGTTCTGGCCGTGTACCATTTCGTGCATAAAGAAGACGAATACGGAAATCAAGCAACCCAAGATCTGCCCTTTTCCCTCATAAATAACTCAAATAGCAATGCATGGACTTACCGATGTGCAATTAGAAGCGTAGCTACCAGCCGCCAAAGATCTCCTTTCATACCATAAAAGTCTCCGCCGTCTCTCTTCAGTGGTCGTTGATGTCGAACTTTTCGCGCACGGCAACATCGTTTCAGCTACGCTTGTTGGGATACATATATTGGCAATGTAGCTCTGCCCAAACGTCAGAAGCAACGAAATGAAGCCTAGAATCATCAGCTCTGCACTAATAACACCAACGTTAGACATAAAAACCTGGGAATTGCCAATACTCACATGATATCTTATTCCAACAAGCATCATCAGACTCGCATTTTATATACTAATCGATGATTAAAATCATATTCTTACCACATTTGACCTTCTCCAGAGCCTCAAATAAAGCCCTTTTATGCCTCTCCGTAAGCCACTGAAACACCAAAAACAAACGAATTACACATAAAGTGATTAGAGAGGGTACCCTGCAGTTGAACAGAGCAACATCTTAGTACTCGTTGAACTTCAGAATTAGCGGAAGCCGTTAAAATGTCAACTTCATCAAAGAATATGAAGCTCGAGATCGTGAACAGGCCACTGCAACAGAACTGAAATTTTACTCAAACTTCACATTCACAATCTCGAAGGACTCTTATTTTCTGGCATTTCTGCTGGGTCCATTCAAGCCCAAGAAAATCTGAAATCTTGATCCAGGAAACGCATGCATCAAGAAAAACCCATGTAGCACAAACAGTCGAAACAGAACATCAAGAAACGTACCCAAGAGCAAAAGTAAATAAACCCACATGCCCAAAATGGAAAAAAAGAAGAAGAAAAAGTAATGGAAGCATCGAAGCACAGACGAAGTTCGTACCGTTCCAACTTTGTGAAGGACCTTCTCTAACGCAATGGAAATGAGAATAATAAGAGCACAAACACCAGCAACAGCCCATGTCGGAGTCTGATCAAGCGCTCTGCTTTGCGAACCACTGCTCTCCGTCGCCATTTCTCGTCCCTGTATCTCTCGAGCGAAAAACCCAGATAGAGAGAGAGAGAGAGAGAGAGAGAGAGAGAGAGAGGTTCTCTGAAGGCTTTTTCGAACAGAAAACCTTTACGGGGTAATAAAGAAAGATGCAGGAGGATGCTTCCAAAGAAAGAGCGGGCATTTAATCATTCTTTTTTCGTCCCATTCACCAATGACAAAAATGGGACCTCTGGATTCAGAGGAGGGACTGATTACGGCGTAGTAGGCGGTAAAGACGAAGCAGGTACAAGGAGGGGCGAGCACGAAACTTCAAAAAAAAAAAAAAAAGAGGGAAAAATGCTTTTCGAGCTTTGGTTATATCCCCACTAAATTTCTAACAAAGCAAAGTGAAAGTGATGAATAACGTCCTCGTTCGCGCTGTCGGTTTCTCGACACAGCGGTTTTGGGTTCTCTCGTGATTTCATGGTTTTCGTCTAAGACGTGTGTTTTTTAGGTTCTCGTTTTTGCTTTTAATTTTGTCGGTCTTTTGTGCTGTGGATCCCATAAAAAAAAAAAAGTGGTAAAGAGATAGAAGGGAGTGGGACCAATGGGCGCGGACTAATAGAAAACAATTATATTCCGGAATTAAAATAAAGCGGCACCGTAAGATGATTAGTTAGGATTTTGTGGAGACCCAAACGGGTATCTCCGTGACACACATTTATCTCAAATTACTTTTTCGTCTCACAAAAAAAAAGGAGTAAAACCAGTAATCTGGGCCCAAACGTATCCTCCGTGAGCATGCATTAATGTCCATGCACGTGAATTTTTCATGTCAGTTTGTTGTTTTCCACATCAGATCCGTCTTGCAGTCGTCTACGCATTCTGACATAATATTCGATGGAATGCTAATGAAGGTAGTCTAGGTAGATTCGGGTTCGGGTGCAAATTTGAGTTTTTTTTTTTAAAAAAAAAATTGCGAGACAAAAATTTGTTCGGAGCTAATTTGTGTAGAGAATAATTAATTTGTATTATATTTGTCATTGAGTTTCGCGTTGGGATTTTTGACGGTGTTAACTTGCAATTAGAAATAGTAAAAGCAAAAATAGATCGAGAAGCTTCTATCGATAAAATAAAATAAAATAGAAACACAAAAATTACGAACGTTCTACATGGTAAAAAGATCCAATCTGAGATTTGAGCATTCCTAAAATGTGAATGACAACTTCTTTTTAATTCTATTTTTCATTCTTTTTCCCCAAATAATATCGTGGCATCTTGACTGATAAGTCAACTCGTGATCTGGTCGGGGGCTGGCTTAACGAACGTTCCCACCGTCCACACGACCGTCAATCAAGGATTCGCTGGTTCTTGTCCATCGTGCAGAAGATGCAGTCAGAACCGAAGGAGAATCTCCTGGATTGCGGAACACAATAAATTAATAAAATATTATACTTTTTGCTCACGCAATTTCGCGTTTATTTATTTATTTATTTATTACAATGAAGATCCTGTAATTTCGATTTATCTAATCAAGTTGCTCTGTCGATGAGTCTTCTATTCAAGTCCGCTCGACATTGAATCGGACCAAATTTAAATGAAGTATGCTGCGGTAGAACCATAAGAATGGGCACGCGAATGTGCTTGGAAAAATTTAGCCAATAGAGACGACGTTGGAGTAGGGCGTAGATAAATTTTAGCCGACGTGGACGTTTACATTGGGAAAAGTTTATCCAACGTCGCGGTCGCGCTAGGACGTCGCTCGGAGGCCATGCCAATGAAATTGCATAGAGCGGTGTTCGAGCTCACTGATGGGGCTACACTTTGTTTGTCCGCACTTGGTGTCGAAGGGATTCAATTTAAAAAAAAAAACTTATGAAAGTAGAACGGTCTGATTAAATAAATTAACATCATATGGACTTGATTAGAAAAGGCGTGAAAGTCCGGTTTCGAAAATAAATTCTTTTTCTAAAATGATATTCGTCTCTCACGCGGACAATTGTAAATTATGTTTTTACCTCGGTTGACTTAATTTCCTTAAAAAAAAAACCAAATTTAAGCTTAAACCCAAGTCTGCCATGATAGATGGGATTTAGCGTGGTTCAGACGACAATCATATTGGAGTTTCCGTGATTAGAGGAGCGTATTAAGAGCAAAATTTTTCTGAGACCTCTCTCTCTCTCTCTCTCTCGATTGCTTCAGATGTTGCAAGTGTGTTATTTTATTTTTATTTTCTAAGTCACGGGTGTACTTATATGTGAATTAATATATTTAAGATTGTATAGTCTTTTGTTTCCGATCAATGTCCCCAGATTTCGGGCAATGATTAATTCGGTCCGTATTACGAAAACCGATTCAGTCATTAAATGTTCAATTTTGTTAATTTACTCGTAAACCCTTATGCGAAATTCTAATGTGTGCTTTCCAATCAATTTTCACCGGTAATCATTGACGTGGCGGTATAATCATCTACGACTTGTACGTCTTATATGGCACACCACTTCGTCGGTGGTTTTCGGCGAAAATTGGTCGAAACGATTGCATTAGAATTCTGCGCTAATGTTTAGAACCAAATTGGCAAAATTAAAAAGTTTCGGACCGAATCGGCATCCGTACGATAAAACTTACTACCTTAACAATCTACTTAAAAATAAAATTTAAGCAATAATTACATTTTTGTACCTTAGAAAAAAATGGTCACCACTTCCATGTCATTATCAAATGTTATAGTGCTAATTTTTTTTTAAAACTAAGGATCATCATGTTGAACGTGACCATGGGGTCCGTGTTGTTTATTTATCTTTTGTGTCCACATTGACTTTCCGCTCAGCTGTCCTATGAACTTGTTTGGAGGCAAGCTCTCCGCACGATCAACTTTTCTCCTTTTGATGGAGAAGTTAACCTAATTTACGACATGTGGAGTTTAATTCAAAGCATGGACGTTTTCAGAGGTTTAAATTAGTCCCGGTACTCCTTCGACATGGTGGCGTTATAAATTTAACACTTAAAATTTACGTGTATGATGTAAATGGCTAGCGAGATTGCTCGTTTTTCTTGCGATGTTTGGGGTTCTAGCCTTGCTAGGAGCACTTTTAGGCATGATAAAACCCCGAACGCATCGGCCTGATGTGGGGTAAGTGCGCTCTCGAGATCGTTGGATGGAACAGTTGGACGCGTTCGCGTCGGATGCCCGCGGATCGCTAATAAAAGAAGAAAGAAAATGAAGTGGTTTGAACACGAACTATCACGCGTTGATGATGCGATGTCTGCCTGCCTTTCGATCCATTCACATTGCAAAAGGGTCCCATATTTGCCAGTGAGCCCACGGCTAGAGCCTAGGGGGTATAGGGCAGTGCCCAAATCAAAGTGGAAATGATGGTCCAGCGAACGTGGTAGGGTCTGCCACGTCCACATCGAAAGGGATGTGCATGAAACGACGCCGTGCGGAACTTCTTTTTTACGATAGATGCGAGGGTCACTGTCGTGATCATGCCTAGTTCAACCACTCAATTTAGAATTTCCTTCTTAAATTTTTTTTTTCACATTACAAATAATGCAGTTCCTTTTTGCTTAGTCCCTACTCTATCCATTCCTATGCAATCCTCGTAATGTTGGCCATATGGATCCCATAAACGCTTGGACGGGCCCATTGGGCCCCATCTACGAGTCCGGCGAGTCTTGAACTCGGGCATGTTCCGTCCTCCTCGGACATACCCGACTTTAACGCTTGGAGATGAATTTCCATATCAGCCCAGATGAGGTCTTCTCGAATATGAAATTTAGGTAAAAACTAGAGCGATTATGGTTGATTTTCTTCGATTGCCCTTATTCTTATTCTTAGTAGAGTTTTCCTTTCATCTCGCTCGAGGATCTTCGATTTTCAGTTCGGTTTTCAATCTCTTATGCTCGGAAGTGTTCCACCTCTCGCGATCGGAGAGCTCGCACCCATCCTTAGGCAGTGATCTCACGAATTTCTTTGACGATATGGGATGGACAAGTTGGGCACCACTATATGAGTCCCCTGGTTAACTTATTAATGAACAAGTTGCAGCAGGATGATATCGTCGACGACTTTAAAGCCAAAACAAAATCATTATAGTAGTTGAGTGATTGCATAGTTACTTAAGACATTATTTTTCTAACAGTCCGACATGGTCGAGCTCATAAGGCTTTAAGTCTAGACCAGACGCTTAACTATTTCTTGTCGCGTCCTCGTTTTGTATGAACGAAGTCCCACAGATCCGAAACACAAAAAGTGAGAGAGAATGTTGACTCTTTGAGTGTTGACCCTTTGGTTCCGACCACAGACAAAGGAAGTGATGATACCCTCATTTGGTTGGTTCTTGATCCATTTTAATTCCTGGCTAAGCATTTCCAGCGTCACATTATCTCCTGAAGCATGTCGTTGCCAACAAAACTCTGGGACCATTTGCTCAATTTCAACCCAATTTAGCCTTTCTGCTCTTGGACAAGGATCACTGGTGGGGTGGTTCACTTGTACAGAAAAGGCCAGGCCAAACACTTATCAGAAGCAAGAACCTGAGGTTTCCGGCTCAACACTAGTGACAAGTATCAACAAGTTTAGGGGAGAAAAAGAGGAGATGGGTTTCTGGTCATTGTTTGAAGTGGCTTCGATGCCGGTTCTGCAAGTTCTCATCATTTGTGGGATGGGAGCTTTCATGGCGACCGGTCGCTGCAATCTTCTCCCTGCAGATACTAGGAAGGCCCTGAACAAGGTAAAAAGCTGGAAAAAAAACCGAGTATAGAACTGGCATGGATGGTGTTTGTTTTAGCAGTTGGGAAGAGTTAAGCGGTAACTCTGTGTTCTAAGAGTCTGGAATGTTTCGTTGTTGGCTAATTTTTCTGCTGAATGCAGATAGTGTTCATTGCCTTCACACCCTCGCTAATTTTCGCCAGCCTGACCAAGACAGTTACTCTTCAGGATATAATCTCATGGTTAGGCAATTTTGCATACTAGCAAATTATGTCCTCATTCCATTCCTAAAAAGTAGAAGGTGCATATTGGATTTTGTTTTGTCATAGTTTGTTGAGCCATTTGTGGAGCCTATAAAGTTTTTGATCTATTTGGTCTTTATCTGTTCTGTAACTGTTTGAATTTTGTTGCAAGGTGGTTTATGCCTATTAACATTGGAATTTCCTTCCTCGTTGGAGGTGTTCTTGGATGGATACTCGTAAAAGTATTGAAACCGATGACCCACCTAGAGGGTCTGATCATTGCCGCTTGTTCAACAGGTATTCCTGTCTTAAGAAATATGATGATCCGGTTCCTTGGCATCCTCGTTTTACATGAATTGAAAGACAAATTGGGCTGTTATTGTCTACTTAACTAATTGCCACTAGGAAACTTGGGAAATCTACCTCTCATTATAATCCCGGCGGTCTGTGACGAGGGCGGCAGTCTGTTTGGTGACTGGAATGCTTGCCGCTCCGCTGGACTCTCATACGCATCTTTCTCGATGGCGGCATGTCCCCTTCCTTGTATGTTTAAATCAATTATCAAATGAAAATTGGCTTCTCAGGAAAAGCAAATCAGGGATGTGTAGTAAATGCTTGCTTTTATCGTTCGCCACCTTCCACTTGATCAAATGACCCCTCGAATTCATGTTTCTGGTTTTAGCTGCATTCAGTCTGTAATGCTCCAGTGTCTGACTATCTGACTCAAGTGTACTTTCTTCTCTGGTGTCAAAGCAGCTTGCTGGTTTCTACATCTGGACTTACACTTACCAACTGATCCGAACATCGTCCACGAAGTATAAAGCGCTTCAAGCAGCCAAGGAGGCCTCAAAGGCGCCTAACATCAACCCAAATGCTGGTTCAGAAACCCGTCTTCTCAAAGAAAAAGATGGAGAACAACAAACTGTTGTTAGTGTGCAATGGACAAAGGCTAGTGAAGATGCAGAAACACAAGCAGTGAGACTCATTCTCTTCTTTCCCAATCGACTTGTGGCGCAAGAAAAGTTATATTTTCATTGCTCTATTTTGATGAGCAATTGTATTTCGGATTTCACAGGGGGATTCAGATAAGACCAATACATCACTCTGGAATAAAATTAGAGAACCTCTTCACCATTTACTGGACGAGCTAATGTCACCTCCTACACTTGCTGCAGTGAGTTTCATCAAAATTCTCCAGCATTATGCTTGTGAAGCGCAAGGTTTTCTATTTAAAGGACATGCAGTGACAATTTTCTTTATGCGAACAGATAGTTGGATTCATTGTCGGGCAATCACATTCTTGAAGAACCTCATAATCGGTGAGAATGCGCCCCTTCATGTGATACAGGACACTATTGAACTACTAGGGTAAGAAAGATCAACCTTATGAATTGCGACTTCCGCAAGCCCTAGTTTTATCTCAATGATTTTGGCATTAAACTGAAATTCTGTGAAGCAGGGATGGGACTATTCCTTGTATCACACTTATCTTAGGAGGCAACCTCACTCAAGGCAAAACTTTCTTGACCCTCCATTTTCTCTCAAACAGTAATGTCGGAGTTCATTGATCAATTGCTGTGCTTGAACAGGTTTGCGTTCTTCGAGAATCAGACCATGGGCTATTGCCGGGGTGATTTGTGTTCGGTATGTGCTACTTCCCGTGATTGACATCGGAGTCGTGAAGGCTGCCAGCAAGCTTGGCTTTCTGGCATCAGACCCATTGTACCACTATGTCTTGATGGTTCAGTTCACACTCCCACCAGCCATGAATATTGGTAAGTACAGCTAACTTACTTCTCCAAAGGGAAAGGAAAAGGAAAAGGAAAAAGGTAGTCAGATAAAGAAAGGTCATTTGATGCGGTATATGAAGCAATGCAGATTTCTTGTACCTTTGTCCAATTTTCTGAAGTTGAAACACGTCTCGGCTGGTCACTCGAACTACTACATATTCAATCGAGACTGAATCTTGATTGTGAAACGAGTATTTAGAACGAATCTTGATTTGGAAACATACAGACGGACAGCTCAACATAGAAGCGTAATTCGACAAAAGTAGGGATAGTTCACTAAGAACTCATTTTCTCAAGAAAGGTACTGAGAGTTTTGTGAAATTTGCAGGGACAATGACCCAGCTCTTTGATGTGGGTCAAGAGGAGTGTTCAGTGCTCTTCCTCTGGACAAACTTGTTTGCAGCCATAGCTCTCATTTTCTGGTCAACTGTGTACATGTGGATCTTGTCCTGATATTATTTTTTCAGGCGAATTGAGTCAGACTCGGACTCAGTCAAACTCGCCGGAACTTTGGGCAGCTGAGCATGTAATTCAATAAGAGCTATAAACTTCACATTCATGTATGCCAACAACAGATACATAGTTGACAGTGTCGGATTCACCTAAAATGCCGGCGAAACAATGTAAAGCTGAGTTTGCAACCGGCAATTCGAAAAGTTCGAGCTGATAAAAAATGGTGCTGACTTCGGTTTTTCAAATTGAAGGCAGTCGAGTAACGGTATGCTCTAGCTGGAAGTTCACGCATCACCATTAGCACGACCGAGGTCTCAGAAGAGTTGATTACATATGGAACAGGAGTCCTAGGATTAATTGAATATAACGCTCATCTTACACCGGTACCATGTCAAACTAACGGGTTGCTTTGGGCAAACATGAAAACTTGGGTAGTTAATGTACCATCAACAGAAAATCGTGATGGTTATGCTTAGGTTCTTTCTATGTATCCTACTCGAAAATTTAAAGAGAACCTTCGTCGGAGTTCAAGAATTTAAATCAATATCAACTTCAGTGTCCATTTCAATTTAAACCCCACTATCGACAGTTGGTTAGTTTGTGTGATCGTTGCTTAGTTTAAAAATGACTTTCTACTGTTCCTACGACTTCAAATCGAATGAAGATGCAGATATATAACGCGGAAACGCTAACGGGTCTTGCAAATATGTCAATGCAAAAATCAACAGAGAAATTACTAGGAACAAAAAGGACATCGGATATTAACGTGATTCAGTCCGAATGTCGGTATCTATGTAGAGCCAACAATATAATCCACTATAATCGGAGAATTACGGTTACAATCGCTCATGCACTCGAGTGTTTTCCGCATCTAGATTAAGCTCAAAGTAAATCCACAAGTAATATTTTACAATCTCTCGTAGAAAATTCACTCAAAAAAATTCACAGGGAAAATTCGATACTCGTCTTGTTTGTTCTAGAAACGGTTGAACCAAAGAACGCCCTTGATGTTCTTTTTATTGTTCCAGTGCGGCTCCTTTTCTTCGTGCCGCTCAAGAAGTCCGACTTCTCTTTTTTTTCTACGTACGGTTGCCGCAGGCTTTAGAATAAAAGCAAAACCTAGCCTTTATTTTCTTTCCTTTACTTGCTCCATGGGCCCACACGGTTTGTACAGCCACAAAAAGAAATCCCAACTATGCAGTACACACAAGATTTGGCCGTGAACATATACCTATCCAACCAAATAAAAGAATCTCTCTCTCTCTATATATATATATATATATATAATTTCTCGTTTTCAATCGGGTCGGATTTCGAAACTGCTCAAACTTGAAACATTAATTTAACAGAAGAAAAATTTATGAGAAAATTTCAAAAAAAGGGCCCCAAGTGCTCTCATTTTTTCAAATAAGAACCTAAAGTGAACTTTGTTTCAAATAAGGGCCTGAAGTGCCATCATTATCTCAAAGAAGGGCATGAAGTGGCTATGGTTGTGTCAAATAAGGGCCTGACCTCGCCGGTTGACTGATCGACCAAATTTTCTGGCCAATCAAAGGCATTTTTGTCAAAATGTAAATTTAATCTAATTTTTTGTTAAATTAAATTAAAAAAAAACAAAAAGTCAATAAGTCAAAAAAAAAAAAGAAGGAAAAATTAGGCGGGAGGAGTGACCTCTCGCCTGTGGCCGCCGCCCCACCACCGGCGACCTCGCCCACTAAAGGCGAGGGCCAACAGGCCCTCGCCTGAGCCGGGAGAGGGCCGCGGCCCTCGGCCGGACCTGGGCAAGGGTCAGCGACCTCGCCGACCAGAGGCCAGGGCGGCGATCACAGGCAGCAGGTCAGTCCGTCCGCTGTGGTTTCTTTATATTTTTTTTCAAAATCTCTTAAAAAATAGAAAAAGGAAAAATAAAATAAAATACTAAATGACCAAAATGCCCATAACTAAAGTGATTAAGACCCTTTTTTGAGACTAATATAGTCACTTTAGGTTTTTTGAGACTAATATAGTCACTTCATGCCCTTATTTGAAACAATGTACACTTTAGACCCTTTTTGATACAATGAGGATACTTCAGGCCCTTATTTGAAACAAGATCCATTTCATGCCCATATTTGAGAAAATGAGAGCACTTGGGGCCCTTTTTTTGGAATTTTCCCAAAATTTGTTTATTATGTACAAATCAACAAACAAGGTATATACCACATAGCTTGAAAAACACAGAGGCCTAAATCTGTTCAGTGTCTATTCGCTTGTGCCAGATTCGGGACAAACGTGCTTCTTCAGTATTCTCTTTGCGGGATAAGTACGCCGGGAGTGCCATAACTTGTGTACGGCGTTTACTTGAGTGCCATAACTTTTTTTTTTGTTCACTTGAGTGCCACATCAGCGCAAAATCGTTCACTGAGTGCTATTTCCGGCAAATTGTCTTACGTGGAATTTTTTTATTTTTTTATTTTTCAGTGACACGTGGATTTTTTAAATATTTTTTTTTACTGTTTTCTAGATTTTTTTTTATTTTTTTGATTTTTAATATTTAATATTTTCTGGGAAAAAAAGCTAGAATTTCCCCCTTGGCCAGCGAGGTCACCGGCGACCCTCGCTAGCGACCTTGCCCTTCTCTGGGGGGAGGGGGGCGATGGCCCTAGGCAACGGCCGTCGCGACCCCGACGACCGCGGGCGAGGGCGTGAAGGGCCTCACCAGATCTGGGCGAGGGCCCTTGAGGTCCCGCCGATCATGGGCGCGATGGCCCTTGCCAGGTCTGGGCTACCATGGCCGACGGGGCCTCGAGGGCCCTCGCCCAGATCTGGCGAGGGTCGCAATGGACGTCGAGGCCCCCCTAGCCGAGGTCGTGGCGGCCCTCGCCCTTGGGCTAGCAGGTCGTGGCCGGTGAGGGTCACTGGCGACCCTCGTCGGCAAAGAGGGGGAAAACAAAACAAAAGGAAAATTGGAAAAATAACTAATAAAATAAAATTAAAATCCATGTGTACATTAAAAAATTCAAAAAATTTGCTCCGGCGATGCCATGTTAGATTTTCTGGCGTCCAAGTAGGATTTGGGGGGGAATCGGCGATTGAAGTGATCGTTTTTTCAAATTTATGGCACTCAAATGAGCGAAAAAAATTATGGCACTTAAGTAAACGCCGTACACAAGTGATGGCACTCTGCGTGTACTTATCCCTCTCCTTGCCGACTTCTGAGGCCATCCGTAGAGTTGGAGTCAACTAGCAAGTCAACCAAAACCCCAATCATTTCCTTTCCTTCTCTTTTCTTTGGTTTGGCCCATGTAAGTCTTGGTCTTCTTGGACGAAGATTCCACTCTCTCCTTTGCGAGAGAGTATCGTGCAAACTTGTCCGATAAAGCAAACTAGTCGAATATCTAAGAAACGGTGGGACAGACATTCAGTCTCATCAGACAAAAGAAGAATGGAGGTAAGCTTTAATACTTTTCTCTGTGCCATGGCCGGTTTTATGAACGCATTTTTCGCGAGACGGGTCGATCCGATAATCTCCGGTTGTTTCGCGGAAAGCGCTCTCGCTATCATCATTCCTCGTAGTACTACACCTTGCACGTTATGATGACGAAAGAGCGATAAGCGTGTTAAAGTGATTGCACTTAGCGGGGATAATTAGTGATGTTTATTATGTCTAGCATTATTGGGCCAGTGGGACCCCGTGTTCATCAATTCTTCCACCTTTAGTCCTATGATCTTTCCCTTTTTAGTTTGACAATGGTCGGAAGAATCTCTTTATTGTCCTAGGTAATCTTTCTCTCTTAATTTTTGCTCTTCCTTAATGACATTGCAATAATGCAGCCATCGCAGGAAGGTTGGGATGTTCTTTCCTATGGTTGCTGCTGAGCCTTTTGGGCTCTCCTGAGTTTCGCTCCTGGTTTCATCAGACAAGTCTGTAATTTGGAGCTGATCGAGTTCGTTTGATCCTGGCTGGCTGTCTTTTCAGCCAAGCAACGCCGAGTCGGCATCAGTTCGGAGCAGAGAGACAAGAGTGTTGATGCGCTTGTCCATTGGGATTCTCTAGTCTCTTCAACCGTGAGTATGATTTATTCCGATTGCTTGTGATTTTGTGGTAAAGTAGGAACAACTCCTGAAGAGTTAGTGAGATTAACTTAGAACAATTTCCTCCAGTTTTGCTTAGCAAAGAACTAAGGGAGAGGCTTTATTCCCACTCCCAGAGTCGGACACACAGTTGGCAATCGGGGGAGCTGCGATGAAGGCGATCCTAACTTGAAGTTGCCTTCCAAGATGAAGAAAGCGCACAAGTCAATAGCGAGTGATGCAAGTCTTGACAGTGGTAGGATCAATGGTAAGGGTCATTCTAAATTGAAAATCCCTTGCTTAACAAAGACAACACAGGAGTCTGGAAAGAAAAAGGAAAATCTTGCCAAAAAGGACAAGCATGTCTCTTCAGAGATCACAGGCAAGCTTGGTAGTGGTAGGATCAATGGTAAGGGTCATTCTAAATTGAAAATGCCTTGCTTAACAAAGACAACACAGGAGTCTGGAAAGAGAAAAGAAAATCTTGACAAAAAGGACAAGCATGTCTCTTCAGAGAACAAAGGCAGGCTTGGTAATAGGAGTGGTGGTGAGGGTGATTGTAATGCGAAAGCACTTCCCAAGATAAACAAAAGATGCGTGTCCGGAAAGAGCACCGGAAGTCTTGACAGAAAGGAGGAGCATGTCCCATTGAAGAATGAGGGTAGGCTTGGTAATCGTAGGAGCAATAATGAAGGTGAACCTCATTTGATGGCGCTTTCCAAGAAGAATAAACAACGCCGGTCTAGAAAGAAAAATCAGAGTCTTGACAACAAGGACGAGCATGGTTCTTTTGAGAAGGATGAGAAGATGAAACAGTCTAGAAAGAAAAAGAAAAATCAGAGTGATCCTAATTTGAAGATGCCTTCCAAGATGAAGAAATCACACAAGTTTCTTGTGCATCTCTTATCTCAAAAACTAGCTCAAAAGGTGAGGCCTTCCCACGCTTATGAAGTGACCACTGCCCCCTTCCACAAGCAATGTGGGATAACCCCAACAATCTCCCCCTGGGTCGAAGCAGCAACAACCCATGACTTCCACAACCAATGTGTGATAACCCCAACAATCTCCTCCTGGGTCGGAGGAGCAGCAACAACTAGTGAGACTATATCTTTTAACACCCAATGTGTGATAAAACCAACAATCTCCCCCTCTGTCAGAGCAGCAACGACCCGTGAGACTATTTTCTTCAACAACCAATGTGGGATATCCCCAATAGTCTCCCCTTGGGGCGAAGCAACAACCCTTGAGACTATTCCCTTCAACAACCAATGTGGGATAACCCCAACAATCTCCCACTGGGTCGGAGCAGCAACAACCCGTACCACATATAAACCGACCACCAAGAAAAAAAAACAGGAGTCTAGAAAGAGAACAGAAAATCTTCACAAAAAGGACAAGCATGTCTCCTCAGAGAACAACTGCGGGCTTAGTAACAGCGGGAGTGGTGGTGAGGGTGATCGTAATTTGAAAACAATTTCCAATAGGAAGAAAAGATGCGAGTCTGGAAAAAGCAATGGAAGTCTTGACAAAAAGGAGGAACATGTCTCTTCCAAGAATGAAGGCAGGCTTCGTAATAGTATGGACCAGGATCATGCGTGGATGAACCCGAAGAAATCTGTTAGTGGTGGCACTCCTGGGCGTTGGATTGGTAAACTCTTTGTATCAAATACAGAAATTGCTAAGGGAAGTAGCGGCACCATCATCCTCGAGGGCTTCTATGAAGGTCGATCTGTTGCAGTGAAGCGCCTTGTCCGGGCTCATTATTATATTGCTTCACAAGAAATACAGTCTCTGAGAGCATCTGACGGAGACCCAAATATTGTTCGGTTGTATGGAGCAGAGCATGATCAAGATTTCGTGTATCTTGCTCTGGAGCGTTGTGCTTGCAGTTTAGATGACTTAATACGGGCACATTCAAAATCTTCAGGGAAATCTGTCTTCCCTCATGATCCAGCATCAAATGCTATTGTTGAATACAAAATGCATTTGGGTTCAATTGAGGGGACGATGCAGGATGTTAACTTGTGGAGGGAAGATGGCCATCCCTCACCTTTGCTACTCAAACTGATGAGGTAATTTTTATGCCCTGACATGCGCAAAAATGGTTTGAACTGAGAGATTACTGAAGTATTTTGCTTCTGGTGGCACTCCTAGACTGATGCAGACTTCTTATTGTATTTTGTGCTTGCTTGCCTAGGTATTACTTTTACCTGACTCTCAAGCATGTTCACAGAGACAATGTCCATGCCTAAATCAAACTGAGTCCTTTAGTCCTCTTCTTTTGCTGGCATTGAATTAGGTCTCAGGAGGCAACTTAAGGCCAATGTTTCTATCTAGTCTGAACTCAACGGTTTCTTACTCAGTAACCATTTAGTGATAAAGTGATAGGAAGTTTCCTATTTTGATTAAACTTGGCTCACAGGGGTGGCAATTCGAATTGTGTGACCTTGTTCATCTCTGTCTTTATTGTCATTTCATGTTTGCCGAAGTAGTTTAAATCCAATTCAATATGAAACAACTGGCTTTTGTAGAAGCGTCATGTAGTATCAGTTTGAAGTTAGTCGTCCCCGTGTCGATCCAAGTCCCCGTGTCGATCCAGATTTGGGTTTCTCCCTGTGAATTTGAGTTGTTCTCTCGTGTCATCTGAAAATTTGCCACCCAGCTTCTTGCAGCAGTTGACATAGCACAAAAAATCCTTTGCATGTTTTCTTTTAAAGCCAGTCCTAATAATTATTTCTTCTTCCCTGTCGTCTTAATCTTCTTACCTTGTCTCATTTCCTTTGTATTAGAGAAGTATCTGTCAATCTGGTATAACTATCAACCAAAGCCTTCAAGTAGGATTTCTGTTCCTAGCCGCTGGTTAATCAATTATTGGTAGGACGGCACACGACCACCTTGTTCACACTTGCCGTCGTTCACCTTGAATGTCTAATTAATGGAAACATCGGTTGGTTTACGTCCTAAGATCTACACTATGTTATCATATAGGGAAGTGGTCTCAGGGCTCGTCCATTTGCATCACTCGGGAATAATTCATCGAGACTTAAAGCCTCAGAATATTTTGATTACTAAGGAATTATGCGCCAAGTTATCTGATATGGCCATTAGTAGACTTCTCCCTGGGGATACATCTTCCTCAGAATATCGTGTCACTGGTAAGTGCTCTTGACAGCTTTACCTGGACCGTCTTATCTTTTTTGAATTTAAGATTGATCCATGCAGATCTGAATCTGTTAGGTGTACTAAAACCTTCAGCCACATCATTTCGGCTATAAGAGCCGTCTTTTTTCTCTTCTAAAGAAGACCTTATAGTGAATCTTTGCTGTCAACGTTGTGGTATGATTTTGGAGATCTAACAGTTTCTGCCGCCATCTCGGACCCTCGATCTTCTTTGCATTTAAGATTGATCCTTGCAGGCCTGAATCTGTTAAATGAGACCTTATATTGAATCTTTGCTGTCTACTTTGGGGTATGATATTGGAGATCTAACAGTTTCTGCCGCCATCTCATTTGATTGACTGTTGAATCAGTAATGCCACCTCCGTATCTGTCTGAGTGACAATGGCTCTTTAACAAATGCAAATACACGATTTCTATCTTGCAGATTGTGGCAAATCGGGATTGCAAGCGTCTGAAAAGCTTTGTCCTGCGCAGCAAACAAGCTCAGTCGATGCGTTTGATCTTGGTTGTGTCTTGTTTTTTTGTGTCGCTGGCGGAAGACATCCATTTGGAGACAGTCTAAAGGGCGAAAGTTATACCGAGGGGAACACAATAGACTTGTCCCCAGTGGAATTTATGCCAGAAGCCGCAGATTTGTTCGCGCGTTTACTAAACCAGGATCCTAACCTGAGGTGAGATTACGGCTATGTAATGGGCATGATCTCTTTTTCTTTGTATCCATTGTGGCCAAACTACAAAGACATTTGCATCTGAACTGTTCTAATATCTGGCAGGCCAAAGGCATTTGAGGTACTTCACCATCCACTGTTTTGGAATTCAAAGACGAGACTGTCCTTTCTCCGAGACATCAGTGACTGGGTGAAATCGAAAGCTTGGGGAACTAATTCTGAGGCTCCAAAAAAATTGAAGAGCATTGCTCAGCGTGTTTTCGATAAGGAATGGAAGGAAAAGATAGATTGTGAATTCATGAATCACATGCGTAAGTTCACGGCCTACGAATTTAAAAGAGTCAAAGACTTATTGCGATTTGTGCGAAACACGTTTAGCCATTACAGAGAACTTCCACCAGATATTCAGGTATGTTTCTACTTCCCAGTACAACTAATGCAGGAAACATGGACATTACTGATTACATTATTGTCGCCAATACATTGAGTCATTATTTCATATTTGATGTTTTTCTATCTACTTTTACAAACATTAACATGTCCTGCGCTGAACTATCACTGTAAAGAAATACCGCAGCTGTATCTCGGCAAGGCCTATAGATTGAATGTATCAGCGAGCAATAGTGTGAGTTTGTGGCTCATACACGATGTCGCATTGATGGTTGCTTGTGGCAGGAGATCGTCGGATCATCTCCCGAGGATTTGGACTGCTATTTCGCGAGACGATTCCCCAGACTCTTGATTGAAACCTACAGATTCGTCTCCATGAGCTGCAAAGACGAGGAGCCTTCTCCCTTTCCGGAGTACTTCAACTCGTGATCAGAACGGTTTATCAGCAGAGCACTGGGCAACAGTTCGGGTCGATGACCACAATTTGCAGGATGGTTGATGTCGGCATCGCATATAAAGATGCCATTACACACTTGGAAGCATATACATTTGTTAAACCTGTATGGACACGTTTGTATGATGCATATAATTATAGGGTATGTGAGAGATGATAATTAGGACGTATGAACAGCTACAAAATATCAAGTCCAATGTGCTAATTGCTATCTTGAGGCGACAGATTCATGCCTAAATATGCCTAAGAGAGAAGGCAGAATTTTCAGAACAAGTTGATTTTTTATTTATTAGCCTCCGATATCGCATACCTCAATTTCGTCCGTAAATGTTCTCTTCAATGTAATAGATTGGAGTTAATCCAAAACAAAATTGAGCCATAATTAGCATATTTAATGTCAGAATGTAAATGATGATTGTGTTGAGGTTCAATGTATCCAACTCTAAATTTTAAAACAACTTATTCGCCAAAGTTCAAGTACTTCAATCGATATCAACTTTAACGTCGATTTCAGCTTAAACCCCACGATTAACAGCCGGTTAGTTCGTGTTATCATTCATTGCTTAGATTATGTAGATGACTAACAAGACATCATTGTGGTTCCTATTAGATATATTGTATATATTAATATTAGAGTTTTCCCCTTTATTGTATGTATTTACATTTATACCCTTCCTTGTATGTATGTGTGTGTGTGTATATATATATATATATATTGGCCTTGTGCCTAATGTAAATTCATTCATTCTCCAAATCTAACATGGTATCAAAGCTATGGTTCGCAACTAATGATTTTTCCTATGTAATTTCTAGCATATTACCGCCTAACTGCCTAACTGGTATTGTCTTCCTCTTGTAGTTGATAAATTTCTCATTGGAGCTAATTGCTTTGGGTATTAAAAGTACCGATATATATGTGATTAAAATACTGAAAAAAAAAATGTCGACGTATTTCAAAACATCTAAAAGGAAAAAAAAAATGGAAAGGAAAGGAATTAACAACTCTAAGACTTATACATATAAAGTGCGATTGATTCCTCAGTTTTAGTTGCAATAATACCATATCTTCTTTGAAAAATGCAACATCCTCGCACTGTATCACAAGTTGCCTATGCCGCACTCGTATATTGCCTGCATTGCAACTTTTTTTTGTCTTTGGTCGAAGCATTGCAACTTTGAATAGCATTGATCGATAGAGTTTTACGACTTTTTGTTGTAATTGATGATAAAGGTTTATGACTTGATTGCATGGTTAAAAAGTTCCAATGGTTTATTACTTTGTTTTTTTGGTCTCAAAGTGGTTTATTACACTTTTCAACAAATGTTTAAGATTCATTTGCATCAATTAAAAAGGCTTATGACTCGAATGCATTTCATACTTAGGATATGTGACTTCTTGTTTTATTTTTGCAATAAATAATCATCAAATAAGAACTCGAAATGGTCGAGTTAATCTTAAATAAGGATCCACACTCGCTAGCCGACCCGCGTTTCACGTGACTATTCCAGTCACCAGAGCAAGGGCCCTTTTGTCCCAAAAGATTGTGGGTAGAAATATTTTGTTCTGTTTTTTTGTTTTTCCTTTTTGTAATCTGATGATTTGGTCTGAAGCAACACAACCAGAATACATGCAAGAAGCAAAACGAGGAAGAAAAAGACAAAAAAATAAATAAATCTACAAATAATTTTTTTGGGACAAAAGTGCCCCCTACTCCGGCGGTCAGAATAATCACATGACATGCTGGTCGGTTCACGCATTTGAAACTAACTTGACTCTTTTAAGTCTTTATTTGAGATAAAATCTACTCCAAATCCTCTTTTAAGAAAATGGCTTCATTTCATGCTCTACTATGAAAATTCCCCTACTTTAAGTGATTATTGACCATGAAATCCGTTCGATACCGCCCTCCATTATCGTTTTAAAAATGACAGTTTACCGAAACTTATGGGTGACCTCTATTATTGATCCTTAAATTATTGTGATTTTTAGTTAGGCAAGTGTACTTTCATCTTCTTCTTTCTCATATTTTACCTCGCACATCATTAAGTTATTAGTTTAGCTACGTATATTTAAAATGATTATAATGAAAAAATTCTTCACACCATGCGTGAATTTCCAGTTTGGAGATGCCGCGCTCATCGTGCGGTGTATGCTCGTCCCTACGGTCTTTGCTATGTAATGAGAATAATACCCCTCCGATTTCTGCTAGCTCTTCCGCGTTAGGGGTGTGCAACCGGACCAAGTAGAACTGAGAACCGGATCGGACTGCCCGAAAGATCAATCCGGTTTTCGGTTCCAAATTTTTGGAACCAGTTCAAACAGGTCCGGTTTCCGGTTCCAATTGAAGACACGCCCGGGATTTGGAACCAGTTCGAACAAGTCCGGTTTCCGGTTCCAAGTAAGGACCCATCCAAGAATCGGACCGATTTTGGAACCAGTTCTTAGCTACAGTAAAAACGACATAATTTCTCTAAGTTGAGTTTAATTTTGCCTTGCCTCATTTGTTTCTTCTCCATTCATTATCGCCTCTATCTCTATTCTCTATAGCAATATTTCTATTGATGAATGGAGAATGGAGTTTAAAAATTTATTTTGATGAATGGGGAACGGAGTTTTATCATTTATGTTTATGTTATGTGTTTGAACTTTTAATTAATTATAATTGTACATGGCTACATGTTTGAAATTTTCATCGTTTATAATTGTACGTGACCACGTGTTTGATGGATAGGGATTTATGTTGATCATCTTTTACTTTGAGCCGTTTTGTTGCTCATATTATTTTTCTGTAAAAAACGAAATCCAAAAAAGGAAAAAAAAAATAGGTTCTCGAGTAGACCCCGAAACCGGACCAAAAAAACATGATAGGTTCTAGAACCGATTTCAGAAAAACAGGATAGGTTCTATGTTTCAAAAACTGAGAACCGGTTATAACAGAATAGGTTCCAAGTTCCAGATCTGAAACTTACCCACCCTGAAACCGATCACTCATATTTCGCGTTACCAGCTAACGAGGTTGAGACAAACTTGATGACGAAAGGGTTGAGAGGAAGACGACGTCGACTAGCTGAAGTGGTGGAAGAGTAGAGCTTGGCATTTTCAATTCTTTCTACCACGGCTCATGATCTACTATCTTCATTGGCGTTAGATCTATTAAACGGGTGGATTGAATTGGATCATAAATGGTTCGACCCAAATTGACTCATATAACTCATTTATCACTAATTTATTGCAATGCAAATTTCTCGACACATACCTGACCGGACCCTATCCATATTCTAAAACACTTTTATATTTAATCCAATCTAGGAAAGCTTATTTCTTATATTTTTCTAAAAAAAAATATATTGCTAAAACATTGCGGACATTTTTAAACATTGTGGACCATTTTTTATAATTTAGAAAAATAAAATTAAAAAATATGATTTTTTATTTTCTTTTCCTTTTTTTTCCTTCTAAGTTCAGCGAGGGCTACTCGACCCTCGCCAACCACACGCGAGGGCTGCAACCCTCGCCCGCTATTAGGGAGGGCTTCATGATCCTAGCCTGATGTCGGCGAGGGTTGGCCAGCCCTCGCCTGTGACTAGCAAGGGTTGGCTGGCGACCCTTGCCGAACTTCGCAGGATAAAAAAGTAAAAGAAAGAAAGAAAAATAAAAATAATTTAAATTAAAAATTGTAAAAATTATAAAATTATAAAAGCTATCCAATTGGATGACATCTTATAAATGGGTTGACTCAACTAATGACCTTTATAAGCTAAATTGATTGTAAATGGCATTGTCCTTAAAATCATTTATAACCTACATATAATTAGGCTTACACATACCCATTAACAATCCATTTATTGAAACTTAACTAACCCATCTCGTTGAATATGTGTTAAAAATCGATTTTCAACCCATTTTGACACCTCTTCGGCATCTACGGATACCACTGGAGTCCACATTCAGTTCTCGGCAACGGATTTTCGAAGACAATGGCACAACTTGACTGCGAGAAATGTAGAAATGGCTGTCTACAACCATGATTTTTCTTTTTTCGGTCATAACTACAACCATGATTAGCTATCGCAAGAATTGACTCTACTCCAACGTGCTTGATGTGAAGAAGAGACCAACATACTTTATCATTAAAATCATGGTGACGATCATAGCTTCGAATACACCGAATTAAGTTGACATACCCTTTATCAAATTTTAATATTTTTAGTATATAGTCAAGTCACATTTTAAATGTTTATTTTCGCCTTTGGTATTGGAGTTTCCTTAATTTTTTGAATTTCTAAGTAGCTTGGCCCCCGGTGGTCAGCTCTAGTAGTGACTTTCAAGAACAAAAAGTAGTTTTCAACCCGTTGGAAGTTTAGGGGAAAATTATCAATTCAGTCTTAAACCTATTATACGGATACCAATTTAGTTCTAGTCTCAAACCTTCATGAGATTTCAAAGTAGTCCTTCCGCCAAATTAATGCCGAAAAATGCTGACGTGGCAATCCACATAGGACGGCAGTTGGAGTGAAGTTTTCAGCCTCTACATATCACGTAAGACGGCCGGCGATGATTGGACAACGTGTTAATCATTTTTGGCGATAATTGGCAAGAAGAACTACATTCCAAAAATTGGCCAGAATGACTACATTCCAAAAATTGGCCAGAAGGACTACATTAGAATTCAAGGCAAAGATTTAGGACTACATTAGTAAAATTAAAAAGTTTATGATTGAATTGACATCTGTATAATAGATTTAGGACTGATTTGGCAATTATCACATAATTTAGCAACTTCTCTTCCTTGCTAGTAATTTTTCATATCGAAATCTAAATACAGAAAGATATTATATATATATATTGGTTAAGTAAATCTCAATGGAGTAAGTAACTTTCTTATTTATTCAATAAATGTCAATCTATGTTAGCAAGAAGTAATTGCCTATGAAATGAACATATTCTATTAGTAAGAAGGAAGTAGCCACGCAGTTAATGATTTTCCTATGTATTTTCTAGCATACTACTAGTATTAACTTTTTCATACAGTTGATAATTTTTAATCATTGTAGGCAATGGCAGAATATCATGATGCTTCTGTATTTTATGCATCATCGGCAGACTATCACGATGCTTGTGCCGAGATAATTTCTATGTATCCTACTCTAAAATTAAAAAAGAACCTCGCCGAAGTTCAAGGATTTCAATCAACATCAACTTTAGTGTTCATTTTAATTTAAGCCCCACTTTTGTGATTTGATCAATTTTTGTTTTAAAATATTTGTAGGTGGTTTAATATTGCCGGGGTGATTTGTGTTCGGTATGTGATACTTCCGGTGATTGGCATCGGAGTCGTGAAGGCTGCCGGCAAGCTTGGCTTTCTGGCATCAGACCCATTGTTACCTCTATGTCTTGATGGTTCAGTTCACACTCCCACCAGCCATGAATATTGGTAAGTACAGCTAACTTACTTCTCCAAAGGGAAAGGAAAAGGAAAAAGGTCGTCATATAAAAAAAGTACAGCTACTGAGAGTTTTGTGAAATTTGCAGGGACAATGACCCAGCTCTTTGATGTGGGTCAAGAGGAGCGTTCAGTGCTCTTCCTCCGGACATACTTGTTTGCAGCCATAGCTCTCACTTTCTGGTCAACTGTGTACATGTGGATCTTGTCCTGATATTATTTTTTCAGGCGAATTGAGTCAGACTCGGACTCGGACTCAGTCAAACTCGCCGGAACTTTGGGCAGCTGAGCATGTAATTCAATAAGAGCTATAAACTTCACATTCATGTATGCCAACAACAGATACATAGTTGACAGTGTCGGATTCACCTAAAATGCCGGCGAAACAATGTAAAGCTGAGTTCGCAACCGGCAATTCGAAAAGTTCGAGCAGATAGAAAATGGTGCTGACTTCGGTTTTTCAAATTGAAGGCAGTCGAGTAACGGTATGCTCTAGCTGGAAGTTCACGCATCACCATTAGCACGACCGAGGTCTCAGAAGAGTTGATTACATATGGAACAGGAGTCCTAGGATTAATTGAATATAACGCTCATCTTACACCGGTACCATGTCAAACTAACGGGTTGCTTTGGGCAAACATGAAAACTTGGGTAGTTAATGTACCATCAACAGAAAATCATGATGGTTATGCTGAGGTTCTTTCTATGTATCCCACTCGAAAATTTAAAGAGAACCTTCGCCGAAGTTCAAGAATTTAAATCAATATCAACTTCAGTGTCCATTTCAATTTAAACCCCACTATCGACAATTGGTTAGTTCGTGTGATCGTTGCTTAGTTTAAAGATAACTAACGACGGTTCCTAGTACTTCAAATCGAATAAAGAAAAATTTGTTTACTATGTACATGTTAGAGTAATTAAATATTAAACCATGCCTTCATCTTATAGCTTAAGCTTTTAGAACAGTTGGCAGTGATCACATAAAATTCGTACGGTACATATCAACAAAGAAGGTAAATACCACCTAGTAGAGTTGGAGTCATTTCCTTTCCTTCACTTTTCTTTGGTTTGGCCCATGTAAGTCTTGGTCTTCTTGGACGAAGATTCCACTCTCTTCTGTGCGAGAGAGTACCGTGCAAACTTCTTTGTCCGATAAAGCAAACTAGTCGAATATCTAAGAAACGGTGGGACAGACATTCAGTCTCATCAGACAAAAGAAGAATGGAGGTAAGCTTTAATACTTTTCTCTGTGCCATGGCCGGTTTTATGAACGCATTTTTCACGAGACGGGTCGATCCGATAATCTCCGGTTGTTTCGTGGAAAGCGCTCTCGCTATCATCATTCCTCGTCATACTGCACCTAGCACGTTATGATGATGAAAAAGAGCGATTAGCGTGTTAAAGTGATTGCACTTAGCGGGGATAATCAGTGATGTTTATTATGTCTAGCATTATTGGGCCAGTAGGACCCCCGTGTGCATCAATTATACCACCTTTAGTCCTATGATCTTTCCCTTCTAAGTTCGACAATGGTCGGAAGAATCTCATTACCGTCCTAAGTAATCTTTCTCTCTTAATTTTTGCTCCTCCTTAATGACATTGCAATGACGCAGCGATCTCAAGACGGTTGGGATGTTCCTTCCTTTGGTTGCTGCTGAGCCTTTTGGGCTCTCCTGAGTCTCGCTCGTGGTTTCATCAGACAAGTCTGTAGTTTGGAGAGTGTCATGGACGTTGTCCTTTGATCCTGGCTGGCTGTCTTTTCGGCCGAGCAACGCCGAGTCGGCATCGATTCTGTTAAAATGTGATCCATTTTTGGAAAGTCCTAGAACAGAGTAGTCTACATGCTTAGGAATGAAGTATACTTAACGAAGTCAAACACTTAATCCATAAGTATCCAGCTGTCGTTTATAGGCGGTAATGTTTTTCTTTATCACGTGTACTACCCAACTGCTCTATAAAATCATCTATTCCTTGTGCCTTTGTCGTTTCCATGTCACTCCTTCATCATAAATCCTAGACACACTTGCACACACGCTTCCGCAAAATCCAACAGGTTCGGAGCAGAGAGACAAGAGTGTTGATGCGCTTGTCCATTGGGATTCTCTAGTCTCTTCAACCGTGAGTATGATTTATTCCGATTGCTTGTGATTTTGTGGTAAAGTAGGAACAACTCCTGAAGAGTTAGTGAGATTAACTTAGAACAATTTCCTCCAGTTTTGCTTAGCAAAGAACTAAGGGAGAGGCTTTATTCCCACTCCCAGAGTCGGACACACAGTTGGCAATCGGGGGAGCTGCGATGAAGGCGATCCTAACTTGAAGTTGCCTTCCAAGATGAAGAAAGCGCACAAGTCAATAGCGAGTGATGCAAGTCTTGACAGTGGTAGGATCAATGGTAAGGGTCATTCTAAATTGAAAATCCCTTGCTTAACAAAGACAACACAGGAGTCTGGAAAGAAAAAGGAAAATCTTGCCAAAAAGGACAAGCATGTCTCTTCAGAGATCACAGGCAAGCTTGGTAGTGGTAGGATCAATGGTAAGGGTCATTCTAAATTGAAAATGCCTTGCTTAACAAAGACAACACAGGAGTCTGGAAAGAGAAAAGAAAATCTTGACAAAAAGGACAAGCATGTCTCTTCAGAGAACAAAGGCAGGCTTGGTAATAGGAGTGGTGGTAAGGTTGATTGTAATGCGAAAACACTTCCCAAGATAAACAAAAGATGCGAGTCCGGAAAGAGCATCGGAAGTCTTGACAGAAAGGAGAAGCATGTCTCATTAAAGAATGAAGGCAGGCTTGGTAATCGTAGGAGCAATGATGAAGGTGAACCTCATTTGATGGCGCTTTCAAAGAAGAAGATACAACGCGGGTCTAGAAAGAAAAATCAGAGTCTTGACAACAAGCAATGTGGGATAACCCCAACAATCTCCCCCTGGTTCGGAGCAGCAACAACTCATGAGACTATCCCCTTCCACAACCAATGTGTGATAGCCTCAACAATCTCCCCCTGGGTCACTATCTCTTTTAACAACCAATGTATAATAACCCCAACAATCTCCCCCTCGGTCAGAGCAGCAACGACCCGTGAGACTATTTCCTTCAACAACCAAAGTGGGATAACCCCAATAGTCTCCCCTTGGGGCGAAGCAACAACCCGTGAGACTATTCCCTTCAACAACCAATGTGGGATAACCCCAACAATATCCCACCGGGTCGGAGCAACAACAACCCGTACCACTTATAAACCGACCACCAAGAAAAAAATACAGGAGTCTGGAAAGAGAACAGAAAATCTTCACAAAAAGGACAAGCATGTCTCCTCAGAGAACAACTGCGGGCTTGGTAACAGTGGGAGTGGTGGTGAGGGTGATTGTAATTTGACAACAATTTCCAATAGGAAGAAAAGATGCGAGTCTGGAAAAAGCAATGGAAGTCTTGACAGAAAGGAGGAACGTGTCTGCTCCAAGAATGAAGGCAGGCTTAGTAATAGTATGGACCAGGATCATGCGTGGATGAACCCGAAGAAATCTGTTGGTGGTGGCACTCCTGGGCGTTGGATTGGTAAACTCTTTGTATCAAATACAGAAATTGCTAAGGGAAGTAGCGGCACCATCGTCCTCGAGGGCTTCTATGAAGGTCGATCTGTTGCAGTGAAGCGCCTTGTCCAGGCTCATTATTATATTGCTTCACAAGAAATACAGTCTCTGAGAGCATCTGACGGAGACCCAAATATTGTTCGGTTGTATGGAGTAGAGCATGATCAAGATTTTGTGTATCTTGCTCTGGAGCGTTGTGCTTGCAGCTTAGATGACTTAATACGGGCACATTCAAAATCTTCAGGGAAATCTGTCTTCCCTCATGATCCAGCATCAAATGCTATTGTTGAATACAAAATGCATTTGGGTTCAGTTGAGGGGATGATGCAGGATGTTAACTTGTGGAGGGAAGATGGCCATCCCTCACCTTTGCTACTCAAACTGATGAGGTAATTTTTATGCCCTGACATGCGCAAAAATGGTTTGAACTGAGAGATTACTGAAGTATTTTGCTTCTGGTGGCACTCCTAGACTGATGCAGACTTCTTATTGTATTTTGTGCTTGCTTGCCTAGGTATTACTTTTACCTGACTCTCAGGCATGTTCACAGAGACAATATCCATGCCTAAATCAAACTGAGTCCTTTAGTCCTCTTCTTTTGCTGGCATTGAATTAGGTCTCAGGAGGCAACTTAAGGCCAATGTTTCTATCTAGTCTGAACTCGACGGTTTCTTACTCAGTAACCATTTAGTGATAAAGTGATAGGAAGTTTCCTATTTTGATTAAACTTGGCTCACAGGGGTGGCAATTCGAATTGTGTGACCTTGTTCATCTCTGTCTTTATTGTCATTTCATGTTTGCCGAAGTAGTTTAAATCCGATTCAATATGAAACAACTGGCTTTTGTAGAAGCGTCATGTAGTATCAGTTTGAAGTTAGTCGTCCCCGTGTCGATCCAAGTCCCCGTGTCGATCCAGATTTGGGTTTCTCCCTGTGAATTTGAGTTGTTCTCTCGTGTCATCTGAAAATTTGCCACCCAGCTTCTTGCAGCAGTTGACATAGCACAAAAAATCCTTTGCATGTTTTCTTTTAAAGCCAGTCCTAATAATTATTTCTTCTTCCCTGTCGTCTTAATCTTCTTACCTTGTCTCATTTCCTTTGTATTAGAGAAGTATCTGTCAATCTGGTATAACTATCAACCAAAGCCTTCAAGTAGGATTTCTGTTCCTAGCCGCTGGTTAATCAATTATTGGTAGGACGGCACACGACCACCTTGTTCACACTTGCCGTCGTTCACCTTGAATGTCTAATTAATGGAAACATCGGTTGGTTTACGTCCTAAGATCTACACTATGTTATCATACAGGGAAGTGGTCTCAGGGCTCGTCCATTTGCATCACTCGGGAATAATTCATCGAGACTTAAAGCCTCAGAATATTTTGATTACTAAGGAATTATGCGCCAAGTTATCTGATATGGCCATTAGTAGACTTCTCCCTGGGGATACATCTTCCTCAGAATATCGTGTCACTGGTAAGTGCTCTTGACAGCTTTACCTGGACCGTCTTATCTTTTTTGAATTTAAGATTGATCCATGCAGATCTGAATCTGTTAGGTGTACTAAAACCTTCAGCCACATCATTTCGGCTATAAGAGCCGTCTTTTTTCTCTTCTAAAGAAGACCTTATAGTGAATCTTTGCTGTCAACGTTGTGGTATGATTTTGGAGATCTAACAGTTTCTGCCGCCATCTCGGACCCTCGATCTTCTTTGCATTTAAGATTGATCCTTGCAGGCCTGAATCTGTTAAATGAGACCTTATATTGAATCTTTGCTGTCTACTTTGGGGTATGATATTGGAGATCTAACAGTTTCTGCCGCCATCTCATTTGATTGACTGTTGAATCAGTAATGCCACCTCCGTATCTGTCTGAGTGACAATGGCTCTTTAACAAATGCAAATACACGATTTCTATCTTGCAGATTGTGGCAAATCGGGATTGCAAGCGTCTGAAAAGCTTTGTCCTGCGCAGCAAACAAGCTCAGTCGATGCGTTTGATCTTGGTTGTGTCTTGTTTTTTTGTGTCGCTGGCGGAAGACATCCATTTGGAGACAGTCTAAAGGGCGAAAGTTATACCGAGGGGAACACAATAGACTTGTCCCCAGTGGAATTTATGCCAGAAGCCGCAGATTTGTTCGCGCGTTTACTAAACCAGGATCCTAACCTGAGGTGAGATTACGGCTATGTAATGGGCATGATCTCTTTTTCTTTGTATCCATTGTGGCCAAACTACAAAGACATTTGCATCTGAACTGTTCTAATATCTGGCAGGCCAAAGGCATTTGAGGTACTTCACCATCCACTGTTTTGGAATTCAAAGACGAGACTGTCCTTTCTCCGAGACATCAGTGACTGGGTGAAATCGAAAGCTTGGGGAACTAATTCTGAGGCTCCAAAAAAATTGAAGAGCATTGCTCAGCGTGTTTTCGATAAGGAATGGAAGGAAAAGATAGATTGTGAATTCATGAATCACATGCGTAAGTTCACGGCCTACGAATTTAAAAGAGTCAAAGACTTATTGCGATTTGTGCGAAACACGTTTAGCCATTACAGAGAACTTCCACCAGATATTCAGGTATGTTTCTACTTCCCAGTACAACTAATGCAGGAAACATGGACATTACTGATTACATTATTGTCGCCAATACATTGAGTCATTATTTCATATTTGATGTTTTTCTATCTACTTTTACAAACATTAACATGTCCTGCGCTGAACTATCACTGTAAAGAAATACCGCAGCTGTATCTCGGCAAGGCCTATAGATTGAATGTATCAGCGAGCAATAGTGTGAGTTTGTGGCTCATACACGATGTCGCATTGATGGTTGCTTGTGGCAGGAGATCGTCGGATCATCTCCCGAGGATTTGGACTGCTATTTCGCGAGACGATTCCCCAGACTCTTGATTGAAACCTACAGATTCGTCTCCATGAGCTGCAAAGACGAGGAGCCTTCTCCCTTTCCGGAGTACTTCAACTCGTGATCAGAACGGTTTATCAGCAGAGCACTGGGCAACAGTTCGGGTCGATGACCACAATTTGCAGGATGGTTGATGTCGGCATCGCATATAAAGATGCCATTACACACTTGGAAGCATATACATTTGTTAAACCTGTATGGACACGTTTGTATGATGCATATAATTATAGGGTATGTGAGAGATGATAATTAGGACGTATGAACAGCTACAAAATATCAAGTCCAATGTGCTAATTGCTATCTTGAGGCGACAGATTCATGCCTAAATATGCCTAAGAGAGAAGGCAGAATTTTCAGAACAAGTTGATTTTTTATTTATTAGCCTCCGATATCGCATACCTCAATTTCGTCCGTAAATGTTCTCTTCAATGTAATAGATTGGAGTTAATCCAAAACAAAATTGAGCCATAATTAGCATATTTAATGTCAGAATGTAAATGATGATTGTGTTGAGGTTCAATGTATCCAACTCTAAATTTTAAAACAACTTATTCGCCAAAGTTCAAGTACTTCAATCGATATCAACTTTAACGTCGATTTCAGCTTAAACCCCACGATTAACAGCCGGTTAGTTCGTGTTATCATTCATTGCTTAGATTATGTAGATGACTAACAAGACATCATTGTGGTTCCTATTAGATATATTGTATATATTAATATTAGAGTTTTCCCCTTTATTGTATGTATTTACATTTATACCCTTCCTTGTATGTATGTGTGTGTGTGTATATATATATATATATATTGGCCTTGTGCCTAATGTAAATTCATTCATTCTCCAAATCTAACATGGTATCAAAGCTATGGTTCGCAACTAATGATTTTTCCTATGTAATTTCTAGCATATTACCGCCTAACTGCCTAACTGGTATTGTCTTCCTCTTGTAGTTGATAAATTTCTCATTGGAGCTAATTGCTTTGGGTATTAAAAGTACCGATATATATGTGATTAAAATACTGAAAAAAAAAATGTCGACGTATTTCAAAACATCTAAAAGGAAAAAAAAAATGGAAAGGAAAGGAATTAACAACTCTAAGACTTATACATATAAAGTGCGATTGATTCCTCAGTTTTAGTTGCAATAATACCATATCTTCTTTGAAAAATGCAACATCCTCGCACTGTATCACAAGTTGCCTATGCCGCACTCGTATATTGCCTGCATTGCAACTTTTTTTTGTCTTTGGTCGAAGCATTGCAACTTTGAATAGCATTGATCGATAGAGTTTTACGACTTTTTGTTGTAATTGATGATAAAGGTTTATGACTTGATTGCATGGTTAAAAAGTTCCAATGGTTTATTACTTTGTTTTTTTGGTCTCAAAGTGGTTTATTACACTTTTCAACAAATGTTTAAGATTCATTTGCATCAATTAAAAAGGCTTATGACTCGAATGCATTTCATACTTAGGATATGTGACTTCTTGTTTTATTTTTGCAATAAATAATCATCAAATAAGAACTCGAAATGGTCGAGTTAATCTTAAATAAGGATCCACACTCGCTAGCCGACCCGCGTTTCACGTGACTATTCCAGTCACCAGAGCAAGGGCCCTTTTGTCCCAAAAGATTGTGGGTAGAAATATTTTGTTCTGTTTTTTTGTTTTTCCTTTTTGTAATCTGATGATTTGGTCTGAAGCAACACAACCAGAATACATGCAAGAAGCAAAACGAGGAAGAAAAAGACAAAAAAATAAATAAATCTACAAATAATTTTTTTGGGACAAAAGTGCCCCCTACTCCGGCGGTCAGAATAATCACATGACATGCTGGTCGGTTCACGCATTTGAAACTAACTTGACTCTTTTAAGTCTTTATTTGAGATAAAATCTACTCCAAATCCTCTTTTAAGAAAATGGCTTCATTTCATGCTCTACTATGAAAATTCCCCTACTTTAAGTGATTATTGACCATGAAATCCGTTCGATACCGCCCTCCATTATCGTTTTAAAAATGACAGTTTACCGAAACTTATGGGTGACCTCTATTATTGATCCTTAAATTATTGTGATTTTTAGTTAGGCAAGTGTACTTTCATCTTCTTCTTTCTCATATTTTACCTCGCACATCATTAAGTTATTAGTTTAGCTACGTATATTTAAAATGATTATAATGAAAAAATTCTTCACACCATGCGTGAATTTCCAGTTTGGAGATGCCGCGCTCATCGTGCGGTGTATGCTCGTCCCTACGGTCTTTGCTATGTAATGAGAATAATACCCCTCCGATTTCTGCTAGCTCTTCCGCGTTAGGGGTGTGCAACCGGACCAAGTAGAACTGAGAACCGGATCGGACTGCCCGAAAGATCAATCCGGTTTTCGGTTCCAAATTTTTGGAACCAGTTCAAACAGGTCCGGTTTCCGGTTCCAATTGAAGACACGCCCGGGATTTGGAACCAGTTCGAACAAGTCCGGTTTCCGGTTCCAAGTAAGGACCCATCCAAGAATCGGACCGATTTTGGAACCAGTTCTTAGCTACAGTAAAAACGACATAATTTCTCTAAGTTGAGTTTAATTTTGCCTTGCCTCATTTGTTTCTTCTCCATTCATTATCGCCTCTATCTCTATTCTCTATAGCAATATTTCTATTGATGAATGGAGAATGGAGTTTAAAAATTTATTTTGATGAATGGGGAACGGAGTTTTATCATTTATGTTTATGTTATGTGTTTGAACTTTTAATTAATTATAATTGTACATGGCTACATGTTTGAAATTTTCATCGTTTATAATTGTACGTGACCACGTGTTTGATGGATAGGGATTTATGTTGATCATCTTTTACTTTGAGCCGTTTTGTTGCTCATATTATTTTTCTGTAAAAAACGAAATCCAAAAAAGGAAAAAAAAAATAGGTTCTCGAGTAGACCCCGAAACCGGACCAAAAAAACATGATAGGTTCTAGAACCGATTTCAGAAAAACAGGATAGGTTCTATGTTTCAAAAACTGAGAACCGGTTATAACAGAATAGGTTCCAAGTTCCAGATCTGAAACTTACCCACCCTGAAACCGATCACTCATATTTCGCGTTACCAGCTAACGAGGTTGAGACAAACTTGATGACGAAAGGGTTGAGAGGAAGACGACGTCGACTAGCTGAAGTGGTGGAAGAGTAGAGCTTGGCATTTTCAATTCTTTCTACCACGGCTCATGATCTACTATCTTCATTGGCGTTAGATCTATTAAACGGGTGGATTGAATTGGATCATAAATGGTTCGACCCAAATTGACTCATATAACTCATTTATCACTAATTTATTGCAATGCAAATTTCTCGACACATACCTGACCGGACCCTATCCATATTCTAAAACACTTTTATATTTAATCCAATCTAGGAAAGCTTATTTCTTATATTTTTCTAAAAAAAAATATATTGCTAAAACATTGCGGACATTTTTAAACATTGTGGACCATTTTTTATAATTTAGAAAAATAAAATTAAAAAATATGATTTTTTATTTTCTTTTCCTTTTTTTTCCTTCTAAGTTCAGCGAGGGCTACTCGACCCTCGCCAACCACACGCGAGGGCTGCAACCCTCGCCCGCTATTAGGGAGGGCTTCATGATCCTAGCCTGATGTCGGCGAGGGTTGGCCAGCCCTCGCCTGTGACTAGCAAGGGTTGGCTGGCGACCCTTGCCGAACTTCGCAGGATAAAAAAGTAAAAGAAAGAAAGAAAAATAAAAATAATTTAAATTAAAAATTGTAAAAATTATAAAATTATAAAAGCTATCCAATTGGATGACATCTTATAAATGGGTTGACTCAACTAATGACCTTTATAAGCTAAATTGATTGTAAATGGCATTGTCCTTAAAATCATTTATAACCTACATATAATTAGGCTTACACATACCCATTAACAATCCATTTATTGAAACTTAACTAACCCATCTCGTTGAATATGTGTTAAAAATCGATTTTCAACCCATTTTGACACCTCTTCGGCATCTACGGATACCACTGGAGTCCACATTCAGTTCTCGGCAACGGATTTTCGAAGACAATGGCACAACTTGACTGCGAGAAATGTAGAAATGGCTGTCTACAACCATGATTTTTCTTTTTTCGGTCATAACTACAACCATGATTAGCTATCGCAAGAATTGACTCTACTCCAACGTGCTTGATGTGAAGAAGAGACCAACATACTTTATCATTAAAATCATGGTGACGATCATAGCTTCGAATACACCGAATTAAGTTGACATACCCTTTATCAAATTTTAATATTTTTAGTATATAGTCAAGTCACATTTTAAATGTTTATTTTCGCCTTTGGTATTGGAGTTTCCTTAATTTTTTGAATTTCTAAGTAGCTTGGCCCCCGGTGGTCAGCTCTAGTAGTGACTTTCAAGAACAAAAAGTAGTTTTCAACCCGTTGGAAGTTTAGGGGAAAATTATCAATTCAGTCTTAAACCTATTATACGGATACCAATTTAGTTCTAGTCTCAAACCTTCATGAGATTTCAAAGTAGTCCTTCCGCCAAATTAATGCCGAAAAATGCTGACGTGGCAATCCACATAGGACGGCAGTTGGAGTGAAGTTTTCAGCCTCTACATATCACGTAAGACGGCCGGCGATGATTGGACAACGTGTTAATCATTTTTGGCGATAATTGGCAAGAAGAACTACATTCCAAAAATTGGCCAGAATGACTACATTCCAAAAATTGGCCAGAAGGACTACATTAGAATTCAAGGCAAAGATTTAGGACTACATTAGTAAAATTAAAAAGTTTATGATTGAATTGACATCTGTATAATAGATTTAGGACTGATTTGGCAATTATCACATAATTTAGCAACTTCTCTTCCTTGCTAGTAATTTTTCATATCGAAATCTAAATACAGAAAGATATTATATATATATATTGGTTAAGTAAATCTCAATGGAGTAAGTAACTTTCTTATTTATTCAATAAATGTCAATCTATGTTAGCAAGAAGTAATTGCCTATGAAATGAACATATTCTATTAGTAAGAAGGAAGTAGCCACGCAGTTAATGATTTTCCTATGTATTTTCTAGCATACTACTAGTATTAACTTTTTCATACAGTTGATAATTTTTAATCATTGTAGGCAATGGCAGAATATCATGATGCTTCTGTATTTTATGCATCATCGGCAGACTATCACGATGCTTGTGCCGAGATAATTTCTATGTATCCTACTCTAAAATTAAAAAAGAACCTCGCCGAAGTTCAAGGATTTCAATCAACATCAACTTTAGTGTTCATTTTAATTTAAGCCCCACTTTTGTGATTTGATCAATTTTTGTTTTAAAATATTTGTAGGTGGTTTAATATTGCCGGGGTGATTTGTGTTCGGTATGTGATACTTCCGGTGATTGGCATCGGAGTCGTGAAGGCTGCCGGCAAGCTTGGCTTTCTGGCATCAGACCCATTGTTACCTCTATGTCTTGATGGTTCAGTTCACACTCCCACCAGCCATGAATATTGGTAAGTACAGCTAACTTACTTCTCCAAAGGGAAAGGAAAAGGAAAAAGGTCGTCATATAAAAAAAGTACAGCTACTGAGAGTTTTGTGAAATTTGCAGGGACAATGACCCAGCTCTTTGATGTGGGTCAAGAGGAGCGTTCAGTGCTCTTCCTCCGGACATACTTGTTTGCAGCCATAGCTCTCACTTTCTGGTCAACTGTGTACATGTGGATCTTGTCCTGATATTATTTTTTCAGGCGAATTGAGTCAGACTCGGACTCGGACTCAGTCAAACTCGCCGGAACTTTGGGCAGCTGAGCATGTAATTCAATAAGAGCTATAAACTTCACATTCATGTATGCCAACAACAGATACATAGTTGACAGTGTCGGATTCACCTAAAATGCCGGCGAAACAATGTAAAGCTGAGTTCGCAACCGGCAATTCGAAAAGTTCGAGCAGATAGAAAATGGTGCTGACTTCGGTTTTTCAAATTGAAGGCAGTCGAGTAACGGTATGCTCTAGCTGGAAGTTCACGCATCACCATTAGCACGACCGAGGTCTCAGAAGAGTTGATTACATATGGAACAGGAGTCCTAGGATTAATTGAATATAACGCTCATCTTACACCGGTACCATGTCAAACTAACGGGTTGCTTTGGGCAAACATGAAAACTTGGGTAGTTAATGTACCATCAACAGAAAATCATGATGGTTATGCTGAGGTTCTTTCTATGTATCCCACTCGAAAATTTAAAGAGAACCTTCGCCGAAGTTCAAGAATTTAAATCAATATCAACTTCAGTGTCCATTTCAATTTAAACCCCACTATCGACAATTGGTTAGTTCGTGTGATCGTTGCTTAGTTTAAAGATAACTAACGACGGTTCCTAGTACTTCAAATCGAATAAAGAAAAATTTGTTTACTATGTACATGTTAGAGTAATTAAATATTAAACCATGCCTTCATCTTATAGCTTAAGCTTTTAGAACAGTTGGCAGTGATCACATAAAATTCGTACGGTACATATCAACAAAGAAGGTAAATACCACCTAGTAGAGTTGGAGTCATTTCCTTTCCTTCACTTTTCTTTGGTTTGGCCCATGTAAGTCTTGGTCTTCTTGGACGAAGATTCCACTCTCTTCTGTGCGAGAGAGTACCGTGCAAACTTCTTTGTCCGATAAAGCAAACTAGTCGAATATCTAAGAAACGGTGGGACAGACATTCAGTCTCATCAGACAAAAGAAGAATGGAGGTAAGCTTTAATACTTTTCTCTGTGCCATGGCCGGTTTTATGAACGCATTTTTCACGAGACGGGTCGATCCGATAATCTCCGGTTGTTTCGTGGAAAGCGCTCTCGCTATCATCATTCCTCGTCATACTGCACCTAGCACGTTATGATGATGAAAAAGAGCGATTAGCGTGTTAAAGTGATTGCACTTAGCGGGGATAATCAGTGATGTTTATTATGTCTAGCATTATTGGGCCAGTAGGACCCCCGTGTGCATCAATTATACCACCTTTAGTCCTATGATCTTTCCCTTCTAAGTTCGACAATGGTCGGAAGAATCTCATTACCGTCCTAAGTAATCTTTCTCTCTTAATTTTTGCTCCTCCTTAATGACATTGCAATGACGCAGCGATCTCAAGACGGTTGGGATGTTCCTTCCTTTGGTTGCTGCTGAGCCTTTTGGGCTCTCCTGAGTCTCGCTCGTGGTTTCATCAGACAAGTCTGTAGTTTGGAGAGTGTCATGGACGTTGTCCTTTGATCCTGGCTGGCTGTCTTTTCGGCCGAGCAACGCCGAGTCGGCATCGATTCTGTTAAAATGTGATCCATTTTTGGAAAGTCCTAGAACAGAGTAGTCTACATGCTTAGGAATGAAGTATACTTAACGAAGTCAAACACTTAATCCATAAGTATCCAGCTGTCGTTTATAGGCGGTAATGTTTTTCTTTATCACGTGTACTACCCAACTGCTCTATAAAATCATCTATTCCTTGTGCCTTTGTCGTTTCCATGTCACTCCTTCATCATAAATCCTAGACACACTTGCACACACGCTTCCGCAAAATCCAACAGGTTCGGAGCAGAGAGACAAGAGTGTTGATGCGCTTGTCCATTGGGATTCTCTAGTCTCTTCAACCGTGAGTATGATTTATTCCGATTGCTTGTGATTTTGTGGTAAAGTAGGAACAACTCCTGAAGAGTTAGTGAGATTAACTTAGAACAATTTCCTCCAGTTTTGCTTAGCAAAGAACTAAGGGAGAGGCTTTATTCCCACTCCCAGAGTCGGACACACAGTTGGCAATCGGGGGAGCTGCGATGAAGGCGATCCTAACTTGAAGTTGCCTTCCAAGATGAAGAAAGCGCACAAGTCAATAGCGAGTGATGCAAGTCTTGACAGTGGTAGGATCAATGGTAAGGGTCATTCTAAATTGAAAATCCCTTGCTTAACAAAGACAACACAGGAGTCTGGAAAGAAAAAGGAAAATCTTGCCAAAAAGGACAAGCATGTCTCTTCAGAGATCACAGGCAAGCTTGGTAGTGGTAGGATCAATGGTAAGGGTCATTCTAAATTGAAAATGCCTTGCTTAACAAAGACAACACAGGAGTCTGGAAAGAGAAAAGAAAATCTTGACAAAAAGGACAAGCATGTCTCTTCAGAGAACAAAGGCAGGCTTGGTAATAGGAGTGGTGGTAAGGTTGATTGTAATGCGAAAACACTTCCCAAGATAAACAAAAGATGCGAGTCCGGAAAGAGCATCGGAAGTCTTGACAGAAAGGAGAAGCATGTCTCATTAAAGAATGAAGGCAGGCTTGGTAATCGTAGGAGCAATGATGAAGGTGAACCTCATTTGATGGCGCTTTCAAAGAAGAAGATACAACGCGGGTCTAGAAAGAAAAATCAGAGTCTTGACAACAAGCAATGTGGGATAACCCCAACAATCTCCCCCTGGTTCGGAGCAGCAACAACTCATGAGACTATCCCCTTCCACAACCAATGTGTGATAGCCTCAACAATCTCCCCCTGGGTCACTATCTCTTTTAACAACCAATGTATAATAACCCCAACAATCTCCCCCTCGGTCAGAGCAGCAACGACCCGTGAGACTATTTCCTTCAACAACCAAAGTGGGATAACCCCAATAGTCTCCCCTTGGGGCGAAGCAACAACCCGTGAGACTATTCCCTTCAACAACCAATGTGGGATAACCCCAACAATATCCCACCGGGTCGGAGCAACAACAACCCGTACCACTTATAAACCGACCACCAAGAAAAAAATACAGGAGTCTGGAAAGAGAACAGAAAATCTTCACAAAAAGGACAAGCATGTCTCCTCAGAGAACAACTGCGGGCTTGGTAACAGTGGGAGTGGTGGTGAGGGTGATTGTAATTTGACAACAATTTCCAATAGGAAGAAAAGATGCGAGTCTGGAAAAAGCAATGGAAGTCTTGACAGAAAGGAGGAACGTGTCTGCTCCAAGAATGAAGGCAGGCTTAGTAATAGTATGGACCAGGATCATGCGTGGATGAACCCGAAGAAATCTGTTGGTGGTGGCACTCCTGGGCGTTGGATTGGTAAACTCTTTGTATCAAATACAGAAATTGCTAAGGGAAGTAGCGGCACCATCGTCCTCGAGGGCTTCTATGAAGGTCGATCTGTTGCAGTGAAGCGCCTTGTCCAGGCTCATTATTATATTGCTTCACAAGAAATACAGTCTCTGAGAGCATCTGACGGAGACCCAAATATTGTTCGGTTGTATGGAGTAGAGCATGATCAAGATTTTGTGTATCTTGCTCTGGAGCGTTGTGCTTGCAGCTTAGATGACTTAATACGGGCACATTCAAAATCTTCAGGGAAATCTGTCTTCCCTCATGATCCAGCATCAAATGCTATTGTTGAATACAAAATGCATTTGGGTTCAGTTGAGGGGATGATGCAGGATGTTAACTTGTGGAGGGAAGATGGCCATCCCTCACCTTTGCTACTCAAACTGATGAGGTAATTTTTATGCCCTGACATGCGCAAAAATGGTTTGAACTGAGAGATTACTGAAGTATTTTGCTTCTGGTGGCACTCCTAGACTGATGCAGACTTCTTATTGTATTTTGTGCTTGCTTGCCTAGGTATTACTTTTACCTGACTCTCAGGCATGTTCACAGAGACAATATCCATGCCTAAATCAAACTGAGTCCTTTAGTCCTCTTCTTTTGCTGGCATTGAATTAGGTCTCAGGAGGCAACTTAAGGCCAATGTTTCTATCTAGTCTGAACTCGACGGTTTCTTACTCAGTAACCATTTACTGATAAAGTGATAGGAACTTTCCTATTTTGATTAAACTTGGCTCACAGGGGTGGCAATTCGAATTGTGTGACCTTGTTCATCTCTGTCTTTATTGTCATTTCATGTATGCCGAAGTAGTTTAAATCCGATTCAATATGAAACAACTAGCTTTTGTACAAGCGTCATGTAGTATCAGTTTGAAGTTAGTCGTCCCCGTGTCGATCCAGATTTGGGTTTCTCCCCGTGAATGTGAGTTGTTCTCTCGTGCATCTGAAAATTTGCCACCCAGCTTCTTGCAGCAGTTGACATAGCACAAAAAATCCTTTGCATGTTTTCTTTTAAAGCCAGTCCTAATAATTATTTCTTCTTCCCTGTCGTCTTAATCTTCTTACCTCGTCTCATTTCCTTTGTGTTAGAGAAGTATCTGTCAATCTGGTATAACTATCAACCAAAGCCTTCAAGTAGGATTTCTGTTCCTAGCCGCTGGTTAATCAATTATTGGTAGGACGGCACATGACCACCTTGTTCACACTTGCCGTCGTTCACCTTGAATGTCTAATTAATGGAAACATCGGTTGGTTTACGTCCTAAGATCTACACTATATTATCATACAGGGAAGTGGTCTCAGGGCTCGTCCATTTGCATCGCTCGGGAATAATTCATCGAGACTTAAAGCCTCGGAATATTTTGATTACTAAGGAATTATGCGCCAAGTTATCTGATATGGCCATTAGTAGACTTCTCCCTGGGGATACATCTTCCTCAGAATATCGTGTCACTGGTAAGTGCTCTTGACAGCTTTACCTGGACCGTCTTGTCTTTTTTGAATTTAAGATTGATCCATGCAGATCTGAATCTGTTAGGTGTACTAAAACCTTCAGCCATATCATTTCGGCTATAAGAGCCGTCTTTTTTCTCTTCTAAAGAAGACCTTATATTGAATCTTTGCTGTCAACGTTGTGGTATGATTTTGGAGATCTAACAGTTTCTGCCGCCATCTTGGACCCTTGATCTTCTTTGCATTTAAGATTGATCCGTGCAGGCCTGAATCTGTTAAATGAGACCTTATATTGAATCTTTGCTGTCTACTTTGGGGTATGATATTGGAGATCTAACAGTTTCTGCAGCCATCTCATTTGATTGACTGTTGAATCAGTAATGCCACCTCCGTATCTGTCTGAGTGACAATGGCTCTTTAACAAATGCAAATACACGATTTCTATCTTGCAGATTGTGGCAAATCGGGATTGCAAGCGTCTGAAAAGCTTTGTCCTGCGCAGCAAACAAGCTCAGTCGATGCGTTTGATCTTGGTTGTGTCTTGTTTTTTTGTGTCGCTGGCGGAAGACATCCATTTGGAGACAGTCTAAAGGGCGAAAGTTATACCGAGGGGAACACAATAGACTTGTCCCCAGTGGAATTTATGCCAGAAGCCGCAGATTTGTTCGCGCGTTTACTAAACCAGGATCCTAACCTGAGGTGAGATTACGGCTATGTAACATGCATGATCTCTTCTTCTTTGTATCCATCGCGGCCAAACTACAAAGACATTTGCATCTGAACTGTTCTAATATCTGGCAGGCCAAAGGCATTGGAGGTACTTCACCATCCACTGTTTTGGAATTCAAAGACGAGACTGTCCTTTCTCCGAGACATCAGTGACTGGGTGAAATCGAAAGCTTGGGGAACTAATTCTGAGGCTCCAAAAAAATTGAAGAGCATTGCTCAGCGTGTTTTCGATAAGGAATGGAAGGAAAAGATAGATTGTGAATTCATGAATCACATGCGTAAGTTCACGGCCTACGAATTTAAAAGAGTCAAAGACTTATTGCGATTTGTGCGAAACACGTTTAGCCATTACAGAGAACTTCCACCAGATATTCAGGTATGTTTCTACTTCCCAGTACAACTAATGCAGGAAACATGGACATTACTGATTACATTATTGTCGCCAATACATTGAGTCATTATTTCATATTTGATGTTTTTCTATCTACTTTTACAAACATTAACATGTCCTGCGCTGAACTATCACTGTAAAGAAATACCGCAGCTGTATCTCGGCAAGGCCTATAGATTGAATGTATCAGCGAGCAATAGTGTGAGTTTGTGGCTCATACACGATGTCGCATTGATGGTTGCTTGTGGCAGGAGATCGTCGGATCATCTCCCGAGGATTTGGACTGCTATTTCGCGAGACGATTCCCCAGACTCTTGATTGAAACCTACAGATTCGTCTCCATGAGCTGCGAAGACGAGGAGCATTCTCCCTTTACGGAGTACTTCAACTCGTGATCAGAACGGTTTATCAGCAGAGCACTGGGCAACAATTCGGGGTCGATGACCACAATTTGCAGGATGGTTGATGTCGGCATCGCATATAAAGATGCCATTACACACTTGGAAGCATATACATTTGTTAAACCTGTATGGACATGTTTGTATGATGCATATAATTATAGGGTACGTGAGAGACGATAATTAGGACGTATGAACAGCTACAAAATATCAAGTCCAATGCGCTAATTGCTATCACCTGAAAGTGGTTTATTACACTTTTCAACAAATGTTTAAGATTCATTTGCATCAATTAAAAGAGCTTATGACTCGAATGCATTTCATACTTAGGATATGTGACTTCTTGTTTTATTTTTGCAATAAATAATCATCAAATAAGAACTCGAAATGGTCGAGTTAATCTTAAATAAGGATCCACACTCGCTAGCCGACCCGTGTTTCACGTGACTATTCCAGTCACCAGAGCAAGGGCCCTTTTGTCCCAAAAGATTGTGGGTAGAAATATTTTGTTCTGTTTTTTCTCTTTTTCCTTTTTGTAATATGATGATTTGGTCTGAAGCAACACAACCAAATTACAAGCAAGAAGTAAAACGAGGAAGAAAGAGAAAAAAAAAATCTACAAATAATTTTTTTGGGACAAAAGTGCTCCCCTACTCCGGCGGCTCACATGACACGCTGGTCAGTCGACGAGTGCGGGCGCTCATTTGAAACTAATTTGATTCTTTCAAGCTTTATTTGAGATAAGATCTACTCCAAACCCGCTTTTGAGAAAATGGCTCCATTTCATTCTCTAATATGAAAATTTCCCTACTTTAAATGATTATTGACCATGAAATCCGTTCGTTACCTCCCTCCATTATCCTTTCACAAATTACAATTTACGGAAACTTATGGGTGACCTCTATTATCATTGTGATTTTTAGTTAGGGGAGTGTACCTTCATCTTCTTCATTTTCATAGTTTACCTCACACATTAATGAGTTATTAGATTAACTACATGTATTTAAAATGATCATGATGAAAAAAATTCTTCACACGATGTGTGAATTTCAAGTTTGAGTGAGTAATCATCAATAAAATTAGGGATAAGTGCATTGGGAGTCCTAAAACTTGTCAAGAAAGTGCAACTGAGTTCTAAAACTTTCAAAAAGTGCAATTAGATCCTAAAACTCGTCACAAAAATGCACTCAAGTCCTAAAACTTCCAAAAAATATAATCAAGTCCTAAAACTTGTCATATTGGTCCAATCAAGTCCTTCCATTGGTTGCACTTTTTGAAATTCTTAGCACCTTTTGAAAGTTTTAGGACTTGATTGAACATTCTTGACAAGTTTTAGGACTTCGTTGCACTTTTTGAAAATTTTAGGACTCATTTGGACTTTCATGATAAGTTTGAGGACTTCCAATACACTTATCCCATAAAATTAAAATAGTTAGTAAATTATCTATAAAGACAACTAAAACAGTGTCAAACAACCACACCGTGCCATTTTTATGTGCGATCTCGGTGTTATTAGCGAACGAAGATGGCGATTCCTTCTTCAATTCAGCAATGGTAGCCAAGAAGCTGGAATTCCTCAATTGTCTTGGTTTTGAGGATCAAGTTGAAGGGGCTTGGCACTTTCTTTGTCCGATATTATGACAATTTGGGGCTAAGTGAGGAAGTTCCAAGTCAACAGATCTCAGGGGCGACGAGGAATTAGCTCTAGAATTGGTACGGTGCATATGCTGCCCAATTCAATATGAGGAACTCCGTCCCAGGGATGGAGATGCGCGCTCATCGAGCGGTGTATGCTCGTCCCTATGGTCTTTGCTATGTATTGAGAATAATACCCCTCCGATTTCTGCTAGCTCTTCCGCGTCACCGGCTAACGAGGTTGAGACAAACTTGATGACGAGAGGTCGAGAGAAAGACGACGTCGACTATCTGAAGTGGTGGAAAAGCAGAGCTTCGCATTTTTGATACTTTCTACCACGGCTCATGATCCATTAGATCTATCAAACGGGTGGGTTGGATCGGATCATATATGGTTCGACCCAAGTTGATTCATATAACCCATTTGTGACTAATTTATTACAATGTAAATTTCTCGACACATACCCAATTTGACACTATCCATATTGCTAAAACACTTCCACATTTAATCCAATCTAGGAAAGCTTGTTTCTTATAAATTTCTAAAAAAAATTATATTGCTAAAACATTATGGACAATTTTTAAAGTTTAGAAAAATAGAAACAAAAAATAAAAGAATCTGATTGTTTTTTTTTTCCTTTGCTTTTGGAGAATTGACATGATAATCGATCGACAACATCTATAGGAAATTAACGGGAGCACCCTTGACATTTGCTTTTCTTCTTTGGAATTAGTGATATAAAATTTCAACAAGTGGCAGAAACATTGGAGTTCAGCATCACAGAAGGCAATCATTACAATAACAAAGCAAAATTGAGAAATCTTAATCGGCGCCCGGCTTTATACGCTCTACCTATGCTTGCTTGCTTGCTTGTCAAATTCTGTTCAAGAAATCGTGTACGTGACAATGTGAACCGTCTTCCAATAAACATGAATTATCGAAGTTACTCGTAGCATTCTTAATGAGCAAATGTCTGGTGGGCTGGAATGCTGGCTCCCATTTTTCATTGCCTGCAATAATTTGTATCCTAAAGTCAGAAGAAGTTTAGTAATGGGATAAAAACAGAGAGACAAAAATTTGAATGGATCAGCTTTTGAGTACCAAAAATGAATAGAGCATTCAAGGATTTCTCAATGGTCGATAGTATATGGAACCAAAGAAAAATGGAAAACATGGATCTTACTTGCATCAGAAAGCAGCTTCACATTACACATGGTCTTACACCTTCTCCTTTATCAATCGCGCCGTAGGCGGCGTATCTTCACTTCTTCGTTGTAGCCTCATAAAAACGAAGAAGGATACCCGGGCCATAGCTGTGACTATCTCCGACAACTCCTCTAACTACACCATGTCGAATATCTAAATTTGATCCTATCAACGATGCAAGAAAGTAATGAAAATTCGCACAACACAAGAATTTACGTGGTTCAGCAGGAGAGATGTTCCGCCTGCCTACGTCCACGGGGTGATCAGATCTGTTTTACTAATAACGTAGAAAAGTGTACAGCCGCTCTTCTCACCCTCTCTCTCTACCAAAGAGACTTGTTTCGCCCTAAATACATATAGCGAAACCCTACATGGCACAAATTACAAAATTGCCCACATAGCCTAAAATATTTAACTTTCCCATACAAATCCTGCTATCTTTGAACATAAAACGCCTCTGGCGGCTCGGGGGCGCCTCGCGACCCCCGAGCCGGGTGGCCCCCGGACCCCCGCCCGCTCACCGGGGAGCGGGACCCCCGTGCTGTCCAGTCGTCAGGGGGCCTTTCGGAACCGCCTCATAATCTCTTGGATAACAGAATACAAGACATCAACCTTAACACACCAAACACAAGAGCCGCTTTAACTTTACTACTTCCTTTCTCATGCTTCTGCTGCGGAAGCAAAACGTCGACTGCCAAAGCCTCATTGTGGCAGAAAACTGAAGGGAGTTGCTCCTGATGTTCATTTTTAAGCCAGTTCTTGGATAAAGAACAAATTTAACTCAGATTTGAGGCAAGTTGGCAGGTCTCCTGTCAAGAGGTTGAAAGAGATGTTCACAAATGCAAGTTCGGGACTACAGGACATGTTCTGCAAGAGCATTTCTGTGAACTTGCCCTCATTGAAGGAAGAGACATCAGCGGTGGCAAAAAGCGCCCCACAAATCCATTTAGTGATGCATCAAACTTCTGGGGCTGATAAAAGGATCTTAGTTTCTCAGGAATGCCAAGTGTGAAATTTGTTCCTCCTTCAGTTTAGGGGACCAACTGGTGGATAAGTTAGGAAAACGTGGCCCAAAGTGGTTGTTTTCTAAATCAAGAACTTGAAGATTAGTCAAGTTGTGAAGATCAGGAATATCCCCAGATAAGCCATTTCGTGAGAGAGACAGAACCGTGAGTGATTCCATAGATGATAGTGTAGTTGGAAGTGACCCGTTCAATGAGTTGTTCCTCAAACTCAAGACAGCCAGGAGTATAAGAGAGCTGAGCCAACTGGGTACTTGACCCACCAACCTGTTGTGATCAAGTATGAGAGTCTGAAGATTCTTCAGATGAGGACCCTCCTCTGGAATTGCACCATAGAAGCTGTTGGAACTCATGGCTCTCACACATTATGGACCTTACACTGATACTAAGACGATTGTACTATCTATGTATTTTCTAATTGCATATTCTGGCAATCGTTGAATGATCACGTCAGATCGCTCCCCTTTTTTAATGGGCGGAATATTTAGTTTCCATGTTCTAGCTCACCATCTTTTTGGGGATCTCTCACGCATATGACAGGTAGCAGAAGTGCCCTTCTTTTCTGCTGAATTATCTTGCCTTACAAAGAAAATGTTGGTCAGCTTTACATGCTGATGATGTGTGATGATTATGGAAAAAGTGCTGCCTGTACATGCTAATGATCTATTTATAACACATAAGACTATTGATTGGTTTTCTTCCTGTTAGTCAGTAACCATTAATGTCACTAGGATAAGGTCATTGTTATTATCTAGGCTAAACTGGGCAGATTCTCACTAGGATACTCAGTAACCATTTAGTGATAAAGTGACAGATCCCATTTTGATTCAATTTAGCTCACAGGGGTGGCAATTTTTATTCTGTTACCTTGTTCATCTCAATCCTTATTGTCATTTCACGTTACGAAAACAAAGTTTAAATTCGATTCAATATGAAAAAAACTGGTTTTTGAAAAAAAAGGGTCATGTAGTACCAGTTTTGAGTTAGTCGTCCTCATATTGTTCCAGATTCAGGTTTCTCGCCATGAATATGAGTTGTTCTCTCTTGTCATCTCAAAATTTGCCACCCAGATTCTTGCAGCAGTCGATCACAATACAGAAATATCCTTTCCCCGTTTTCCTTTTAAAGCTAGTCCTAATAGTTATTTTTTCTTCACTGTCATCTTGACATTCTTATCATGTCTCCTTTCATTTTGTGTTAGAAAAGTCTCTATCAATCAGGTATAATTGTCAACCAATGACTTCAAGTAGGTTTCTGTTTCTAGCTGCTAATTAATCAATTATACGTAGAGGGCACACGACCACGTTGTTCACACTTGCCTTCGTTGATCTTCAATGTCTGTTTAATCAATGGAAAACATTGGTTGGTTCCAATGTCTTGTTCGTTTGAGTCCTAAATCTACTATATGTTATCATACAGGGATGTGGTCCCAGGGCTCCTCCATTTGCATCGCGTACGAATAATTCATCGAGATTTAAAGCCTCGGAGTGTTTTGATTATAAGGAAGTGCCAAGTTATCCGATTTGAGCAGTAGTAAACTCCTCAATGGGGATACACCTTCCTCAGGATATCATGTCACTGGTAAGTGCTCTTGACAGCTTTACCTGGATCCTATCTTCTTTGCATTTAAGATTGATTTATGCCGTTCTGAATCTGTTGGTGATACCAAAACCTTCAGCCGTACAATTTCGGCCGTAAGAGCTATCTTTTTTCTAAAGAGGACCTTATATTGAAAGTTGAATCACTCATTATTTTGCTGTCTAGATTGTGGTATGATTGGAGATCTAACAGTTTTTGCCACTCTCCTTCTATTGTCTGTTCAATCCATAATACCTCATCTGTATGTGTCCGAGTGACAATTGAAAGCGCCAGAACACCTTTGTCCTGCGCACCAAACATTCTCAGTCAATGTGTTTGGTCTTGGTTGCATCTTGTATTAAAATGTAATTCCTACATCAAGATCCGGATGGTGGCGAGGCCAACAGCAGAAATAGACACGAGGGTGCCAACGCAGTATTTGACTAGATCGTACTTTGCAGCTTCCAACTGTGCCCTCGAGGCATGAATTTCCTGAGGGGTCCAATCACATTAAAATCAAGTGATCAGCGCGGCGAATTAAACGGAACAAGGAGGGACAAATTTAGGCCGTCGTACTAACCCGATCGAGCTTGTTGGTGAGGTTAGTAGTTTCGGCATTCTGACTCGCTAGATCCTCCTTCATCCGCCTACGTCATATCGAACCAAAGTGAGTATGCGACAGTAGATGTGTGTAAGCATCGCGAAATCTACCAAAAACTAGCGAGGAACGAGGAATGTGCGAGTTCCGTACCCCTTTTCGTGATTCAAATCCAACTGCTGCCCGGCTGTGATCTTGTCGATTTCGTACCTACGCAGCAAACATTCGATCCTTTAGGAAAAGTGTAGGATTGGCGACGAACATAAGCTTGAAAAACACATTTGAATACTGGTAGACGTGGATTGTCAAGACAGGTTTACGGTTTTCTTTTTCTTCTTAAATCAACTGTGAGATTCCAGGGGAATGTAATAGAATCAATAGATAGAGTTTCTTGATGTGCTGCTGCTGCGCATGAATCTTGCTGCTCATCGCCGCTTTTGGGAAAAAGAAAAAAAACGAGTGGGCTTTTCTGGTTCGTGGGCCAATTCACATAGCTCACAAGATTAAATTCGGCTAAAGCCACAAGTGCAACTCGCCTTCAGCCCACGTATAGATGCATCAATTTCGGCCCATACAACTCAAAAGAGATGAAGAGCTCACTAAACATCAAGGCTGCGTTTGTTAATCCGAATTTTAGTTCAGATAGGATAACAAATTATCTTATCCAGTGCTTGGGCATGAGCTGTGGAATGTCGGAAAAGAAATCCGAGGTATGGGGTGGGATAAACCCGAATTGGATAAAAAGCTAAAAAAGTCAACTTAACAAAACAAGAAGAACAAGCGGATCATTTGTGGCTTCTAATCACAGTGCGATGATCATCGATTCCGACCACCGCCTATTGTCCTCGCTGGCCAGCCAATCCTATTCCCCAATCGAAGCTTCCCGGTCTACATCTCCACATTTGCCCAAATCGTTACCTTCCACTGAGTCCTTGACGTTAACAGCTTCCAATGTCAATGCTCGGCCTCCATCACGGTTAAGAATCCCCGATTGACAAGTGGTCGAGAACTTTCTCCTGTGGACACTAACCTGCAAGTCTACTCCTTTTCTTCGGCATATTCCCAGGGAAGAAATGCTGAATTCCCACTCACAAGGTTGGGCCTGATCATCGATGAGTATGGATGTTTGCTGTTGGCCAGTCCTGTTGCAAAGTCAATAAGCTCCTCTTGTGAAAGCTATGTTGACGAAATTAACGTTCGGTTCCTTCTAGTTGAGCCATCAAAGACATTGTATCTTCTCTCCACACATTGCAGTCAATAGATTTCAGGGGCTCTCTTCCTTCACTAGTTTGTTTAGAAGTAATTGGCCATTTGCATAAACGCGAGAAAAATTTGATGATAGAGCACCAAGCAAATTCTGATTCAAGGGTTTGAGACGCTAGTGAGGAAGCTCAAGCAATAAGATCTAAATATCGAAAAAATTGTGTCGAGCAATTGAGATATTCAAAGATTTTTTATTCTATCTTGGATTGCACCAAATATGTGATGAGATTTTCCATAATTCGGAGGATATATGCAGGATTTCTAATCCGATATTATCCTATTCTAATCTAAATCTAGATCAAGGTAAAAAGAAAACCCAAAAAAAGAAAAACATAACTTTTTATCATCCCATCTGCTCGGCGAGTGAAAAGAGGCTGGCGGCACAAGGAAAGGATAAAACGAAGATCTCTAGGTTTCCGTCGTTCGCGTTCTCGTCGACTCCATTGCAACACCATCGCACGGTCATCCGATCTCACCGTGATGGTGCGGCCCCCTGTACATCCCGCCTGAACCGAAGGAGTTCCTCTCTCTCTCTCTCTCTCTCTCTCTCGCTGAGTTCTCATTCGGTGGACGCCACGTCAGTACCTCCGGCGACCCACTTGAGAGCGGTACTTCGTCCTCTCGCCCCCTTCCCGGGCAGCCGATGCCTCTCGGAGCCGTCAAATCTGTCCCATATGGCCTCGACCTCTCACTGCTCTGTTCTTCCCACGCCAAACCGAGATCTGAGACAAAGAGCCACCGAGAGCTGAGGACCCGTTCGACTTTGAACCTGCCACCGTCGCGCCGGCCTTCACGATGATGTCGTTCTCCTCCGGGTAGTCCAGAGCGTCGGAATGAGTGGCGTGCACGACCGTTCTGTTCACTCCTACCATCGTGGCATTCTCTTGCGTTCGTCTCGCTCTGTGGCCTTTGGTGTCAGCCAATAAGATAAGTCCCAACGTTTTTATTCCTTGGGTTTTCTGTGGTCTTGTATGTGTGCATCTCTAGCTTCTTTTAAGTCTGTTGTTCCCCTTCCGTGGATTCGCAGAGGCATGGTTGTTGAAAACACTCAGGTCTGTGTAAAACAGAGGAGAGGAAAAGTAGACGCACAGAGGGGGCGCCGCTCGGCTCGGGTTCAAGCCAAAGCAACGCTCGACTCCATGGCCAAAATGCTTACGAGAATCGGTCATTTGCAGGATTCTGGTCATGGCTTGATCCGTGGCTCCTGAGATGAACATACGTGAAGAATATACACTCAGGTTTTTATGTTTCGGTATTTTGGGATTCCATTGAAATGGTGAGTTCTTAGTCTCTTATTAGGAAAATGATAGACCTGAGCGTGAAAAGGTAAACGACCAAGTATCGATGAAAAAAATAAAAGATAAGTGCGATCAAGTCCTAAAACTTGCTATGAAAGTGCAATCGAGAAGGACTTGACTGGATCAATTTAAAGTTTTAGCACTTAATTGCACTTTTGTAATAAGTTTTAAGACCTCCAATTCACTTATTTCAATAACTAAATATGGAAAAGAGAGTAGTATAAAAAGATGGAGAAAAATAAAATGGGTCTGAGCTTAGATGGGTTTGTTGAGTCTGAGCTTAGTTTACTTTAAATGGATTTGGGCTGAAGTTGATACAGATTGAGTTTGGGTTGTTCTATTTTAGTGCTGCATAGCTTGGGCTCTGATTATTTCTCGAAAAATAAATAATTTGAAAAATATATTTCTAAGAATGATTGCATATATCGCTTATAAAAATGAATGAATGAAAAATATTTTTATTATTCACGAGAACGTTATATATAACTCGTTGTCGGTAATAAAATCATTTTTCATTAACTAATTATTTTAAGCAATCCAAGCGATCATTCTTAGAAAATATTTTCCAAATCATTCATTTTCACGAAACAAACGGGGTTTTAGTTTTACTTGATTAGCATGCCTTTAGTTTAGGGTTTTAATGGTACTTTTGATATAGCTTAGGTTTAGATAGATTAATCTTTTAGACAAGAAATTGGGCTCAATTTGAACTTAGCACTTGGGGATCATGTCCCGAGGCCTAATAACAAAGCCATGTGTATTCTTTGCCCGACAAGTATCAGGTTTTCTTGCTCCTACTTTACTTTAGGCCTTTTCAATACTTGGCTATTTAATTCTCTTAATTTTCATTTTTAGAATGGATAGGATAAGCCTTAGGATCATAATAAACCCCTAAAAAAACCGGGTAACAAATCAATCAACTTGGACAATTAGTGTAATCAAGTCCCCGACCATAAATTGCTTGGTTGCTAGTCGATCCAATAGGCTAGTGCCGAGCTCCGTTTCACATAAAATGTTATAGGCTAAATTGAACTTAAAAATTAATTCAACCTCGCACGAGGTAAGCGCTTGGGAGAGCCAGGGCCGTTGGCTCGCCTTTGGGCATTACCTCTCGACATGCTCGTGACACAACTTCACATAGAAATAAAGGACTGTCGAATTAAGAAACTAGTCTTGTGTACAGGTCCTCCAACATTTGGTAAAATGCTTCGGCACGAGATTGATTGCTCAAGTATTTTCAATTCTCTTTCCAAGGTTGCATCAGGAATTTCTTTGGTTTGTTTTCTAAGCTTTCTCTGCAGACACAGCGCGAAACCACTGTGAGGATATTCAACCGCATTCGATTGATGTACTAACTATTGAACAGATCGACATAGGATTGTTCCTATCTCTCTCTCTCTCTCTCTCTCTTAGCTTGGTTGTTAGAATTCTCTTTATCTTGAGGTCGCCATTGAGCTCTACTCTCTCTAGTTTCCAAGCTGAGGAAAATGGAAAATAAAATTCAATGAATTTCCCCTGGATGAAATAAACTTGCAATGTTGGCAAAACAGATCCGCCATTTTCCGTTCTTCTCTGTTTCGCAGGGGTTGCCAAAATTTTATCTTCAATTCGCAATTTGTAGAGAGTGAGCCTCATCATGATTGTAAATCGTGTGCGAACAGAACCAATGCGAAATCCATATTATTCCATGTTACTTATTTTTTTTTTTACCTCTTGTGAAATGACAGATTGACTTGAAATAATTTCTAGACTAGGATTGAGCACATGAATATAATAAAAACATACGTCAATGAAGACATGGGCTTCGGTATGCAGAGGAGTTAAAATTGCTCAGGAGTTGCGGCCCAATTGTTATGAACTCTACGTTATCTAATGGTTTTTACTCTCCTAAAGCTAGCAATGTGAAAATGAACCGCCCGAATTTTAACCCGACCCACCCGGGTTGGAATAAAATGCGAAAATCCTAGCGAGAGAAAGCCAAACCCCTCGGCCCAGCCCCTCCCCTTCCTCCTCCAATCTAAACAGCTCCTCCGGCCTCCCCTCAGCTCTAAACAGCTCCTCGCCCTCCTCCTCACCTCAGCCCCTCCGCTCCATTCGATCAGCATAAACATGGGTGGGGTTCTAGGATGTCTTGGCAGAAAGGAGCGTGTCTCTGCAAGAAATGAACGCAGGCTTGACAACAGTAGCAACAATGCAAGAAATGAACGCAGGCTTCACAGCAGTAGCAACAATGATGTGATGCTCAATCCTTCCCTACTACTTCTTGAAGACAGTAAATCTACAAGAAACGAATTGGAGAGCATTCGTCAGTTTCTCTTCAATCCTTCTGAAGTAATTATTGAAGAGGGTCTTCAGCTCGGTCATTCTCTTCGGAACGGAATTGCCGAGAGGAGGAATAGGCGCAAGTCTGGAAAGAGTAATGGAGGTCTTGGCAGAGAGGAGAACCATGTCTCCTCAGGAAATGAAGGCAGTCTTAAGCTCAATAACCTTCCTTATGGTGGCATTGAAGAGGTTAGTATTGACCAAAACCCCGTATCAAGTACAGAAATGGCTAAGGAAAGAAGAGGAAGTGATGGTACCAATGGCGTTGAGGTCTCCTGTGAAGTTCGAACTGTTGCAGCGAAATGCCCTGTAAAGGTGCGTAAGCATAGTAAGACTTCGAGGACAGGACAGATTAAATCTGAAAGAAAGGCAGGATGGGGCATTGTTCGGCCGCTCTGCAATCCTTATGAACAATCTACTGAAAAGGGTGTTCAGTTCAGCGAGGCTTTGTGGAAAAAAATTGCCGAGTGTAAGAATAGGCGCCAGTCTGGGAAGAGTAATGGAGGTCTTGAAAGAAAGGAGAACCATGTTTCTTCAGGAAATGCAGGCAGGCTTGAGCACAATGACGTTCCTGATGGTGGCAATGAAGAGCTTGGGAGTGGTGAACCCCCCGTATCAAGTTCAAAAATAGCTAAGGACTCCTTTGAAGGTCGACCTCTTCCTGTTCAGGTGCATCTAGTGGAGTCCGACCAGGATCCCTTATGTCTTGCTCCAGAGATCCGTACTTGCAGCTTAGATGATTTAATTCAAGCACTTTCAGATGACCCTGCCTTGCTTAGTGTTGATTCGGTTAATCAGCTGATGAGGTAATTTTTATGTTTTGACGTGCACAAAGGATTTGAATTGAGAGATAAATGCAGTATCTTGCTCATTGGGGCACTCCTAAAATCAACTGTATTTGTAATTCTAGTGAGCTTGCTTCATATGTTTTACATGTGACAGAAGCATCTTGTAGAGATCACTACCTTAATGTACTCTTCTTTGCTAGCTCATGTGGGTATCAGGTGCTACTCGACGGACTTAATTGCTCTCCAGCAAAAACAGCATATTATTAGGCCATTGCCTTGACTCTGATCAGCCTTGTGGACCGACTTTTGAACCTTGGAGCTTCCTTTCTAGAGTCTTAGGTTAGGTTCAATGTCACTAACAAGGCTAAAAACTCAACTCCTAGTTTTCTTCCCATGGAAATCAGTTTGACATTATCAATTACGTAGTAATAAAAACATAGATTTTTTCCCATTTTGCTAAAATCAGTATCTCTTCGCTCTTTTTCGATTTGTGAATGCTACCGAATCCTAATGCGCTCAAATCAGAAAATGGCGATGCTATTGATACGGCGATCAGATCAGATTCTGTGCCTGGTTTTCTCATTTGGAGTTATGTAAAGAACCTGTGACAGTTTTGTTTCTCCAATGTACTTCTGGCATGATTACTTGCTCTTAGTGTGTTAGAGAAGTTCCTGAATTTCCAATAGGATATGGCTTGAATAGAGTTATGTAGGTCATGCTTTCAAGTGGCCCAGAAACCATATGGTTCCAGATACATTGTTGGTTAAGTCATAATGTATACTGTATATTATGTTACAGGGATCTAATATTAGAACTTGGCCATTGGCATGACAAAGGAAGAATCCATAGGGACTTAAAGCCTCAAAATGTCTTGATTACAGAGGTTTCTGCTAAGCTACCTGATATAGGCACTATTCATGGAGATGCATCATATCATCCCACTGGTAAGTGTTCATGACAGCTTTATCCGGACCTTTGATCTTCTTTTCCTGGAGATTGATCCGTGCATAATCTCAATCTACACGGTGGTATCTTCAGATTCCTGGTCAAAACTTCAGACCTATAATTTTACCTGAGTCTGCTATGTTGGAAGTCAGGTTGCTTTATATTGCTTTTACGTTGCGTTAAAGTTTGTGGAGATTTAACAAGTTTTTCTCACCGTCTCCCTTCCTTGAATGGTGAATCTATCATATCCATTTGTATATGGTCCTAGTGATGATGGCTCTTCTGTGGATCTCTGATGTCTGTTTTGCAGATTGTGAAAACTCAGGATGGCGAGCATGTGAACAGCTTCTTGGTGAAAGTCCATCACGCGCTACGAATATGTTTTGTGTAGGTTGTGCCTGGTTCATGTTACTCAGTCGTGGAAAACATCCATTTGGTGATCATCCTCAAGAACGTGACAATAATATTTGGGAGGACAATATGAACTTGTCGTCGTTGAAACTCACACCAGAAGCCAAGTATTTTTTTTGGCGTATGCTAAACGGGGATCCTAAATTGAGGTGAGAGTACTGTCATCCTTAATTTGCATCACTATCGTTTTCATTCAACTTCTTGATAGATTTTCTAACCATTGTTGGTTATTAGGGTTAAGTTTGTTACCCGCCCACAAACAAACATATAAATTCCAATCACTCTTGGCGCACTATTTAGACTATACATACACCGAAGATGATTTCGTTATGAATATTCCAAGGGTTTAGCATATAGCGCTAAATATGAAGTTGGAGAATATCATTGAATTTTGGGACTGAATGATTAGGTTGCTAATTTAAGGTACTTGGAGTTAATAATTCCAGGCTTCTTGTCATAGTCAACACAACTGCATCACGATTCAGCATGTTCAAACATTTGCTCATTGAGCTACAGCAATTCTAATCGTTATAGAGATTGCACCAACGCCATATTTTTTATGCTTATGAATTCGGGAGTCGGTCCATCTCATGGTTGTTCATGTGATTTATTTCTTTGAGCTTTTTGGGCTATAGTTCCATTTTTTTCATGGTCAATTCTTAATTGCTTTTAATTACTGGCAGGCCAGAGACATGGGAGGTGCGTTCATATTTTTGGAGTCCAGAGAATAAACTGCGCTTTTATTCATGGTTCAGCGACATACTACAATCGAATTCGGCACTCGGTCGAGATCTCCTAATTGAAATGGAGAGCGAGGATCCGGTTTTTTATCGGGAATGGATCAACCTAATAGATCCTGTATTTAAGGATGGCATCGACAGAAGGAACAACAACTTCGATTATAGTTCTGTCAAAGACTTAGTGCGCTTGATGCGAAATTGGTTTTCCCACCCCACGGGATTCAAAAAAATTAAGGTACTCTCTATGTAGAATTGGGATGATGCAATATAAGGATTCTTAGGACTTTGTATATCTCGGATTGTGTGAACTCATGCCTCATATCTGTTATTGCGTTCATGGTTCTGGCAGGGGATCACAGGATGGGATGACGGGCGTATACACAGTTACTTTGCTGACATATTCCCGAGTCTCTGGCTGAAGTCATACAGAGCCGCTTCCCGGTTTTGCGGAGAAGAGGATTGGTTTAAGGAGTCCCATCGAGAAGAAACCTTTTTCGGAGGAGCGTATTGGCTTTTTGGGCACTTCTCACGGTGATTACCTCTTCAATACAGTCGGTGGTGCATTCCACCCTTCTTCTTTCTTTTCTTTTCTTTTTTTTTTTTTTTTGTGTCTATTGTTTTCATTATACGGGCTTAGGACTCTGTTTGTATGTATTCTGTTTGTATGTATAATGTTAGGGGTGAGCAAAGTTTTATATTTTTTCTTGGTATATGTCTTCGCGTCATCCTGTGGTATTCCACGGTGTCCGATGATGAATATGTAATCCGAATCACTTTATCATTGAAACTTTTACTTTGTTAAGGTTTTATATTTTTCGTGTGTCTAAATATAAGTTATGGTCAGTGGATTTTAGCAGCAGATGGTGGTCATTAAATGTGATTATTCAGTGCAATCGTTTAACTAAGAATACACGTGGAACCTGGAACCGACCCTGGCACCTGTGACAGGATAGGTTCTAGGTTCTAAGGTATGCAGGGTCGATTTCAGGTTCCGATAAATGAGGAATCTGTATAGACGGGTAGATTCCAGGTTTCAGGTGGAACCTGTACAGAACCTGAAACCGCTCACCCCTATATAATGTACGGTGATGACCTCTTCAATTAGTGCAATTTTTTAATATCGCCATCCATGAATAATTTAATTTTTTGTGTGTTTTTTTCAAAAAAAAATTAATTTTTAGTCTTCAAAAAAAATTGACAATGATTTTCTAATTGAAAAGCAGGTAATTGGCTATGCTTATATGAGGTGATTGGCCATTTTTATATGTTAAGTTATCAATTTAAGTGGTGTCTCGAGGATTTTAACATATTATAAAATTTTCATTCAATGCAGATAAAAAAAATCAAGACAATGCTTTTTTTTTTTTCAAATAACAATTTGAGAAATACGAATTCTTTACTTATATATTTTCCACCGTGGAATTCTGACTCACGCTAAACGTCGTATCAGCTGCAAAATCCTGCTCCATTTCAATCCCCTTTCCCATTCTTGTTTGGGACTTCCGTGGAAGCATTTTGTTCTTCACCTGGCTGTGAGAATCAAAACGAAACGGTGTTATATAATGCAAATTGGTACAAGGCGCGAAAGGGGGGGTGGTGGTCAAGACCAAGAGCTGTGTCTTTACCTTTGCAGAATCCCCGAGACGCATTTGGCTTTTGGCACTTGGGCACGACAAGCGTTCAAGTAAGGTAATTGATCGGCTAAGTGGCGCCGCACCCCGCCCCTAAGTCATTCCAAACTTCATTTCCATGCACCCATGAAGGAATCAGTCTCGTGCACGATGTGCAAATGCCAAACGACACCATCACATTGCATTTCTCAGGTGGCTTCTTCTTTCTTTCCTTGCTCTCTCGTTACTAAAGCTAACTTCGGCATTGGAGGATTAATCGCAACGAACATCTCCCGACACAATTTCTTTATCCGCCGTTTGTCGGATTCAATCCACTGCTCAGCAATTATGCACACTCTATCACCCTAAAAACTAACCCCAGAAGAAGCAGAGGTCTCAAAATATTCTATAGCAGCCCCCCAAGTAATGCAAACTCATAAGTCCATCACCAAGCTAGTAAAAGACCATGTAAGTGAAAGCAATCAGTCAACTGTACTCTAAGTCAGCAGAATTCAACTACCATTAGTTGGCAAACACACCGCGATCCTCAGCGCATCGAATAGATCGAGAGCTCAGTCTCAGCCTCTGCAGATCAATTCGAGCTGACTCACAAGAGCTCTATAGCTTGAAACTCTCTATCCCCACCCTCTTCGACTCCTCGACCAAAAGCCGACAAACCTCCGAACACGACTTCTTCTCTTTCCTGCTCGCTTCTCCCTCGAGTAACTGCATGCCCAAAGCTTCTATAACCGGAGCTAACGATGAGGGTATTTTCGTAATTGGAAATTCCCGTTATTACAACTTCTTCGTACCTTCCACGAATCATAGTGGGTGCGAGAGTTCTGAGGCTGGTGACTAGACAAAATAACGGTCGAGTTTGGAACGATTGAGAAAGAAAAAAATATTGAGGTGGTGGGGAAGGAGGAGGGTAATATGCATATACAGGACAAGTGCAGAACTAGAAAAGGTTTTGACGTTAATTAATTTGAGAACTTCGAGGTTTTATTTTGACTAATTTAAGAATTTAAGATTTAAAAGGGAAAATTATCAAAAAAATTTCTAAATCTTTTGCACTTTTGCCATGCAATCCTCACATTTTTAAGTTTGTCGATTTAATCCTAAACATTTTTACCTTTTGCCAATTTAGTCCTATTGGCTGAAAATTGCTGACGTGCGCGCCTACGTGGCCACGCATGCATTGTCGTTGATATTTTTTAATAATATTTTTATATTTTTTAACATTTTTTGTTTTTTGTTTTTTTTTTTGTTTTTTGTTTTTTTCTTTCTGTTTTCCTTTCTACTTTCTTTTCTTCTTTTTTTCCCTCCCGCCTAGACCTCGGCCGACGTCCGGCGAGGGCCGCCCACCCCCCCTCCCCCCGGTGAGGGCGACCCTCGTTCGATGCCGGTGGAGGTGAGCTGGAGGGAAAAAAAAGGTCAAAAAGAAAACAAGAAAAAGGAAAACATAAAGAAAAAAGGGAAACAAATTAAAAATAAATAATGTTAAAAAATGTCTACGTCACCGCCAGTGGTGCCATGTAGAATTGTCGGCGTCCACGTTAGCAAATTCCAGCCAAAAGGACTAAATTGGCAAAAAGTGAAAAGGTTTAGGACTGAATTGGCAAACTTAAAAGGTTTAGGACTGAATCGACAAAAGTGCAAAAGGTTCAGGACTTTTTTGACAATTTTCCTAGATTTAAAATATTTGGAGTGATCTCTTGAACTCAATAGAATTCAAGTATAAAAAATAACACGTGATCCACGTGGAAATTATCGAATTTTTGATGTCTAAATTTCGAAAACCCCCCCAAACTGGTACTATACTGCTTGATAAATAATTGGTTAAAGGGTTAATACTACGAAAAGCCCTAAATTGGTAAACTTGTGAAAAATTTATCCCAAATTAATTTTTAACCACCAAGAACCCTAAATTGGCACACCTTTGACAAATTTACCATGGTTATTTTCCATTAAATTAGGTTAATACCATGAAAAATCCCAAACTAGTGCACATTTGACATACGGAAGGTAAAAACTCTAAACCGGTATACCCGTCAACGGCCACAAGTCATCCAACTCAGCAATTTGATGGTAAAATTTAAAGAAAATTAACGGAGGATAAATTTGTCACAAATGTATTAGTTTGAGATTTTTCGTAGTATTAATCATTGGTTGAAAGCGTATGTAGAATGGTTGAAAGGTCTCGGTTGAAAAACAATATAAAGAAAAATCAAAAGGGAAAAATAGGAGCAGTCGGGAGCTCTTTTTGAACGATAAGCTTTCCTTTGCAATTGAAACTAGTTATTGTATCTTGTGCATTTTTTTCTGGTGGATTCTTTCTCTAAGAGACCTACGTAGTAAAATTTCTCCGGTCCATGTCATGAGGCATAATGGCAATTGTATATACTTCGATCTCTTCTGCTTTGGACTTCTAAGCTTTGCAAAACTTAGGCACCGTTTGTTTCGCCAAAAATAACTTTCACAAAAACGTTTTTCGGATTCTTCGACGTTTGATTTGCGGAAAATAAGCTAATCTAGGAAAATATTTTCCACCCATGAAAAAAACTCCTTGAAAAGTGGAGAAAATATTGTCCTCTTTTGAGAAGAGGAAAAAAATTTCCCTCATATTTCTTCCCTTCACTCCTTCACATTTATTATTATTATTATTATTTTATTTTAAAAAAATATTATTTTATTTGTCTCTCTCTTTTTTTACTTCCTCCGCCGGTCACTGGTCTCTGTCTTGGCCAGCGACCGGCTAATGGAGAAATTAAAGAAGAAAGAAGAAACAAAAGAAGAGCAACAAACTAAAAAAAAATATTACTAAAATAATAATAAATAAATAAATTATTTAAAAAAAATTGAAATTTTAAAAAATAGAAAAATTGTCCACATTACCGAAGACCGTGTCACGTAGAATGACCGGGTCCACATTAGCAATATTTGGTCAAAAGACAACGCAGAAAATCAAATGAGATTTTCTTTACCAAACGACGAAAAAATTTCTCCAATTATTTCAGGTCCAAACCAAACACCAGAAAATATATTCATTCTCCTGAAACTTGACTTTCTGAAAAATATTTTTTCGAAACGACTCATTTTCCCTGAAACAAACGACGCCTTAATAAAGATTGGACTCAATAATCTGGATGGTGTGATTCACATAATTAGTTCCCTTGAGATTATTTTCGTCAACTCAAATAACTAAGAGGTGTGAAAATCATCTATAGGGTGGAATATTAATATATTAAATAATGTGACAACCTTCAAATATTCGAATAATCACGAGATCCCATATTGAACCTGATTAGATCAAATTGACGAGCGAGTCTTAGCGGCTTAACCCTTACAAGGAAATTGCTTACCTTGATCTGCCCGACTCAACGGGTCGCCAAAAGTGCGATCGGATCCAAGTCTCTGGACCGGGTCAATACCACATGTTCGGAGCCCAATCCTCGAGCCCCCACCCGTCCCGGGGCCACCAGCGAGCATGCACAGTCAAACGACCCTTTAAAGAACAAAAACGACGACGTCAAGCCAAGTAAACGCCCAAACGGCTTTACACAGAGAAAAGACAAATGAATCAGCTGAAGGGACGAACATCCAAAGCCGCTTAAACGGAGAATCGCTGACGCACGACAACGCAATCTCTGAATCCCAATCGTCACCCGGTGGGCGATTGGATTTAGCGGCATCCGTCGGAGATCCCAAGTCTGCAGCGACCGCGGGAAGCTTCGAATCTTCTTTGATTGCTGTTTGTGCGAACCTTCCAACGGTCCTCGTTCCATAAAGTAAGGATCGCTGGATTATCGGATTGTCACCGGGTTCGATTCATGAGGGGCAGGATTTGGCAGCGGCTATGGGCGTTGTTGTCGATCGTCGGCTGGTTCTTGGGGCTGAGGGCCGTCGTTTCGAGGTCGGAGAGCTCGGAGGTGTCGGTGCCGAGGCCCTGGGACAGGGGATTGACTCGCTTGCCTGTGAGATCTCTCAAGTCTATTCAACCGTGAGTTGGTCTCTTACTGTTCGGCTTTAATTCCTCGCTTCGTGATTGATTTAAAAGAAAATCTGTAGTTTTTTCTGATCCAAACGAAGCAGTCTTTTACCCTGGAGCTGTGAATCGTTTGGCCAGTTGAGTTCCATGCCGTAATTTCGATGGTTTAAGTTTAGTTTAGTGGCAATTCGGTGTAGTATGTACTAGGATGTGAGCTTGGTTCTTTTGGTATTATGGAGTTCAGCCAAAGTTTCTTAGGATCTGTATGGCCAAATGGCATAATTGCGGCTGGTTAATATAGGGTTCGAGCAGAGTATAAGTTTTCAGACGTGCATGGGTGTGATGGGGAACAACTGCTTATTTCTCTTGTTTAGAGGCACCTAGTCTTGTTATTGAGTTTTGCAAGGACAAAAACCCTGCATATGAGGGGAAGAACAGAAAGGGACAGAGAAGTGTGACTTATGTATTAAACAATAAGTCCCTGCCTTGCTGTCTAGCCGTGGAAGTCATGTGACATATGGTCTCATCGACGATGTCCAACGTACATCAATTTGGAATTCTGCATGATAATTTGTCTTGTCGGGACTCGTTACTATTATCTTCTTCCTCATTATTTGGTAGCAAATCATGGTCTAATGAATGCATGATTTGTGTACTCATGACTCAGAAACTTAGGATCAGTCGAAATTCAGCTTTGCTTTGGAGCTTCGTAATAAAGTGTTGCATAGAACTTGGGAAAACTTGATATGTATATTCAACCATTTGGAGGTCATGACTAGTACTTTCTATTCAGTGGTTGAAGCTGCTGATAAGGGCTCCCTAGCTGTGCTGGTTTGATGTATAATTTATTCTAGCTTCTGCTTCTGATATGTCTTGTTGGCCTTTAAGCTATCAATGGCTAGTCATGAATTATTGACCAGTTTGAGTCCATTTTTCAGTTACTTGCCATGCCATTCTCCTCTGTATTGGGGAGATAACTCTACCATTTCTCTGTTTTTATGCATGCCTTTGCTTATGGCTTCTGCTTTTGGACAGAAATCATGACACTGCCCTAGTTGCTGCCTTAGATGGGACAATTCATTTGGTGGACAGTGATTCTAGAATGGTGATCTGGTCATTCACATCAGGACCTCCAATCCACTCTTCATATCAGTCTCCAATTAACCAAGATAACGAGAATGAAAGTTCTTCTGGACCCAGCAGTGGTTACTTTATAGACTGTGGTGATGACTGGGAGCTGTATATGCACAACGAGCACTTTGGTAAAATGGTATGGCTAAGACTTCTATTTGTGAAAAGAAAATTGAGATCCTTTTAGGTTTTGTCTAATTAGAACAACTGTTTGATCATTTGTCTAATCAAGGATATCACTAATTTCTGCACTTCCCTGTGCCTTTCATCATTAGATTGAGGTTGGTAGAGATGCCTTGATGGTGGCAAAAACTTGTTCCTACCATTGGGAGAGATCTTATTCTCCTGTGTTTGTAAGACGGAGTAGATGAATGCATTCTTGTTTTTGCTACTGCACAATGCTGTTTTCTGTAAAATACCTTGTTGCTTAAAGGTTTCTCTATGCCAGCAGATGATCCTTACCTAAGAAAGCAAGACATGTTTATGAGAGGAAATTATGAAGTTTGCAATACTTAGATGCATAGTATGTTGCTTTGTTCAGGAGAAAAAATGACTGGATTTCTTTTGTCCTGAAGATTTAACTTGGACTTGTTTTGCCTGTTAAAGGTTGTAGAAAGGACTTCCACATTTTCCTATTTGTACTTAAATGGAAAATGCCCTTATCTACATGTTTTAGATGCATGAAACTTTGAATGTCATCTTTCCTCCTTCTGAAGTTGGGGAGAAGTCTCCTGATCACAGTGGCTGTTTTTCTTATTAACTGTAAAAAAAAAATTAATTAATCGTTGCCACTATTGCCTGCTGTATACATCTTACGAACCGACTGTCCCATGCAATGCAGAAACTGGGGATGAACATCGACGATTTCATAAAGAATACGCCATTGGTATCAGAGGATGGATCAGTTACACTTGGATCTCGGAAAAGCACGGTGTTTGAAGTCGATGCTTTGACTGGAAGAGTTATACGTACTTATGGTTTATCGGATTTTCCATCTACCTCTCCAAATGATATAGAACAGACTGCTTTACAAGAAAAAAGTGCCAATGATTTGGCAGAATCGAACTCTGATACTGCTCAGCCGCGTCTGAAAATTATGAGGACAGACTATTCTTTGCAATCATTTGCTGCAAAATCGAACAAAGTATTGTGGAATGTGTCCGTGGCTGAAATAGGGGCTGCCTTACTTTGTCGTGATGACGATAATTCTTTCAGTGGATCTCCTGTCAACTCAAGATATCAACTTGGTCTGGAATCTGGAAATTCCATGACAATGCCACTCTCTTGTCAATCAAGAGCTATTGTCTACCGCTTTCGCAATCCTGATATGTATGATACGTTTTCTATGCCTCAGCTTCATGACGGGAGGCAACTTCCATCTTCTAGTCCAAAACAACTACTACTACCTTCCCAGCATGAAATCGATCAATCATTGAACTTTCAGCTTGAAAATCCTTCTTCGGAGCTCATGCTTCCTCCACAAACGAATATGGACAATATGTTGAACACGCATGATGGAAATGCTGCTGGGGTTATATTGCCATTGCCTGCATTGGTGATCCACAATTCGGTAGTTGTTCCTCAGGATAACAATGCAACCGTTAACGCTGATGGTTCACTTAATATGTCTTCTGAGTGGTCAGCAACTTTGTATGTCATATTAGTGGGCTTTATGGCGGCTATTGGTTTGTTTGTTCGCTGTTATTTTCAAGTACCAAAAGAACAGGTTAAGCAGCTCGGTGATTCTAGCGTGAAAACACCTTCCAAGAGGAAGAAAATGCGGAAGTCTGGAAAGAGTAATGGAAGTCTCGACAGAAAGGAGAATCACATCTCTTCAGAAAATGAAGGTGTGCTTGACAACAGTAGGAGCAACGATGACGCATGGATGAAACTCAATCAGCTTCTTGATGGTGGCATTGCAGGGCGTAGGATTGGAAAACTCCTTGTATTAAGTACAGAAATTGCTAAGGGAAGTAATGGGACCATTGTCCTTGAGGGCATATATGAAGGTCGACCTGTTGCCGTGAAACGCCTTGTCCAGGCTCATCATGATGTTGCCTTGAAAGAGATTCAGAATTTGATAGCATCTGACCGACATGCAAATATTGTTCGGTGGTATGGAGTGGAGTATGACCAGGATTTTGTGTATCTTGCTCTAGAACGCTGTAGTTGCAGCTTAGATGATTTAATTCAAGTGCATTCAGATTCTTCAAATAACTCTGTCTTCCCTGGTGATCCAGCATCAATGGTTGAATACAAAATCAGATTGGATTCAGTTAGGGGTACGATGCAAGATGTTATCCTGTGGAGGGCAGATGGTCATCCCGCACCTTTGTTACTGAAACTGATGAGGTAATTTTTATGTTTTGATGTGCCAAAATGGTTTGAATTGAGATGACTGCAGTATCTTGCTTATTGCGGCACTTTTAAAATCAATTGTTTCAGATTTGAATTTGTATTGAGCTTGCTTACATATGTTTAACATGATTCAGAAGTATATCATAGAGATCACTATCTTCATGAACCTTTCTTTGCTGGCTCATGTGGGTATGAGGTGCTAGTCGAAGGACTTAATAACTCTTCTGCAAATAACTTCCAAGAGATACATGATAACAGGGAATTGTTAGGCTACTACCTTGACTCTGGTTAGCCAAATGCAATCAACATCGTGGGCTGAGTTTAGAACCTTGCAGCTTCCTTTCTAGAGTCATAGGTTAAGTTCAATGCCACTATCAAGGCTAAACTCTTAGCTTCAATGGAACTCAATTAGGTATTATCAATTACATGGTGACAAAACATAGATTTTCCTGTTTTGGTAAAACCAGGATACCATCTCTCTTTGTGATTCATGAATGCTACAAAATCCTTATGCACTCAAATCAGTAAATGGTTACGACATTGTTATGGCGATCAGATTCTGTACCAGGTTTTTTATTTAAGTTCACATAAAGAACCTGTAAGAGGTTTGATTCTCCAGTGTACTTTTGGCATCCTTACTGGGGCTTAGTGTGTTATAGAAGTTCCTGAATTTCCAATAGGATATGGCATAGTATTTATTATGTATTGGATGCCTTCAAATGGCCCAAATACTATTTAATTCCAGATATATGGTTAATTTTAAGTCATAATGTCTACTTGTATTGTATTATAATACAGGGATGTGGTATCAGGACTCGTCCATTTGCATGACTTGGGAATAATTCATCGCGACTTAAAGCCTCAAAATGTGTTGATTACAAAGAATCGATCATTATGTGCTAAGCTATCTGATATGGGCATTAGTAAACGCCTTCATGGAGATACATCTTCCTTGGGATATCATGCCACTGGTAAGTGCTAATGACATCTTAACGAGACCTTTGATCTTCTTTTCCTCAAGACTGATATGTGCAAATCTGAATCTGTATGGTGGTAATCATGTTCAGATTCCTGGCTAAAAACTGCACACCAATAATTTTAGTTGTTAGAGCAATCTTCTTTTAAAGGATAAGTTATGTTGGAAGTCAAGTTGCTTTAAATTGCTTTCTATATTGTGGTGAAGTCTGTGGAGATTTAACGGCTTTTGCCACTGTCTCCCTTCATTGACTAGTACATCTATCATATCCATCTAAATATGGTCCAAGTGATGATGGCTCTCTCTTAGACCTCTGATGTCCGTCTTACAGGTTGTGGAAGCTCAGGATGGCAAGCTCCTGAACAGCTTCTTCATGGGCGCCAAACACGCGCAGTAGATGTGTTTAGTTTAGGTTGTGTCTTGTTCTTTTGCATCACTGGTGGAAGACATCCATTTGGTGAACGTCTAGAACGTGACATCAATATTGTGAAGAATAAAATGGACCTATTCTTGGTAGAATTCATACCAGAAGCTGTGGATCTCTTTTTGCATTTACTAAACCCAGATCCTGAATTGAGGTGAGAATACTGTCAGCTTTAATTTGCATCACTGCCATTTTCATTCTGCTATTTGATAGAATTAGTAACCATTGTTAGTTGACTAATTTCCATTTTCCTATGCAACTCTTCATGAATATTAAAGGTGCCCTGAAATTCATTGAACTTGGCTTAAATATCTGTGCTGCTGGTGAGGCTAAACATGATGAGCAAAAAATGTGTACATCCCCTTAATTTCTTTTGGCAAATGACAATAGAAGCTGCAGAAAAGGTTGACCATGTGATAGCTTAAATGCCTTTGACAATGTGATTTTTAAGTGTAAGATGATCATCGGAGGCTTGGTTATAAGTTTGTCACCAGCCCACGAACATATAAATTCCACTCATTCCTAGCGCACTATTTAGAATATTATTGCTATACATACACACCGAAGATTGAATGATTATGTTGCTAATTTAAGGTACTTGGAGTAAATCATTCCTGGCTTCTTGTCATAGTCAAACAACTGCTTTCATCCTGGAGTTATGAGTTGTGAAGTGCATGAAAGTTTTCATACATTTTGGTTACCCTCTCATTAATGCAATTTTAATTGTTATAGAGATTGCACCAATGTCATATTTGTGATGCTTATGATTTTGGGAAGTCGGTCCATCTCAGTGTTGTTCGTGTAATTGATTTCTTTTAGCATGTTTAGCTATTGTTCATTTTTTGTAATAACTTTCTAAGGGTGAGTAGTTAATTGCTTTTAATTACTGGCAGGCCAAGAGCATTGGAGGTGCTTCACCATCCATTATTTTGGAGTTCAGAGATGAGACTGTCCTTTCTTCGTGACATCAGCGATAGAGTAGAATTGGAAGATAGGGCACCCAATTCAGATCTTCTGAAAGCATTGGAGAGCACTGCGCCAGTGGTTTTTGGTGGGAAATGGGACGAGAAAATGGAACCTGAAGTTATGGCTGACATAGGCAGATTTAGGCGCTACAACTATGGTTGTGTCAGAGACTTATTGCGAGCTGTGCGAAATAAGTTGAGCCACTACAGAGAACTTCCGGAAAAAGTTCAGGTACTCTCTCTCTCTGGAATTGGGATGATTTTTGTATCTGAATGCATATAAGGCTTCTTTAGAGACTTCCTATATCTCGAATGGTGTGAACTTGTGGCTCATATTTGTTATTGCTTTGATGGTTGTGGCAGGAAATTCTCGGACCAGTTCCCGAGGGATACGACAATTACTTCGCTAAGCGATTCCCGAGACTCTTGATCGAGTCATACAGGGTGGTGTCCAAGTTCTGCAAAGAGGATGAATGCTTTCAGAAGTACTTTCGAAGTGATGCGCTTTGACCATTCGGCAACTTCAGTGGTGATCAAAATGGGCTCATTTGCAAGGCAAGTTCGCAATGATGCAAGTGGACGGTGGATCGACCAAAAAAGAAAGAAGTGGATGGTGGGAGCAGATAGACAGTCTGTACAAAAGCCTGTAAAATAGTATCTGTGTCTGTACAAAAGCATGTAAAATAGTATCTGTGAGTATAATATGTATGTGCAATAAATTCAGTATAATTAACTTAAATGGACATTCTCTGGACATTCAGGTTCCAGTTGCATCAGTCCTATTTCGCGCCATGCGAAAATGTTTTGCAAACCAGACACGCGGATAGCTATCTATATCCCATCTCAATGATCCAATAATGTCGGCTTTTCAAATCAGGTTTGGGTGATTGCTTTCGAGGATTTCTCGAGTTTTGTGCAACTTCTTACTAGGCTGGATGGTTCTTTGAGGATGGGTCGGCACGGTGAATGCATGCCATTTTCAGAAAATGCGTGCCTTGTTTATTAAGAAGTTCAGCGATCATTCTCAAATCAGCAAGCCTATGCACTTTAGTTTAGAGGGGTCGAAAACCGGAATATGACGACAAATGCTTTACTTTTAGACTGTGTTTTGGCAATTTAAGAAGCAAATTAAAGGAAATGGTGCGAAGGAAAATATAATTATGGATTGACTGAGAACCCCTTTGTCTTACTCATTTAAATAGGTTTGAGGGACATTATGGTGAAAATCTTTTGATATCAGCAATTATATGTGGCTCGGGGGGAATCGTTTTTCGTTCTTATTCCACCAACTTTTCTCTCAATTTTCACACAAATAGTTTTTTTTTTTTTTTGGTAATAACCAAAACATTGTGTTAGGAATTATTTTGTTATTATGAAGACGTAAAATACTAAAAAATAGTAAGTAGTCTACTAGGACCACTTTTCTAACCTGGAGGTGTTCGAGTTGGACCTCATTTTTTTGTTTTTTTTTTTTTTGTTCTTTTGCAAAATTGTTATTTTTATTTTTTTTTCTCAACTATAATAATTTTTTTTTTTTGGTAAGGATTCTCAACTATAATAATTCATACAGCTTATTTTCGTAATTTTTTTTTAATCTTTATTTTTCCCCTCCAATCAAAGATAAATTTATCTTCTTCTTTTTTGTAACTTATCAATGGAGTATAACATTGTAATTATTTTACGGGATAACTACATTAGAAGTGATAAAATTTATCGCAAAGTGCAATTTAGTCCAAAAACTTTTAAAAAGTGCAATCAAGTCATAAAATTTATCAAATTGGCGTAATCAAGTCCTTCCGTTAATACCGTCAATTTGTCTAACAGAATATACTGACTTAACATTTTTAACAATTTCTCTCTCTTACGTGGTATTTTTTTTATTATTATTTCCTTCAAATCTTATTCAAATTAAATTAAAAAAATTTTAAAAAAACTAAAATTTAATTTTAAAAAGCTAAACACCTCCGCCCCATCGCCGGAGGGGCCGACGACCTCAATCGGCCCCAGGCGAGGGCCAGCAACCCTCGCTAGGCCGGGTGAAGCTCGCCCTAATCTGGGTTGAGGAAATCTAGAGCCGGGCAACGCCAATCCCAGATAACGAGGCTCCCCCAGATCTAGATTGAGGAAACTCAAAGCTAGGCAACCCCAACCCTTGCCAAGGGCCGGCGAGGTCTCACCCGAGATAGGCAAGGGCTGGCCACCCTCGCCTAGGGTCGGCAACCTCCGTCGGCCCCTTCGACACTAGCCGACGGCATCCACGCCTCACAAGCGAGGCCTTGCCTTGCCCTTCTTATTCTTTTTTCCAGTTAGCTTTTAAAAATAAGTTTTAGTCTTCTTTAATTATTTAATTTAATTTAATTAATATTTGAAAATGAAATAATAATAAAAATGACACGTCATTATTTTTCGTTAGAAAAATTGACGATGTTAACGGAATGACTTGATTGCACCAATTTGATAAGTTTTAGGACTTAATTGCATTTTTTGAAAGTTTTAGAACTCAAATGCACTTTGGTGACAAGTTTTAGGATTTCTATTGCACTTATCCCTTCTTTTATTGCACATTTCTAAATCAATCCACTCCCACTCATGTGTCTTGTTTTATATGTTTCTATTTTACTTAGTAAAATGATTTTTGATTGGATATAAATGTGAAAAAATCATTTCAAATTTCTTGAATGTACTTGTCATGTGACAAATCAAATGTGCGTCCATAAAAGAGAGTATTTCAATATTATTGTCACGATAATATATATCCTAAGATTACACTAACGGGTGTGTATAAAAAGTGTTGTCACATATTAGCTCGCGTATCAATTTTTTATTTCTCTTAACACCATTAAGTATGAAATATATATTCCATCTATTATTTTGTTTGAATACCAAGATGAAGCTCATAATTGTGTAGAAAGTAATTTTATTGTCGTACAATTGATTTATCTTTATCAAATTAAACAAAAGAAAAAAAAAGAATTGATTTTATAATGAGTATCAGCCAAAAAAGGGAATTGATGTTCCAATAAAATTTAGTTCCCTTCACCAAATTAGTTTGTTTCATCTTATCTTATCGAACTATACAAATGTCTTTCAATATGTATATATCATCTTAATTTGCTTTGTTTTATGCGTTACTCTTTCATTGTAATAATAAAAAATTATAGGCAAAATAAAATAAATAAAATACCAAGTCATCAACGGAAACAGAAAGAGAGGGATTCGAGCCCTCGGTACGAAAAACACAATTTTGTTATTACATCTACTAGAATATGGAAAATCAATACTTATTTTCATAAAATTATTGGGATTACGATATGGGCTTTCTCGAAGAAGTCAATATTTTCATCTTGAAACAGGGAAAGCTAAAATTTTAGCTTGTTACACTGAGCTTTTTTAATAAGTAACGCGTGTTACATTTTTATCTCTAATCATATCAATTTCCAAAAAACTCATTTAGTAGTAAGAAAAAAATTTGACATTCTTTTGCCTAAAAAGAAGAATTACAAAAACAAGATAAAAAGAGTGGCGGGAATAAAAGAAAAGTATAGATCACAATTAAATTCTTACATTGGGCCGTTTCAGTAAAATAAAAATAAAAAATATGGGCCCATCGAGAATTTTGAGGCCCACAGGGTTCAACTAAACCCTGCTCTCTCGCCTCTCTCTGTCTCTCTCTCTCCGCACTCGCTAATCCACGTCCGCCACCAACATGTCGACCTTAAAGGAGATCTTAACTCGCCGCCCGGTGGCCGCGACGATCAGGCTCACCGTCCCCGCCGGCGAAGCTCGGCCGATGCCGCCGGTGGGCCCGGCGCTCGGCCAGTACAGGCTTAACCTGATGGCGTTCTGCAAGGACTTCAACGCCCGGACGCAGAAGTACAAGAAGGACACGCCGATGTCCGTCACCGTCACCGCCTTCAAGGACAACACCTTCGAGTTCACCGTCAAGTCACCGAGCGTCACGTGGTACCTGAAGAAGGCCGCCGGGATCGAGTCCGGCAGCGGGCGGCCCGGCCACGAGGTCGCGTCCACGATCGGCCTGAAGCACGTCTACGAGATCGCCAAGGTGAAGCAGTCGGATCCCTACTGCCAGTACATGTCCCTGGAGTCGATTTGTAAGTCCATCATCGGAACAGCTAATTCGATGGGGATTCAGGTCGTGAAGGAGTTGTAGTGAGTTGGGGAGAAGCGATTTTGCGGATGGATTGGCGTAAATTACCTTCCCTGTGGTTGCGTTTCTGCTGGAATTCGTTGGTTCAGGTGAATGCCCGACAGTCGAGGAGACAGAGAAATGCGAGTGTCTGTTCGATGTAATTCCTGTTTGACGAATTGGGAAGATTCTATTACATGTTATCTTCTCTCGATCCCGAGATGTCTTGTCGTTCAGAAGAATAAAGTCTGATGTCCAACTTAGTATTTGATTCACTGTGCTTCTACTCAAGAAAGCTTCACTCTTGATCCTCAGCTTATTTCCCCAAAGGTTCTAGCTTTGGATTAACCATCGATAAAATCTCTTTCGATTTGGTAATAGCGACAAAAATCCCCTTCTTTAAGAATTGAAAACCAAGCAAAGGGTTCGTTGAATTTTGCAAAGAACCTTGTTGTACTCAATCATAGTCAAGAAATTATTTGGGGTCATCGAGAAATTCATGAAGAAAATAACACGGAACAATATGGAGTTCGTATCGGTTTTGTTCACACTGGGTTTACTATCAGGATGAAACTCAGGTCCTGTAATTGTAAAGCAAAGATTAATCTGCAACCCTTACAAACAGCAAATAACATGGGAGGACCGCTACACAAGGACTAGTTTTCTTGATTTGGGAATCGTATCGATCATTTAGTTCTATGCGCAGTTGGTACATTGTTTCTCGAAGAGCTGTTCATGACTTGGTGCAGTCTCCGAGCCAGTTCTTCGTCCGTCTTGCAATTTGAAATCAGCCTGTTCCTTTTGTACAGTGAGTGAACCGGAACGCGCTTCTTCAGCTTGTTCCTCTTGAGAGACGTCTCTTTGTGATTTCCCCCGTTGGAGAAAGATGCGACTAGATCCAAAGCGCTCTTGGCTGCAGAAACTGCCCTAGCTGCAACGGCCGCCTTCTCTTCAGCAGCTGCTCTAGCAGATTTTGCAATCTTGGCTGCGGCTAAAGCCGCCGATTTTGAGGCCTCCACAATTTCCTCAGGCGAAAGGTTTGGATTGCTATGAACACCTAATAAACTGTTCAGATGGGCATCAAATGCACTCAATGACGATGAAGACGGTGCGGCAGTTGAAGAAACATGCGAGGCCCCCTTGGCATCTGAGTTCTGTTTCTTCAGCACAGCAAGCAAACGCTTGCGAGGAGGCAATAGCACATCGGCATCCACTGGCTCAACATGACATCCATTAGCTTCCATGGCTCCTTCAGTCAAACAATCTAAACTCGGATAATGGGAACTCCCTATGTTGATGAGACGACTGCTCCATCCACATTAGTGAATGACGTCGAGATCTAAACCTTTCAGAGCATTATGCCAAACGAACATGTCATGTGGTCTGCTCTATAACTTGCAAACCTAACACAAAATTTAGTCACATTTCCAGATTAAGTGCAATTCCCAGACAAGAACTCAGTTCCTATCAAGCCAGATAACATAATTGCAGAGCTGATGATTAATGAAAATGTGTCTCTCTGTCGTTAGCATTTCACGCCGGGGCAAAGAATTATCATGAAAAACAATCAACAGATACCAAATTCACCTCAATCATCGAGCTCGGCTCGGATTTGCAATTTACTTCCTAGAAACTCAACAAGAACATGCAAGAGACATGAATGTCCTCTTTCACATCATCTCATTGAACTTCTTCGACACAAACCAGACTCGAAACTAATAGACAATCCATGAAAATCTGCAGAACAAGAACAGATGGTCCTAAAATGCATAGCTTCCACATGATTGGGCATGAAATCGGCCTCGAATTCTCCTACATCTCCAAGAACACGGGCATAGACAGCGGATTCAATCGAAACTAGCAACGATCAAGACAAAACGGAGCTAGATACGATAGAATCAAGCTGATCCAACACAATTCACACGTGGGAATTTGCGGCGAGATCGAGGGACCTCAATTACCTGTCTCAGTTTTCCCTATCCACTTTGAAGGGAAGACGTTAAACAGATGCCGAGGAACATCAGGAAGGGCAAGCGATTAGGGTTTTGAGGATGCAGATGCAGAGAGAGAGAGAGAGAGAGAGAGAGAGATGGTGGTTCTTGTGGGGGGAGAAAATGGAGATCTTCTCCTTTTGTTTGGTTCAATGTGTGATGGAATTGTTGGGTTTTTGGGTAATTGCAAAATGTCAAAATGCTGAATTTATATTGGTTCTAGTTCTAGAAAAGGAAACCCTATCACGCAAATCCCAAAAACTTGCCCAATTTAGGAATTTTATTTTATTTTTAGGTGGGCAATTCTTTTATTTTACTTCCGATCCTTGGACTTTAAATTTGTCTGATTAAATCTTACGATTTGCGTGAATTTTTCTAACGAAATTCCTAGACACTAGTTTCGATAGATCGAGTGAACATGAGCGTCGGTGATACTGAAGTGGAAAGAATTGACCTCCGTGGACACGCAATCTTGGAAAAATGACCTTCATATATTTGCCTCTGTAGACAAGCCACAGTGGGAAGATTTTTCCATATCATACTAGAGTTTCATCTGTCGACTACGTTAATTCGAATTAATCGGAGTTGATGATAGTGGGATTTGATGAGTTTAACGACATGTGATGAATCCAATTGAACGTTCAAGAGGCAATCCCAAGGAATCGTGGGGCTCGTGATTAGCCCTACAAGGTTGAAAATTATTTCATATGTTATTCAGAATGTAACAAGATTTGTGATGGAGGTGATCATTAAGTGGATTAGGGCAAACCAGGTCCACACATTATTATCAAAGAAAATACGTATAATATTCTTTTTAGGCGAAGTGAGCTAGGATCAAGCTAGGTTGAGCTTTTCTATACCTAAATGAGATTGCATAAGCCCACTCAAATTGGTTTTCAAGCAATTTAGGTCGGGCGGGCGGGCACGTAGACTGCCACATTTGTGATTGGGCCATAAAGCCTTTGTGTCTGACTTGTTGGCGAGGAGTTAAAACCAATGTTTTGTCACAAAAATATTGCGGATGTGGGATTTGAACCTGCAACCTCAAGGTCACGAGCCTTTCGAGCTATTCCGCGATGGAAGATAAGGATTCAGACAAAAAAGAAAAAAAGGCTTGAAAATGTGACACTGATGTTGTATCAATATCTCGCATAATATATATTGTATACATGGCAGTTTAAAATCAGCATCTTGAAGTCCCAAGAATCGATCGAACAAGGGAAAAACTTTACGTATTTTCGGGCTGGGTGTGCTTATCTCGCTCCTAAACGGGTCGAGTCAAAACCCAGTGGATTGAGAAGAAGGGAAGGAAATAGAAATAGTAAGTATTTACCTATGAAATTATGTCCCTCCCACCTTCTTCTTCTTTTTTTTTTTTTGTTTCGAACCCTCCCACCTTAAATTGCCAAATGAGTTAGCGTGAATCGATAGTAATGATTCGTCTATTTACGCCCATCAATGGCATTGCAAATTTCAATCCGTAGAGTCGCTCGAAAATATATCAGGTGATGCATTAAATTACCAATGGGATAAGTACGTTGGAAGTTTTAAAACTTGTTACGAAAATGCAATTGAGTCCTAAAACTTGTAAGAAAGTGCAATTGAGTCCCAAAGCTTATAAGAAAGTTCAATCAAGTCTTAAAATTTGTCAAATTAGTGAAATCAAGTACTTCCATTGATTGTACTTTTTGAAAGTTTTAGAACTTGGTTGCATTTTCGAGATAAATTTTAGGTCTTGATTGCACCTTTTTAAAGTTTTAGGACTCAATTACATTCTAGTAATAAGTTTTAGGAATTGATTGTACTCTTTGAAAAGGGATAATGATACAAATAATCCATGAACTTTGGCCCAATGTACAATATAGTCCCTAAACTTTTAATTTGACCAATGTGATCATTGAACTTTAACTCGATATGCAATGTGGTATCTGAACTTTTAATTTGACCAGTATGGTCTTTGAACTTTTGGAACATATTCAACTCAGTCTTTCATGGACCACATTGGTCAAATTAAAAATTTAGATACCACATTGTGCATTGGGTTAAAATTCAAGGATCACATTGGTCAAATTAAAAATTTAAGGAATATATTATATATTGGACCAAAGTTCAGAAATTATTTGTGTTATTTTGCAAAATTTTAGGATGTAATTGCATTTTCGGAATCAAGTATTTATTGTCGGTTTCTCCAATTCAGTTAAAGGTGCGGGACGCGGGAGATGCAGTGCGACCGCCATTTTCCTTCTGCATATTGGGTTTCGAAACCCGCACTCCTGAAACCACCACTACGAGAAAGTCGTGCCTGATTCGTCTCGAATCTCAGTATAGAGGATCGATCAAAACCCTATAATCGTGTCATCATCAAGACCCTGAATCTGATTTGTCTGAAAAAACGCACCATCGACCCTTTTTTTTTTCCCTTCAAGAATTCGCGATTGGGAGCGAAATCTCAACTCGGCATTTGGGTCGATGTAACATGCCGTAATTAGCGTTGTCGTGTTTACAGGTATGATGATCTTCAGTCGTTACGATTGTTGAGCTGTTGCGGAGAATGTTTGTGGTGCTTAATCAGTTCTGTTGGTTGAGTTTGTCAGCTTGAAGACTCATGAGTGCCGTGAAGCCCTTGTCCAATACTGTTCACAGTTCGATGCGTTCTGGGGTGGTTTTGTTCGACTTGACGAGCGTGGTTGAAGAGCTAGTCTTTAACAGTGTGGATGCTGGTGCCAAGAAGGTAAATTTGCTGCTCTCAAAAGTCTCTAGAGGTAGACCCTCTGGGTGTGCCGATGAGTCCTCATCAGAAGTGAGTAGAGGTTCTGCGGAAGAGAGAAGAGTAGATGGTAGGTTTGGAGTGTAAAATTTCAGGATATCTGTGTTACCAAGTGATGCCCACTCTGCGGCTGCTTCCGAATTGGGTTGGAACCCACCCTGGAGGTCGTTCCACAGGTTTTGGGAGATTCCAAGGTATCCCAAGATGGGTTTTAGATTTCAAATGTAAAGAAGCAATCCTAGTCCTCGGGTAGGGCCAGTTTCCCACCATTCTGGAACCACTCGTTACTAGCACTAGTTCAGAATATCTTTACCTACAAGCTCTTGTTGTTCCTTCTACCTCCCGTCTAGGATGGGCCCGGAAATGGACATTGTTGTCCATGATTAGTTCTAATTTTGTTTTTTTCCCCTTCTTTTGATGTAGTGAACCTGTACACACTTTGTGCTATCAACCTGACTTGAAAAGGCAGAGTGTTGCATGTAGTTGCCTTTGACGTTGGATTACCTAAACGAGGACATATCCTTTGTGTCCATGGCATAGTAAAAGGGAAAAAGGACAAAGTCAAAGCAGAATTCAGTATTGAATAGCTGGTGCATTTTAATGGTTCCCTTATATCTGAGGAAATCGAACTGGTTATTCTACACGCAATGACTGGGATGGTGATAATCTCATTTTGAAGAGGAGATTCATTAGTGACTATGATAGCTTGATCAGTACAACGAAGATCGTGTTTATTATGTTCCTACTGTAATGATGATGATTCATCAAATAATTAAGGGGAGACTAGATTCCGTACTAAATTAGTTAGCTTGTTCCAAATGCCAAGATGGGATAGACTACCAATTTGTAACTCTACGTTTGTAATCATGTCGAAGTGTGTGATCTACATAGTGTCGTTCTTGTGTTTACATGCATATATTCGTTGAGAGGCTCGCATATTGAGAATGAGAATATACTCCCAGAAAAGAAGTAGTAGAAGCAATGATAGCATGAAATACATTTGGTTGCAAAACCCTTTGTCCGTGTGAATGCGCTTTTCCATTGGTTGTATAGCATATAAAGGTATTTCTGAGTTGGAAGCTGATATTTAACATTATGCGCTGTTCCAGGTATCAGTTTTTGTGGGTATCAGCAACTGTTTTGTGAAAGTGGTTGATGATGGTTAGTAGTGATTTCCTTTTTTGAGTTGAATCTGTGTACCATACCTGTTTTACCCAATTTATTTTGCTTTTTAATTGATGCACCTGTAGGATCTGGCATCACTCGGGATGGCTTGGTGTTATTGGGAGAAAGATATGGTGAGCTATTCATTACTTTCCTGTGGATTTCACATTAATTTGAACGGTCTATGCATGCCAACAGGTTTGCATCATTAGCATACTGTCAACCCGGTCTAGGAGTCTTCCTTTTGCATTGTACGAGTACCGGTGCAAAATGTTGATCAATGTGGGGCAGATGTTAGTATGTACTTCCATTGAAGATTGGTGTTTTATTTCGCTAAAATCATGGTTACTTGAACAACTGAATATTGCTCTTATCAACCTTAAGTACCAATATCTCAATTAATACACCAGCTGTGGATCTTTGGATTCCTTTGCCCGCTCAACAAATTTGTCAAAAGTAAGTATAGGATGCACAGTGATATCTGGGTATATTGGCTGTTATCTGGAGTCTTAGTAGCTAGAATTGATGTAGCTGAGTGCTGTAGGTAAGCTGCGTGAAGAGGGCCTTCTAGATGTGAGAGATAGAAATATATGTTGAGTCAGTGCATGTTCTGCTTTCTAATTATATTAGCCAGCCTTTTAGTTTTGTGTTTGATCTTTATGATTTGCTTTTAGCAACATCCAAAGATCGTCAACTGGATGACATTGACTCTTGTTCTGGGAGCTTTGGTTCTCGAGGAGAAGCACTGGCTTCGATTTCTGATATCGCAGTATTGGAAATTACAACAAAAGCTCCTGGCAAACCGAATGGATACCGCAAGGTTTTAAAGGTATTGATAACTCATCATTGGATTAAAAGGATGCTACCTATTTCCTTACAAGGATGCTACCTATTTCCTTCTTGTTTGTTGGAGATTATTTATTTTGTTGACTTTCTTATTTTAGGGATGCAAGTGTTTGCATCTTGGAATTGATGATGACAGAAAAGATGCAGGCACATCAGGTAAGACATTCATTGGTAAGGTGGCTTTGCCATGAGATACAAAAGTAGGAGGATGGGCACCTTCCTTGTAAGCGGAAATCACATGGAATGTACTTCCTTGTTAATATTATTTTGGGATGCTAGAAGTTAACCAATATAATGGGAATTTAGAATACCCGGCTTCCAGTTGCATTTGACAGACTTCATCGATCATAGGCTTCAATACTATGTTGAGCAATTGCCAAACTACATGGCCTACCTAGAAGAAGTTAAATTTTGGTTGGCAATAGAACCCCATTTAATTGACTTGCAATTCTACTTGCATTTGTTGCTCAACACTCATTTGCGTGCACATAGGATAAAACACTAGATTTTGTCTGCTTAAGTAGATTGTCTGAACTGTTTGATTACATTCAGATTTCACTCTGATTCATCTTGGCTCCTTGCAGTTGTAGTACGTGATTTATTTTACAATCAACCTATTCGGAGGAAGTCTATACAATCGAGGTTTTAACTTCCCTTCTCCTTTAGTTCTTTCAGTTTATTTGATACAGAATGGCCTCGTAAGGTATATGATTTCTGTGATGTTACCATCTGCCTGATGAACCTTTAATTTCCTCTACAAATTAAAAGTCCCAAGAAAGTCTTGGAGTCCATCAAGAAGTCTGCATTCCATATTGCTATTGTTCACTCAGAGATCTCCTTCCAAGTTGTTGATATTGAAAGGTACATTTCTATCACATAGATCACTTTTATCATGTGAGATCATCTTGTCCTCACATGATTTTCAAAAATTACAGTGACGATCAGTTGCTTTGCACGCGTGCTTCCACCACCCCTTTGTCAATGTTGAGAAGCTTTTTTGGAAATGAGGTAGCCAGCGTTCTTCATGAACTCAATGCTCGTGAGGGAGCAGTGAAGCTTACGGGTTACTTGTCTGGTCCATGTGACTCCTTTGCTACTAAGGTTACTCTCTCTCTCTCTCTCTCTCGTGCGGAGTGGCCTTTTTGTATTATTCGGACCTCATGCTTTATCATTTTGATGCAGGCCTTCCAGTATGTATGTATCCATGCCTTGTATATTGGTAAATAGTGTAGCGATATTACTAGCTTATCTGAGATGGTTTGGCAAGCATCATTCCACTTGACGCATTTGATTTGAACTTGACTGGAGTAGACATAAACTCGCGGTTTGTTTGCAAGAGCCCTATTCATAAATTGGTCAATCAACTTGCCAAAGAGTTTGAGCATGTAAATGCAAGGAGGAGCAATGATGGTTTGCAGAAGAGCAAGAGAAGTAGGTCATGTGCAGGTCCAGCTTACATTTTGAAGCTGAGTTGTCCTCGCTCCCTTTATGACTTAAGCTTCGAACCATCAAAGACATTTGTTCAGTTTAAGGTGAATCATGGTCTTGTTATCTCCATTCTGTTCATACTGGTTATTTCCCTGCGAGTTGTGGCTTCTGATTAAGGTGAATCATGGTCTTGTTATCTCCATTCTGCTCATACTAGTTAACGATTGTCCCCCTGCGAGTTGTGGCATCTGACATGATTGTTCTTGGCTACTGTTCTTTTATGAACCCCTGCTTCTCTTTCCATGCAATCAATTTGACGATTTTACTTCAAGCTCTCTCTTTTTCAATTGGTTTGCCACTAGTAAGGATCGAAATGTGTTTTTCTAGTGCAATTTATAGAAGTTCCAGAAGGGTAATGCACTATGCCTTTGTTTTTTATGCCGTCAGTCTAAGTCTATGGCTCCTTTTCTTTACTGGCACTGGCAGTGTTTTACAGTTAATTTTTTTAGCTGGTCAGATGTCACATCGATGAGATTTTTTGGGAACCATTGCTGATATATGTTTGTCTCTCTCTCTCGAAAAAGGATTGGGTTGCCATTCTTGCTTGTATTGAGAAGGAAATTCAGCTTTTCTGGAAAGTAAATTCAAGTAGAGGTAGGGCATTCCATGAACTTAAGGTTGGGGTGCTGTCAATGTATGAGATTCTGAAGTTTCTTGACTTTCTTGAGTTGTTTGCAGCAATGTGCTCTCAGCAAAATTTTGATACTCTAGGAAAAGATTTGCAATTTGAGGAAGACCAGAAAAGCCTCTCAGGAAAACCAGGTATTATGCTTTCTAGCCCGATTCATTTTGACCTGTTTGAGTTACCTTCCCCATAGCCGCACTAGTGACCTGATATTCTATATAACCTAATTGAACTATGCTTGACATATGACTCTTATTCTATATAACCTAATTGTTCTGATGTCACATGGATCATGTCTGAAACGTTTCCTTTCTTCCTCAACTAAACTTGTAGTTGGAGATTACTCTGAATTGGCGAGGAAAAAGTGCAGATTCAGTGAGGAGGGTGTTCTCAAGCTTCCCTCGTTCCTTTTAGAGATGCCAGGTAAAGAGAGACATCATAACTGTAAGGTGGACGAGGGAGAAACTACATTTAGAAAGATTAACCATAAAGGTGTAGACTTCATTGCCCAACAAAATGAAATAGATTCACTTCTGCAAGATGGTTATTCTCTACCGCAATCAGATAATTCCTTTTCTGGTCACATTTCGAGTGTGATCTCCAAGGATGATGATTATCAGTGGTCACCAGATAATAGTATTCAGCACACTCAAAATGATGTCTCGTATGCAGAAGATGATACTTTGGTAAAGTGTTTTAGCCTAGAAGGAAGATCTGAAAATTTTGTAGGGGGTGATATCTTTACTTCAACGCCTGAAAATGAATCCTTTAAAAATGATCCTCTGGGCTGCAATGGAGCAAAAATGAGCTTGGTATCTTCTGTTATCCTAGAAGGATGTGACAAGTTTGAGGTTGGATCTGGTATCAAGAGACCCTGCCTGCAGAGTTGCACCTCACGTGATAGTTTGAGATTCAGTCCTCTGAAATTTGCTGGTGGTGAAGGATTTGAATTTGAAAGTGACATATTCCAAATCAAACAAAAACACTCAGGCCTTTATGATGACCCCAATTTTCGGAGACATAATCATAATAAACAAAGCTTCAGTTCCTTTTCTGGGGCTCTGTGGCCAGATGAAGTATGCAGCAATGCTCAGCCTGTTCCCAAATATGCAGCCAAGGAGGGAAAGCCTGTTGATACTGATTGTCCATTTGCTGCCTCTTATAGGTCAGTTCCATGTTACACAGATGATTTCATTGAGGAGGATGGTCTCTCTTCGAGAGATTTTTTTCAAATGCAAAATCCTGGCTCAGGTTGTTGGTCTTCAGATTTTGATTGGTTTTCTGATATTTTGTGCCCCTTACGTCAAACAAAGCCTTTTCGTGGGAAACACAGCATTGACAATGTTTTACTGGAAACAAGTTCAGAATGCCACAAAAGGGCTAGTTACATGCCTCCTTTTAATGAAGGAAAGAATATAGACATGTATGATCGCATCTCAAAGAGCCCCAGCAACGAGATGTGCACCACAATTGATACGACTGCGGAATGTGGCGTAGAAAACAATATTAATCTAAGTATAGATCCACGCAAACCAAAAGCTAGCAGTTCACTAAAGACTCTCCCAAAACCTTATGATATATTAGCTGATGAAAGAGCACAGTTTTGTCAAGAGTTGTGCCATGACCATTACGAGGCAACAAGAGATTATGCAACCCAAACAAAATCGATCTGGGAAAACGACGCTCGGCAAAATTATGTTCATCGAGAAAGATCTAGAAGCCGTTCTGCTCCTCCATTTTATAGAAGGAGGAGAAGCTTCATTTCCTTAAAACATCTTTCACTGGCGAACCCAGAAAATTCTGATGCCCAGACCTACCATGCTTCTAAGGCTTATCCAGGTTTGCTGCATAGGCAACTCTCTTGATTGTAGCATAATGTGTGAAGAGTGAAGTGACTGTGAACTGATTTTCCTCCAACCTGTGCAGAAGCTGGTGAACCGAAATATTCCCAACTATCTAGTAGCTTATGTCATTTGTCATCTGGAAAAGGTTCTGTAGAGCTCCCATTCTGTGGTAACACGTACTCTATGTATGTCCCACCTGACTTTTTGACTCTGTAAAATGTGAAGTTGACGAAATACTCACTTTTATCGGTGTTCCAGGGTAGATATTGACAAGATACATGACAATGAGCTGAAAATCAAGGAACTTCACAAAGGTTTGAACTTCAAGCTACTTGACATCTAAACTTTGAAAGTTTTGAACAATCTCTTTTAATTCTGTTTGTGCTTGTTAGGGCCCCACTGACCTTTGTCAATGGTGGTCTGTTGATACTTGTGTTAAATCTAACATGTGAATGTTGAGAAATGATGGCGCACACATGGAAATCAAAATGTAAGATTGCAGGATTTAGTCCATTTTATTGTCTATCAGGTCACTAGAGATGTGAATATGGTCAAATGACAAACTGCATTGCTCCTTAGTATCTACAGGTCCAGTAGAAACACGTGGAGAGTTGGCTGCCTAAACTGTGATTGAGCCTGACACTATCTTAAATCGTTGTTTACTGCTATTTCTGTGCTTTATGTTTCAGATATTATCTCTGGGAGTGTTAAAGACTGTAGAGATTATGGGACTAAATGGCGGGATAGTTGTCTTCAGGTTATTGTCGAGTACTCTTGCTGTATTGATGATTGTGCAAAATGCTGGCAGCCTGGCAGTCCTTCTTCCGTCTAGTGTTTTTAAGTAATCAGTGATTGAGTGCCTTCTTTTGCTCAGAAAAAGTGTGGATCATCTGAGATTCTGGGCAAAGTACTGGATATTGCATCGGGATTCTTGCATCTTGCTGGTGATTCATTAGTACCAACATCCATCCGTAGAAATTGCCTTGTGAATGCCAGAGTCCTTCAGCAGGTTGATAAAAAGTTCATCCCAGTGGTAGCTGGTGGAACCCTTGCTGTCATCGACCAGGTTCAGTTTGCCAACCTTCTTTTTTCTTTCTTGTTGTGTTTCTGTGGTTTGACATGAGTTTCCTTTCTTTGGTATATGGTTGCAAAATGCCCTTTTATACTTAAGAGATGCATGCACGCTTCCAAGCGAATAGTCAAAATAAAACAACCTGACATATCCAGCCCATGCAAATATGAAGCATTTAGAGTTTCTCTAAGAGAGTTTGTATTTTATGTTCTCTTCCAACAGCATGCTGCAGATGAAAGGATTCGGCTAGAAGAACTGCGCCGGAAGGTAAACCGGTGCTTGTCTTTCGAGATTGAACTGATCCCTATTATTTCGGGGCTCCTCAGACTGGTTGTTCTATAGGTGTTATCTGGAGAAGCCAAGACAATTAGCTATCTGGAGTCAGAAAAAGAGTTGGTAGTGGCCTATTGACTGATATTTTCTGTGATGGACCTCTACTTATGGCATTAATTATCAATTTATCATGTTTACCATTTTAAACTTCTGAAGTGCAGGTGTTGCCAGAGATTGGATGTCAACTTTTGCTCAACTATGGTGAGCAGATAAAAGATTGGGGATGGATATGTAATATCAATGCTCAAGGTTCAAGGTCCTTTAGAAAGTAATTATTGGGTTCCAATTTTGCGACTTTTTCTTTACCATTTGCACATCAGGCCCTCATAGTCAAAGTTGATCTAAGATATGGATTATAATAGCCTGAGGTTCAAACCATAGTATATCAAGTACCTATCTTCATTTATGCTGTGTAAAGTTGTGGAAAAGTACACAGTTATTGATTATAATATAAGTCTTGTAGATCAACTGCCATCACATAGTTATTTACATTGGTTAATTTCACTTGGTCTTATTGACTCTTGATTGCAGGAATATAAACCTTCTCCAGAGGCAGCCGACTGTTGTTACTCTTGTTGCGGTGAAGCATCATTCTACTATATCTTATCTTGCTGTACTTAACATTGTTCTAGTTGGATGCTATTCAATGCCCAACAAGCTAAAACCCCTTCCCCAGTTCCACCAGCCTCTTGATCGACTTTTTTTGTCACTTTGAAGGTGTGATGCTAACTTATCCTTCAAGATCTTTTTACAGATAAAATATATGCCATGCAGGTACCGTGCATTCTAGGTGTGGATCTGAATGATGTGGATCTCCTGGAATATCTTCAACAGGTATGTCTCTGTCCTCGCTAGGCTTTCTCGTTTCATGTCTATGCACCTTCTAAATGCAGGTGCACTGCTAAACCTATCTCTTGATCTAATGCAGCTTGCTGACACAGATGGAGCATCAACTATGCCTCCCGCCGTTCTTCATGTTCTTAACTTTAAAGCATGCAGAGGTTTAACGGATTGTCCTATTCTATTTTAATTTCCCCTTCTTTTACTAGATGAGTTTTTGGGTGATGTGTTCCAAGCCCGAAAAAAGCAATCTCCAAGCTCCAACCATCGCCTTTATTTCTATCTGCTTTGTTGAGCACTGGGGTTTTTGTTAGTGATTGATTTTGGAGTAAATCAGAAGGCTCAGGTTAGGGATTGTACATGATATAATCATGTTTTTCGTTAACAGATGCAATAGAGATACACATTGTTCTATGGAAGATGGACTGGTTGGTCTTCATTTATGAGTTTTGTGGGGACTTATTGTCCTCTCACTACATATTCGGATTGCCTTGGCTTGGATAATCTATAACAAGATAAAATTATGCTTTAGAAATTCTGGATCTTCAGCTATACGCTTCTCTAACTCCAATTTCATTTTACCTTCAAGGAGCAATTATGTTTGGGGACACTCTGCTTCTTTCAGAGTGTTCCCTTATCGTGGAGGAGCTTAAAGGGACATCACTCTGTTTCCAAGTGAGTCAATCAAACTCTTGGCACATATGCTTGTAATGTGGTCTGCGAAGATCTTTTTTTTCAATTTCTTTTTAGCATGACAGCTTTGACCTTGTGTGCAGTGTGCTCATGGACGACCTACGACAGTTCCCCTTGTCGACTTGGAGGCATTGCATAAGCAGGTTAATAGACTGTGCTTGCCAGATGATGGTCCAAATGATTTGTGGCATGGACTTCGTCGGTGTGAAGTAAGTCTGGAACGCGCTGCGAAGCGGTTAGATGTGGCTTTAAGATAGTGCATGATGACTTGACCAGAGAACGTTGTTACTCTGTATATTAGTAGATACGTATAGATTTGTTGTTACAGCACAATCGATCAACTGTACCAATCAACACAAAGTTGCGGGGTAACAGTTTGCACCCGCTAAGTTCCCCTATGCATTGTTAATGCAATAAAGTTGAACTCACGTCGATAGTGTTCTCATTGTGATGAAGCTGGATTTCAGTATCCTTTAGAATAAATTTTGTATTTGCTCAATGAAGATTTTGTCTAATGACCAAGTGAATGCATCATCTCAGTTCTCAACATCAAGAATGTTAATCAAACTGTCTGGCCATTGCTTGAAGGGAGCTTTGAGTATAGTTTTCTCCTCTTTTTTGTAAAGAAAAAGATGGCCTGAGAATTTGCATAATGCCACTTGCTAACTCAACCTTATTTATCCTTTCTCTTGGCTAGAAAAAGTTAAAACTTCTTTGTTGCAGTTCTCTTGATTTTATGTTGGGGGATTACATTAACTTGACCGATCAGAGCTGCAAAAGCAATACGTATTTTCAGTTCAGTGTGTATTGTTTTCCTTCTTTTTTCGGCTGAGCAAATTCTATATGCTCCTTACCGAAGAATGGACAGTGAATTTCCAGACCTTCAGACTTCCAGGTATATCATCAAATTATCAAAAAGGGTCTAAATACATGCATTGTATATCATATACGGTTCACTCTGTCTATGGACCTCATTTTGAAACTCCAACGTTAAAAGCATCAAGAAAAACTATGTACAAATGCACATGCAATGCTCACAGCAACACCCAATCCCACACTATCCTGTACTAATCAACTGCACTAGCTATGCCACTTCCGCATTCTCCTTCCTATCTATGCTTGACCTGACTAAGAGAACTGTCTCGCAGATACATATAAAGAAAAAGATCTTCCCTCAGTGCATTTTTTTAATCACATGTCCTTTACAATTTCCTCAACTAAATCTCCAATTATTAGACTTTCCACCTCTTTCCCTAGTAGATTCATCTCCTCATCCAACAAACCGAGCCATGGAATTGATTTGAGATCCCAGGCCGTCATATTACCTAGTGAGTAATATGACCTGTCAATTGGAGGGTAAACAAAAACGCGTATGATCTCCCAAACCGAGCTCAGCAATTCCCTTCCTTGCGGATGTAGCAGTCGGAATGAGCCAGCAGTTTTTCTTCTCGATGGTCCTAGAACTGTTGAAAGTGCTTCATTTAACAAATCATGTAACAACTTGTGCTCTGTTCCTTTCTCGTTCTTGTCGTTCACTGAAGCGCCATTTTCGTTGGCCTTCCCATGAGATTCCTCCACTTCTTGAAATACCAAGTCACTGATAGGCTTTGCAAGTGTGTCTATACGGGATATATTCACATTAGATGATCCGTCGTACAAGCCAGAAGCAACAAGCAGATCTCTTATGTATTGTTCCATCTTGTCCTCTAACTCAACCATTGTACACTCGATAGGCTGCTCTTCAGTTGTTGTCTCTAGAGGCTCATCAGATCCAAGCTGATTTAGTTGCCTCCTCAGCTCTGCAAATTATGGGATGATGTTTGTTAGCCAATATCAACATAATCCTGAAACCCTATTGTCATTTAGCAGCTTAAGCCTTTAGTCATTTCTGCTAGTCCAGGCAAAATACAATCTAAGTTATCATTAAAAAAAAAATGTTGCAAGCCATGGGCTCATGGCTAGCTTGTGAAGAAGCCTTTCTGCACCATGTTTTCAGATACAGTTTAACTTTACCCTCGGCGAAAAATTTCTAGAGTGCCATATATAGTTTCAGGAAATAAACCCTATCGTGTTTTATTCGTTTTCAAACTTTTTCACATTTGTCACTTTTTCTGAGTAAGGTAATTATATCCGTCTCAACACCACAAAAGTAAATCATTTTGGGCCAGAAGGCAACATGACTATCTGGGTTTTCCGAACACTAAGGAGGTAGTTGAGGCTGCAATTTATCAAAAATGAAAGACTGACACTCCCAACAACCCGGAGAGACCATCTTGCTCCTTCATAAAAGAGGAAAAGCAAACAGCCTACATGCTTTGGCTAAATAAACACCGAAAGGGTGAGTTGTGCCACTAGTTGAACATGATCACACCATTGCAGCTGCACATTTGGATAGCACATCCATGAACATAGAAGTTGGAGGATTGTTTCATACCATTCAGATTCAAACTGATTTCTCTGAAAACTTGTGGCACCACATCTTCCTCTCCAACACTCCTGTCTGGCGTTGACATAGGGCTGAGGTCGTTACTTGGTCTCCAAAACTCCTCTAGAGAACTGCTGCACACAGACGCAGGGCTAGGGGGCACTTCTGTAGAATTCTCCTAGGATGACACGAGAAGGCAAAAACTAGTCAGTACAGTATAAGATAAGACAGACGAAACTTCTAGCACTAACTGAATGGAAACATTGTTTTCAACAGGTCAACCAAATTCTTACATTCCACTCGCCAAAGTTCATGACGACTGTTGGCCCACTCATAACGTCTTTCATGAAGTCAGTCTCAAAGTTACATGATTCTGATACGGATTGGACCCTTTTGCCAAACAGCCTCCGTCTCAGAGTGAATGTGTATCTGAAGTTATGGACCTTCTCTTTGAACTTGAGCCTTTCCTTTTTCACTTTCTTGGCATCTATTGGCACATTTTCAACAACTTCATGCTTTCTCCTGATATGAGCACCAGTCAAAATGTGGCGGTCTTCGAGGAGAAGTTTCCCAAAGGATGTTCCTGATACAGGAGCAGACAAGGATCTCACAAGGTTTCTTGGGGATAATTCCTTGTGGAGAACACGATCATCATCTAACCGATGTCTGAACGATCCAGCTTGCATTTGACGTTCATCTTTTACATTTTCCCAATAGCAAGGTTCATTTATCATTCTCAAAGCATTACCCACGTGTTTTACGCTAGTCCTTTCATCGCCTAACAAGGATGAACTGGAGCTGTCACTTGCTTCTCTGGGCAAATCCAAAAGACTGTCACTCTTCAGAACATTCCTCAACCTCTCTGTCAAGAACTTCCTTGTATCTCGGTTAATAAATTCTGGGGAACCTGGTGGATTCAACTGAATTTCACTTCTATAAGATCGAGTTGATTCTGAACGGAGCAAATTCACCCCAAGGTCCCTAGTAACACTCTCTCTAACTTGCTTTGCTATGTTCTGTGCTATTTGCTTGGAATCAGTCGGTCTTTCATTGAAAGGGGTCTCAATTCCACTTCCTCTGACCACAGAACTCCTTTGAACTGCCCTTCCTTGAAGTTCACTTTTCAAACGTTCTTTCACCTCCTGAAGAAAATCTTCTATGCTGCCCCTTTCATCCGTTCCAGAGGAACTGGGCCATGATTCTTCATGCCAGAACCTATCAGGACCAGGCTTCAAGATTACTATCCTCGTAGGGTCAAGAGAAGAGTCCAGTTTCTCACCTGAAATTACTGCACTACATTGTTCAATGTCCTTGTTTAGACTTTTGCTCATCAAAGAACAAGACTGATACTGCTTAGCCGGGACTAGTCCTGTTTTTCCACTGTGTAATGAATGGTCTCTTTCAATCGATTTTGCTTTCGCTATATCAGTTCTCCTGGGCTTCTCGATGATGGTTTTTTCATGATTTGCATGGGGTGATATCATTTTTAAGTTGCATCTCTCTTGACCACCAGCCGACTGCCCAGGAACATTGTCAAGCTCGACGAACTTCGTAAAGTCCATGAACCTATTTGCTTGCCAAGCTTCAAACTCTTTCTTGAACTTCTGCAATTCCTCCTCTTGTGGATGTTCTCGACGCCTGGGTTTTGTTGACTTCTGGGCGCTTCTCCCTCTGTCAACATTCCTATCTGGATTATGAGAGGATGAGCTAAGCTCCACTTGTCTCGAAGAACTGGAGTTGGACAAACTGTGAGACATTGAGCCCCTTCCCTTCCTCTCTTTTCTTGAAAAGTTGGTTTTCATGCTCTCTTGTTTCTTCTCAGTTGAATGGGCTTGAGAATTGTTATCTAGCGGCAAGATATCCATCCCCATTAACCGAGCCACAATGCTTGGTGAGTTTTGTCTGTTAAATGATCTGCTGGACATCTCCTCACTTATCAATTTCTTCATTGAAGCCTCGACTGGATGACGCTTCATCTTATATCGATCTTGTTCCATGCCATAAGAATACTGGAATTCAAAGCTACTGTATCAACACATGCTTAGCGGACAAAGGGGATGCAAATGTCAAGAGAGTGAAAAATTGTCCGTAGGGCATATAAAGCAGTCATCTCACTGCAGTATGACTGAGCTACCTTGCGAATTTTCCAGGGCAAGAACCTTAAATAAATCAAATATCATCACGGGTTTGATCGAATAGGGACTGAATAAAACACCACGGTTGACTCAGGAAACAGAGAGAGGTATTGAAGACAATGGTGAGGCTAATGTTCTTCTCTACTATACATTCGCAGCTTAAGATGATCACAGACCTTCGGCACTAGCCACCAAAACTATTGAAGTCTTGAGGACATCTATAAGAGGTTCATGAGAATCCCAAGCGAAAGCTCATGTAACGAATAAAGCCAGTTGAGTGAGTCAAAAAAAAATTCAGACATACCAAAAGAAAAGTAGAAAAACTGGTAGACCACCTTCCTAATCAATGTTTGGCCAAATAAAAGACTTCCTAATCAATGAAAAAGGGATTTATTAATATGTCAACACGTCACAGTGACAGCAAGATTTTGTAATAAGTTCAATACCGGCATATCGCCTATAGCACAACAGCTCTCAGAAGCTTCTGCTTGCAGCTCTAAACTATTCCTGGGTGCTTCATGACCTGCAAAATCTTCAATTCAGAAGAATTAGTTCCCTAAAAGAAGAAAAAATTGTAGAACTAATTTGTTACTTCAATTGATATCTACCCTTCATCAGGACCAACAGGACAGAGTTCGCTCAAGATAACTTTCTCATGAAGTCAAAAACTGCAATAAGGCTAATGACCAAAGTTCTCGTGTAAATAGTGAGAGCCCAGTCTTCATAAAAACATCTTGGCCCCAGAAATCCAGACTCAATGACTAAAGTAGTGTAAATAGGATCTCTGTAAACAATGTGTCAAACATTGTGAGTTCCCCAATGACTAACAGAACTTAAACCTAACATCTACGAACTCCCTCACTCTATCTTCACTCTATCCATGCCAAACATCATTTTTGTAACTCATTAGGTGATTGACGAGAAAATCAACTTTCTTGGTGCCAGTGAGATTTTTTCATCTCAGAATCTAAATAAAGAGTCGTCGCTGGTAATTATTAAGCCTTAACGAGAGAGCCAGAAAGGTGTGCCTCCACCCAAATCAATAAGACTTCCTAGAAGACGCCTTCTATTAGATTAAATTTTAAGGATTCATCTAGAAGAAGTCTATATTACCTCCGACATGTTTCTTTTGGGAAAATACTTTCCTGGCCATGCTCCTTTGATAAAAAACATGTGATAAGCCTCCCATGCAGCTAGAGCATCCACTGCAGCACCAAAGGATATTCCTATTCCATCTATGCCTCACCAATCACCAAAGTTTCCCATTAGCGAGCCAAGACGCTCTCACGCTTTGACTTACGTCTTAAAAAGACACAGAATACCCAGAAACAGTTAAAGGTTAGAGTTAGGCAAAGGAGCATGAATTTTCTCGAATACAATAGTGCTAACAGAATAAGTAGATGTTTTACTCATCAACTTGCTCATGAATTTCGCAAACAATGAAAGAAAATCTGTATATAAACTCTCTCACGGAAACAAATTCTGAACCCCCAAAATGCTTAATAAACTGAAGAAAACAGGAAGATAATGGCTATAGCACTTGCACACAAGTTTGGGTACTTAACAATCTGCCTCGGGATGATTCTTTCACTGGAAGAGACACCGGTGGATACACCCTTGAGAGTGTAAGGAGATGGTCATGACACCATTAATTTCTGGCAAATCCTTTCACCTGTTGTGAAACGAATTTCCGGTATGATGCAAGAATTGCAACATTTAGGTGCATCTGCCCGAAATTTAAAAGCATGTTGGTGAATGATGATGGCCCTGATCGCTTATATACCAAATGTCCTACGAAGAAGTAGTGTTGTAGGACAGATTTACTGAATACTCCTACAATCATAAGACCTGAAGAGACTACGGAAGTTATATCTGAAGCATGTTTTAGAAGAGATGAGCCACGACCAATGAAGGGATGAATCCAGAAGATCCGGTTGATACTGCAGTGCTAAAAAAAAACTTGATCCACAGGCATCAAGTCAGCCAAAATACACATGAAAAACATCAAACTCACACTAGCAGAAACAAATTTGTCGGAAACACAGTTTTAAGTACCAAACACCTCGGACCGAAAAATGCAGTAAACCCATGTATCAAGCAAGCACACAGCGAATGACAAAAACGTGAGAACGTGAAATTCCAAGAGCTCCGGCGGCTAATGCAAAGCCCAATCTCTCTCTGACACATCACAGGACTAGAAGAAAAAGGTCGAATTTTTTTTCTCCTCTCTCCCTCATTTTCTCCCCTGTTTCCAAGCCACCAAACACGTCGTTTTCACAAATCAAGAAACTGGTAATTCTCATTCTCGAACGTACCTCGAGGGAGAGATCAGAACAAGCAAAACCCATGATTGTTATGGCCAAAAAGGAGCCGGTCTCTCCATTATTGCGGAAGCCAAGCGTCAATCACTCACCCATCAAGTGACATTCTTTCGCATTGAATAGCCCCCAACTCGTACCAACCAGCGACGAGCGAGGGGGAAAAACGAGAAGAAAAAGGAGAAAGCTGAGAGACAGAGAGGCTTCAGAAGCTCGGTGAACAGGAAGGACTGCGGAAACTCAAAGCTGGGATTTGTATGGTAATCCAAGTCTTAGAGACGATGATGACAGTTTAAAAGAAAGCGTGACGGTACAGAGGAAAAAGAAGTTTCTTTTTCTGTTTTTTGTTTTTGTTTAAAGTGGAAAATGAAAGTGTAAAAAGAGAAATAGAAAAGCTTCTTTTTGCCGGAATCAACCTATGGAAAGCGAAAAGATCTCTTTTTGTTTCACTTTATTCCTCGGTTAATCATTAATTAATCAAATTAATAGCTTGCGATTGGTCGTGAATTAGTTGAACTCATTATCCTCACGTGGCTTAACATTTTCCTATCCAAATGAAGCTTAGCCCCAGATTAATTTAAATGCCGATCTCGCAATTCAAAATGAGGGCTCGAGATTGATCGTCGATAAGCATTTTCTTAAACCATTTGTAATATCGTCGAGCAAAAAACATAGTGGCCCATAACTAAGAAATTCGATAGAATTACTCTAATTTAATCAGAAAGGGGAATTATTAAAGATCTATTTTTTTAAAATTATTAAGATATGCTCATTCGATAGAATTACTCTAATTTAATCAGAAAGGGGAAATTCGTTTTTTGATTCAATGTCAATCCCGAGCTATGTCCAATGCCATTGTATAATTAGCGCTAGTTTGCATAAGAAAGAAGTCGTACGCTCGTTCTATCGTGAAATTTAAGCTTGATTAAAATCCTATAATTTTGTTGCGTTTAAGCAAGAGAAGTCTATATTTCGATCGTTAATTTGAGTAAGGAATGCAGCTAAGGGATATAATTATAAGTCTATTAATTATTATTCCTAGTTTTCTAATGTTTTTGGAATATTATAATTCGTTTGTAGCGACTCGCTTTTTCGCAGGAGCACATACCAAAACCAGCTCATCCCGACAGTTGCTTTTACGCACGACGCCTCCATTTGGCGCCAGATTTAACGGGTCGACATCGTATTCGTTCTTACAGCAAAACCTCCTCCCGCCAACGAATCAGTAAACCGTACGCGCAATATTTAGCGCGTTCCCGTTCGCGCCAGAGCCAGGTGCCGTTGGATCATTCAAGTCTCTCCCACGCGCGGCGGGTGAGGGTCGGGAGAGCGGGGCGAGCCGGGGAATGTTGTCGTCGTCATCTATTTTATTTCAGGGGAGCAAAGCCGACGGTTTGACCCTTGACCACCCCCCTCCCTCCGCCTTGCTGTTTCCGGGCCCTTTTGGGTAATTAACCGACTCTTCGAGCCCTCGAGCCAAACTTGGATGTGATTCTTGCAGAATTGCGGCATTTTGTAGGATTGTTGCTGGACTTTTTCTTCAAAGCTTTAAAAAATAAAGAGATTTTAAGTTTTGGCATTTGCACTCTGCGAGGTGGGACCCATTTTACGTGCGCGCATGCCATGGCCATGGCCATGGCCATCCACGTTATATTGGAAAAAATGGAGGGTTAAGTTGCAAACATGCATGAGATAAGTGTACATGGCGTGGCGATGCTTGCTTTCTTTTTCTTTCTTCCCCCACCCCCTTCTGTGGTGTCCTCACTTTTCGGTTATTCGAGTAGAATGGAATATGTGTTCTAGTCACTAAGGGCGCCGCCACCGCCGCCCGTGGCCAACCGCCGACCACCACAGACCTCGCCAGCAGCCGCCGACCACCGCCGCCGTAGTCTTCCGCCGACCTCCGCACCTCCACTGTTGAGTTGCCGTCTCCCACCACCGAAGTAAAAAATAAATAATATTTTTTTTATTTTTAAAAAGTAAATAATATTTTTTTAAAATAAATTTAAAAAAATTTAAAAATGAAGTATAAATTTTTTGGCTGCCGACAATAATTTTTCATAGAATATTTTGTATTAATAATGTTTCAGAAGTATAAATTTTCAACCGTTACCAAACGAATTTCTCTGATCATAAATCAACTTCTGGAGCAGAAGTCTTGCCATGGGCGCCCTAATAGACCATACACGCTAAAGCAAGCGAATTCTGTTACTAACCCACCTTTTTAAGTGAATTGTGGAGTGTGAATTTCATATTATTTGAGAATAGTAAAAAAAAAAAAACCATAAACCTATTGCATTGGTACCAATTCAGTCCTAAACATTTTGCATTTGTGTCAATTTAATCCATCCGGCCAATTTTAGCCCAAATCCGTTAACGTGGACTCCCGGCCTGACATGGATATTTTCTAATAATAATTTTCAAAAAAAGTATTTTTTTTTTTTTCACTTTGGCTTTGGTCTGTCAAGGTCGCCAGCAACCCTCGCTGGCCACTAGGCGAGGGTTGCCGGCGACCCTCACCTGCTAAAGCCAATTTGAAAAAAAATAACTAAAAGATAATTATATATATTATTAAAAAATGTCCATATCAGTGACGGTCACGTCACGTAAGACGGCCGGCGTCCACGTTAGCGATTTTCAGTCAAAATTGATCGGATGGATTGAATTGGTACAAATTCAAAAGGTTTAAGACTAAATTGGTGTAAGACTAAATTGGTACCAATGCAACATGTTTAGGACTTTTTTTGGGTACTTTTCCCTATATTATTTGGATGTTTAAGTGAGCAATCATCTCCTTTCAGATTTGAAGGCTAAAGAACCAAAAAAGCCTTAAAAGTTCAAACATGACAAGAAACCTCAAATTCATCTTAAGATGTTGTATATATTCGACTCGAGATTCGCGTCTCGAAAATTGTGAACCAATCATCCATTTGTGCTTGAGATCCTTCTCTCATCTTCCCATCGGTTGTCGCACAGACCGAGTGTCGTGGTTAGTACGTCGAATTTGATTCCTTTTCCTAGGGCTAATCGAATAGTGTTCTTCTCCAAAGTAGGTTCCTGACCCTTCCCACAAGAACTGCCTCATCAATTTCATGGTGAACTCTTGCTTCCTATAGTTAACAGCAGAAAAAGAGAAGGTCCTCTCTCTCTCTCTCTCTCGTGAAGATGATTGATGGTGGGGCTTAATTTTGCAAAAGGAAGCCGCTTCACCTAATGATGTCCAAGAGCGGTCAGTCATGTGCTTAGTGTAGCCTGTAACTATGATACTTTGGGCTGTGGTGAAATGACTTCAATCATCGCTCCTTTTCCCAAAAAAAAATGGGGGGACCACCATCAAGCCATAGGAAAAGGAAACATATAATAAAGATCCACCTAAAAAAAACACTCTTGGTAGAATATTTTGTTCATACAAGCGTTATTGATATCACAATAGATATCTAATACCTACTTCGATGTATAAGTGCGCGCGCGCCCCCGTTTGTGTGCATGCCGCATGTTCTCTCGCACGCCCGGATTCCAAGAGTGATGTTGATTAGTTCTATACTTGCATAAAAGCCATTAGGCTATGTTTGGTACCTTCAATTAGAGGTTGGCTAAGGTAAAGTTTATTCATTTTTACATATGGAGATGGATTTCGAATTTGATAAATTTGGATAAGTCTGAACAAATGTCAGATTACTCTCTCCCTCTCTCTCTCCATTCTGTTGCGATGACCATGGCAACAAAGGCGACTACTACTGCGTGTTATGGAAAGGCGACCACCAAGATGGTCACTATAGTAACTTAGAATTTTAAATTTAGCTTTCTTTTATCTTCTCTTTTTTGGTGATTCATTCGAATTCCTCGTTACTTTTTTTCCATCCCAATCTATTTAACACTTTTTTTATGATATCAGATATGACAATATCCGCTATTATGTGGCCGGAATTTTCCATACAAAAAATCGGAGATATGCAGATTGAACAAATATTTTATTTCGTGTCATAATTTATCGTATTCTATTCAGCATTTTCCTCCGCGACCTTATAAGCACTACAGCTAACGAGCTTTTTTGACAGAGTTCGGAACGTGCCACGTGGCAAACTGGGGACGTCAACAAGTGTCATGTTGGTAAAAGCTGCAGTAGCAGGGGATCAAATTGGCAGGGGAAAGAGGGGTCGCTGGGCTCCGGCGAGCCCACCGTGTCGGAGGAAAAAGGTCGATGGAGTAATAATTGAGGGCGGCTCTGCTGTTGGGGAACTCAGGATAATAAAGCTGTGGCCCCGCCTCTATTCTAACTCTAAAGCCGCTGCTGCACCTTCCTTATTTTTTCTTTTTCTTTTTCTCCTTTTATCGTGCCTAATTTTTTTTTTTTTAGCAATTTACGAAGTGTCCCCCTTACATTTGACTATGAAATTAAATGCTCACCCTGTCGTTAAGAGAACACCCACATCATTACTTTTCCTATTTTGGAAGAGGAATGGCGTTCAATTATATAATGCTGTAGTGTTAACGATCATTATGTCATGTTCACATCTTTACAGGCGAAAATAAAAGACGACCCCATTATTGTCCTCGTCGTGCTTCGGACGAAGCTTGACCATCTTCGACTTGCCGGCGTCCAGGGTCGGTGCCGGCCGAGAAAATGAAGGGCTGCGTGAGAAGATGAAGGGTGAGTTTGGAAATGCTTCAGAAACTAGTTTTGACCTCGTAAAATTCTTTGGTCGAAAGATTTGGCACGTAATGAAATTATCCCGAAACTTGTCTGAGTTCGAATCTTGCGTTACTTAAATATGTTTTATAAAGGGGTTTTTCATATCATGGAAGTTTTAGGGGATACATATATCAAATGCAAAAGTTGTTAACGAGTGCTTCGGGCTATCGTTTAAGAAAATTTGATTATAAAGAACACGAGGGCAATCGGCATCTTGAAAGCTATGAAGTGAGAGGGAGAGAGAGAGTCACGGTTGTTGTGTTGGTTGTAACTTGATTTGAACCTAGGAGAATTGTTGTGGGCCAAATACATGTCCAAAGTCCTTAGCCAGTTACTGGGCTCAAGATAGCCCACGTGGCTGCAGGCTGCATTGCAGCTGCCACTTTCAGAAGATATTGGAATTGAGTTCAAACGAGCAGGAGACGTGCCCTAGAGGCCCGATTCGAGTCTCTCACGGAATCGGAATTGGCGAAGGGAACGCTTTGCTGGTTCAATTTTGACGACGATTCAATTTTCATCGGAGACAACGTTGGGCCTGACGCTTTCTCAAGGCTTCGGTGCCTGCTCTTCTCTAACCGAACCCATCATCTCTTCTGATAGAAGTTGTTGAGGAGCTTCGGAAAAACCCGACCCGACGAGATTAGGCGATTCGATGGTATCGTGGTCATGCTTGGTCTGAACATGGAAACTCGAAAAATCGACTCGTCCGACTCGATGACATATGGCTGCTTGATCGGTATCCCGACATAAACTGATCCGTTGAGTATCTTACCGAGACCCACTCATTTGATCGGGTCTACTATCCCGTGGCTTAGATGTCCACCGACTTATATGGAACGGTGAAAGGACGAGAACAGCAATCATCACTAGCGGTTCTCTCCGCGCATCACCAGAAAGGGTGTCACGCTCACAAAAAAGATCGGCGAGCTCGTCACACAACCCTAGCTTCGGTAAATGGAAATGAATATCACTTTCTCATAAGAAGTCGAACCGAGTAATTGCTAAATCTTCAATAGTTACACATTGATTAGGTCTATTGTCCCGTTGTAGATGTCCACTACTTATATGAATTGGTGAAAGTGTTGGGTTATGGTTCATACTCCTCATCGTAAGGGAGACGCCGAGGTCCTGCTCCCCGATGAGTGGGCAAGGATCCGAGGCCGTCAAGGCAGGGTTCCAAGGAGGCAGCCCGGATGACTTTTATAGTTTGGATCCGTGTTTTGTTGGTAGTTTGGGTTTGAGCCATGTATAGCTACTAAGGGGCCTAAGACTTTCCCAGCTTTTAGGATTTTTTGGTAATGCCTATATATAATCTCTTTATCTTATAATTAAGAGTTGTAATAGAGACGTGTGATGTCATAATTATAGTTGAATCATCTACTAGATGTATAATCCTCCTTTAAGAATGAACCAGATAAACCTTGTGTCTCAATTTCTTTTTCTCGCATTTACTCTCTATTTCGTTGTGTTTGTGCGCCTAATTGTAATTGAAAGGACGAAAATGGCGATCATCGCTAGCAATTCTATTCGGGCATCACCAAAAGGGTCTCACACTCACGAAGATAGACGAGCGAGTCACACAACCCTATCGAGATGCACGTCGAAGGCTTTTGTAAAAAGAAATGAATATCAATTCCCATAAGAAGCCGAATCGAGTAATTGCTAAATGATCTGCACATCTTCATTAGTTACATCTCTCCATAAACGGTTTTTCACCTGATTAAGTTACATCTTTTTGCGAATAAAGCAAAAGGAGAAATAAAGTAATGAAAGCATCGTCAGCAAATAAAGAGGCCTAAATGCTGATTAACTATTGGTGATTTTGAAAAGGGGATTAAGGCAAGAACTCTGTAAGAAAATCCGATACCGGTCGGGGAACCCACGCGGACGCCCAGTGCAGTCCACGTGTCATGACGTCGCTTGTCCTGATGGGGTCACTGTCGTGAAATCGCCCATGTTTCTGCTTTGTATCCCTCTCAAGCTGTCGATTTGTTGGATCCGATATACGGTCAAATCGTCAAACATGTTTCCTTCTCAGCAATCTCTGGATCACCTAATCACCCTCCACGTGTCCTCATCTGAGGCCTTTTGATCTCGGTTAATCTCCTGCTCTCGTCACTATAAATACAACCGCTCACTTTGGCTCTCTTCTCCATGCGAACGAGCTCTCTGCCTTGAAACTAAACCAGCGCTCAACCGTTTCTCTCACCAACTCGACCTCCCTCTCTCTCTCTCTCTTTCTCTTCCCGACGGTTATCTCAAAGCGCTCTCTCTCTCTCTAAAAACCAGAGACTGCGAGTTCTTTCGAGTGGCTGCATTTCTGTTCAACGGAGATTATCATTGCCGATTCGCTCGATGTTCGTGAAGAAGCTTGTGGAGAAGGCTGCGAAGAAGGTAAAGCCATAAATCGACTCTCTGCTTAAGTTGATCTTGCTTCTCTGCGTGTGTGATTCGCGATTCGATCGGTCATCGGTGTTCGCTTTTCACTTCTCGTTAGGTTGATTAAGCATCTGCTTGGTTGAGCGCTTGTTCGAGCCCGTCTACCGCGCATGATTTCGACTGATTTCAATTCAGCTTCGACTGACCTACATACGATCATGCTTGTTTCGTCGTCGTCGTCGTCAGTTCGTCATCATCATATTAGTTTCCTCGGGTTCTTCTGTCAGTCAAAACGAACCGTACGCACCGAAGCAAGCCTAGTGGATGCGATGATGATGACCACGACGACGATCTAGTGGTTTGAGCGTTTGATAGACCTGTGATGATGGAGTGAAACTCTAATTTCGACATAGGAATCAAGGGAGACGCAAGCCATCAGAGGAGTAGGATTGTCGCGAGAAGCTTTCTCTGATCTGGATTAGAAAGATTAATCATGATTAGAAAGACGAGCTGTAGACTTCCGTTGAAGTGTAGGAGCATTGATTGCGATTGGATCTTTTCTTTTCCCTTTCCCCTCTCTCTCTTTTCCTTCGGGACACGTGGCATCTGTCCTGGCCAGCTTTGATAAAACATAGGAAAATAATTTGCATGTTGGGTCCGGTTAAAATGGAAATTAGTCTCCATCATTTTCTTTTTTTGTCCTTTTCCTTAATTGTGACGCCCGACTATGGTTTCGATGAAAGGCTAAAACGCCGACGAGTGCCTCACGTAGTAGACAACGACTTTCCATGTGGACCAATTAGAGGTAAGTGAGGTTGTCTTATCTGATGGTTAGTTCATTGTTACCGTGGTCCCGTCTTTCTTTGATGTCTCCGAAAGATAAGTTACCATTTCTTTGTTTGCCTGGACTCCGAGGTCAAACATTTGGGCTTTTTCTAACGGAGCAAGTAAAATCATGCGGAGGAACCGAATATGTTTCAGAAGTCCGTATCATAGTTCGTGTTTGTTATATCTAGGGTTCTCAGTTAGGTTGATTATCGCGATGAGGACAAGTTAGGAACCTCTTAAAAGGGGAATTTGCTTGTCTGGACCGGGTCCGAACAAGTATTTACGTACTTGCCATCTCTGTCCTTTGCGCATGTTTCGCTTCTGAAGTGCTGATTATAGAGTAAAATCATCCTGGTAGATTATAAAGCTAAATGTAAAATCTACGTGATGGCCCTGTAATGGGCGGTGGTACTGTAGTCCACTGTCCACGTGTCCCCTTTAAAAGGTAAAACTCATCCTTTTATTCTTTTCCTCGGGGGCCTTCAAACTCGATCGGTCATTGGCCCTAATTTTTTTTTATTATATACAAACCCCAATCTCGTACGTGTTCTGTAGCTTTTTTTTTATCCTTTGGGCCAGCGTAGCGGAAAAGTCGGGCCGAAACCACCGGCCAGAATCTAAATTAATGTGAATCGGACAGTAACCAAAAGTATCTTATCCATAGGATCCTCTCCAGTCTTCCCGGACGTTAAAACTTTGCCTGCCGAAGACAAGGAAACAATGAATGGAGGCCATTAACTTCCGCGCACGGACCTACTTGGTCCTCCTTAACTACATAGTCTTTTACCATTTCGTGGGTGATTGAATTACATCCTCCGGGGGATCAAAAGGAGCATACGCCCGGGTTATTTAATGATTTCCCATTTCATGACCCAAGACGGTGCGTGATTTGATGGTTAGGTCTTCTTGATGACGATATCGAAACGTCCTTGCTATGGAATGTTTGATGCCTGTGTGATGATTTCTTCCAGATAACGTGCCTCAACTTGTGCATCCAATTTAATCTAACCTAAGTTTTAAGGCATAATCATCGAGCAACATCCCTACTGTTAGTCACAGATACTACTATATCCTTGGTGCATAAAATGAAGCTATGTCCTTGGTAATTACTAATGCTGAGTGTAGTGATTACTTGTGACACTGTCTGATTCTTCTGGCAGCCTGGAGGAAGAAGCTCGGAAGGACTGAGATCTTGCGATGTTGACCCACATATGGTATTTCATTACGGGATTCCGTCGGGATGCACCAAGTTCGCCAATGACTCAATCCAGAACATACTTGCTGTTTCCACAAAGTATGATTCTTCACCATTGCTAATCTATTCTCGCATGTTTTCCGCCGATGGAGTGCAATATCAGATTCACAGGTCAAAAATAACTTGGACTAGGATGATTTAGATAGCTAACTGAACAGCTCTGACTTTCCTAAGTCTTAGGATGCAAGTGTACAAATGCTACATTTCCTCTCCCTATCCTGGTTATTTGATGCAACACTTTGAAAAATGAGACTACTAAGAAGCAGAAGTAAGGTATTGGTCGAAATTTTCCACTCTCATTGCCTTTCAGTATATGGAATTTCTCCCACAAACTCACATTTTCTCTTGAAATAGCAATATGATGTACATTTTTTGAGGCTTTGGTTGCGGATTCGATGGAAACTCTTTGACAAATATGCTTCTCTTTCATTCTGTTACCCAGGAATGGCCAAATCAAGTTATATGGGAAAGATAACACTCAAGTCATACTTGAGTCTGAACAAACAGGACCGAGCAAGTTTCTGCAGGTTTTCTGGTTTAGTCCATGATTTGCATTTCCATGCTTTATGCGATGGATTGCCTTCTTAATTCCTTTTCAAAAAGTTTTTATGTTATCGTATTGTGAATACACTAATTATTAATTCACATCATCATTGCCAGTTTGTCGAGAATCAAGGCATTCTTCTGAATGTGACCTTCAATAATCAAATCGAGGTAAGTCTTCATAAGGAGACACGCTGTGGCCGTGTGTCATGCAGGACAGTTCCATGAAAATTAAATTATTGAGTTTTTTTTTAGTATTTCAAGTTGTTCTTGAGAGATCAATTTAAGCGGGAATCGTATTTTAGGTTTGGGACATAAACAAGAAGCTATTGTCGCACATTTACAATTTCAAAGATGCAATTACCTCTTTGTCAGTCCTGCAACATAGTTTTTACATGTAAGTGTATTTCCAAAGTCAAACTGGTCTGGATAATAGAGGTATAACATCATTCATGTTATTGTTTGACACATTTATTGGCAGGTATGCTGGAGATTCTCTGGGAAACGTGTCTGTTTTGAAGCTTAATCAGGAGCCACGTAATCTAGTCCAAATGAAGTACACAATACCTTTTGAAGTATCTCATGGTTAGATGCCTTCCAGTTTAATTTGTGTTTTCAGTGATCTCGTTAGTGTATTTAACTAGTCTTGATTTCAATACCATATTATTTTACAGTGCCTTGATTTACTATGATATTTATAGACAGTGAGATCATTATTGACATTTCATGTTTGATCAATCACCATATTCAGGACTTCAAACTGAATTATCTGGCCACGTGGCTGTCATGCATGCACTGCCTCAACCGTTGGCTGAAAGCAAGAGGTAGTCTTATTTCTGTCCATTTTCTTGTTGCAGTGTTTACAATGTTTGGAATCTATGATAGTGCTAATGACTTAATGCCTCCGGAGAAAAACTATACAATGAAATGTCTCAGGTGCATGCAGTTTTAACATGGAGTAAGGTGGCTATGAAGCACCTTTTCATTTCACTATCCCACATGCTTTGTCCCTCAACTGATGCCATTTCCGATTGACTAGCAAAATTTTTCATTTGTGGCTACTAGTTCAGTATATTCGTAATAACTCAGAAATGCTTGAAGAACTAGTTCACACAGAGATGTAAGGTTTCATGCCCTAGCGGCATCATATTAACACATGGTTTGCAACCTTGTACCAATGGCATTTAGGAGGAAAATGGCTCCTTTGCTTCAATTTCTTCTGCTAATTCTTTGTATTACTGGTTTATCTTATTTTACAGTTGTCAATACTACCTCCTCTTAAGCATCGTTAGCTCATGTAATGTCACCCTGGTGCTAGATAGTTTTTTACTTCATGTTCTTTCAATTGATTGTCATCTATATATTTCTATTTTCAAGACTACAAACAGCTGTATCGGTATCTTGTTGTCCAAATACAGGGTACTGATAATATATGAAGATGGTCTCTTTGTATTGTGGGAAGTACGAGAAAGCAAATCAATTTTCAAAGGGGGAAATGTGTTGCAGTCAGCACATAATGAAAGAAAGAAAGTGACTTCCGCCTGCTGGGCATGCCCTCTGGGGAGTAGAGCTGTTATTGGATACAGCACTGGAGATATCTTCATTTGGAGTGTTCCAATCCCAAATGGAAGAAGTGAATTAGTGTCAGATTTAGGCTCTCAAAGTGGTCCGATTTGTAAATTGAATCTCGGATATAAGCTGGACAGAATTCCTATTTCTTCTATGAGATGCGTTCATACAGATGGAAAACCAACTCGACTATATTTTTTGCCCGCCACTGATGCAGCATCTACAAATCTTTTGCAGGTATCTGGCATCAGTTAATCTTCCTAAGTAAAAACATTTTACTTGGTTGTTGATGTTATTTTCATTTTAAACGGTCTTTATTTCATGTCTAGCTGTCATAACCATTAGGTCGTTTGATTGTCCGGAATTACCTTTGAAGAAAATTTTTCTAATACTTTCTTATCATTATTTGGCACCATTCACACTTTCTTATCTTAGTGTTTTCCCTTTCCTATTTACATTTTAAGATCTTAGCAGTGAGAAATATAGGACTTCTCGCCTGAGTGGGCCTAATAATCTCCCACCTCGTCGTTTTAGTACAACCATTTCAGAATTCTGTGGTACATCGATATTGTTGAGCTTGAAAATTTTGACAATGCTTATGGGAAATTAACATCTTACTTGTCAGGTAGTCTTGCTGAATGACCACTCTGAATCCCGCACAATTAAGCTGGGTCTTCAGCTGCCTGAGCCTTGCATTGATATGGAGATCATCTCAAACTACAGTGAGCAGACAAAGCAGAAACGAGAATCTCTTCTAGTTATCGGAAAATCAGAACATCTATATGCATATGATGACAGCCTAATTGAAAAGTATCTCCTACAGTGCCAATCCAAGTCTGCTCCACCCATCCCAAAAGAAGTAAGGCTTAGGATACCACTCACCGAATCAAGCATCACTGTGGCAAAATTCATCACCAGTGAGCAGTATATGTCGAACTTAGATGACGAGGTGCGTAGATGTCATCTTCCATGTCCTCAGCATAATGTGATCATCTTGGTAAGTATGATTTCTCTGGTTATGTAGGATTACTTACGACTGGTCAAAAAGGTTCCGCCCCTTCTGCACTCTGAAAAAAATGGTAAAGACGCATCTCAGATCAACCCGATCCCATTTGGTGGGTTTGTAAAGGTAAAAAAATTGTACGTAACTGGACACAGCAATGGAGCCATCAACTTTTGGGACATGTCATGTCCACTTCCTCTTCCCATCTTTTCCGTGGAGCAACAGGTGTTCTCCCCTTAATGCCTTGTCTTTTTTGCTGGAATCCCATTAATGTGTTTTTTTCTGCGTTTACACTTCTCATGCATCAATGTTCTCATTGGATTGAACTTTAGGTCTTGCTTCACTTGATAAATTTTTTAATCAACTTGCCTAGCTCTTTAAACAAGAATATTCACCCATATTTGTGGAAGGATAAAAGAACTAACACATCAAATTCTGGGAGGATTCTGCTTGCATCGAAGATTTTTTTTACGGTTTAGTGGCTTAACATGAATTTGAGTTGGAACTGAAGGAAAGAGACTCCCTGGAACATAATTAACTCAAAAGAGGAATGCACTCTTTTGGTTATATGATTTGAGCTTCTTATTGTGGTCTTGTTCTTGCAGAGTGAAGATGACTTTTCTCTGAGTGGGGTTGCACTTACGGCTTTGTTTTTTGATGCAAAGCACCAGATCCTTGTTTCTGGGGATCAAAATGGAATGGTTAGCTTCATGCCTACAGATTTAATATAGTATGACCAGTTACTTTATACTGGAGTCATTAGGTTCATATTGTTGATCTGCTTAATTAACTACAGGTTCGCATATACAAGTTTAAGCCCGAGGCATATGGCTCAGGTACGTCTACATGAGGTTTAAAATAGTTTAAACTTAGTGCCTTTTCTAGTCATATTTTAAGTACTCCTTGCAAGAATATGATACATTGAAGCAACAATTGTGACTTCAAGTTCTCTCTTTTAGGTAGTGTAAAGAAAGGAAACAATCACATGATTGGCAGTGTAAAAGCTTTGAAGGTTAATGGTTCAGTACTTTCATTACATATGAGCCGCTGCTCCAGACATCTTGTTGTTGGTTCAAGTCAAGGATATGTAAGTGTGTGTCTTTTATTCTAGGTATATGGAATTGATTCTTTTATGATGTTTATTGTTCTAGGTGCTGATTAGAACTTGCTGGAGAGTGATTTTCAGTGCTTGAAGATATTATGCTGACATAATCAGTTCGGACATATTTCATTACCTGTTGCAAATTCAAATGGGTTTTTTTCTTTATTTTACTTTTTTTATGGGATCTTTCTGCGGAATAGGGGGAAATAACTCTTTCAAATGCCATAAGCATTGTCATCAGTATTGAAGTTAGCGATTTTCTTTTTTAGCCTGGGAGAGAAATGTTTACATAGGACAGTGAGCGGGTGCGGAGAGGTCATGGACCATTTTAATATCCATGTGTAAGGCTTATAAACTCTAATAGTCAACATATGGAGTATTTTTCTAAGGGATGACAAAAGTAGTCTCAACAGTTTACATTACAACGTCATCAGGTATTTGGTTTTTCTCCTGAAAATACAAGTTCTGAAGCAGAGTGCTCCTAGTTCTATTTCTGCTGGACCATTTTTTTTATCCAACGAAATCAATGAAAATAGTGGGTTAAGTGAAGTTGGTTTGGGCACAAATCTAACGCACATGCCCTTTTGCTTTAGGTCGCACTGATTGATGTAGAGGGGCCTCATGTACAATTTACCAAGCAAATTTCAAGTGACATTTCTACAGGCATCATCTCTCTTCAGCTTGGTACCTGTGCTTTGCATGGTTTCCAGAAGAATATATTGGTCATGTCGACGAGGGATTCATCAGTTATGGCCGTGGATAGTGATAATGGTACAATACTGAGCAATAGCATGGTGCATCCTAAAAAACCCTCAGGAGCTCTATTTTTGGAGATACTGGGTGAGAATCAAGTTCTGCAGCATGTTTTTGAGATATTTATTGTATGAAAATAATAAGCTTACTTGTAATCCCACTGTTCAGAATTGAACACGGTGGAGATGGCTGAGGATTCTATATTTAAGCAGGGACTATTGTTGCTATGTTCGGAGAAAGCCGTGTATGTGTACTCCTTACCACATGTGGTTCAGGTAATAATACCAAGCGCATTTATATAATTCTTTAAGAGCCAAGAAGAGGATTATATATCTCTCTTTTTGTTTCAGGGAGTCAAGAAGGTCATATATAAGAAGAAATTCCACTCCTCGTCTTGTTGCTGGGGTTCGACTTTCTATACTCCTGATGCAGGACTTATGCTTCTTTTTACTTGTGGGAAGATTGAGATAAGGTATTGAACGGTGAATTACATGCAACTTGGCTGACAAGACAGACGGGGTCATAACTTGTCTTGCTGGAGTATATGACTCCAAACATTTCTTCAAGTATAAAATTTTGCTCTTCTTCCGTCTCCTCTTCTTTGGATATGGTTTTCTTATACCTCCTAATTGAGCAGTAGGAATGCAAAACTTTTCATTAGTTTAGTCGAAGTGTTGCCGGGCATTTGATACTTACTATAATTATTAATCGTTTGAAATTCTTGTGTCGATTTTGTGCATTAGATGTTTCTTTGGGGCACTTTCTGCGGCAATTGTATGATTTTTTGTGCTGTCCTTTGTATAAGATGATGCTATTTTGGAGCATCACTTCAAGTCTTGGCAGACAGGTGCATGTGAATTCGTTTATATCTTGAGAAACCACCTCTTTATCTAGATTAGATACGGGATCTACTGAGATTCTCCTCCTCAGATATTTATCAGAAAGATCCAACTGAACAGAGTCTATTTTGCTCGTTGCTCCCGAGTCCTCTTTATTCAATTAATTATATCTAGGCCAGAAAGAATATATTTGAAGGTTTATCCAACTGCTTTTGAATATTCATATATTGAGTCATGTGCAGCAAGTTGTTTAACCAAACATTTGATAAGCTTGTTTTCTTATTGGGGCTGTTAGGTCCTTGCCCGAGTTATCTTTGATAAGGGAAACGTACGCAAGAGGACTTGGAGGTCCCACGTCAAAGGGAAGCACAATGAATGACAATTTGATATGCTCTTCTTCAGATGGTCAACTTCTCGTGGTACTTTTACACTGCTCAATTGTCCCAACTCCCTACTTATGGATTTGTGTGACCTTCATATATTTCCTGGCATAGGTGAACAAAGACCAGGAGATTTTTATTTTCTCAGTTCTACTCCAGACAAATATGTTCAGGTGTGTGCAACCTCCTCGCCAGCCTTCTACAGCAGTTCCATAAATATGGTTCCAGAGAACATTACTCATTTTTTTCATAATGCTACTAATTCCTGGAAGGGAGCCTCCAATGAGAAAACGTACTTGCGGCCAAAACTAGCTTTTTCTTTCTTTTAATTCATGAGACTAAGAACCCAAATAGAAAATTCAGGCAAAGTCAGAATCTGTAAATGAACTAAGAAAAAAGGTGAATTTTTTCTGTTAATGGATTTTCTCTAAAGAAAATGTCTCCATACATTTTGGAGAATGAAGAGAGATCTTTACTGTTAAAGCTCCTCCTTCAGGCTTCCTGAATTTCCTATCAGCAGTAGACTAGGAGCTCTTACCAACAGTGCATCTGCGAACTGAATCGTCCACTGTGTTAGTCCCACACACGTGCACGTCTGCATGCTCGTCTATATTTCATGCTCCTCCTGCTCAATATGATGTGTTTTCAATTATTCTTAGACAAGGAATTGATTGTATGGTTATGTTTTCTATAACTCTATAAAAACAAAAAGAGAACATGTACTTCTGTCATAACTCTTGGTAGAATGGTTAATGTTAATTTGCGTTGTTTTTTCATCTTCTTCATAGGCTGTTGGGGTCTCTCAGCCAAGTCTACCAAAAAGACCTGGTTCATTCAGCGGAGGGCCTTGCTCCTGGGCATGCCGTTCAGAAGGAGAAGCCCAAGGTAGTATTGGGTTGGAGTTTTTGTCGAGTAGATTATATATTAAACACTTGTTTGTAACGATGTTATTTTGCACAATCAGGGACTGTTCAGCTCCGTGTTTAAAGACGCAAAAGTTAATAGAGAAAAGCATGCACCCGATATGTATAAAGAAGATCCTAGAGCAAGTATTGAAGAACTCTCCACTATCTTTTCAACTGCTAATTTCCCAAGTAATATTGTGGACATGGATGATAGTGGCACCGCGATTGAGAAAAGAGAGGATTTCGCTGGGGATGAAGATGACGATGACTTGAACCTAGGTATGGCTGAGAACAGGGGTTTGCAGTAAACGTACCTGCATGTGTGCACGTTTACCCCCAATAAAGTGTGTTTACTGTTTATACTATTCATAGTGAACTTTAAATTTGACTGACTGAAAATTTCTTTACTATGTGGAGATGATATTGACATCGATGATAGCGAGGAAAAACCTCGAGGACAGAATTTGTTTGGAGGTCTCAACAAAAAAGTCTTGGCAAACAAATTTCAGAGCTTGAAAGGTCAGTAAGATAAATGGATTTTCCTGTAAGAGTATTAGCTGCTACTTGCAGATCTTTCCTCTTTAAAAGCAACATGAATAGTATTGGCAAAGTTTACCCAAAAATAATAGAAAGTTACTGGTGATAGGTGAATATTTTGTCAGTATGTGGATACATTTTTCCAAAATTAAACATAATCTTATTTATAGGGAAGAAAAAAAAAACGAAAAGTAAAGATAATCTCACTGTGTTCTACTTTCTTCATCAATTCTCCTCATCCAGATTGACAGTCTACCCTTGCCTTGTCTTGCGTGGACTGATGTGGGAGAAGATTAAATTTTTGACTGGGTAAAAATGGAATGTGAACACCCTGGCAAAGTCTCTTTTCTTTTTCTAGTATCAGCTGTAGTGCTGATCATATACTCACAGTTGCCATATACCATCAACCGCCGTACATTATCACTGTCGTAAATTTTGTGCTAGGTTATCATGCAGTTATCCGTTTACGCTCTAGATGCATACACAGTAGAACAAGAACATTTAATTGAAAGCGGAAAGAAGTCTCAAAACGAAGAGAATGATTAATGGAGGAATAAGGACCGATGAACCTTTGTCATATGAGATATTACACAGCCAAATGATATAGGTAAGTGGTGCTAAGAGTGTTCGTTAAGATAATCAGTTTTCTAGGAATTGCTAAAGATGTCGGTATCCCATGTGGTTGACATTTCTGGAGATGATCTTGTGTTGTGCTAATAATCTTGAGCTTTGTGAAGTGTTCCAGCGGTAGATTACAGGATACACCCACCCTTGTTCACATTTCTATCAGAAAGGAAAAGATTTAGCATCTGCTATTAGAAATAGCTTTTGTTTTCGCCTTTTCCTCACAGGAGCATTAAAATGAGGGGGATGCCTTGCTTCAGAACCCACGATACTACCTTCCTTGGCAATTAATGTGGTATAAATAGGAGCGACAATACGAACTATGATTCATATGCATGCGACGTGGTTTTTCTATGTATTTGTGACTAAAAATGCAACCTATACGATATGCAACACCAAACACACAAACGTGCAGACAATGTCGCAGAGGGATTTAGTAATTTGAAGCATGGCATTTTCCTGCCTTGTCACAAATGAACTAGAAGATACTGATAAGGAGGAGATTTGCATTGGATGATATATGTTCTCCATTTAAAAATTCTGTTGACAGGAAAACTCAAGCATGTAAAGATCAAGAACGAGAAGAATTCCACAAAAGAAGAGCAACAGGATGAAAAGATTGGTTCGGTCGATCAGATCAAGAGGAAATACGGGTTCGCTGCTTCTAGTGTAAGTATATTACAGCCACGTGCCTTCAAAAGGCAAAGATTTATGTTTCTTTCTGTTACCCTTTTGTCCTGGTTGGTTTACACCATTTGCCGAACTGGAAAATAATAGTCTGGCCTGTCAAATCACGAATCCGCTTTGGCAATATAGTCTAGGAGGTACCACCTTCTACGTGTTTCGAAGCAATTCTAGTAGCTAGCATGTCATCGAGGAGAGGGGATTCAAATGGACAAGAACCTAATGGCGAGAAGTTATTGATGAGTACTTGGATTGTAGCAGTGAGCTTGCTGTCTCCAAATCACAATAAGGTTCATCAGGATGATGATTCTTTTTTATTCTAAAAGAATAAAAATGGTGACTGTCTAATAAAAGGAGCATAAGGGATTTCTGCGATGAATTCAAACGACTGAACAGAACTTCCGAGCCTTTGGGTAAAGAAGGAAGAATTTTTATCTTTAGGACCCAATATTGATGCCGGATTAGGAAACCGCACATCTTTAATATGTTTACGAAGGAGAGCCATTGATTGACCTCAAACATTCTTTTGGAGAACGCTACGTTCAGTAAGGCACATGGTGCTGGGGACTTGTGTGGCTTCTTTCCTGCGGTTTACATCCTTCGATTTCTCTTTCTTATCAAAGAGCACGATATCGTTGGATCTGTTCAACGTGCAGGAAACAACAGGCGCTGCCAAAATGGCGGAGAACAAGCTGCAGGAGAACTTGAGGAAGTTACAGGTAACCCCCCCACCCTCCTAAGACCTTCCCTCAGTTAATGCCAAAGTTTATACTCTTGGACGTTATTCTACTCTTGTAACAACGCGCGTGTTATACTTCCCTTCTTGTTTAGCTTTAGTTACTTTTCCTTTCTTTCCTTGTTCTCCCGCCAAAATGTCAGTTCATGATTCTACTCATCCTCTGCAGGGAATTAGCTTAAAATCTGCGGAGATGCAGGACACGGCAAAGTCATTCTCTTCAATGGCCAAAGAGGTGCTCCGAGCTGCAGAACATGACAGGCGAAGCTCGTAATACGCGACTTTTGGTTAACACAGATTCCGATCGTCTGGGAGATATTTATCATATATTATCGGCAAATGTTGGATTCATTCTTTTCAAACTTTCTGTTGCGTGTGGCGTGCCTATGTTTGTATATGTGTGTGTGGGTTTGTATATACATTGCAGAAAAGATACGGATGGGTTCTTTCTTTCTACCTCTCTTTTGCCCGATCCCGGGATGAGTTGTACTAAAGCAATCAATTTCACACATTGTTCTCGTTTGTATGGGCATTCTCTCCCCTTTCATTAGCAGGTTACTAACATAGAGAGGGAAACGAAAGTGAAAAAAAAAAACCCACATTGGAGCCAAGAAAAAACTTCATACATTGTATTTCAACACGAATTCTTGAAATTTGAAAATAGCTCATCCCTACATAGGATTAAATCCCAAATTTGGTACTTCCTAGGGACGATGTTGTCAACGATGTCCCAGCAATGAATACAACAATTCACGAGAGAAACACGCTACCCAACTCTCCTCCAGACAGTTTTTGCATCTAGAGCTTCTAAAAGCCTCTACCAGAAATTAGGAAATCCGCTTCAGTTACAATTTGTATCAATAATAATCAGGGAACCTCATCATTAACCTTTGAGAAATTTTTTAGAAATTACTCAAACCGACGACTGCCATTCCTCAGCATGTAACTCTACTCTGCTCATACTAGTCCTATCTAATCTATGCAGGCTATGCATAATGAGACACATACCAGTCCTATGGGCAGACAGGCAAACCAATCCCGCTATTCCAAACATTCCTGAATTGAGTTGAGGTTTTTCTACAAGACCCGACATAAATGTACGAAACAATCCCATGCGGAAACCTATTATGGATTTGCTTTTATAACCCAACAATCCCATGTGGAAACCGTCGGCAGACTACCCACAACCTCACCTCAGACGACAAACAGGATCTCTACAAACTGAAAAAAATGTTACCAAGTGATCACAATGGTGGATTGTGGAATCTCTTAAGGGGAAACTACCAGAATTAATAAGGAAGAAGAAAAAAATTCCAGTTATCTTCTACAGCAAGCAAGCAATGGCATTTGGCACTCGAAAACATACAATTCAGGATTGATCAATCGACCAACCGATCAAAGCACATTTAAACCACACAAAAACATCCATCCATCTTCTTCATCACACAAGTTTAAAACCTGGATATAGCAACATTTGTTTACAAAACATCTGCTTACTAGCACGGGGATATGTCGTTATCAGGCTCACATTGCCATTAAAATGCTACCAACAGGGATGAATCCCATAAACACCGAGTCATCTTCATTTCTACCTCTTGGGATGGGATAAAGAGCTAGTACTTGTGCACTTGAGAAAATAAAATCACATTGCACAGAAGACTCCAAAATACAAGATACCATTGCATAATGGTGCGGACATTATGGTATAAAAACAATTGAAACCAACAGGATGGGGGAGCTTCGTAGGCAGGCCTAGAAAAGCCTGCTCCAATAAGATCTGGAGCTAACAAGCTTCAGTCACCAAAGTGGATCTAGAAATGCATGGAAAAAGATGCACAGTATTAACACACCCTCGACCCCTAAAGAGGAAGTAACCTCATGCTCATGCACAAGAGACCAGAATGTTAAGACCCTTCAACATGACTGCGTCAGAGACGAGTACTACAGTCAAGATGTCTCCCCTTTTGACAAGTTAAGAGATGCCTATATCTCTCAATGAATAGAAAGGAAAAATAGGGTGATGAGAGCAAAGAAGCTTATATATATGAGATCAGAGAAACAAGCTTCGGCTAAAATCAGCATAAGCAACTAGCTACATCACTGTTTAAGCTCCAGAAGATACTCAAGCCAATCACCGTTCTCCTAATTATCTAATATGAAACCATTAAGGCAAACAACTACACGTCCAAAATGACAGAAATTTTTTGTTGCTCGTTGATGTAACAGTTTACACATACTCCTCAAGGGTAATTGTAACTTAGTCATCATCCTCGTCCTCCTACAGTTGCCAGAACAAACAAAAGACAAATCAGTATATATATACAACTTATAATGACAACTTTACTACTTAAACCGTGTACAGTGTCTAGCACTAACCTCCCCACTGTCATCACCATCCTCATCATCCTCATCATTAACTTCAGATTTGGACTTATCAGACTCTTCATCGTCAGCAGCATTGGTTCCTTCAGCCTTTCATTATCATTGGCAAACAGGTAAGAAAAATTTCCATAATTACTACAACTGCAAAATGACAAAACTGACATCAAGTTCAGAAAAAAACACAATTACAATGCCATACCGATCGTTTGTTATAAGCCTGCATCTTCTTGGTGTACTCATCCTTCCTTTTCTCTGCCTTCGCTGCAAAAGGAGCTTTCTCCTAAAAATTTACAAAACAACAACAAATTCAATACACATAAAACACTTGCAGTCAGCTGATAAGACACTAATTTTTTTTTAAAATAAGTAATTAATAAGATAAGATACTCACAGCTTCCGACAAGGATTTCCACTTGTCTCCACCAGCTTTACCGACCTAGTTCATTCAAATTGCAGATTGACAACCATAATCAGCAATGCTTCAGAGAATGACTTGTGGATGAAATCGACAATTGTGTATCCGCGATTAACATAAGCGAGATAAATAACTCACAGCAGCAACGGATTTGTTATTAGGATGCTTCTGCTTATACTGCACCCTGAACTCTTCCCTATATCCAAAAAAAAAAAAAAACAGATTGCACAAGACAACAAAAAACCAAAGTAAAGCTCACATTCTCGATCGAACAGAAAAACCACCAAAATTCTCCTAAAACGTCGGAATCATGTTAAAACCTAATCGTAAGTTCCACGATTTCCATACATGAAGATAAAAAAGGCACTAGCAGGCCTCTTCGGCTTGTTAGGATCCTTCACGGCTTTCTCCTTCCTCGCCGTTTTCTTCCCAGCTCGCTGCGTCCCCGGGCCTTTCCTCTTCAAACTGAATATCAAGCCATAAGGTCAAACAGGAGAAAGAGAAAAAAAAAAAAAAAAGAGGCGAAAAGCAAAGGAAAACGACATCTACGCCACAGCAACAAACAAAAAAAGCACGATCAACCTCCATCTCTGGCATTCGACCTCGTCTACGTGCTAAAACACAACGGAAACCGCAAGAAAAAGCGCAGAACGCGAAGAACTCACCTCGCGTCAGCTCTTGTCGTCTCCGCCTTCCCCTTACCACCTTTCATGGCGAAACCTGCGAGAAAAACGCCGGGAAACCAGTGAGAATCGCTCGGAAATCGGTCCAAACCGGCGACACGCGCCCCGAGTCAGCGCCGCTAGGGTTTCGCGTTACCTGTAAGCTTAGGGCCTGCGAGAGAGAGAGAGAGAGAGAGAGAGAGAGAGCGTGTGTGAGTTCTAGATGTGCTTTGTGTGTGTGTGTGTGTGTGTTTTAGATATGCTGTGTGTTGTGCTTGTGCGGAGGGATCTTTTGTGGGAGAGAGTGGGAAAATGCCCAGGGGCAATCCGGGGATTTCGCCGATCAGGAGCTCGGTACTCGAATCGGCAGAGCCAGTTGAAGCCCGGGTTTGGGCGGGATTTCAAAAAGATCCACTGCCACGTCACCGATCCCCGTGACACCCTGCCATTGGCTGGGCTCCCCTCCCGCGCGCTTCTGTGAGGAGGCCCGATGGATCCCTCCCCCAAGTGCACAGGAGAGGGGTGGACACGTGGGCGCGCTGGAGTTTGACCGCACGTGCGAGACCGGCTGGCGCAATGACGACTTCGCCCCTGTAATTGTTGGGGTAGTTGGAGGAGTGTCTTAGGAAAAACTTTAGGTTGAAAGCGGCAGGTAGATAGGATAAGCATCGCTTGGTCATTGACTTTGAGGATGGAGGGCATATTTGTAAATGCGGTTCTTTGATATTTTTTCACTTGAATTCATCCCTCACCGTACTAAATTAGGACATTATTTCTGATTGAGAGGTGCTATGAATTAAAAAACCGCTTGCACGAGTAAATCTCTTTTCGAATTGAAAAGATACATTATTTAGAGTTCAAACAATTGAGGAAAAAAAGAGTAGTCAATAAAAAAAAATTAAGCGCGACCAATCTTATAATTAAAAAAAAGCGTTTTTGCTTGACATAATTTGATGTTAATGCCGGTCTTTGATATTTTTTCGCGTCAATTCATCACGATTAGAAATGATTTCTTATTGAGAGGTGCTTTATGTTAAAAAAATCGCTTGCACGATAAATCTCGTTTTGAAATGAAAAGATGTATTATCTAGAGTTCACATATTTGAGGAAAAAAGTGCAATAAAGGAAAAAAAAAGAATAATTGTGTAATTCCTTATTATAAAGTGCGGTCGATTATTATAATAAAATATGTGATTTTGTTCGCCTTTTTATTTATTTATTCAAAGCTCATCTTGTAAATGATAGATGTAGATAATTATCAAAGTATATGTTTAATTTGAACTTTTTTATTTGTTGTATCGTCTTTAATTATATAAATTGCGATAATGTGTCGTGTACTCATAGCACTTTTCCATATTTTTGTGGTTCATGAATTTGGTCTTTGAATTTTAACTCAATATGTAACGTGATAACTGAACTTTTAATTTATTTAACATAGTCCTTGTATTTTTTGTACATGTTCAATTCAGTTTTTGAACTATATAAAAATGTTCATTACTGTCCTTGGTCTTTAATTAAAGGATTGACTACATTGGACATTTTGATATTGTTTAAGTACTGCATTGAACATTACGCTAACATTTAGAAGCCACATCGAACAAATTAAAAGTTCAGGTACCGCATTGCATACTGAGCCAAAGTTTAGATATTATTTGTGTTATTATCCCTAAAACATAAAAAAAAACGTGCAACTAATAGTTATGTACGACAAACTGTGTGCAGTGAAAATGGTGTTAAATAAACGATTTATCATCAAATCCATGAAAGTTTAGATAAAGTAAGAACAAGTTAAATGATTTTATTAAGTGCAATTAAGTGACCTCTAGCATTGGAATAGTTTTTGCTAGTTGAGAATTTAATTGTAGTCATATAATCACGAGGCATGACAAATCCATGACAAATCAATTTTTCATTAGGTTGGGGATTAAAACTTGAGAACGAGAGACCGCTTTCTCTAGTTGTGTACTGTAATTGGGTCGCGAAAATCGAATGACCTATTGACGCATGGATCGACGAGTACGAGATCATTCGAAAACGTTACGGGATTCCGAACCCACAACAAGAAAATGTCGGTTAATCTTTTCTTCATGGAGATCTTTATATCCAGCGGCTTTGGCTTATGCTAGACCGTCCAATCGTTTTAAGATCAGATCAAGGACTCGCTTGTGTGGTAAAAATGCCTACTCATTGCTGGTTTTTCACAACTTAACTTGTTGGCCCCAGATAATCTCTTTCGACTATAACACAACCAAGTTGGCCTAAAATCCTTAGCGACAGGACAGCATTCATAGCCACTCCAAACGTGAATTGTTTTTCTTTCAGAAAGAACTCCTAAATTGATTATTCATATAATAACAACTAAAATAGTAAGAACAGTAATTGTAGATATAAAACATAATGCTGGTGTTTGTTGAATTGAGGATTGAAGATTTTATTTTGATAAATTTTCAACGCCTTAAAAATTTAGAACGCCAATCACGATCTGAATTCACCGTCTTCGAAAGCGTCAGAAAACCGACGCTACCCAGTGAAATAGATGGTCATTTATCACGTCTTATTTTTTATGCGCGAATTCTATTGAGTTCGAGATATGACGGTGAGTATTTTAGGCTTCGTCTGTTTCGCAGAAAATGAATGACTTGAAAAATATATATATTTTTAAATGAAAATTTATATCACTTGAAAAAATTAATCAATAAAAAGTATTTTTCATTACCCACAACAATACATGTCTAAATATTTTCATGGACGATGAAAATATTTTTCGTTCGTTAATTTTTGTAAGCTATACAAGTTATTTTTTTTATGAAAATATTTTTAAAATTAGTTATTTTTCACTAAACACTTAAATTGATTAAAATAAAACCTCAAAGTTCTCAAATTAATTAACATCATAACCTTTTCTATTTCTGCACTTGTCCCGTATATGTGCAATGTGCATTACCCATTGTGTTTCCCCATCTCAATTTTTTTGCCCTCAATTGTTCAGAACTCGAGGTTATTTTGTCTGGTCGCCAGCGTCGAAACTCTCGCACCAATTAGGGTTCGTCTCTCTGTACCATCGCAACCAAGGCTTGACCAGGAAGAGCAGTCGGCGATCGTTCTCCAAGATCGAATCGCACTAGCCTTCGTTGATTCGAAACATCGCAGACATGTACGGATCCAGAGGGTAAGTCGCCAACTCTCAGCTAATTCTTGCAAAGATCCGTGTGCTTTTGCTTGGTTCCTATGTTCTCTCTGTATCTTTGAATGGATCGAACCACCCTGATTTTTGTCATTTCTAATGATTATCAGAAGATGCGTGCTTAGAATTTTGGAATTTTTTTTTTTTGGGTATTGGATCGCTGTAGTCCGTCGAAATGAGCTGCTGACCTAGGCTGAATCAATCGCTTGCTGCACAGAGTTTATTTGGTCTTGAAGTGTGAAGATAGTTCTTTCTGTTTCGGTAGATTTAAGGTCCGATGAGTTCCCGTTTGCAAGGGTTCGAAGTGAAAATCGACATCATGAGCTTTGAACAAAAAAGTTTTTTACTGATCAGTGCTAATTATGATCCTAAAGAGGCGAAGGGATGGTTCGACACTAGTGTGTTATTGGTGTGTGCTAGATATGGTTTTGGGAAGATTGTACCGTAAGAGAAACCGGGCACGAGATAATATGCCAGTGGCTTTTCTTGTCACGGTTGAATTTTCTCTCTCTGCCTCACTGGGTTAGGATACTTCTGCTAATGCGTTTGTGAGAATTTTCTGTGACTTATGGTCCGATTGTTCGAAGGAAAACTATTTTCGGAAATTGTTTTCCGATTTTCCGGTGTTTGGATGATGGGAAACTTATTTATCTACGGAAAACATTTTCCGTGGACTGAAAACAATAAGTTTTATCAGGGGAAAGCGACTTCCCTTTCTGGCAAGTGCGAAATCACTTTCCCCAAAACACCAAACAAATGAAAACTAACCGTTTTTCTTGAAAATGATTTCCATGGGTAATATTTTCCTTTATCACGAAGTTTTTTGGGAGAACAAACGCACCCTTAACTCGTGGAGACATTTTATCGTCCGGTTTTAGCTTGATCCGCATGATTAATGACTGTTGATGCTTTCTGCTTGATCGTAATCACATATCTATCTCTGTAATCAGACGCAAAGACTCGAATCTGCTAAACATATTTAACGGGAGTTGTTGCGTGGTTTGTGTCATTCATCTCTCATTATGTCTCAGATTTGATGTCCTGTCAGCTTGCAAGTGCCTGTATGGTCTTACGCCCTAACCAATAGTCATTTATCTTTTGAATGTCGTGCGTGCCAATTATCTTCTTGCGCTGCAAAAGTAGCCTTTACATGTTCTCAAATGTCATTCAATCTACTTCTCTTGCTCCTTTTCTTAAGGAGCAGAGGTTTGCTCCTGAGGATTAGGAGGCAAGGTTAATTATTTGCTGCTTCACTCTATATTCGGTTGCTATGGTGTTCTTTAAGTTGTCAGTTTAAATATTTCCAAAAGGATAATATAAGAAAATAGGAAATAGGCAATGTGGGTGTGGGTTGGGTTTGGTTATATTAACGGGTTTAGTGGGGGATTCTTTGTTGGTATGAAATATTGAAGGGCAATGTTGGGAGGCGGGGGGGTGTCAGATGGGTACGAGGTCGGCTCAAAGAGACAAAGAATGATGGAATCCAATCCCTACTTCGCAGTGAGCAGCGGTCCAGGTGGATATCAACCTTTTGGATATGGTGGTGGCTTTCATACCCCTTCTTTTCCAGTTGTTCGTCTGAGGGGACTACCCTTCAACTGCACGGACATTGACATCTACAAGTTCTTTGCTGGACTTGACATAGTGGATGTGCTGCTGGTCAATAAGAATGGACGCTTCTCGGGGGAGGCCGTTGTTGTCTTTGCAGGAAACATGCATGTTGAGTTTGCCCTCCAGAGAGATAGACAAAATATGGGACGTCGCTACGTGGAAGTTTTTAGGTGCAAGAGGCAAGATTACTACAATGCTGTCGCTGCAGAAGTTAACTATGAAGGGATTTATGATACTGACTACTTGGAAAATCCTACGCCAGCTCCATCTGGTCCGAAAAGGTTTGATGATAAGGACCAAATGGAATTCACTGAAATATTGAAGATGCGTGGACTTCCCTTCTCTGTGAAGAAACCTGAAATAATTGAATTCTTCAAAGAGTATGAGGTGGTAAAAGACAGGATACACATAGCGTGCAGGCCAGATGGCAAAGCAACTGGAGAGGCATTTGTGGAGTTTACCTCTGCAGAAGAGGCCAGGAGAGCTATGGGCAAGGATAAAATGACCATCGGGTCAAGGTATGTCGAGCTGTTCCCTTCTACTCGTGATGAGGCTAGGAGGGCAGAGTCAAGGTCTCGACAGTGATGAATATAGTGAGGATGAGGGGTTTTATCATCCACTGAGATTAAGCTTTGTATTTTCCTAGCTTAAATGTTACTTTTCATATCCTTGTGAACCTTTTTCTTGACAATGGAAGTTGCATTTGAACAGTTTTACATTGCTAATTGCGGAAGATGTTTGCTTCATATCTTCATGGTGACTTAAAGCTTTTGTTCATATGGTCTAGACAGTTGGCATTCTTAGAAGAGTTATTAGCCCCTGGATCCTTGTTCATGTGAAGTAATTCCAGTTGGTGGCTCGAATTTATCCAGTCCCAAGAAGAGCTTGTTCTAACGAGCAACCATATTTGTTATGATTAAGTTTACGAAAATGCTGTGGTCAGATCTCTTCTGAGTGGTCTATCATGCAAGTGTTTGAGTTGAGATCAAAGGCTTTGGGATGAACTTTTTATTTCTTTATTTAGTCTTAGTTGTATAATACATCTTTTGAGTTTGAGTTTGTATGGTTTTGAGCTGGCATTCTTCTTGTCCCTTACGTAATGTTTGATTTTTTAGAAAAGTTGATCATGCAGCTCTTTTACATCGAAACATCAAGTGAAGTTTTTGGAATTCGGTGATTAATCCAAGTTGTTTGATTAATTCAACAACTCAAACTAGCAAACTGTCTTCCAGGATTAAGAAAAAAAAATGGGAGTTCTTTTGCGTAGAGGTTAACCACGGAATTTGAAATCTACTCTTTTTCATGATTTATTCACTGTATTTGTTTGAAGAGGTAGCAGTCATTTTTCCATAGTCCAAAACGTAAATTGAAATGTTAAGACTGGGTTGAACCCGAGCCGGAGTTTGGTGGATCGGGTCTTCTAATGTAATGCAGTGCCCTAAGCCTGCCTATTTGCTCCTTGAGACTTTTGGCTTGGGCAGGTCCACAGGTGGCGTGCTTGTTCATCAGGTAGGTTGCCGGTAGGTTGTCCGGTATGTGAAAACGACGCCGTAAGTGATTCGCTACTAGGTTCTCGCAAAGTTTTCCTTCCACTTTTCGCAATTACTTGCCTGGCAGGTCGTCGCCTACCCTGCACATGGTTTTTGGGCCATGGATGGCCAGGAAAAGTTGATCCTATTTTGATTTTGATTTTTTTTGCTAGATTGGTATTGCATTTGTTTCATTTTGTGATTCGTGAGTGATACTGATATGGTCCATTTCTCTATTTATGATTTGAATGTATAAGGCTCAGTAATAACACAGGGCAATACCCGGTGACTCAATGACGGTGGTTTTTTTTGGTCGAAGACGACGGTGGTTCATTGAGCGCTACTCTCGAAGCATCTAACAAATAATTTAAAGGTTGGGATGCACGGAGTTCATATGCGCCCGAGAAGAGAATGTTTCTTGGTCGACGGGCTTAATTGATTTCCCAAATGGTCAAGTTTTTTCGGTTATAAGCAAGCTTGGGAGAGATCACTTAAAAGTCTAATTGCCGCCCCTATAATTTTCCATAAACCATACTATAGTTAGCCCATTGATCAAATACAACCTATACATAAGAAATGATTTTCTCATCAGTTTTCTCTCATTTTCCTTCGCTTCCATCCATACAAAGTTACAAAAGAAACGCTGTCCTAAGCCCGCTCAAAACAGCGAGAAGGGGCCAAAGGGTCAAGGCGCATCTACTCTAAAGAAACGCTGAAAGCATGCCTCTCCACTGCAAAATTGCGAAGCCACTCCATACGACTCAATCAAGAGTTTCGGAAAGTTTTGGGCAACTTAATTGTAGAAACAATCCCCAGAAGAGACGTAGCCTGATGTCACTCCTATGTGCTCCTGCCAGAACCATCAAAGCAATAACAAAGTTACTGCCTTATTATACATTCAGCAATAACAAAGTTACTGCCTTATTATACATTCAGCTCCAGAAATCATCACAATTCCGCAGAGAGAGTATCTTAACATGCCGTGGAAGTAATTCGCGGTGAGGCCAGACATTTCGAATGCATCGCAGTAAGTGTCTGAGAGACTTATAATTATAGGCATGTGGGGTTAAGTAAGCCCTAAATACAGGGCTTAAATTAGTGTCCCATGTCCCATGATAGACCAACGGGCCTTTGTTAACCAATTCTTGTAGGAAAGCTGACTTTGGTGCCTCTCTAATATCTTTTCAGACTCTATCTGTCGTCTGACAAAGAAAGTCCAGCCTCTTGCGTGAATCCCAAAATATAGGATGGATAAGCACCTCTGATGCCTCTGGCCTGCCAATAATTAAAAATAATTAACTGTTGAATCTTGATAAATAATAACAAAAAAAGTGATGTATAGCCCAACATGTTCAAAAAAATTAATTACACGAACAACACCGAGATGGACCAACTTTCCAAAGTCATAAGCATCACAAGTATGATATTGTCGCAATTTATATAAAAATTAAATTGGATTTGCTTAATGAGAGAGTAACCAAAATGTCTGAACACTTCCCTGCATTTCACGGCTCATTGACTCCAGGATGAAGGCAGTTGTTTGATTACAACAACAAGCCACAAATTATTTACTCCAAGTACCTTAGATTAGCAACCTATTCGTTTAGTCCCTAAAATTCTTATTTCATAGTTAGCGCCATATGCTAACCCTTATGGGATCTACACATTTTTTGCTCTGCCAGCCGGATGGATATTTAAATCAAGTTTGACATAATTCAGGCTACTTTTAATAGGAAGATGGAAACTAGTCAACTAACCAATACAAATTAAAGATGACAGCGCTATCACCTTTAGGAGTCCGAATCAGATCTTAAGCTTCTGGAATGAAATCCACCAAAGACAAATCCAGTATGTTCCTCTCAATGTTTAAAGTCACGTACTCGATGTTCCTCACCAAAAGGGTGTTGTCCACCAGTAAGGCAAAATAAAATAGACAACCTAACCTAAATAAATAAATCCATTGCGAGTGTTTGGCGCCAATAAAGAAGTAGTTCTGGTGCACGCCACCCTGAAGTTCCACATACTGCAAGCCAGACATCAGAGATCAACAGAATAGATTATGCACAGATCAATCTTGAGAAAGACGAGCACTTATGAGTGGCATGATATAGCAAGCAAGATTCATCTTCAGTATGACATCTACTAATGCCCATATCAGATAGCTTGGCGACCAAAATCAAGACATTTTTGAGGCTTCAAGTCCCCATGGGCATGGATTATATACAGGTCATGCAAATGGCAGAGTCCCAAATACCACTTCCCAGACATTATCTAAACCTAACATACATTCAGAACCAAATAATATCTTGGCCACTCGATATATTAGAATTAGCTTATCAATTTCAGCAACAAAGATGAGGGATGGCGATTAGTCCACAAGTCAACCATTATCCCCGAGGGATTCCAACTTCTTTTTATATTTCTGCATTGACGGTGGATCGCCAGGGACAGGGAGGACAGTGGAATTTGAGGCAGCTGAAAGTGCTTGAATTAAATTATGGAGGCTGCAAGTACAGGGCTCTAGAGCAAGAAACTCGAAATCCGAGTTCTCCGTCACCCCCACAATACCGAGCAATATTTGCATGTGGGTTATCTTTTATCGTACATTGAATTCCTTTGTCAAGGGCGCGATGTCTGCGGTCTATTCGTTTAACCGCGACAGGTTGATTGACCATAAAGGGAGCCCTCGAAGACGGTCGTGCCATTAGTTCCCTTCCCGATTTCTGTAGTTGATACCACGAGTTGTTGAGTGCAATACCATGCAAAGCTACAAGGCGTATCCTCCCAAACTCTTCAATCATATTCCCAAGCTTGCGAAGTATCGCTCCCACCGTCCTGATGCCGTCGTTGGTATTTAGTTGTTGATGAAACTGAGCTTGAAGATACTGAGCTAATTCCTCTTCCCTGTTATGTCCTGGAGTTGACATAGCCGGTTCTCTGCTCATGTCGCCCGCGGAAGTCGTGAGTACGTTGAACAGGTCGCCAAGGCAGCGGAGGGGGCGAGAGAGGAGGCGTAGAGGTGCCTAGTGTTTCGCGGATTAAGAGCTTGGAGTCGAATTTGCAGTTAAGTAAGGATTTTTTTCTCGGGATTTCAAAAGATTCAATGCTATGTCAATTCATTGGAGGAGGCCCGATGGATCTACGTTAGGATTTGAAATCTTTGGTGAATCGCAGTAATATATTAGGATATTTTCACAATCCTATCGTGTACATTATTTGGTATAAACATCATGTCAGTATAAGTTAACCTAAAAATTGCACGGAGATGGTAAAAATATCTTGTGCCACTCTTGTTACTTCATTTGTATTTGATTATTTCGTATTATTTTTTTCCTCTCTTTTTTCAATTCTTTATTCCCCTTGCATCATTCTCTAATTAAATTTTATTACACAGTAAACTATACTAATATACCTAAATTACTAAAATACCTAAAATATGTAATAAATCTGAATCCTATATATACATATATATACATATATACATATATATATACATATATAATATTGCAAGACAGAAAGAAATTGGAATATATAATTAGAAATAGGAATAAAAAAATGAGTTGATCAGTGCAACACCCTGCAAAGCGACCAGGCCTATCCCCAAACTCTTCAATCATATTCCCACACTTGCGAACTGCCGCTCGCAATTGTTGAAGAAACCGAGCTAATTCCTCTTCCATGTTATGTCCTGGAGTTGACATATAGCCGGTTCTCGCCTGCGGAGTTGTGAGTACGTTGAACAGGTCGCTAAGGCCGCGGAGAGGGCGAGAGAGGAGGCGTAGAGGTGCTTAGTGTTTCGCGGATTAAGAGCTTGGAGTCGAATCCGCAGTTAAGTACGAGTTTTCGCGGGATTTCAGAAGATTCACTGCTATGTCAAGTCAAGGATTCATTGGAGGAGGCCCGATGGATCTGCGTTGGGATATAAAATATTTGGTGAATCGCAGTAATATAGCCGCATATTTTCCGAACCTAAAAATTGCACAAACGGAGATGGTAAAAATATCTTAGGACACTCTTGCTTACTTTATTTGTATTTGATTATTATTATTATTATTTTTTTCCTCTCTTTTTTTAATTCTTTATTTCCCTTCCAACATTCTCTATTAAAATTTTATTAAATAGTAAACTATCCTGAATAAATAAATTACTAAAATACCTAAAACATGTAATAAATATGAGCTAGAAATATGAATCCCATATATATGGTAAGATATAAAGAAGTTGGAATATATAAATAAAAATAGGAATAAAAAATATTTTTTATTTTTTATTTAGAATTTTTATATTACCATTAAAATATTATTTATATTTGAATTTCTTTATAATTTTATAAAAAGATATTATATACAAAATATGATATAAAAAATCAAGGAATTACAAAAAGATGTAAAGTACAATGAACAAAATTACCCAAGAGAAAGAAAAACGAGATTCAAGTTAAATGGGAATAGGGATTATGCACACATTCCCAATTCATGATATATGCACTACTAATTTTCTGTCCATGAACAAAAATAGTCAACTGTATGTTCAAAGAATTGATTTAGTTATCGAAAGATTTTCAGTTCAGAAATCAGAGGTCACCCGCTCAAATCTTACCAATTGCATATAAATCACTCTAGGTCCATGCTACTTACGCAAGCCAAATATCTAAATTTTACCAATAACGAGACTTGCAAGGTATTCACAACACTGTCCTTGATACGACTGTCCTCATGCCATCTCATCAAATATGATGTTTTAGATGACATAAATAATTGTCGTAGTCATGGCCCAAAGGAAGTTTATGTTAGTGGGCCCATAGAAAGTGTCGTCCGGACATAATATAAGTCGATGCGATGTAACTTGAGGCGGCGAGAGAAAGAGATAACCCTCCCGTTTGCGGGAACTTTTTTCTTCCTCCTCTTCTTCCTCTTCTTCTTGGATATTGTGACGTCTACAGGAGTTTCTTCTTCATAGTTTGTCCAGCGAGAAGCTCCATATTCTGTGCACCTCCCCTTATCGGCATTTTGTTTCGAGGATAGCATGCAATTCTTAGGGCAGGCATGTTATCTTCTCCTACTTTAGACTAAATCTATCAACGATGTTCTTCATTTCTTGTTAGTTTGCATGAGGACATCTTCTTCTAAGCCAAGTTCTAGTGGCGAACCTCCACCATCATTACCATCCATTTCGCCCCGGATCACTCCACCGGCACCATCAGTCATCTCAACAGTGTCATCACCACCATGTGATCGAGGAATCACATGAAGTTCCAATGTCATTCCCTTGACCGATACCATTCGCTGCCAAATGATCGAGCGCTGTCGCCCGACTCTTATGGAGAGTGTTAAATATGTCTTTGAATTTTATGTATCCAGTCTGACATATATTTCGTGCAGCTCAAAAGAAGAGGAAAAAGTAGAGGTTTAGTTCACGACGTCGGCCCAACCCGGAGCGAGCGAACTAAACCTCTTTAGCGGAAACTAAATCTTTTTAGCGTTAGAAGAGATTTCTATGGGGGTTCGGGGGCAACGCCCCCGAGAAATTTTTTTTGGGGCCTTATTTTTACTGTGGCTAGGGTTTTCATGTGGTATACAGAGAGAGTTTTTTTCGTTTTTATGTAATTGTCGCGAGCCGTGCGCTTTAGCGATTTTATACTCTCTTTGATCATAGTGGAATTTCGTTTCGCCTCGCCCATGGACGTAGATCGCCTTGATCGAACCACGTAAAATCCTGATGTTCTGTCTTTGCTTTTTCTGCGTTTCGTCATAACAGAGAGAGCACACACTTTTGACAAGGGCGCGGAAGCTTTCCAGCATCAGGTTTGGTTCCAAAGGCGAAGGCGAGAACCTCCTCCTCACCGTCCCTGTATTCTCGAGTCGCCAGACAGCAAGAAGTACTAATTAACAAGAAGTAAAATCACAAATTCTAAAGTACTAGCAAATGACAGGAGTAAACAATTCCAAGTTTAAAGTGAAGAAACATTTCAATCAGCCACAGAGGCAGGCACATCAAATTTTAGTCGAGAAAAAATTGGTTAGCAAACAATGAGAACATATACTTTAACCAAAACGAAACGATCAGAACATAAACAGGGTGACTGTGGCGTGCTACATACAGAAGAAGTATACAAAACAGAAATGCAGTGCCTTCTTGTGTTCAAGCAGCATAATCATTATATCACCACCACACTGTCCTCCTCCTATAGCACTCGTTCCACTTGCACCCGCAATCCATAGCCCATAGTTTTTCACATGGTCTAAATCTATACTAATCACAACTGGAGTTCACAACAAAATCAGGTCTAGACTTATATGGTGTAACCGTGTTCGAAATCCACATCCGGACACATTCTTTATATGCATTCATCGTGCAGAAAACGGGTGATAACATCAACAATAATAACAATGACTATGCTAATCACACTACTATATCATATATACGGTGTGAAGTAGGATCCCCAATCACAAAACAATGAAAACATTTTTCTAAGACAATTATCCTTGTCATATAGTGAAGATCCAATAGGATAATTCCCAATCAAAAGTAAGTAACTAAGATAACCCATAACTACAGATTTTTAGTCGAGCAATACATGATCATAAGAAAAACTAGTACATGCGAATATCACGGGGCACATCATACACATTGTTTATATGTGTTTCTCGAACATAAAACTAGTGACAACGACGACGACAACGACAACAACAACAACAACAACAATACCGATTACACTACTATGTGATGGCAATAATATTTACAGCGAGAAATAAATTTCTATGTGATGGCAATCATGTATACAGCTACTATGTGATGATGGCAATCCTATATACAGCGAGAAATAAATTTCTCGTTAGTCTTCTCTCATTTTCCTTCACTTCCATCCATACGAAGTTACAATCGAATGGATTTGGGTAGTATGGTAAATATGACGCGTGCACTGAAATGTCTGTACATTGGCGAATCTCCATCAAATTTGTAGGTAGGATTGTACTTTTATACATGTCGCACTTGCAAAATAGTTTTCCCTAGTGTTTTTTGTTCGTTCATATAAGTAGTTCTCCCAAGTTCAGCAATAAAAACTTGAAGATTTCTCTGTTTATCCGTTTGTTTACTTTTTGTGTTGCTCTTCTTTTTTTAATCACATATTCAGTCAAATGCATAGGCCCTGAAGATGAACGAGAACCAAAAGCCAAAACGACAAAGGGTATCATCACGTAAACTCTCCTGGTTTTAACATCCGTTCTCGGACTCGCTCCGCAATCGCTGGTCGCCATCTGCGCCTACATCCCTTTCTTTCTTGGAAAATCTTAGTGGATGGGTTTCATTCTAATCGCTCATTGTTGGGATTGAACAGATATTATTAACAATCTCTTCATGGAGAGGGTGAGTTAAGACGGGTGTCTCGCTCGTGAAGGGAAAGTGACCCCCATGTCCATGCTTCCGTAAAACCTGTGTCGGAGTGATGAACGACGGCGTCACAAATCCAATGCCCCGGGAAATTTCAGGCCTTTTCAGTGTTTGCATTTCTGGGTGGGCTGGTGGTTTCCAGTTTTCCGAAGAACAGTCTCTCGCAGAGTCCCAGAAGCAAATCAGCCGCAAGTTTCCCGAGATTCCTCTCGTAAAACCATGGGGTAAGCGACAAAGCTCACTGTTTTTGTCCCCTTTCTCAGCCATATAACAATGTTCTGTTTTCGAGGTACTTTATTATGTTCATGTGCATTTTTCTGAAATGCTTTGAGTTCGGAGGTTAGTTGCTTTATGCTTCTCCACTTTTGATCGATTGTTTTTTTGTCCCCTTCAGAGGCTCCATGTGAATCTACCTTTTCAATTCCTCTTTCATTTTAGCCTTGTCAAATTCTGGTATAAGACGAGTAAGTGCTCGCATTCAGGATGATGATGCTCGAACCTGTTGCTGCCATCGTGAGGTTTTTCTTCGCATTTTCTGCATTTACATGGCTAGTTTGAGACTGAAAGAAATTATGTTCAAGTTGGTGATGAAGTTAATGTTGAGTGAGCATTAGTCAACGAATAGCTTGCAGTGGTCTTGTTGAAAAATTTGTGATGATTGCGTTGTAGAACATAGAATCACATTAAAAGTTCCATTTGGCTCTGTCCCTTTTCAAGATTAGTATTTTCAGATTTCTATTTCCTTGTGTGTATGTTGGTGACTTTCTGAATCACTGGGTAATTTCCTCTAATATGAAAGTATTCGTGAACCTCTAACTTGGGATCATCCCCTATCAATTTGAACAGGGCGAGCTAGTCAGCAAAATGCAAGTTTGGGGAGGTAAATTGGTTTTGGATTGCAAATGTGGTCATTGCAGATGGGGACCGGCAAAAATGGTTAACTTTCATGAAGTTTTAGAATTTAGCAATCAAGTGGTGGAGTTTTGGGCTGTACTTTCTCCCCCGGTTTTCATTCAGTTAATGCTAATTGACAGCTTAATTTTGGGTGCCGTCGTCTTAGTGCAACTAGAAAGCTGACGCTTTCCTTTCCTAGACGAGCGTAGGCTGTAAAATGCAAGTACAAGATGTGGAGAACAGTTCGTCTAGCGACACAACATTTATGGTGGCGTTTTAAGCAATCGCTGGAATCATCATGAGAGATTGCTATTGCTTAGTAAAACTCTGTTTGCAATTGGAACCACATTAGTGCACAAGATATGGTGTCTCTTTTCTACAAAAATCAAGTGAAAAACAGCATGCCGGTTTTAACTAAAGGAAGACATAATGAAAGCATTTTGCCTCATTGGGTTTTCGTTCCTAGTATGGACACACATCGGTCGTTCATGTTGGCTTTGCATTGTGCCGTTACTAAGCTTCCTTCTGTAGTGTATAGTTCTCACTCCTCACCGAGCTTTTCTCGTTTGACTCCAATCCTTTTGGAACATTACCCCTCTCTTCTTGGTTTAACACCTGGACATCGCACTTCGCAGTGTCTGAGCATGAATTCATCTTTTGCAGGTCGTGTTTGCACTAATTGGCTGAATTTGCTTGTGGCACATACAATGCAGTAAGAAAGCGGCAGTAGCAGTAAAATCATGGGAACTATTTGTGGTTTTCTGAGAAAGTGCTTATTCAGAGCCCTGTCAGTGGGCCCCATCCCCAGTCACGTCGCCTTCGTCATGGATGGAAACAGGAGATACGCGAAGAGGCGAAACCTAGTAGAAGGGGATGGCCACAGGGCCGGATTTTCATCTTTCACGACTATTCTTGGTTACTACTATGATTTGGGAATAAGGTATGTAACAGTCTATGCCTTCAGCATCGACAATTTCAAAAGGCAGCCTGATGAGGTCCAATGCCTGATGGATTTCATGGTGGAAAAAATTGAGTAATTGCTCAAGACAGGAAGTGTTCTCGATCGATATGGCATAAGGTTGTACTTCAAAGGGAACTTGAAACTTTTGAATGAGAATGTTCAGATAGCAGCAGAGAAGGCCATGAAGGCTACTGTAAGTAACAATAAGACTGTGCTTTTGATATGTGTGGCCTATACTTCCAGCAACGAAATAGTGCATGCTGTCCAAAGATCCGGTGAAGAGAAGCTAGATGAAGCTAATGCTTTTGAAGGAAATGAGGAAATCAAGGAAATGAATGGTCAGCTGGATGAACTAGAAGTGCCTACTTTCCCTTCCAATTGCGGAGTCAAAAGAGTCAAGGGGGAGGAGGTGAAAAATGGTATGTTCAAACATGTTGAGCAGGGATCACATCAAGAAAGATCAGATGATATTGAGAAGATGCACGAGTATCCAATCATAAAGTTGGTAGATATCGAGAAGAATATGTACATGGAGGTGGCGCCTGATCCAGACACAGTCATAAGAAGTTCGGGTGAGACTCAGCTGAGCAATTTCCTTCTTTGGCAAACCGCTTACTGTCCGTTGTACGCACCTGATGCTCTTTGGTCTGACATGGGGTTATGGCACTTGGTGTGGGCAGCGCTGAGTTTTCAGAGAAGCTGCTCTTATTTGCAGAAGAAGAAGAAACAATCGTAAAAACTTCCTCCTCATGCCGGTCAACAAAACAAAAATGAATCAACCGTGTGCGTCATGTATTTGCTGATAGCCGCGGCTTCGGAGGCACTTTATATCTCATGGATGGCGGTTTTGTTCTCGGGTCATCCGAACGGAAAGACTGAGCTGGAGTTACACATGAAAGTTAGGGTAGTTACAGAGTTGGTAGACGGCAATTGCTATACATTGCAGGTACAAATTAGTCCCACATGTAGAGACTTATTGTTTCTTTCCTAATTGAACCTCGTCTCGACGTTTCCAGTGGCCTGATCATTGTGTTCCTAAGGAATCATCTTTACGACCTTCTCACATGTTCCTATTATTCTGTTCCTTATGATTGTGCTATTCCTCGCCGGAGTTTGTCCTGCTTATATCTCTGCATTCTTTTTCATCAGAACCTTCTCATATTCTTACCTTCAACAGTTCATCGTCCAAAAAGGTTATCTCCGTGTGATTTGCCGAATAAGCCGATCCTACGGACTGCGCAAATATGGCAAGATAACACATGAATGGCATGGTATGTTCTGCTTCTGCAGTAGAGAGCTGAAGTTGTCTGTGACACTTGACTGTGATGCTTGTAGACTGTGGCGGTGGTTTTTCAAATTTGATGAAGAAGCGAGGACTGTTCAGCAAATAGTGACAAAAGAGATTATGTTGTTATTGTTTTTCTTTTTCGTTTGGGAAACTATTGAAAGTACAAAGATCTTATTTAACTAATGAGAGAACAGAACAAACATGTAAACAAGACACAATCGAGAGAAGATCAAGAAAAGGACATAAAAAATCAAGGAATTACCAAAAGATGTAAAAAATAATGAACAAAAATAATCAAGAGAAGGGAAAATGGGATTCAAGTAAGAGGGAATTAAGTACCCATTCCAGCTTCATGATATGTTCACTTCTGATTTTCGGTTGATACATTTTCATATTATTTAGTCAAATGTATCATCGTCTTTATTGTAGTCTTTACGTTATGAAAAAATAATCTCACCGTCCACGAGATAATGTGTCACGACCACTTGGGATCGTCACACTTTGTTTAGGTATTGAAAGATTTCCAATTCAGAAATCGAAGATCACCCGCTTGAATCTTACCAATTGCATATAAATTACTCCGGATCGGTGCTACTTACGCAAGCCAAAGACCTAAATTTAACCGATAACGAGACTTGTAGGGTGGTGTTCACGACACCGTTCTTGATACCGACTCTCCTCGTGCCACCTCATCAAATCTGATGTTTTGGTCGACATAAATAATTGTTAGTAGTCATGGCTTAAAAGGATCCTTATTTTAGTGGTTCCAAGAAAATGTTATCCGGACAGAACATAAGTCTCACATAACGTAACTTTGAGGCGGTGAGAGAAAGAGACAACCCCCGCGGTTGCCGGGAACTTTCTTCTTCCTCCTGTTCTTCCTTCCTCTTCCTATTGCGACGCCCACAGGAGTTTTCTTCTCCATAGTTTTTTTTCCGGCGAGAAGCTCCATATTCTGTGCGCCGCTCCCTATCGGCGTTTCGCTTCCAGGATAGCATTCAATTCTTAGGGCAGGCATGGATCTTCTCCTACTTTAGACGAAAACTATGCATGATTTTCTTCATTTCATGTTAGTTTGCAGGAGTAGTTGCTGGACATATTCTTCTAAGCCAAGTTCTAGCGGCGAGCCTCCTCCACCAACATTTATCATCCATTTCGCATCCGGATCACTCCACAAGCACCACGAATCGTCTCAGCGATGTCACCACCCCCATGTGATCCAGGAGAATCACATGAAGTTCCTCACGACGAACCGATGGGGTTAGGGATTCCCAATGGCAGTACAGATGTCATACCCTTGCACGGTACGATTCACTACCAAATGGTCGCGACGCTGTCGCTCGAACCTTATGGAGAGAGCACACACCTTTGACGAGGGCACGGAAGTTTTTCCACCATCAGGTTTGTTTCTAAAGGCGAAGGTGAGAAGCTACTCCTCACTATCCCTGTATTCTTGGCTCGCTGAACTGCAACTCGTGCAACTTTTACGCTTCCGGTCCTCCATCGCAAGTAGCTAGAAAATGAAATCACAGATTGTAAGGAACTAGCAAACAACAGAGTGAAAAATTCCAAGTTTAAAAGCAAAAATAACAGTTCAATCAGCCACAAAGGCAAGCACATCGGATTTTAGTCGGAAAAATTGGCTAGCGAATGATAAAAAAACATAGACCGAGTAACTATGGCATGCTTACAGGCAGCAAAAGGCATACCGGGCATGGCGTTTAGACAATCATAAGTCTAGTTAAAGATGAGAAATGAAAAAGAATGCAGAAACTATGAATGAACATATCCTTACAGGTGCTAGTTAAAGAATATGAACAAGCCTACAAACAGAAATGCAGTGCCTTCTTGTGTTCAAGCAGTATAATCAATATATTCCACCACACTGTCCTCTTATAGCACTCGTTCCACTTCCACCCTCAATCCAGTGTGCTTGAACAAATACATTACAAACGAAAGTGGTTTTCATAGAAGTCCATAGCCAATAATTTTTTTCCAATGGTCCAAATCTTTTCTAATCACAACTGGAGTTCACAACAAAATCAGGTCTCAACTTATTTGGTTTAACTGTGTTCGAGATTCGCATTAAGATACATTCTTTATATGTATTCATCGAGTAGAAAACAAGTGATAACATCAATAACAATGACAATACTGATCACAATGCTAGTGATAACATAAAAAACAATAACAAGTATGCTGATCACACTACTAGGTGATCAAAATCATATTTACAGCAAGAAGTAGGATCCCGGCTCACAAAGTAGCGAAAACATCCACTAAGATACCAATGTTGTATAGTGAAAACCTAGTAGGATAATCCCATTCAAAAAGTAAGTAATCAAGAAAACTCACTACTAAAGATTTTTCTTCAATATATAAACCTATTTACTTGAATAATATAGGTTCATAACAGAAAATAGTACACCCGGATATCACGGGGCACATCATACACATTGTTTATATGTATTCTTCGAGTAAAAAGCTAGGGACAACATCAACAACAGTAACAATGACTACATTGGTCACACTACTATGTGATGACAATCATATGTACTGTGAGAAGCAAGATCCCCACTTCGAAAGTTGTGAAAACATCATCTAAGATAATTATCAATGTTGTATAATGAAAACCCAGTAGGATAATTTTCGTTAAAAAAGTAAGTAATCGAGAAAACCCAATGCTAAAGATTTTTCTACAATACATAAACTCATTTACTCGACTGATACAGGTTCATAACAAAAAATTGTACATCTGAATATGGCGGGGCACATCATACACGTTGTTATATGTATTCATTGAGTTGAAAACTGGTGATAACATTGACAACAATTACAATGACTATACCAATCACACTACTATGTCAATGACAATCACATATATAACAAGAATTGGGATCTCCCCTCAGAAAATAGGGAAAACATCTCTCTAAGATAATTATCAGCATCACATAGTGAAGACCTAATAGGATAAATCTCATTTGAAATGTAAGTAACCAAGAAAACCCAACACTAAAGATTTTTATGCAATATATGAACCTATTTACTTGAATGATACACGCCATAGTAAAATCTAGTACATTCAAATATCACGGGGCACATCAAACACATTATTTATGTGTATTCTTCGAGTAGAAAACTAGTAATAACATAAAAAAACAATAACAATGAGTATACTGATCACACTACTACGTGATGACAATCACATATACTGCGAGAGTAAGATCCTCACTCAAAAACTAGTGAAAAAATCCTTCTAAAATAATTGTCTATGTCATAGGATAAATTCCAATAAAAAAGTAAGTAATCAAGAAAGGCTAGTACTAAATTTTGTTCAGCAAGATATGATCCTATTTACTCAAATAATACAAGTTCATAACAAAAACTTGGAAATCTGAATATCATGGGGCACATCATATGCATCATTTATGTGTATTCTTCGTGTAAAAAACTAGTGATAACATCAACAACATCAATGACTACATTGATCACATCACTATGTGATGACAATCATGTATACAGTGGCAAGTAGGATCCTCACTCAAAAAATTGTCAAAACATCCCTCTAAGATAACTATCAATGTCATATAGTGAAAACCTAGTATGACAATTCTCATTCAAAAAGTAAGTAATCAAGAAAACCTAATACAAAAGATTTTATAAATCTATTTACTCAAATAGGACCATATCCGAATGTCACGTGGCACATCATGTACATTGTTTATATATATTCTTCGAGTAAAAAATTAGTGATAACATTAACAACATCAATGACTACATCAATCACACCTCTATGCGATGACAATTATATATACAGTGATAAGTAGGATCCCCACTCGGAAAATTGTGAAAAAAATCCCTTAATAGTGAAAACTTAGCAGCATAATTCCCAATAAAGAAAATAAGTGATAAAGAAACAATATACAACATTATTTACTCGAATAATACTGGTTCATAACAAAAGCTAGTACATCTAAGTATCACGGGGCACATCATACATGATGTTTATACGTATTCATTGAGTTGAAAACTAGTTATAACATTGACAACAACTACAAGACTATACTGATGACCCTACTATGTTGATGACAATCGTACATACAACAAGAAGTATATACACCCTCAGAAAATAGTGAAATCATCCCTCTAAGATAATTATCAATGCCATAAGTGAAAACCTAATTTTTTATTCTCATTCAAAATGTAAGTAACCAATAAAACCCAATACTAAAGATTTTTTGCAACATACAAAACTATTGACTCAAACGATACATGTCATAATAAAATCTAGTGCATTATCACAGGCACATCGGACACATTATTTATATGTATTCTTCAACTAGAAAACTAGTAATAAAATAAAAAATAATAACAATGAGTATTATGATTACACTACTATGTGATGTCAATCATATATACTGCGAGAAGTAGTATCCCCACTTAGAGGGTAGTAAAAAAATCCCTCTAAGAAGTAGGATCCCCACTACTGTTTATAAACAATCATATATAAAGTGAGAAATAGAATCCCATCTCAGAAAGTAGTGAGAACATCCTCTAAGATAAAAATTAATGTTAAATATTGAAAACAAAATAGATCATCCCGTATGCAAAAGTGAGTAATCAAGAAAATCCAATACCTAAGATTTTTCTAGCAATACATAAACCTATTTGCCCGAATAATACAGGTTTATAACAAAAACTAGTACATCCGAATATTGCAGAGCACATCCTACACATTGTTTATATGCATTCATTGAGTAGACAACTAGTGATAACATCAATAACAATAAAAATGACTATACTGGTTACACTGCTATGTGATGATAATCATATATACAGCGAGAAGTAGAATCCACATTCAAAAAGTAGTGAAAACATCCTCTCAGATAATTATAATGTCAAATAGTGAAAACCCACTAGGATCATTCCCTTTCAAAAAGTAAATAATCAAGAAAATCCAATACCAAAGATTTTTTTGCAATATATGAACCTATTTACTCGAATATTACAGGTTCATAGCAAAAACTAGTACATTCAAAAAGCACGTGGCACATCATACATATTATTTATACGTACCATCGAATAGAAAGCTAGTCATAACATCACCAACAATAACAAAGACAATATCGATCACACTACTATGTGATGATAATCAAATGTTTAACGAGAAGTAGGATCCCCTCTCAGAAAGTAGTGAAAACATCTACTAAACAAATATCTTATGTCATACAGTGAAAACCCAGTCAAATAATTCCCATTCAAAAAGTAAGTAATCTAGAAAAGGATAACACAAAACAAACGATTTTTCCACAATATGTAAACCTATTAACTCGAATAACACTCGTTCAAAAAAAATCTAGTACATCTGAATATCACGGGTCACTATCCACTTGTAACACCCTTGGTCATATGCATTCATCGAGTACTAGGTAGTTGGTTGTGAGGACAACAACATAACATAACCATTAAGAATATACAAAATACTACTAAGATAATAATAATAATCAATTATCGACATCAACATCATCGTCGTCGTCATTTCAATCTAAATAACAAGAAGAAGAGCAATCGAAACCACAAAGTCACTACATTTACCTTCAATTAACTCACTAAATAATTAAAGAAAAAGTGATACATGTAGCTCTATTAGAATATAAAGTGGCCAACATCTTCAATCCCAAGTTAGGCGAATGGTAGAAAAAGTGGAAGAATATCATCATCATCATCATCATTATACAACCCTCCAACAGTTCGTGATTTATATAGTGCGAGTATAAAAAGATAAAGCATATGCCCATGTATAAAACATAGAGCACATATCCAGAACTCACGACCAAGATATAAAGGCAATCAGAACAATCAGAACAATCATCTCCAGGCTTGTCTAACTCAATCATCAATTCATAAAATGAGGAAATTACAAACCCCAAGTCTTTAAACTCAGAAAATTGACTCATGACTCAATCCCTTAATAGAGATAAATCCAGAAATCCCAAGGACACACGAGAATGAAGAAATAGCCTCATGCATCGGCCTCCAAATAATATAGGTTCACAACAAAGGTTTTCCTTCAATATATAAGCCTATTTACTCGAATAATATAAGTTCACAACAAAATCTAGTACTTCCATGAGGCACATCAGACACATTGGATATTTGTATTCATCGAGTAGAAGACTAATGGTAACATCAATAACTCAGAAAGTAGTGAAAGTGCTCTAGGATGATTGTTAATGTCAAATAGTGAAAACCTAATAGGCTCATTACCTATGAAAAGTAAGTAATAAAAAAAAACCCACATAAGATTTTTCTAACAACATATAAACGAATTTACTCAAATAATACAAGTTCTGTATTCGTTGTGTAAAAAACTAGTGATAGCATCAACAACAATAACAATGGCTATATTCATCATACTACTATGTGATGACAATCATATATACATAAAAAAGCATGATTTCCTCTCAAAAGTAGTGAAAACAACATTTAAGATAATTATTAATGTCAAATAGTGAAAACTGAATAGGATCATTCCCATTCAACATGTAAGCAATCAAGAAAACCCAGTACCAAAAGATTTTTCTGCAATATATAAACCTATTTACTTGAATTTTACAAATTTATAGGAAAAACTAGTACATCCCACTATCATAGGGAATATCATACATATTATTTATATGCATCAGCGAATACAAAACTGATTATTACATCATCAACAATAACAATAACAATACTGACCACGCTACTATGTGATGATATTTATATATTCAGCGAGAAGTAGGATCCCCTCTAAGAAAGTAGTCAAAACATCTACTAAGATAATTAACAATGTTATATAGTGAAACCCAGTAAAATAATTCGCATCAGAAAGTAAGTAATCCAAAAAAAGATAACACAATACTAAACATTTTTCCACAATACGTAAACCTATTACCTCGAATAAGTACATCTGAATATCACGGGGCAATATTCACCTGTAACTCCCTTGTTCATAAGCATTCATCGAGTACTGGGGAGCTAGTAGTGGGGACAACAATAGAACCTGATCACGTAATCATTATCAACATCAGCTACATCGTCGTTGTCGCCATTTCAATCTAGGTAACAAAAAGAAGAGCAATTGAAACCACAAAGTCACTAGATTTACCTTCAATTAATTCACTAAATAACTAAAGAAAGAGTGATACATGTAGCTCTATCAGAATATAAAGTGGCCAACATCTTCAATCCCAAGTTAGGCAAATGGTAGATAGAGTAAAAGGGTATCATTATTATGTAATCCTCCACAGTCAGTGATCTATACAGTGTGAGTATCAAATGATAAACCATTTGCCCATGTATAAAACATAGAGCACATATCGAGAACTCACAACCAAGATATAGCGGCAACCATTTCAATCAGAACAATCTTTTTCAGGTTTGTCCAACTCAATCTTCAATTCATAAAAATAAGGAAATTACAAACCCCAATTCTTAAAAACTCAGAAAACTGACTCACGACGCAATCTCTTAATAGAGATAAATCCAGGAACCCCGAGGACAACACGAACGAAGAAACAGCCTCATGCTTCGGCCTCCAGATAAAAAAGATGATACAGTCTTATGCATCTCATGCTATGCATTCATTCATTGCTTGTACTAAGAAATCAAAATGGAAGTACGAACGCTAGTCAAAGTAGAATCCACTCTCTTCGTGCATGCATGCACGTTCACTTTACGCCACTTAAGCGCCAGCGTTGTCGCCCTCGCCACCACCCTCTTCATCGCTACCCTCAGGAGCCTTCTTGTTGAGATCCAACTGCATATGGATCTCCTTTCTACGAGACTCCTCTGCTGAGGAAGAAGCGCTTCCCTCAGCCACGACGCTGCCCTCGCCCTCTGCTTCATTTCCCTTTTCTGCGGCCAGAATCCTCTGACCGATGTTAAGCAGGCTTGATGCGAGTTCCTCCGCCTGCTCCTGCTGCCTCGGGGAGGATATTGGTGGAGGGTAGACGCCCCGCCACTGCCGGTCCTTGTGGGTGCGCATGTGTCCAAAGAGTGCCTTCCAACTGCTGAACGGCCTACTGCAGATGCTGCACGGCGTCGGATATTGCGGAGCGTCGAACGCTGCCTTCTTCCTCCTCTTTTTGAGGCCCGCTTCTTCTGCTTTCCCGACTTGTAGGCTCTCGCTCGGGGGTGGAGGAGTCCCCGCAGCGGTGGCAGAGGAACCGCCCTTGGAAAGGGCTGGTTGTTTCTCCCGCTCGCTCGGCGGCTTCGTGTTCTTTCCCCCTTCGCCGCCACCCTTAGGGCTCTCACTCGGGGGTGGAGGAGACCCTGCAGTGGCGGCGGAGGAACCGCCTGTGAGAAGGGCTGGTTGTTTCCCGCGCACGCTCAGGGGCTTCTTGCTCTTCCCTCCTTTGCCACCACCCTTAGGGCTCTCGCTCGGGGCTGGAGGAGACCCCGCAGCGGTGGCGGAGGAACGGCCTGTGGCTGGTTGTTTCCTCTGCACGCTCAGCGGCTTCGTGCTCTTTCCCACTCCGCCGCCACCCTTAGGGTTCCCTGCCGGGGGCGGGCGAGGAGAAGGATCGCCACCACCGGCACCACGGAGCACAGCAGAAGAACCGCCACCGATCGGTCCAGTCCCGGCGCGTGGCGTGGCTGGGGGAGACTTATCTCCATCGTCCCCGGTCACTTGGTCCTGCTTTTGGTCGGAGGATTTGGATCCCGAGGGTGGTGGTTTGTCCATGATACGACAAGCGAAAAGATGGAAAAACCTTCGACCAAAAAAACAAAAACAAAACAAAAAACGATGAAAAAAACCACACTGATCGATTATTCAAAAGTTAAAAATGAAAATCAAGTCCGCCATGATCTGAGTGAGAGGAAAATGAAGGGAGTGTATGTTGCGAGCTTTAGGGCAGAGAGATTCGAATGTCGGGAGTTAAACCATTTCGAGTTTTGCTCTCGTTGCCCTAATTCTCTCTGTCTCTGTTCCCCCCTCTCTGTCTCTCTCTCTCTCTCTCGCTGCGCAAATCCATGAAAGGGTGCAAACACGACGGTTCATTTAAAAGGGAATCTGGATTGCCACGTGTGCACAAGAAAGTAATGACCCCCTCGGATTTTAGGAAAGAAGCCAAAACGGGCAAGTGCATTGCATGGGCATTGCTTAAACACGGCAAACTCATAAACCCGAACTGGCAAATAAGCTAAGTGATTTAACCTGGCCAGATTTTAATTACCCAAATTGGATCTTCCCGCTATCCTCTCTATTGACTGGCACTGAGTAAATGCGTGGGATAACTCCAACGGGATTATCTACTGAGTCATGTTAATCAGTGCTTTAGAGATACTAATCATGTTAATATGTTGATAAATTTCGGAAATTAAGCGATAACACATTTTCATCGGGGCGAGGTTTAGCTATACGTAGGATTGGACACTTCTCGGGGATTAGTGATGTGTTTGGTCACCAACGCGTGACCATAACACAAGAAGCCATCTATCTTAGGAAGAACGCAATCCATCTCTATCTCCCTCTCCTATCTCTTTAGCGCTGTAGATTGCGCCGGCAGCTATCAAACACGTCCTGGCACCCCCCCTATTCTTGGCCGCCGCCACCTCCCAGCCATTTTCTTGACTGCAACACGAGCACCACAGTCGAGTTATGAGATCCACACCAGACCCCACTCGGGCTCCATTCTTAGCAATTTTTCTCATTAGATTGTGTCCTTTGAAGAATGGATAATTCCATGGACCAGCAAGTCAATGAGGGAGCTCGGAGCGTTGAGTTATGGACAAAAGCGTGAAAATGGTGATGAGGCGAAAGTGTGGTATTTAATAAGACCTCTCTCGCTATTGTAATACCTCATTGTATTACTATAAGCCGTTACGATTTCAGATCACGTGTTATGAAATGCATGCATAAATTGTAAGACGATGATTTTACCAAAATTTACTACAAAGGCTGCTCGGTTATATCCTTTCATTGAATTTCCAGCATGTCATGCCAAATTTTAATAAATGACGCAAAGTAATTTTAGCGATGCTTAACACTGTTCTTTCCTTTTGCGACCCGTGATTGAATACGCTTTGCATGGCATCGAAAGCATACGCGATGCATGCGAAGCTCTCTTCGTCTCTAATCTAACGAGCACGAAATTTTTGTCGAGAAACAAGGATCTTGATCAAGCTAATTAATTGGCCCTTCATGGGAAAAAAAATGATTAATTGAACTTTGAACCAAGACACGGGGCTTTCATTTGTCATTTAGGCTCCGTTAGTTTCGCGAAAAATGAATGATTTGAAAAATATATATTTTAAAATAATCACTTGTATCACGTAAAATAATTAATTAATAGAAAATATTTTCATTGTTACAATCATATTTAGAAAAATATTTTTTAAATCATCCATCTTTTGAGAAATAAACGGATCCTTAGAACTTGCAATTTTGCATGTTGGGAGTACCAGTCGAGGACAGTAATGGTCGTTGCTATTGAACGCTGCGAGCAGTCAAAACGCTCGACATGCTTCCTCAAACACCGATGCGCAGTTTCGAATTCCTCCACCCAAATACCGACGCCTCTCTACCAACCATCAGCGCCCTCATCCACCGCCTGCTCTCGCTTCTCGCCTCTCTTTTTTTCTCGGTCTCTGCGAACTTGGAACCATCCAAAAGACATAGCTTTGACCTGCTTCCTCGTTATCTTAATACCTGAATCAATCCCCCGCAAAGAGGGTTCTTGCAGGCAGTGTTGGGTCTCTTCGGCTTGCCACACTCGGGCGAGCTAGAGAGCGAGAGAGAGAGAGAGAGAGAAAAGATTAGAATTATGAACCCGTGTTATATTATTTGTGCTCGTCTTTCGTCGAACACTTCATGTGCACTCTCGCTCTCCACAAATATATTACACGTGCTACAAGTTCTCCACTCTCTCCCCCTCATTTTGCCTTCGTCTTCGTTTCTCTTCGTGCTACGAGGAATTCCAATTTTCATTGCTCCTTGGGCTTTGCTGAGTGGTGGCGACGATGGCAGGCTTGGCAGCAACACCGACAACAGCAACGGCTGTCGTAAGAGCCCGAGCTTCTCCAAAGTCGCCGGCAGCGAGGGCGGCGGTGACGCCGATCAGTATTTTGGGTTGAAAGTGGTTCCACAATAGACCCACTAAAATCCAATTTTTTTCTAGGCTTTTGTCTTTTGAACCGTTTGTAACCCATATGTTATTTAGATGTTTGAGTATCCCAAAACTAAGAGATCAAACATTTAACCTAAAAGGAGCCAACTATCTTAAAATGAGAAGTTTTTCACTTTTGAATAAACTATGGCCCTCAACTCGTGATTTGAACTTCCCAAGTACTAATAAAGTCAAGAATGAAATAAGTAAATTAGATGATTGAAAGCTCCAAAAATCAAGAGAACAACTATTTGACCCAAGATCCGACCCATAAAAAATTAAAATAAAAACTATTTGACCCAAGAGGAGCCAAAATTTCTTAGAAAGTGAAGTTCTTCACTTTTGAATGAACTACGACCCTCAACTTGTGCTCTAAGCATTTTCAACTACTAATAGAATCAAAATGAACACTATTATAAATTTATTAGATGATTTGGAAGCTCCAAAAATCAACAGATCAAGCATGTGATCTAAAAGATGAGCCAAGCCTTCTTAGAATGGAAAGTTATTCACCTGTGAATAAACTATGGTCCTCAACATGTCATGTAGACTTTCTCAAGTCCATTACGTGGTAGATATAAAGTGTAAAAATTGATCGAAATTTGGATATCTGAACTATGCCCTGACCGGTTTTCAATTATATAGCATTCAAACGATTTATAAATGTTATTATAAGATCATTGGATTCATTATTTTCTTATGAATGATGACATAAACTATATGTTTATGATCTTTTCAGTGAAAGTGGCAGAGATAATGACTTCAAAAATCACAACCCCAAAGACTAAGGTTTGCTATAATAATAAAAAAACAGTCGAAAGCCACCAAGGCCGAGCCACAGCTACAACAAGAGCCTGGATCAAAAGTAGCAGCCACTCCAAATTACAAGGTAAATTTGGAAAAAAAAAAAAAAAACCTTAATCGCACCCGTTGCATGGGACCCACCTGATCTAACGGTGGTTTTGAGATGGACTTACATGATTCGAGTGATTACTTTGCTCGTGCATTAGGGCTCGTCCTGATTTGGCATACTTTGGCCTTGTAATTGCACGTTGATTGTTAAGATAGCCTTCGCCATTCATTAGATGATTATCTCTAAGGAAAGGATATACACATGTTGAGCAACTCGAAGGTTAATAGGTAATAAGGGTATGGAAGAGAAACTTCACAGGTTCAACATGTTCGAAAGAAGCGAGAGAAAAATGTACTTTCTAAGTATACCGTGGCGCCTCGACGTAGGCATCACAAAACGAAGCAAACGTGAATGATTTGTGCAATGTGCCTACCCATATCCATTTCTAGTAACTGAAAAACCGAGTAGAGACTATAAGTCCACAGTAGTAAAAGAAACTCGAAATTGGAGATCATGTGTGATTTGTTTCTAAAATTTGACATTTCCATTCTTTTGGCCACAAAAGTGTTTAGTTTATGCATCTCTCGAGAATGAAAGAAATGCCGAACATGTCCGACGACGCGAATATGGCTGCGCAAAGACTTTCCGAATCATTCAAATGAGCACAAACCCGACGAGAGATTATAAATAGCAGATTGGATGCTATCATTAAAGAAAATTTTGCTTATTCGTTTCTAACGATTTCGATAAGGTTTCAAGGATAACAGTTTTAGCCTAGTCTCTGCCGAGAAGATTTGACAAAAATGCCTCTTAAAATCTGGAAGGACTGTACGCGAAATTTTTATTTTTTTTAACCTAGTTGCTATAACTTGCGATATTAGTTTAGATTATGTCGAAGGAGAGAGACATGCGCAATTCAAAGAAAAATCTTAGGCTGAGCCAATCATAGACGAAGTGATTTGAGCCTTTAGAGATGTGGGCTTGATAGGGGATCCACTAGATGCAATAGCTCAAATCGATTATATGATCATCCGATCATGTAAAATCGAATCAAACTATCCATTCATTCGGGAAAAGTACCAAAAAAGTCATAAACCTATTGTATTGGTACCAATTAAGTCTTAAACCTGTCAATTGAACCAATTTAGTCTTAAACCTTTTCACCTTGGTATCAATGCCGTCCATTCGGCCAATTTAGGCCGAAAATCACTGACGTGGACGTCGGCCATCCTACGTGGCACGACTGGTACTGACGTGGACATTTTTAAATATTTTTCCTTCGCTTCCTTTCTTTTTTTCTCTTCTCCATTTCTTTTTGCCGGTGATCGGCCTGCCATAGGCCACGGTTGGCCTCACCAGGCCGCACCTCCAAGGGCGAGCATCGACGAGGCCCCCCTCGCCATATTTGGCGAGGCCGACCCTTGTCGGCCATGGCCTGTGGCCGGCCATCGGCAAAAAGAAAAGGGGAAGGAAAAAAAGAAATGAAAAAAATAAATATTAAAAAATATTAAAATATTTACGTCAGCACCGGCTGAGCCACGTAGGACTGCCGGCATCCGCTTTAGTGAATTTTCGGCATAAGTTGGCCTGATGGACTGAATTGGTACCAAATGAAAATGTTTAAGACTAAATTAGTCCAATTGAAAGGTTTAGGATTGAATTGGTAATTGGTAATAAGTTTAAAACTTTTTTGGTACTTTTCCTCCATTCATTCGCACCTAGTGAAAACATCAAAGGAAAAAAAAAAAAATTGTCCATACACCCACTGCGCGAGTGGAATACTACTTAGTCGGGTACAAGGAGCGGGGCTAGTTGGGAACCGGCTGAAACGTGCGATTCAAAGACCAAGCCAGAGACTTAACCTAATTCGAACTTGGATATACCGTGGTGATATTACCACCACTCATCGTTATTGTTATAGTTATTATAAGGTTCTTCTTTTTCAAATCCAGACACGATTAAACGGTCTACATAGAATATACATGCACTCCCTTTCTTTGTCAGATATACATGTGCCATGTGAGCTGTGAATTATGCTCTCTTTGCCTTCGTTTTCTTTTAGGGATATATAATTTCATCACCAACAAAGAAATTTGGGATTTTGGTTTCGTGTTTAATGTAACCATTTAAAGCCATGGAACTTAAGACGTGCAAACACCATTGTCATGATAGCCTCATTCTCCCAATTCGGCTCGCGAGGATAACATTCCGACATCCACGTTCACGCCATTCTGCGTTTGGCTGTTAGAACACAGATCGAGATGCCCTCGGATTAAATGAGATAAAAATTGCCCTAGATGACAGAAAATCTCATTACGTGTTTTATCTTTTATTTTTGAAAAATTAATGTTCAAAAATTGAAAAAGGAAACGGAAAAGAATCTATTCTATCGCAGCAGCCACCACAGTGATCGACCACTGTCACCGCGGTGGCCACCATTTGCGACCGCCCCCATGGGGATCGCCTCTACTGCAACTACGCGATGTAGGATAAAGTTGTTTACATACATATTTTATCTGGTCCATCAAATACTTTCATAAATTATATGAAGATAATTGAGATATTAAACTTCCTTATATAGAAAGATATCTGCGCTCATTGTAATTTGGGTTACCATGACTATCTATATCAAGTAAGCCAAGTTTGGTATGCATATCTACACATTATGGTTTTACCAATTAGGATTACAGCTCGTCCACCATGCCACTTTTAGTCGTGCCAGACTGCCAGTTACTACAATTTTCACTTTCCTTCTATTTCATCCTTAGACTCCATCTTCGTGAAAAAAAACTATTTAATTTCTTTACGAAACATATGACATTACGCGCGATTCAGACCGATCACGTTTACCAGAACGAGAGGGATTTTATGTAGCATATTAAGTATGTTTTATTGCACAACTCAAATTTGAAATTAGAGATTCGTGGGCATGGATCAGTGGCTGGCCATGAACTGAATTTGCGAGTCAAATGCTGTCAATTTAGATCTTATCCTCCAAAGTGCAATTTTTGGGAGATTCCTGTGAGGAAGTTTAATTAATGAGAAAATCAGATATTTCCTAAATGACTATTGTCAAATGAGAGGACAAACCATTGTTGGAAGTAAAATCCGTCTCTTGTCTTCGAGATTTCTGAACAAAGAAGGAACTGACAATCCTGTCCAACTTCAGCGCAATAAAAAAATGCCAACTCAGAAAAAAATAAAAAATAAAAGAGGGGAAAGTTCAAAGAACGGGCCCCACATTCTTCGCAGACATCATCCACGCGGCGATATCCTATTTGTCCACGTCGACACTCGAATGGAGTGGAGCGGAGCGTAGGAGCACATTCCGGTCCGGTCGGCCGTGCCGTAAGGATCAAACCGTCACATCCGATCGTGGAGAAGGCCATAAAAATAATTAGAAAAGAAATGAGAAATGAGAAAATTTGAAATCAGGTGCGGCACGCCGCATGACAGCGCAAGTGACCGTTGTTCGGACCAAAAAAGAGAGAACCCAAAAGAAAGTCGTCGCGAACCGGCACGATCCAACGGTGTCGCTTCACTAGCCGTTGCGTTCGAAAAAAAACAAGAGAGCGACCTCCTCCTCCTCCTTCTTCTTCAGACATCTCAAGCCCTTTATTTTCTCTCTCTCTCTTGCTCGTGAGATCAAAGAGTCGACCCACTCTCTCTCTAGGACTCTGGGTGGTGGGTGTTTGGGGGAGAGAGAGAGAGAGAGGGAGAGAGGGAGTTTGTGTTTTGAGGAGTTAATTGTTCTTCTTCCAGATAAGTTAGCCAAAAGAAAATGGGTTTATCTGGTGAGAACAATGCTGCTCTGAGCAAACCCACAGATCTTCAAGGTAAATAGAGAGTTCTTGTTCGGGTTCCATTCTCGTGCAGTTTCGTACTTTCGGATTCAATCTGGGCTAGCGTTTCTTTCCCCCCCGGATCTGATATCGTCTGTTCAATGACTGTCAATCGATTAGGAGGGTTGAAGATTGGAGGCAGGAAATTTGGGCAGGAGATCAGGCAAACCAGGAGGGCGTTAAGCGTGATTAACCAGAATTTAGTTGGAGATCATGCTTACCCATGTCATGTCGTCAACAAGAGAGGCCCCTCCAAGTAATTATGGCAATTTATTCGAACAGTACCCAAAGAGAAGAAAACGAATATTAATTATCTTGTAATTTAGATTGCGACTATGCGTTAAAGCTGGTTTTTTTATGGCTCTGAAAATTGCAGACGAGATGCAGTGTGCGGGAAGGATGATCAGGTGGATCCAGTTCACAGACCAGTCACAAGGTTAGACTTTTTTCTTCGAGACTTTGAGCTTGACCCTTTTCTTGTTTTCGCAACTCTTCCTTTTTTGTCTCGTTGATGTCTAAAAGGGAAAAAGAAAAGAAAGGGGTGATATTGAAATTTCAAATTTTCAAACTTAGATCTCCAGCACAGACTGTCAAAAGTCAAAGTGTGCTCGGATGCTCGGATGCAAAGTGCATCCCTTAGGAAACTAGCCAGCTGAATCTGAACACATGCATTATAGTCATAATTCATGAGTAAGTGCACGCATATATGCATTTTGATGGATTAAAACATGTCGATACGTAGGAAGTTCGCGGCGCAAACGGCAAGCACGCAGCAACATTGCCCCGAGGTTCGCACTCTTTCTCAATCTCATTACTTTATTTCAGATTATTGTTTTTCGTTGACGGCACGTTGTATGTGCTTCTCTTGTGTGTATTCACCAACTTTCCTTGTTCTTAGACCGTAGGTATGCATCTGGTGCTAATCCTACCACAAAATTGTACATGACGTTCTTAGTAGATCCTCTATTTTCCTGTTATGGTCAACTATCCAATTATTCAATGAATTTAGAGTGGGGGAAAAGGAAGGAAAATATGGTGGTATAGGATCACTGATCAGACACTGCTTGATTAATAGGAGGAAGCTAAGAAGCCAAGAACGGCGGCTCAGGAGACAAATGAATTTGGAGATTGCATATTTGTGGACGTGGAGGAATGTCAAGCATCCTCAGAAAATCAACCAGTCCCTATGTTTTTGGAAATCCCAGAATCAAGATTGGATGATCACATGGCATGTTTCTTCCCCCTCTCAAATTTTCGGCTACAGTATTTTCCCTTAATTTAATCATGAATTTTTCCAACTAGTTTGGCAAGTGAGAGCCATAATTGACTTCGTTTTAATTTTTATGTCTCTCGATTGTACTATTAATCAATTATTAGGAGGAAGTGGAAATGGAAGATATAGTGGAAGAAGAAGAAGGAGAAGAAGAGCCAATTATGGACATTGATGGTAGAGATAAGAAGAACCCACTTGCAGTGGTGGACTACATTGAAGACATTTATGCTCACTATAGGAGGATGGAGGTAATTAATTTCTCTCTTAGCTGTACTTGGTCCCATTCCTCAGATTTTAATGCATGCATGGCCAACCATTTAAATGTTTCTATTTTTGTCTCCATTTAATGTAAAGTAGTTATTTTGATTGGTTGTTAGCTTTTCCATACAAGGAATGCATCCCAAGAAACTCAAGACAGGTTCATAGTATTCTCATGGAAAAACCATCATGTTCTCTAAGGATTTTAACTTCCCATGCTTAAGTTATTCCCGAAATTTTAAAAAAATTCGTTTTGATTCTGAGTTTCAAGTCACTCCCTGTATTCTCACTCTAATTGTCTCATTTGTAGAGTTGATCAATTACTGTTTTCTCAAAAGGGAATTATATAATTCTATTTTTGACCCCTTTAACTCTCACTTTATGCAGAATTGTAGCTGTGTCTCTGCAAACTACATGGGACAACAAGCTGACATTAATGAGAAGATGAGGGCCATTCTCATTGACTGGCTTATAGAGGTATAACTCAACAAATTTTCCCACAGTCAAATTACCGATTATTATCTATTTCTTTCGATTTAATAGCGATGTTTCCTAACAAGTTGTGCATTTGATCAATCTGGAACAGGTGCATGACAAATTCGGTCTCATGCACGAGACTTTGTTCCTCACAGTCAATCTCATAGACAGATTCTTGGCTCAGCAATCTGTGGTGAGAAAGAAGCTGCAGTTGGTGGGGTTGGTGGCCATGTTATTGGCATGCAAGTATGAAGAAGTCTCTGTTCCTGTTGTTGGAGACTTGATTCTCATATCAGACAAGGCTTATACCAGAACGGAAGTTCTCGAAATGGTGTGCTAATCAAAATCTTGAAAACATTCCGTATTCGACCGTAACTGAAATTCCTTTCCTTATCTAATTAAGGAAACTTAACGATCCTAGAGAATTGACGGCACGTTATTGTTTTCTTGCTGACTTATTTCCAGGAAAGTTTGATCCTCAACTCGTTGCAGTTCAACATGTCCCTACCTACTCCATATGTTTTCATGCGACGGTTTCTCAAGGCTGCTGAGTCTGATAAAAAGGTTAGGCGCATGTCAACATCACTAACGATATGGAGAACACTTAAAGTTGCCAATAGATTCACATGTCGAAATTGAACATTTGCGAGAACTAGTCCTCTTAAGCGAGTATCCTATAAACTGTTGTCGAAGCCTTCATTAAATCAAGTCTTCTTAATGAACTTCATTTTAAATGAACAGCTTGAGGTGCTATCCTTCTTCTTGATTGAGCTCTCACTGGTGGAGTACGAGATGCTTAAGTTCCCGCCATCTCTTCTAGCCGCCGCCGCGATCTTCACGGCTCAGTGCACCCTCTACGGTTTTAAACAGTGGACTAAGACCTGTGAATGGCACAGCAACTACACAGAAAACCAGCTCCTGTAAGTGGTGTCTTCAAATTTTTTCTCAGTGATTTTCCTCTCTTTCTTTGCCATTTTCACTTCACCAAGTTCTTGGAGCAATCCATCTTGACCCATCTTTGTCAAATTCTCCTCCCCTTTAATGCAGAGAATGTGCAAGGATGATGGTGGGTTTCCATCAAAAAGCAGCAACAGGGAGGCTCACAGGAGTACATAGAAAGTACTGTACTTCAAAATTCGGTCACACATCAAAATGTGAACCTGCTAACTTTCTATTAGGAGAGATGAAGAATCCATAGCAGGAGCCCAGTGTACAGCTAGAGTGAGAATACAGGGTGACAAATAAACTGAGAAAAATTGGGTGACAAATAAACTTCAGCAACTTGGGGTTGCGCTTGGAAATTGGTAAAAAAAAGGAGAAAATTCTAGATTTTAAGCCTAACCCTCGGTTGTTAGTCTCTTACAGCCAATTGTTTCCAATATTTCATCATTGTTTGCGATTGACTGAAGACTAGACTAATGCTTTTCCTTTCCAATTGTAGTAGTTCTTGTCTTTTGTTGTAACGACAAATTTGATAGATACTGATTCGAAATAATATTTCATAAAACTGGATATCTTTCCCTTGTGTGAACTCATTTCGCACGTATATTTCGCCGTTGCACAAATGAGTTACTTGAACCGATGACAACATTATCCAACTATTCAGACGACAACATCATTTGATAAATCGCGTTATCTTATATTAAATAGCAATAAATAGTTATATTGAGATGGGCACAAAAGACTTTTGTGTTTCAAGTGACTTGAACCGATGACAATAGGATCCAACTATTCAGATTAGAACACCAAAGCTCGATACATCAATTAATAAATCACGTTATCTTAACTTAGATAGAAATAAATGGTGATATTGAGATGGGTACAAATGCCGATTTACTTCGCCAAGCTCTTAGCTGCACGAGAAATCGTCCGAAACCATGTTCTTTGATGTAATAATTTCGGAGAAAAAAAAATCTGCATTGATAACCCTACATTTAATTTGAGGAAAGCAATCAAGTCTAATCTTTCAGCTGGTGCCATCAAATTCTAAAATTTCTTTTTCTCGAAGAATGCAATGCCCGTACACAAGAATTGGGCTTTCCAGTGCTTTTTTGTGTGTTTGAGAGAGAGAGAGATTGATCAACGGCGTTGAAATATTTATTCATGTATGTTGGAATGAAGAAAATAACAAGTAAACAGCTACTTCTTTTTTTCCTTCACAATAATCACAGCAATTACAGCGGGAATTGCCAATGTGCGCATCCTCTACCTCTTGGTCTAGTGTACAATTCTCTCCTCTGTATGTTCTTTACAATATCCCAGCACTTCGCCTATTTATGTGGATGTTAAAACAAACAAGTTTTACGGAACTGCAGACCACCTTCTAAGCACCAAACACGCGATCGCATCTTTGCAGCGGGGATGTGATTGCAGACTCTGATCATCCAACAAAAGAATTCCCGGTCTTGTATTACTCTTTGCCACTACGAAAATGAGAATCTTGAGAGAAGCGACAGAGGAGATCCTGAAGTATCATTTGGTGGAGTTGGAGGAACGTCCGTAGCAGCCCGGTAAGCTGCTTGACATTTCTGCATCTGCAATCGCATTAAACTTTGCATATTTAACTTGAACTCGATGTGCCCGGAAAACGAAACAGTATGATACCGAATCTCTGACAATGGATAATATTGGTCGTCTCGCCATATTCATCTTCCCCAGTGATGAAAAAGTAAAAGAAATGCAGCAAGTTTCTTGTGTCATAACAAAGAGGTCCATGACTACTTCTAAACATATGATACGACATGGCTGATTGCTGTTTAAGACCATGACTGACCTACAACTCATGGGATGGAGAAAAGCCTTACCTCTATCTTTAATACACTATCATTAAATGAAGTTCAGTCTAATTTATGACGATTTACTTATGGTTTTGGAAAACTTTCCGGGAAAAAAACTTAGACTTAGATATGGGCTTGCAGCCAAAAAAGCTTTGCATCACAATCAGAGGTTGGTAAGGGACAATGACAATGAATTTTCATTTCAACTACTGAAAATAATTCATCCAACAGTCCAAGCTTAAGCTGAGAATTTAACCTCTTCCGGACTGAACTGAAGCAGCATAGCGACCACTGGCAACAGGGCCTCAACCTCACCTACCAGAAGAAAGACGAACCAAAGCACCCCATTACACAAGAATTTAACAAAAGAAAGACAAGAAATCAACATTACTTAAAAGAATTTGATGTTACACCACAGTATATCTGTTGCCAAAATTTACCTGTTTCAAGAAGCTTCAGAATGACATTTTTTAAATATGTCATATCAACCCCTTCCCTCTTCTGCATCCTTTCCATGTTACGAAACTCTTCCTTCAGTATGGCCTCCTACATCCATACAATTAAGATTATATGTGTGAAGTATGGAAAAGGAAACTCAGAGAAGGAATGGCAATATCATTTTAGATTCATCATAAATTGGTGGAAAAATAAAGCTCAAGGGTGTGTATGCATGAAAAGAACACCTCGTCCCTGTGATCAACATAATGTTACACGAAGACTTCACAGTATCAGTGACCTTCGTCTTCCTCAGTGAACTTCCACTATCCTTTTTTCCCTTAACTTCTTTGGTAGTTAAACTTCCATAATCCAACTAAATTAAATAATTCCTACTGGCGCAAACATGTCCTAATCCATGTAATTCCCAATTATAGATCATAATTGAATAAGTTCTATTCTACAATAATTGCTTTATCATGAAGTTCTTCAACCTTATGAAATTGAATGTCTCCCAGACTAATGGGATAAATTGCAGACGATGAACCAATTGATCTAGTAGTCTGGAGACTACATCTTTAAGTATATTGTGCTGTCCAGCTTCCCACGCATATTAGCAACTCAAAATGCACCCTTGGATCTCACCTGTTGACTGTGAAGACGATTTTCACGCTCAAGCTCCTCAATTTCTTCCTGAACATTAAAAATATTTTAGAGAAGTTTCGACAGCAAAACAAGAGAATACAAATTCAAATACAGGTAACATCATACTTGAAGTGCCAAAATATGTCTCTGAGACTGAGCCAACTCTTCCTCTCTTTGAGCTTGTTGCCTTGCCAAAAACTGAATATCAAATAGATCAAAGTTAGATCATCTGAATGATCTGCACTGCCCCTAAATGACACTCTTCCTCAAACTACAGTGTTTTGAGTATTTATAGTCACAATTTACATGGCAACAATAACAAAAAATTCCACAATCTTCTATGTGCCAACTTCCGATAGCAATAAAAAGCTCCTCAATTATGGTGCTTTTACTGAATAAAGGACCATAACAACTCACAGCCAACAAATTTTCAAGTGAAAAAAAGACTCATACCAGAATTTGCTGTTCAGCTGCCGAGCTAGCTGAGTTTGGTATTTCCTGTTTCTGCGAGGCTGAGAGAACAAATTTGTCAGCCCAAACCAAGTTAGAACATTACCAGCTGCTCGCAACAGCATCAAGTTTTCAAAAGCTTGGATGTGTTAGAGTTATTATGTCAGATTACTCTAGGAGTGGTGGCGGACAAGTTTACATACCTGCAGTGTAAAAATCGTTCTGCTCAACCTGAAATATTTTTCACTACATTGTCAGCAATATAATTGTGAGAGTAATGGCAGTAGGGAAACATATTATTCTTTCTTTCTTTGTTCCCTTCCGAGGAACAAGGAAGTAGGTAAAGATTTCATGGCATTCAGCTATCTAAAGTACAATAAAAGACATACCAGTGGTCTTAACTCCAGAGATCGTTGAAGATTCTTAGTATCATCAAGCAATCTGGAGATTTCATTGTCCTTCTCCTCAATCATTTTATCAGCTAGATCTCTAAATGAATCATGCTCCTCCTACCAAATAACATGCCAAAGTAAATAGGGAGAAAAGAATTTAACCTCTTGAAGAGAGAGAGAGAGAGAGAGAGAGAGAGAGAGAGAGAATGCAAAATCCAAGTTACCTTCAATCTTTTGTAACGAGATTTAAGCTCATCTAATTCTTGCTTTATATCTTTCCCTGACTCTGCCTCATTTTCAGCCTTTAGTGCCTCGCATCTATCTGTTACATCATTTGAGCCATTTTAAAGCAAGAACATTTTGAATTTTCTAAAATCTAAAGGTAACGGAAGTGAAAGAAACTTAAGAGAAAAAATTGTTGATATTTACTTCGCCACGTTTCTTCCAAGTTTTTAAGATCTAGTTCCCATGCGTCTTTATCTTTTTGATGCCGAGCATTCATAGAGTCAAGGTTCATTTCAATGGTCTTCATCTGCTGCTTGGCAGTATTAAGAGCTGCAGCTCTGCAATTAATGAATAAGAAACTGGTCATGAAAACATCTACTGCCTGGCAGAATTAAGAACTGCACCTCTGCAATTAATGGATAAGTAAATTGTAATAATTAAGTTACTATGAAACATGACATTTTTCAACATAAAACTGACAGGCAAGGTGAATGTATGCAGCAAAAGAAAGAGTATCCTCTAGAAGATATATCCCTAGGATTTTAACGAAAGAAGAGCTCAATTACTCTCTACAAGTGGATTTCAACCAAAAAGCCAGTTTCCCAGTAAATGATCGGGCCTAGTAGAAGAACAATTTTACTGATTGGATTGGCATGGTAATAGATAGCAAGTTGAGGAGCCTAATACTCTTTATCCCTTGTCCCCGTGGAGACACACTTCATCATAATGGTAGAATTTTCGTGTCAATGGTTACTGATAAGAAGGGGTTCTCTTTGAAGAAGTAGATGTCGCAATAAATTCGACTGAGTGAAAATCAAGAGCTATGACTTGATAGAAGCTCCCCTGACAGCAAGTGATATATGATAATAACTCAAAGTCTACAATAATCAACCTTCCATCTTAAAAGAAATTATCAAATGTGTGACCACAATTTACTATAGTCAGTAATAAGTTTGAGGAAGAAACGCAATTATACAAAAAACTATCACTATCTGCAAATGAACGAAGGTGCAGTTGGAAAAGAAAAGGACTTGTTTGGATAAAGCGCAAATCAACCATTCGACTAAAGCACCTCAATTCCGCTGTGAATCCCCATAACAGATTTCGGACGATCAGGATAACTCTAAGTAACAGCAGACATACATCATTCTTGTTGCATATTTCGGACGATCAGGATAACTCTAAGTAACAGCAGACATACATCATTCTTGTTGCATATTGAGGTCTATAATGGATTGACGGCAGCAATTTTACCTTTCCTCAAGTTCTTTAACGTGATTAGCTAAAGCAGCCTGAAGATCTTGGATGGCCTTATCCCTTTCTGCAGATGCCTGTAGGGCTTCCTTTTCAGTTTCCTGAAGAATCAGATGTGAAACGAAAAGAACAAATTAGAAAGTAACAAAAAACAATCATCAATTCAAGTCCTTTTACTTATATACACGGGCTCAGGGAAGCAAAATTAATTACCTTAAGTGCTTCCTCAAGAGCTTTAACTTCTTCAGAATCCTTAGCTGAAGCAAGTTCGGCATCCTTTTTCTGAAGAAGTGCGTGGGCACGAGCCTTATAGGAAGAAAATTCACTTTGCAGGCGATGGTTCTACGTATAAAAGAGTGAAAGAAAAAGGGAAGGCCAGACATCAGAAATATAACTAATGCATCAACCTGCAGCTCCACCAAATAGAAATGTATTTTAAGCAGAAAACCAGAAGCTAGTGTAAAGCAGCTCTGTGACTCAACCCTATCTTCAGTCAAAGCATTATATTGACAGAAAACGTATTAGCTCACCAGCGGAAAGGAACTTGTTACCCCTGTTAGTGTTTTATTAAATTGAAACTTTGGCCAGCCGTACGAATTAATCCCCACAACCCAACTTGTCTAGACTGGCGAAAAAATGCAGAAGTGAATACCTCTTCTTTGAGAGCTGCTAGTTCAGCATCTCTAGCATTCAATAACTGTGCATGTGTAGACGCTTCTATCTCCAGCTGACCTGTTCGAAAGCACGGCCATCAGATTCATAATTGTGCTTGTCATGCACATGTGATCTTCCAAACTTGCAACAAGGGTAAAATACTTTTTAACTTAGCCACTTCAACTTCAGCGCGAATGCAGTTGCTCTCAGCCACCTCAAGCTTTGTTTTAAGTGCCTGACAAGCAGCTTCCCAGCTTTCCTTTTCCTTATCCTGAAAAACACATACACTATTGAGATAAGACTCGCCGAGAAAGCACGAAAAGTAGCCTGTCCTAGAATGCCCCAACACATACGGCAATAAACATCATACTCGGCTGAACTATCAAGAACAGAAACTCTTTTCAGAATTTACAAAACCAATAACTAAGAGAAAATTTCTCCATCCAATTAACTTAGACACACAAAAAAAGGAAAAGAAACTTCTCTGGAAGTGGTACAGAATCTGGGACATTCAAAAACCAAAAATAGGCGCTCATCAGAAAGCAGATAAGTACCGAGGTTTAGAATTAAGGTATCCAGCCAGAGAAAATTAAGCTGATAGAACTCTAAAATGAAGCATCCAAGCCACACATCCAAAGATAGAAAGAAACCAAAAATTCAAAGTTTACTCTATAAACTGCTTTTTATTTCTATTCCATCTCCATTATAATAAAAATAACAATAATTTCGGCTCATACATGCTCACGTTTCAAGTGTGCAACCTCTCCTTTAACAGATTCCATGGCAGCTCTAAGTCTTGCTGCTTCCCCAGTTGAAGCTGCATCAAGCTCTGCAATCTTAGATTCTTTTTCTGCAAGTAGGACCTTTAATCACAGAAGAAATATAAGCAAATAAATAAAACATTGGATACGAATTTAAATTCAAAGTTGAGAAGTTCAAGCTTCTAAGCATCCTCTTAGCCTGCAACATTGGATATTGCAACATCTATACAAGATCAACATACTAAGTCATTTCTTTATTCTAGACGCTGAAATAAGCCCCTAGGAGCATAAGGCAAATGCTATTCAACTGCATCAATAATTATGCTGTTTCACCAAGAAAATAGAGCAAATAAATGCAATACTGTCCTGAGATGCCGCTCATTTGTTGTCAATAGGCACCCAACATGGAAAAAACGTCAGAAGGAAACACTCTCACCTGAAGTGAAGATATCATTTCAGTTGCTTTGCTTCTATCAGAGGCTGCATCAGCTAGTTGGAATTCCAAATTCTCTATGCTCTGATAAGGAAATAGAAAAGAGCAAGCTTAAAACTTTAATTATTGAAATAAGCCAGTTATCAGATGGCACATTAGGACGCAGATACTATTTACCTTCTGATGTTTGGCGGTGAGTTCAGATAGAGAAGCTAGCCTCTTCTCTTCTGCAGATTTTAGCAAATTTCGAAGGTCTTCCAACATCTAGAGGTAAGCAACTTTAACATCAGTACTATTTCCACCAGCAAAGCCAACAATTCAGCATATCCTATACCTTTTATCGTGCAAGCTCCTCTACCTAATAGTTCATCTCAGGTTGTTGTTTTGCTACTGTACAACTGTCACACATATTATCATGCAGGTCCAACATGGTGATCGCTAGCCGTGTCTACTAAATTGACGATTAACATAGCTACTTAGATATTCCAAAAAAGACACCTTACTTCTTTTGTATAATGGACATGAATATGTAATCCTGGGCAGAAACAGAGAACCATCACTCAGAGCACTACAGGGCTGATGAAATAGAACTTCCAAAATCGAACTACCTGCTCTTTCTCAAGAAGGGACTGTTGCATAGACTCGAGGGCAAGATCTTTAGGTTGCAAAGATCGCCGCAATTCCTCATTGTCATCTCGAAGTCTGTATTTAAAAAATGTTAGCACAATGGTACATAAAAAGAGCACAATACAAATGGAAGAGGCCTATCATCGATTTCATCGGCTTACGAAATTCAATAAGACAGCAACAGTAGGAAGAGAAAGAAATAGGTCTTAGCAAAGACTCTAAGGTACATTGCATGTAAAGAAACTTTGGATTTCGCAAGCATTCATTTTCTAAAAGAAAGATTAATTATTGATGATGTAATCCAAGAACTCCACAGATTGACGATAAATGGCAGGCAAGGAAAAAAGAAAGAGAACAAACTCGTCATCAAGATTATACAGGAAAAGATGCCAAAATTTGCTATGACATCAGGCATCAGTTAAATTGAGATGATTCGAGAAATGTAACAAGCTAGCTCTATTCAGACAGAGTCATCACTGCATTGACTGAGAAAGATGAGCAGAAGTGAGATCCCCCAAAGGTGATCATGACTGGAAGGATGAACACAAACGATATCATCCACAAACGAGATCATAATTATAAATGAAAGACCTTAAAAACAGGAGTGTGCAAGGAATGGGAAAACTTCTCAGCCAATGGCATAATTTTTTGTTATGAACAGGGAAACAAAGTAAAGGATCCATCTAATCGCCTCAATATGAAAAGATTAATGTCTAACAATGCCAACTAACCTTTTTTACATAATGCAACATTGATTATAATTAATCGAACAGAGCAAAATACTGCTAGTTCAATTTAGTTTCTATGAATTGGAAATGCTAAATTAGGCAGAAGGATGTACACTAGCATAGATTAATTTTGGTACTAGCAACTTTTGATTCAGTTAGTTTGATGAGGTAGCTTGGACTGCCAATTTTGGCAATTTGCAATGTGAGAGTGTCCAAAGTTGGAACAATGTTTCCTGGACCATGGTTGGTGAGGGGGCATGGCAATCCCAAACAATGGTTGGAATCAACAATTTGTATATATAAATAACAACTTGGAATTTTCCTACTCGTCCAGAGACAAAGGCAGAAAGGAACTAGGACTCTCATAAGGATAACAAACCAAATAGTTTCTTCATTTGGTTGAAGGGAAAAAAAGGTTTACTTATTGCATGCACTTCTTAATTGCTGCCTCTCAGCATCAATTGCCTTCATTGCTTCATTTGCTTGTTGACGAGTCCGATCCACCTCTTGTTGTAATGCTAACTGTTGGGATGAAGCTCGTTCAGCTATTTCATTTACTTCACGAAAACGGGCTTCAAGGTCATCCTTCTCCTGAAATTAATGATCTCCGAACACATCTAAAGTCAATTCACAAGCCAACAGCAAGCAAAACATCCAGCTAGGTAGTAATTTGTCCACATTTAGGTAAAATGAATCTTCTGAAAAGATTATCAGGATGTAGCCAACGGATGAAAAATATGGCAAATGGATTCACCTTTTGAACCTCTTGAATACGCTGTTTGGCCCTTTTATGAAGTCTGCTAAATTTGGAATCGAGTTCAGAGTACTTCTCTTCCCTCTCTTTTATTTCTTGATCCATCTTCTGTTGAGCTATGAGAAGAACCAGGACATAATTCAGACTGGAAATGTAAGATAAATCATCTTGTGCTTTCTTGGTTGCACAATAGCACTAGCAGCAGATGACAATGTTGTTTAATCTAAATTTTTAAATTTCCTGTTCCCATTTGCATTCAAGAACTAAATAAGTCCATAAAATGCGTTCGACAAAACCCGAAAGACAATTCACGAATGCCAATAAGGGAAACTGCTTTCAAAGTTATTATCCAATGAAATATTTTACTTCATTCCAAATCAATATTAGAAGGCTTGGAATACCATAAATAGCCTCTTTTGCAATTCTGGTGAAATACAACCATATTATTACGATTTTGTTTCTTAAAGAGATTTGGTATTGCAGGCGAAACATGTTATAGAAAACTTTTCTCTGAAACAAAGTGGAGCCTAACATATTTTAGTTTCCCCTTTTCAGTTTTCATACTCCAAAAAGTGCAGTGCAAATCGCGGAGAGTTCAGATGCAAACTGTATCCAACTAAAATACAGATCCAAGCAAAAACAGCAATTCAACAGATTCCTAACCATCCTCAAAGTGTTTCACTGGTTCAGCACGTGAAGAAAATCTCACTAAATTAAAGACATGAAGCTTCATCTGACCTTCAGCAAGCCTGGCTGAGAGCTCCTGGGCTCGTGCATCTGCCTCTGAATGTGCTATTTGAAGATGCTTCAGAGCCTCCTCTGCCGCACCTCGTGTTCGCCTTTCATCCAGTAGTTGTTTCTCCAGAGATTCTATTCTCTCATTGAGTCTCTTCACATCTTCACCTTCCTGCCCACCCACTTTCGTTCGCTGTTGAGACCTAATCTCTTCGAAGTGAAGATCTTTTAGACCCTCAAAATGAGACTTCAAGTACTCGTTTTGAAGCTTGAGTTCAGTAACCATCTGCACGAGCTCATCGTGAGTATCACCATAATGCGGGGTGTTTTCACATGATCCATTCTCCTTCGCAGGAAACCCATTGCTTCTAAGGCTAGTGTCATTCATGTGATTCCCCGTCTCCAAAGAATCTTCAATGTTACTTTCCCGCATTTCAGCAACCTCACCTCCCTCTGCAGACATTCTAATGATCTTGACAATCAACGTGTCCTCCACCCAAATATGTACCCCTTATCGTGTATCACCACATGCCTCGTTGAATAAAACAAACTAAACAGCGAACGTATGCGCAGGCTCATTCAATATCTTTCCCGGGTGCATCACCCGTTCGGCAGCCTAATGACACTGAAAACAAAAACCACAACGAAACGCACTGGTTACAGCAAAGCTCAATCTCTTTTCGATAACTAAGCAGAAAAGCAAATGCACGTATTGACAAAACTTAATAACTGTCGGTGATCAAAGTGAATGACCATCTCCCAAACAAAATCTCCAGATTTAAGGACTTGAAATCTGAATCCAATCGCGTCACACACGAATGTCAATGCCCGCAATACATTAAAGCACACCTCAAATCAACCCAAGTGAAGCAACCATGTTTCAGCTACACCAATCAAACAACGTAGAACAGAACGTAGGACAACGACAATGCAAGAACATCCACCTGCCTCCGACAAATAATTTCGTACTCTCCGATGCAGGTGGAAATCCAACAAAGCTCGAATTTTCTCGCCTAAAACTTACCGACGAATCTTCGAAATCCGGAAGCTGCAGGTTTCAGGGACGAGATTTGAGATCGTTTATCCAAATAATCAGATCTTTATGCCTGGCGTGCTTTGGACCGTGGAGTGTCGGGAGGATCCAAAACCCGCCGTCTTGAGCGGCTCCGTATCTCCCTGCAATTTGTCGGAGAAGCGGACAACCGAAGAGAACGATGAAGTATGAATAAAATTGCTTCTGACTTTCTGAGTGTGCGAGTAGGGGTAATTTCGTAAATTGAGAATCTATAAGTTTCGCAACCTTGCTCCTCCACGACTTCGGCGGCGCGTGAAGTCGCGTGGATTAGCGCGAGTATCTCCGTTGAGAGATATCGTCGGGCGATTTTTTCTTTCGAAAAAAAAAAGAAACAAAAAAACTAAACTTTTTTCATGAAAAATGAATATGCTATTGCTCTCCGCTGATTTCCCGATAATTGGACATTGTAGCTATAATAAAGTGAGCTATTTTAATCTTTTTAATAAGGGTAAAAATCATCAAAAATCCCAAATTACATGCACCGTGACACATTTACTCTAAACCTTTTTAAGCGACACAAAATATCTTAAACTTGTACTTATGTGACACATTTAGCCTCCGTCAAGATTTCGTCAATGAGCACCGTTAAAAATATGATTATATGGACGCCCGGAAGCAAACGGTATTGACATGGTAGCTTAAGTGAAATAAAAGCGACGTTGTTTTGACTGAAAATCATCTTACGAAATTTTGACTGGGGTAAATGTGTCATGTAAGTACAAGTTTAGAGTCACAAGAATTTTTTTTTAAGGTCAATGTGTCACATTGAAGCTTTCGATGTCACAAGAAAAATTCAAAATAAAAATATCACAATGTACATGGTTTGAAATTTTTAGTAGCTTTTCTTCTTCTAACTATCGATAAGGCCTTCAAAACTAATTTTGAGAGATAGACTGTATTGGTGAGAAAATGGCGCGTGAAGAAATAGCCCGATAGATGTGTCTATCTTTTTAATCAAGGAAAGAAACAATTTTTTTTTATCAGATTATAATTCTAAAATAGTATTCTTGCTTTTGCATATTAACATACTTAAGTGTGAGATACCCCAAAAAAAAGGACTTTTAGAAAAGTTAAGTAGGCTAAGATGACTTGATTTGCACCCAAAAGAAGTTTGTGGACCAAAATGAGGAAAATTGCACTAGTTAAATCACCAACATTGTCTCGTCTTATTAAACCATGTGACAGACACTAATTGTTGCACTCTTGTTCGTGTTTCAAGATTTTGGGCGGGAAAGGAATCGTCGGAGTGCCGCAGCCAACACCCGCAACCGACACATACAAAATCGCGATGGAGAATTAGTTATCCACGCATGTGCGCCGCGAGGAAGGAACAATACTCCTGAAAGACCCGATAATGTCCATGCACAATCAAGAGACCTATCTATCCTAATCATACATACTTGGACAGGACATAGCAATCTGTTCTAACTCCAAGAATAGCAAAATAGGTAACCTCTTTCTTGGACAGGTTCTTACCTTTCCCTTGTCCAACAATCTGTTCCAACATTGTCTCGTCTTATTAAACCATGTGACAGACACTAATTGTTGCACTCTTTTTCGTGTTTCAACATTTTGGGCGGGAAAGGAGTCGTCGGAGTGCCGCAGCCAACACCCGCAGCCGACACATACAAAATCGCGACGGAGAATTAGTTATCCACGCATGCGCGCCGCGAGGAAGGAACAATACTCCTGAAAGACCCGATAATGTCCATGCACAATCAAGAGACCTATCTATCCTAATCATACATACTTGGACAGGACATAGCAATCTGTTCTAACTCCAAGAATAGCACAATAGGTAACCTCTTTCTTGGACAGGTTCTTACCTTTCCCTTGTCCTTGCCCCTTTTGTTTTGGGCCATTGTTTCTCACTCCTGACACCCATCTCTGTCAAATCCTGCTCAAGAACATCTTTAATCCCCATAGGCTTCTCTACAGGTTCTGCTAACCAAGCCTTCTTGTAATTTTGTAAGGAGGATATCAAGCAAAGATTTGATATTTTTTACTACCCAATCAAGAAGATGATTACAGACAGACTAGAGGTTTACCAAGGCTAGATAAACCCTCAATGTTATGTTATTTGTACACACGATACTGTTCTCTCCAATTCAAAGAGCATGCATGCCCGGCCAGCGTCTTTGCAGAAAGATCGATGCTCGTGGGCTTTATCACGCATTTCCACCGGTTCTTCCCCGATCTTGAACTCCTGAAAATAATTCAGACCACTTTGAAATTTGTCGGAGAAAACTCGGTCAATTGGGTTTTTGGTGTAAGCTCTAGATTTTCCAGGGAAAGAAATGAAAATGGCAAAATGATTCACCTGTGGAACTTCCACCTTTGAATTTCACAGCAACATGCTCGAAAAAGTCTCTGGATGCATCTGCAATTCGAGTAACCAAATGAGATACGTGCCAGATGCAAAACGCATGTTTTACAATCATTAACGATAGAGTTCCAGATGATCAGAAGCGGGACGCTGTGAGTGTTAAGAAAATGACAAGTCAAAAGTGGTAAAATATTTACTGCTGTGGCAGAAGAGATAAAATTGCACTACCCTGCGTAACGCTGAGATGTTGTAGTAAAAGCAAGAGGACCCACGTCGATAAAATTTGCCAACACGATTGCTACTATGACCATATATTCCTTAAAAGCATGCATCTCTCAAATGGTCACATTGACACTCTCAATCATGTATGAATCCCTTGGTGGAAAATTATCCTTACTCATCCATAAAATACTGAAACTAATGTAGGATTAACTCTGTGTCTAGATGTAGATAATACCATATTAACTCCCAATCATTCCCACAACAAAAAACATTAAGAGCGCCTGCAGGGGAATATGTGAGAAACATAGGAAGGGAAGAAACCTATGGTTTATTTACATGCATGGCATACCGTGTTGCATTGTCAACGATGGATCTTTCTCAATTACATAACCAATCACCTTCGCCGGTATTCCTGCTACCATGCTTCGGTAAAAAAGAAGAAGAAACCATTAGCAAACTTTATGAGTCAATCAAAGTAATACATCATCAACATCAACATCAATATCACCTTTATCCCAAACTAGTTGGGGTCAGCGGTTCGATGAACCCCAAAAAATATAAATAAATTTATTAAAGCTGTGGTTGGGTAGTACATTAAGAGCATACCCATGTGGAGGAATATCATTCAATATTAGGGAGCCAGCTGCGATCATCGCACCCTCCCCAATTTTAATATTTCCAAGTACAGTTACACTTGCTCCAATAAGTGCACCTTCACCCACCTTTGGATGACGATCACCGGTCTCCCTTCCGGTCCCTCCCAGAGTCACACCCTATCATCCATTTGAATAAACATAAAGTCGGCCCTTTCACGGAGAAAGAAAAAGAATACACCGATGACTTCTTGAAGCACATGTTCTGCTTCATATGTGTAAAAGCATTATTCTACAAGCAAAGCATCGAACTATATGAAATGCAATTACACTGGTTAAAGACAAGTTACAAAAATAACTTTTGCTCCTTAGAATGTGTGATTTCTGAAATTTGAAGTTCATCAATGTCCACAGATGACAATTAACGTTGAAGCAGTTGCGAGTTTTGAAAAGCTAAGTTTGCGGAAGATGAAAACCTAATATAATAAAGAGCCTGGTATAGTATCCTTGTACGAAGAATCCTTCTGATCATTGCCTCTTATGTTTTGGCAAACAAAAAAGGTGTCTATTAAGTCCATAGTACTTCTCCGCCATTTATATGCCTAAGAGCAAAACTGATGCACCACAATGCATAATTAAAGCGATACTACAGTAATTCAGATCTACAGTACTGAGCCATGCTTAAATGTCATTTATGACTTGTAGAAGTCCCAAGGAGAACTATATGCATCAGCAAGCAGCAGGATTTCTACGAGGCTACTGAACGAAAAAAACTAACGGTTTAGAAAAGAAACAGAGAGGAAAAGAGAATTTGGTTTACCTGCATCAAGGAAACTCTGTCTCCAATAACAGCAGTCTCACCAATAACCAAGCCTGTCCCATGATCCAGTAGTATTCCCTCTCCAATTCTAGCAGCTGCAGAAAATAACCCAATTAGAAATAGATCATGAGATAGCATTGCAAACTAAACAGTAGTATAGAGAGGCTCATTATCCCTCACATATACTACAAGTGCAATAAAACTGCATGAAGCCGGAATCGCTAGTAATCGCCAATCAGCCATATGGTGGTGAATTTGTTTCCCACCAAAGATTAACTTTGACCCAAATCTATTAAAATCATCTTCACATTTCCCAAAAGAAACCTAGAAAGTCTAGATTTGTTCAGTGTGTTTTCTGAAAGTCGGCACCAAATGCCGCTCTACACTATTGCTGGTGTCAAAAGTATATCCAGAAGTTTGGATGATGCTCTTATGCATCTTCAGTGAAACATAGAAGGAGAACTCAAGAATACATGAACCTTAAAAATAGAACTAAACGTACCAGGATGTATGTCAACTCCGAAAACCTAGAGAAAAAAGGGCAGGAAAAATCTTAAGAAAGCAAATTCCTGATTATAACAGTTATTGAGCATGGTCAGACAAGCCTACCTCACTAATACGGCTTTGCAATGCCAGGGCGAGTATTTTCCTTCCTTTTTTCCACAATGCATGTGCTACTCGATATGATTGCAAGGAATGGTAACCCTACAAAACGAAGTAAAGGAAGACCTTGTCAGTATTACTTTTGCATTCTGAATGCTAATCAAGAACTTCTCCGAGTACTGCATGACCATAGCCCGAGACTAGTAAACTATCAGTAAACGTGTTCAAAGATATGCAGAAGTGCAGTGATAATACATCTCCATTTAAGTCATGACACCTGAAATTTCCAAAATCAAGGTGAACATTGTGCTCAAGATTCCTCTAGACTGGTCGAATAGAATGTTTCTCATCATGAGGACCATGCATACTAACAACAGATCTGACTTTTGCTATCAAGATGGCCATGAATTCCTGTGATTATTTCTTCAAGACTAAGACAACCTAAATAAGGAATACGGTCAAGTATGTTGTGAAATGTTTTGTACGTAGTATCAAAATGCATAATTACCTTAAAGTACAATAGGGCTGAGCTATACGATATACAAGCTGGATCTCTGTCTTTGAATGCCTACGAAAGATAAAGCTCCAAAATCAAACCGACTGCATCACAGGAGCAAACATGGCTACTTAAACAAAAAGTAGTTTACCTGCGCATCCAAGCGGATTGCATGTTGAATGGCTTTATCAGTCGTTATAACATCATTAAATGTATCGACAAGTTGTGTTGCCAGCAGTGTAGCATTGTGGAGCCGATTGGCCAAAACAAACCCCAATGCCTGCTCCAAATTTTCATGCGATAGGATACTAGCATATAGAAAGCTGCTCAAAATAGGCTCCTTCTCCGCCTGTCATGAATTATAAAGCAACTAATTTAGCAAACTTTTCAGGAACACTGCACTTGAATGACCAGAATGCAGAATTAACTTCACAAACAAATTGAGCATTGAATCCAAGTGTTCTTAGAAGCAACAACATGTTGAGCAGGCTGCTCGGAGATGGTATATTCTTCTTTAGCCAGCTCTAGTGACATGCTTCTCAGAACTTCCCGAAGTTCCTTCAGAAGGTCTTCACCATCTTTTAATTTGAGAGATTACCCACATACCTAATATCTCAATGCTCATTTCATCACAGAAGAAATTTGCGCTGCAAATATGAAATTCACATACCAGGTTATGTGGGTATGCATTCTTCTACGAAAAAAAGTGACCTTGAGCTCGTTTAAGCTTGAATTATTCGATTAAACAGTAAACAGTGCAATTCTCGAGAAACTTTTAAATGTAAAAAGGAAATTAAACTTGTTGAAGATACCATATAATGTGAGTTTATATATATTGGCGAGGCTTCAATACAGCTTTAACAAAAAAATTAGCGGGCCAAAATAATTCAAATCCGACTTCCAACAAATCTCATTAAAAGCTCTAAAACAACCACAGGACAAACTGGCCAACTCTCTTCAAACAAACATAAGAAAGACAGAAACAAGAAACAGAACAGATTGATCAGCATAAAGATAGTTTGTCCGGACAGAAACATACACAGACCAAAAACCAGAAATTCACAATTCCAGAAATTGGGGTCACCTCCAACTTGGCCTCTTCTCGCACGGCGTCCCAAATCGGGTCCCCAGAACCCGAGACGGAGACGACGGATTCCGACTCGGGCCTCCAGACCCCCATCGCGTAGACGGGGAAGACCTTCTCGGGCGGGCACCGCAGGTACCCCTCCAAGCTCTCTTCTTTAATCAACAGCCGCCTCGGAATCATCTCCGAGAGCAGAGAAGCGCCGCTCTCGTCGCTCAAGCAAGTCATGGCAATGAAAGAGAAGGAAAAATGCTCAAGCTTTATATGTCATCACTCCCATAAATAGCGGGAATGGCAGCGAAACTGAAACGAGGTGGTGTGTTGGTTTCGGTGCAGCGAGAGGGACGAAGCGCCCCCTTCTCTTCTCTCGTTGCTTGCTTTTTGTTCAGTCCCTCTCGGGTTCTTGCCGTGCGTTACTCCGTCGTGGAGAGCGGGCAGGCAGGGGAGGGAGAAAGAGGCTCCGGGGGAAAAGAAACGGACGCCGAACGTGTCGAGGAGTGAAGGACGAAGCACCACCCCTCCCCTGTTTCTATGTTTTGAATGGCTCACATGTGGCTGTTCCAGTCGGGCAAGTGGTCAAACTCTCGTGTCGAAGCTAACGGACGGGGGGAGGGATCTGAACCGTTCAATCACGTGAGGTCATAAATCTGACTGCTGGGATCACCCCGATTTATAATGAATTAATCACGAAATGAAGGGATAATTACACACACAAAAATATAATTACATCGGCTTTATCGAGTTATATCCATTTTCCTCGATGAAAAAAACAATTTTTATCTTTAACAATTGATTTCCGCTTGAATTAGAACATTCCTGGAAAAATTTCTCAATGGCTTGGTCACGACTGGTCGTGTGTAATATGGGGGTAATGTTCACTATGGTTGTTCTAATTTATGTTGTTCATGCCATTTGCTCGTCTATACTTTTTCTTTGTTTAATCTAGTCATCGAGTTCATAAGAATTGCTCAGTTGAGTTCATTTCAGTGATAGTGCCATTTAATATGTCGTGACTTGGCGTGCTGTCGTGGTTTTCTGTTATTAAAGGATAAGAATAAATAATGCGACTTATTGGGAGCGCATCACTAGAAAATTGATAACGTCACTTGGGAAGAGATTGTCAAGAGGGAGCTAAGTTCAAGTCCGTTAACATATTCAGTTGCATCCACCTTCACTCAAAAGCCAACCTCTGCTAAAAAGTAAGTTTAAGCCGGTGAGTTATGATTCTCCGATTTGGGACTCTTCTAACATAACTTACAGCTCAGTGTTAACACATCTCAACTTGAATCTACAACACCTACCTTCATCCTGAAAACTCATAGCCACGAGATTCATTCCTTAAAATAATCAACATGTCTCAACTTGAATCTCCAATGGTACGAGATTTATCCATTGAGATATTCACCAAACAAAGCCTAATACTTTCACTCAAGGAAATAGCCAAGAGAGAGCCCAAGTCCAAGCCTGTTAATATATTTAAATAAACCCACATTTACTAAAAAATTAAAAGGATATATTAATTGCTCCACAATATATCAATTATCCGATGTTATACTTTTTTGACACAACTTACACGTGCATCGAATAAACCCTGACATGGTTTGCCGATCAATACTTTCGTGGAAGTCTTGATCACCAAAATCCTATAGGGTTTCGTGCTTTTGGATTTTTTTTTAAAAATTTTCAAGAACTTCTTGATAGCAATTTCAGAAGTTCTAAAGTCTTCATTTGATCATCCCAAAAATGAATAGAGAGGCATACTCTTTACAGAGAGGATGAGAGGAGTCTTTGATCCTCGTAATGGCTATTGATTGGTCAATCAAGATTGTACATCGATAATTAGTATCATGAACTTATAGTTTGATAATTAGAATTATGATCATCTCCGTGAACAAAACTATAAGGATCATCATGCTTGACTTATCACGAGCTTGTTTTATTAACATCACTTGTGTAATAGTTCAGACTATGCAATAACACTTGCACCGGAAATAGAAAAAAGAAAGAAAGAAAAAAGAAATATGGTCGATTTCTAGACCAGGTGAGCCAGTTCCTGATTTCACAAACACAAAACGCCTTCTGGTCAGAATCCCGATTTCAGGGTGAAAATTAGCTCACCCTAAAACCGATGACCTAGATATGCCAGTCCTGTAATAGAATGTAAATATAGTGTCAATGCTCAACATTTGTCTCTTCGACATCACTTAAAGTTGCACAAAGAAAAGCGGAAGAGGGGGCAGTTGTGGTCCTCTATGTGACGAGGTGAAGTGGTAAAGAGAGGGAAATAGGAACAAAGCCTTAAAACATGCATATGTGCTCTGTCGCTTTTGTGGCCCCATTCTTGTGTGTGAATAACTCTAAAATTGCCACTCAAAGAGCTATCCTCACCGAGTGTGTGATGAACTTTGATTAATTTTCATCTCTATCACACTTTGATTTCCCTCTCACGTTCAAGTCGGATCAGGAAAATAAGCTGCGGTAGAATCTATCTTCGACACCATGTTAGAGAGTTCAATCCAAAATTTTAAGTTAATACGTGGAGGGAGACTATATATATAATCCAGTAAACAAGCGATGTGTGATGCATTAATATTTATTAAGCATGTCGCCACCAAATGGACGATGTGTTAATAATTCGAGTCTGCTACAAATTGACGCTTTTCCTCAAAAGCTTCATCTATAAGTCGATTCAAGAGGTGTTTCGATGGTTAATTTCTAATTTATATTATCTTGGAATATATAAGTACAAGTGTTCAATATATCTTTTAACAATATTTGGAAAATTATCAATTCACTCCTAAATATATTGCATGGATGCAATTTAGTCTTAAACATTCGAATTTTGCCAATGTAATTTTAATTATTTACGTGAAATTTCAGTGTAGTCCTTCTAACTAATTCCCACAAAAAAAATGTTGACATAGCATCTAGTCACAATTAGTCTATCACCACGTTTGTGACTTGCAATGGCAATTGGTCGGAAGGACTATATTGTGTTATAACGCAAAAATTTAGGACTAGATTGGTAAAATAAAAAAAGTTTATGATCGAGTAATTATTCCAACAATATTTTCTAACATAATGATCCGCAGATATAGAGAGGTTAAGCTTTTGGAGCATTTAGCATAGCATCATGCATAAATGTCTCTTGCTTGTCGGAAAATTGTTCAAAAAGTCCTAAGCCTATTGCAATTTTGTTAATTCAGTCATAAACCATTTAATTTTTTCAATTGAGTCCTGAACCTTTTCATATTTTGTCAATTGAGTTTCATTTGGCCAACTTTGACCGAAAAACATTGACATAGACGCTGGTCATCCTACGTGGCACAATCGACGATTTTCGGCCAAAATTGGCTGGATGGACTCAATTGGTAGAATTAAAAGGTTTAGGACTGAATTGGCAAAACTGTAATATGTTTTAAAACTTTTTGGACAATTTTCCCCTTACTTGCCATCTATAAATCGAGTTTAATCAAACACCATTGTCTTATTATAGCATCTTTTTGCCATTTTTAAAAAGACAAACCATCGAATGATGTAATGGAGCTCACGTGAAAACAGTATAAAGAACACAAAAAAGCCAGCAGAAACTTGTGGTGTGTGCATGATTGTATGTAGCCATGGAAGAGGGCTAGGGACATTCTTCTCTTTTTCCGGTTTCGGTGGCAATCAATCATTCAGTCTGACTCGGATGCTCTCTTATGTTGCTGCCCGGCGCAGGCTATGCTTTTGTCGTCTCCCACCATATAAACGACATTGACCCCGGCACTTGATTAAGAAAGCATGCCTGAATGCCTCGACAATAAGATGTAATGATTGCAGATGTCGCCTATTTTGGAAAAGAAATTAAATTGTGTAAAATAAAAGGGATCAAAATTACATTAGAAAAAAGGAAGCAGATCACCTAACATTAGGGTTTCTGTGACATAAGTAACATTACTTAAGTCAGGCCGTCCAAATGAAAATGGACGACCTGATTTGAGAGAGAGGGTTGAGATTCAAAATTTTTTAAACCCTAAAAAAATTCCCGCACAATTTTTTTTCCTCCCCATCAACAAATGACGTGGCTCATTTTTGGCCGTCCAAATGAAAATAGACGGCCTGATTTAAGTAATGTTACCCATGTTACAAAAACCCCAAAAAAATAGTTGGTTATGAGATCACCCGCCATTCATTCCTAATTTGGTTGGTCTAGGTGCATGCCCTCTTACTAGTTAACATTCGTTTGGTGCAATTTCCACACATATATACGCTTTATAAATGCTAGTCACTCAATACCCATTCTCATTTGGTCAATAGGGAATAAGACATGGATCTATGTTTCTCTTTCTCAATATTTCATGACATAGCCAAGTTTTGCTTTTCCCATGCCCCATTGTTTTCATTTTCAAGTGTGAACTCTTGCGATCTCATTATTTAGGACAAAACGACACTAATAGTACCTAAAGTTTGGTCCGTGTGTAATGTCGTATTTAAATTTTTAATTTATTCAACGCGGTCCTAGAAATACTCCTAAATGTTTGATATAGTCCTTAAACTTGCAAGTTGTTCAATCTAGTCCCTTAATTTTTCATAACAAAGTCAAACGAGTTATGTGGTGCTTTTCACAAGTTTTTGTGTAATTGCACTAATGCCCATATTTTAAGAATATCCTTTTCATTTCAATCCATTTCTCGAATCAACAAAAAAATCTGTATCTTTCCATTACTTTGTGTCACATTTTTTGTCTTTATAAATATTACGACGATTCCAATTCATGTATGTCTTGGTTTATGATCTCTGTATTAAAGTGGCCTCGTTTAAATTTGGATCGGGTTGAATCTTGTTATTTTGTTTTTCAAATTTACAAACTCGACTTAATTTTAATTAAGAAGAAACGAAACACAAAAACTTGAAAGTTTTGTGTTTCTAAAAATTAGGATCAAGATTTAAATTATTATAAGTACGATTATACATAGGTACTTTTTAAATATCCATATGAAAACACTTATTCTTAAAATAGCAAGAATATCAACTCGATATAACTTTAAACGAGTACTTTTACTGATATAGAGATCATAAATTAGAATACACTTAAATGGAAACTATCGTAATATTTGTAAAGACCAAAAAGGTAAAAAAAAAAAAAATATTAAAAGATAGCATAATTAATTGTTAATTTAGTAAATGGATTGAAGTGTACGGATTTTTAAAAATCTGGCAAATAGCGTAATTATGAAAAATTTTATATAGCACCAAAGAACTAATTTGAATTTGATATGGAAAATGATGTACCGATTTGAATAAATCTAATGTTTAGGGACAAGATTGAATATTTAAAATTTGAACAAATTAAAAATCCCCAGAATGACATTGTACAATGAGATCAAATTTAGAGATTATTAGTGTCCTTATCCCCATTATTTTACTCTTCAACTCCACGCGCATTTTCATGTGACTTCATTTGAAGCATGTCCTGTATTACCTGCATATGAAACTGTGGTATTTTTTTAGGCTCCGTTTGTTTCACGAAAAATGTGACAATTTTTTGAAGATATTTTTCGAGGAGTCATTTTTCACAATATTTTCTAGTATTTGGCTGAGACCTGAAAATAAACTGGAAAATATTTTCCGTCGTTTGGTAAGGAAAATCTAAATTGATTATTCGCGTCGTTGTTCGACCACAAATTACTGACGTGAACACCTGCCGTCTTACGTGGTACGGTCAGTTCTAACGTGGATATATTTTTTTAAAATTCTCAAAAAATTGAATTTCTTTAATTATTTTATTTTATTTTATTTATATTTTCTTTCCTTTCCTTTTTCATTCTTCCTCTGCAGCGACTGGTCGGCGATAGCTACAGGCGAGCCTCGAGCTCGCTTGCTCACGTTTGTGGCTGGTCGTTGGCCTTTGCCAAGGCTCGGCGATTGGCGGAGGAAGAAGGAAGAAGGAAAAAGGAAAAAAAACAAAGAAATAGAGAAGAACAAAGAAAATAAAAAATTAAAATTTGATTTTCTCTTGATTTTTTGTTTTTGGCCTTGATGGATCCGGCACAAGCGCTGAGTACTTGAGCTCAGTCTTGATATTACCGGGCCTAGCGTCTCGGGCACGGGCTCCGGTGTCCTGGGCCGGGCCTCGATGGACCTGGGCCTAGGCGCTGGGGACCTAGCCCCGCGACCAAGGGTCCGAGAACGAACATTGGAGTTTCCATGCCCAAGCGAAGAGTTTATGGTTCAAGCCCAGAAAATGATTTTCAATTTTTTAAGAAGGAGATCATTTTCTTAAATTTAAGCTTTGGTAGCAAAACATTTTTTGTTAACTTGTTTTCCTAAGCGATCCAAATGCCGAAAAAATGAGAAAAATATTTTTCGCGAAACAAACAGAGCCTTAGATGAAATTCTTCTCTACCTAATTAACTTTTGGGTTAGAATTTTCAAAAATTTCGATAGCGGACTTTTTATTGAACTATTGTCGACAAAATTCGGATTAATTTTCTCGTTTGTGACTAAACTCACTTTTCCAGTGGAGTCAAATGCTAGCCATCTATATTAATGGTTGGGAGAGGGGCCGACGGAATATCCCTCCTTTGATGCCACTGAATTCCGATTTGAAAGCGTGGTCATACACTTTTTTATTTGACGAAAGACGTTTCCAAATGGGCCAATACCTTAACATGGGCGATGAAGCCTGTAACATAAATTAATGGGGAAACGTCAGAATATAATATAAACGCGCATCAAAAGCAATATCACTTTCATAAAAAAAAATAAAAATAAAAATTGTCCTCTTTTTAACCAGCAATATTCACGACATGATAAGGTCATCCTCGTTCTACTGATCTCTAACTCAATTTTCAGGCGAAGGATGTGAGAATAGAGTAGGCCCCATAGGCAGCCGCAGTACGAATAGTCACCAATCTCGTTCCCGCTTGATATGAATGGCAATTGAGGATCATAATAATGCGCAACCGGCTCAAATGTGATGCGGATGAACAGTGCAATTGTCGCAGCGAAATGAATTCTCCAATCGTGTGTTGAAGCATCGATAATTGCAAAGGATACAAATTTTTTTTTTTTTTGGTCAATGAAACTTCAAACTTCATTAAAAGTACGAAAGTCTGTTAACATCATGTTGAGGTTGATGTCTTGTATTCTGTTATCCAAAAGATTATGAGGCGGTTTCGAAAGGCCCCATGACGACTGGACAGCACGGGGGTTTCGCTATATATATTTAGGGAGAAACATGTCTCTACAGAAGAGAGAGAGGGTGAGAAGAGCGGCTGTACACTTTTCTACATTATTAGTGAAACAGATCTCATCTCCACGTGGACGTAGGTAAGCGGAACATCTCTCCTGCTGAACCACGTAAATTCTTGTGTTGTGCGAATTTTCATTACTTTCTTGCATCATTGATAGGATCGAATTTAGATATTCGACACATCAAACAAAAGTAAATCCAACATAGGTTTCGGGAGATAAGACAGCCAATTGGGGGGAAGTTCATTTTTCCTTTAGGCCATCGCTACCGAATTTGCCTGGACAATGGGTTGGCCTCACGAAAACGAGCTGGGCCAGCCATGCATTTCACTCGTCCAACCAAGCCTGAGTCTCCCATGGGCTTTGCTCACCTTTCTGAAGACACTGAACAAGGGTACTTCCACTTTCCCTTCCCAGTAAAAGATGATGCAAGTTGTAGCAAAGCCTGAAACATTGACGCTCAATTTGTTTCGGGAAAAATGATACATTTTTGAATATTTTTCAGAAAGTCACTTTTCAGGAAAATGACAATAATTTTCTATATTTGGTTAAAACCTGAAAATTTGTCGTTTGGTAAAGAATATTGGATTTGATTTCTGGAAAAAATTACCAAATAATTTGTTTTTAATTATTATTTTTTTCTTTTTTAGTTTTTCCTCTATCGGTAGCTGGCCACGGCGACAGCCAGCAATCGGCCATTGGCTAGGATGAAAAGGAGCCTCGCCCGAGGCAGACAATCGGTTGAGGAAGAAGGAAAATAGAAAAAAGAAAAGAGAAAAAGAGGGAAAAATTAAAAAATAATTAAAACGAAAAGGAAGTTTAAGGAGGGCAAGGATGAAAAGGAGGAAAAATGATTTCCTATTTTCAAAAGAGGAATGTGTGGTGCACGCAGCAAAAGTCTAATATCTTCACTTGAGGAGATCGCATGAGGGAGCCAAAGTCGGAGTCTGTCTACATATCAAATTGGACACACCTTCACTCAAATGCTTAAGCTATAGAGTTATGAGCCAACTTGGATATATTAACTACTCCACATCACATCAATTATCTGATGCAGGGCTTCTCTAACACAACTTATACATCCATCTTAACAATCTTCCCCTCAAGTGTGAGCTTCAATGTTAGGTTTGCTCCTCTTAATTCAGACATTCTTCTACATCAATTTATCTCAACTTGAATTTTTAACGCCCAACTTCATCCTTGGTCTCTTTTTCTCACTGAACCATGAAGTCTCTGTGCCATGAATGACAATGATCTAGACAGAAACCACAAATTCACGGCGCGAACTTGTTCACGATCCAATTACGGCAAAATGCTTTGTACGCAGGATAATGACAACCATAGGATGTAAGCCAGCTTCATCCTCTTAGTCCTAAATTTTTTTTAAAAATTTATGTACACTTTGCACGTGTATGCTTGTAAGGAAAATTCTCCAAAAAGTCCTAAATCTATTGTACGGCAAGCAATTCGGCCCTAAACCTTTTAATTGTGTCAATTTAGTCCTAAAATTTTAGATGATTTGCCAATTTAGTCCTAAATCTTTTAGCGAATTATCAATATAATCCTTCCAGTTAATTTTGGTTGGGAATTGCTGACTTGGCGGTCCAGTCAACGTCGACCATCCTATGTGGTGCAGCCGTGATGACGTGGATAACTTATTTTTTTTTTAATTTCCCGTTCTTTTCTTTTTTTTCCTTTTTTTTTTACATCCAGGACTGACGGTGCCGCTGGCCACTAGGCAATGGCCAAGAAGCCCTCGTTGTGGCCGGGGGCTTGGCGAGCCATAGCGAGGGGGCGTTGCGACTCTCGCTGTGGCTGGAGAGGGACTGGGCAAGGGTGGCCGGACCCTCGCCCAGTGGCCGGCGGCCTGTGAAAGAAAAAATGAAAAATAAAAAATTGTCCACGTCGGCACCGGCTGTGCCACATAAGACGGCCAGTTCTGACTGGACCGTCATGTCAGCAATTTTCGATCAAAATTGCTAGAAGGGCTACATTGATAATAAAAAGGTTTAGCACTAAATTGACAAATCATCAAAAGATTTTGCACTAAAAAGGTACAATTGAAAGGAGTAATCATCGTTGGAGTTTTTCCGAAAGAAAAGCAATTCATGTTTGGAGTGGCTTGGCTTTGGAGTTGGCTATTATTATGAGTGGAGGAATCATAATTGATTATTATGAGCGGAGGAAACACTACAAAAAAACAAGGTTTTAGCCACGGAATTTGCCACGAAAATTTTGGCAAAATTCGTCGCTAATTGATGTTGCGACGAAAATTGCAACAAAAAAAAATTCGTCGCTAATTCGGCGTCGCAAAATTTAGCGACGAAAAATTTGGATTTTCGTCGCTAATTTGCCACGAACATTATTCGTCGCAATACTCGTCGCTAATTTGCCACGAACGTTATTCGTTGCAATATTCGTCACTAATTTGCCACGAACTCTGTCCGTTGCAATATTCGTCGCTAATTTGCCACGAACTCTATTCGTTGCAATATTCGTCGCTAATTTGCCACGAACATTATTACTTGCAAAAGTCATCGCCGATTAGCGACAAATATATTCGCAGCCAATTTCATCGCTAATTAGCGACGAATTTGCCACGAAATCTTTCGTGGCTAAATCCGGATGCGACGAAAATAGCAACGAAAAGGGCTTCGTCGCCAACTCTACGTCAAAAAATTTTGCGACGAAAATTTAAAATTCGTCCCTAATTTGCCACGAAGAGTGTCGTGGAAAAGATCATCGCCAAATCCTCGTCACAAAATTTAGCGACGAATAGGTGTAACTTTCGTTGCTAAAATATGTTGCGACAAAAATAGCACCAATTCAACATGAGAAAATTTAGCGACGAAATTTTTTTTTTGCCACGAACATTTTTAAGGGATAAATTTAGCGACAAATTTAGCGACAAACTTTTATTAATTTTTTAGCGACGAATATTGTTCAGCGATGAAATTTGCGACGACCAGGAGTGGGCCGAATTTTGCAGCGAACTTTTATAATTTGTTATCGTGTGATAAAATAATTTCTTTTAATTTTCAATTTTAAATCTAATTAAAAGCAAAATTAATTTCTAGAATTTGTATTTAACATTGATAAAGCAAGATCTAAATATTATAATAATATGCAAACAAAATACATTCATCTACCATTCTCTTTTTTTCCCACAGATTTAGCAAAAGATCAGAGAATGTCCTGAACTAGACCCATTTCAAAATCTTTCTAAATGTCGCATCTTTGAAACAGGGTTATTGTGGAACACATGAGAAATCTTCTCAAAATTGTCCCCACTCGCTACACATGGTGTCGTCAAAACTGCAAAAACAAGCCAACTATCTTATTACAAATTAACCAAGATAACCTTCGAACATCAAAGGAAGTTACTGAAAAGAAAGACTTAGTAGTCCACTTGAAGTATAAAAATAAAACACAATCAGGCTTTTAACAACCATGCAGCAGTCCACATTATTATTCCATCCTATCAAGTCATTACAACTGACCAGAAAATGACACGAACACTATCTGCAGGAGAGGAAAATTGATAGCTTGGAGGGTTGAAAGATTCTTATATACGGCAACAACGCCATCTCTAGCAGACAACACCAGAATTTCTGAAGAAACAACTCCGGGGCCGTGACATCATCTTCACTGGAAGAGAGAACTTCATGTGCCCAGTCAATAAATCTGAAGGTGAACATGGAAAGAAAATAAGCAGGGGCAATATAAACTGACAGACACAAAAAACACAAAACAGAAAAACGAGATATCTTTGAGCCAAATCACACTTAAAAATTGAAGTTTGACATATCAATGGACATTGAGACAATTTTGAACAGAAGCACCTGGGAAGAGACTTCCTCAAGCAATTCCACTTCCAAAAAAACTTTGCAAAAGAAAAATAGGGAAAAAAACAAAAAGGAAATTCCATTTAGGAAGTAGAGGAATTACCACAGAGAGTAACCTGATAAATGCTTTTGGCATGTCTAAACGCGTCAGAAGTCTTGATAGCAGCAATCCAGATATGGTTCGCATTGGACCAGCACTTGAAAGGTAGTCCTTACAGAAAAGATCAGACAGCATTAAATATTGGGTTGCCATTTAACAAATGAATAAGTCTCCAAAGGACAAAACAAGTTAAGATCAGCTATCAGACCATGATTTCCAGAAACAAAGAGCACATGCAGATTTATCGAGAACTAATATGTTTAAGCTTCATCAAGGACTGGGCATGAATCCTTATTTTTGCCCCTTATTTTTCTTTGAATAATAGAATAATTCCTTAATCAGTAAGAGACTATCTGAGAGCATCTCAGCCACTGTAGATTACGGTGTAGCTTAAGACCATCTCCAATCACAAAACATGAAAATAATGCCCTGATTTCTTCCCTGCCACCCTAAAAAGATGTTTCAAAAGATAAATTTCAGAGTGCTACTTGGGAAATATAACGTGCGAACCTCAATTAAGCATGTCGCTCCTTCTCCATCCCATGCTATTGATTTAGCAAGACCTTGCATCACCTGAAAATAATGTGTAAATCATCAGTAACAAATTCACAATAAAAAAAATAACGAATAAAGACTATAATGAGCATCTAAACAATGCAAATTGCATCATACAGAACATCTTTTCATTATGCTTGCTGTGTTTGCTTTTAAGCCTTTTATAATGCCATATTTTGTTAATATTTCTGAAAAATTGTGGCATTCAGATCTAGTATTTAATCAATCTGGACATGTATCCCCATACTTCGTGGAATTTTACAAACTAAAGTGCATTTCAAATAAGCATACACCTTTATAGACTATGGAGTTTGAGAATCTGAGCAAATGAGAGGAGAAGATGCATATTAAATAGCGTGCTATTAATAGTCAAAATCCTCGAGAAGTGCACTAGAAATAAGCCACAGAAAAAGTTGCCCCGATCTTACCCCATCAAGGCATGCTTGAAGTTGCATTGCCTCGTCGCTATCCAAAGAAGATATCCTGTTTGATCCAGATAAGCCACTAGCCAAAGCAATGACAGTATCATTGGTACTGGTAGCTCCATCTACCTGCAGGAGATCAACTGCAGGTGCTTTAACTGTTAATTAGCTCAAAAACTTCATTGTACAACTATGGATACCTTTAACTAACTTGAACTAGCGGATGGCATATGAAGGCAACGATTGATGTTAACATGACAATAAAGGTTCTAGTCTCTCAAACTTGTTATGAGAACAGCCGAAGGTCAATATTGATGTCCATTAGCATGTAGTTGTTGAGGGTTTAGGGAAGGGGAAGGGGAAGAGGAAACGGACGGGGACGGGGAAGGGGAAGGGGAAGGGGCTGGCCTTCTTTGTGAAACTGCACCATGCATGTGACCTCCACGTTTATACTGACAAGTAGGAAGGTTAGACAAATATCTTAAAAAATATGAACATGTATTAAGGACACATAATGACGTACATCATGAAGCTTACCATTTTGTTTCAAGCGAAGTTCCCCGCTAGCTCCAGCACTCGTGTATCTGCGGAAAAGATCTGGATCCCAAGGGCCTAGGCCCCTGCAAAATGGTAAACAGTAAACGAAACAACGATTCTAGAGCAACTGGACGCAATCACATTTGTAGCTTATCACAAAAACTTAGGCACACTGTCAGAAAAAATCAAGGTACTTAAATTTATTTAGCAAAATGTATCAGCTATACAATGTAAAACTGCATAGCAGTCATGACAGCAGAAATTTCTTCATGCATGGTAGTTTATTTTATAAAATTCTGCACTTGGGTGCTGATCAACAAATCACAGAAGATGTCAGTGCACAGATGAGCATACATGACATATGTTCTGTCATCTCAAAAGATGAATTAAGTTCTGCAGATTTGACTGTAGTTCTTCTAGTTTATTAACCTAAGTGATATGAGATTCAAGGAAGCCATCTGGCAGATACTATTGCACCGAAAGTTTTCATGACAATCATCCCAGTTATTCATTTCCAGGAAACTCTATAACGAGGGACATATGTCACAGTTGACCTAGGAAGCAATTGAAGGAGCTTCAAATGCTCATTGGAGTAATTTTGGACAGTGAAGCACAAAAAGACATCTCTCTTCGAGTTAATGAAATGCGCTGTCTGTCAGTTTTTTCAGGCAATTTTAATTACAATAAGATATTTATCCTTCTTTTGGAGAACAATTAAAAATTAGCTGACAGAAGGATCTTGAAGCTGGTTTCTGTGCTAGGAAAATCTAGGAGATACCATGTACGAGAGCATACAAGGGGAGTCATGTGCTAGGAAACAGCAGTTTGTGTTACAACACTGTCCACCGTGTTCGGATTCAATGGACTATCAGCTAATTATATGAAAGCAAAATCGAAGTCAAGTTCCGATCTTTCTCACAAACACACCGAATCCACAAAAACATTTCTACAAGAAATTCTTCCCGTTCAAATTCAAGCCTAGATACTGCAAAAGAAAACGAAACAAAGAGGAAAGTTTCGAAATTTAACCGTCGTTACATGCCCCCGACAAGCCAAAAATTACCAATTAAACTGAAGCACCAGGTTGAAGTACTGAATCGCATTGACCGACCATGACAAACTTATCAGAAACTAACAAAGACCCACTTCCAGAATTCCATAAGAGAAGCCAAAAAATCAAGAATCATTCCACCGAAAACTTTGTGACAATAGACCAAAAGAACAAGAACCCCCAAAAAACATGAAACTATTACCATGAACTGATCGAGCTCCTTAAGGGATATCGAAATATAGTGTACAAGTTTTTACCATAGAAACCGAGCCGAGCTGAGGCGAGGCGAGCGAGAGGGCAAGCTGAGGCGAGGCTAGCGAGAGGGCAAAATGAGTGGAGAGCCGCGATGCGCCGAGGAGAGGAGACGGACGATGCGAGCGAGGCGAGGCGAGATGAGACGAAGTAAGAAGAGGCCGACAGTCGCGAGGCGGCGAGCGGAGGAGACAGATGACGCGTTGAGTGGACGAGACAGACGGTGACAGAGCGCAAAGACGCGAACAGAGAGGTGGAGGAGAAGAAGCGAACAGAGAGGTGGAGGAGAAAAATAGAGAGCAGAGGCAATTAGGTTGTGTATTTCTTTCTTTCGGCCTTAACAGCAGCGGATCAAAATTTGCGACGCACATCTGTTGTCGCTGCCAATTAGCGACGAAGGAACTAAATTCGTCGCTAATTTTGCAACGAATTTATTTTGTCGCTATTTAGCGATGAATTTAGCGACGAAAGACGATTGGTCGCTAATTGGCGACGAAATTGGCAATGAAAAATTTAGCGACGAACATTTTTTGTCGCTAATTAGCGACGAATAATTTAGCGACGAACAGTCTCCATCGCCAATTTGCGACGAAGGAATTAAATTCGTCGCTAATTTTGCAACGAATTTATTTTGTCGCTATTTAGCGACTAATTTAGCTACGAAAGACGATTTGTCGCTAATTAGAAACGAAATTAGCGACGAATGGTTTTTGTCGCTAATTAGCGACGACTTTAGCGACGAATAATTTTGCGACGAACGGTCTTCGTCGCCAATTTGCGACGAAGGAACTAAATTCGTCGCTAATTTGAATTAGCGACGAATTTAGCCATGAAAAATTTCATGCATTGCTAATTTTGCGACGAAGACGGTTTGTCACTAAGTAGCGACGAAATTGGCAATGAACAAATTTAGCGACGAACGGCTTTTGTCACTAATTAGCGACGAATAATTTTGTGACCAACGATCTCCATCGCCAATTAGCGACGACGGAAGTTTTTGTCGCTAATTTTGCGACGAACATTTGTTGTCGCTAATTAGTGACGACAAATTTAACGCATTGCCAATTTTGCGACGAAGTTGTTTGGTCGCTAATTAGCGACGAACTATTAGCTTAAAAATTCCGCGGGTGAAAATTAATGTTGCGACCAACTACTTTTATCGCTAATTACCGACGAATAATTTTGCGAGTCGCTAATTTTGCGACGAACCGTATTTGTCGCTAATTAGCGACAAATTTAGCGACAACCGCGTCACTAATTTTGCGACGAAGTTTCTTTGTCACTAATTAGCGACGAACTATTAGCTTAACAATTCGGGGATGATATTTTGCGACGAATATAGTTTGTCGCCAATTAGTGACGACATTAGCGACGACCTATTATATTTACAATTCAACGAATAAAAATCATCTTGCATCCAAGGTACTCTATCTCTATGATTTCATTCAACAAGCCATAAAAATAATCTTTTGCATTTCAACCATCGACAAACAACCCGTCTCTACTCCTTGTCCAATGTATAAACTGCTTTTGGTTTAGGTCCCCTACTGCTTGGATCCACATCTAGTGTTGGCCGATCACAAATATCTGTCATATCTTTTCTTGCATTCAAGTTGTCTTTTATTTTTCCAGTGACATCCATCACAGTATTTATGACATTGTCGAAAATATTCTTTTCTACGTGCATGACGTCAAGATTATGATGAATAAGATGGGTCTTCCAATATGGTAGATCCCAAAATATGCTGCGTTTAGTCCACTTATGTGCACGTCTGTATGCAATAATTGTGCCATGAGGTTTTCAATAACAGTTGGAAAGTCCACTTATGTGTACTTCCGTACGCAAGTATTTGACTGAAATCTTTGTAGTAGAAAGTGGACAATTTGATGAGAATTGCAACGTTCACTTGGATTGCGAGACCTTCAAATGGACACGTACCTAAAAAAGAAAAAGAAAAATTACTTAAGATTCATGAAGTTTATGGGAATTGATAGAAGAAAATGATGAAATAAACAACAATTTATTCTATGATTACCATAAGACACAAATAAGAATAGAGAATAGAGAAGACAAAAGAGAGAAGAGAGCGGGCTAAAGAGAAGAGTGTGGAGAGAGAGAATGCAATGGGATTTTAAAGGGCGAAATTTTACTCAGCGACGAAATTAGCGACGAACGTTGGTAATCCGCGGCGAAATTAGCGACGAATATAGTTTGTCGCTAATTAGCGAAGACAAATTTAGCACATTGCTAATTTTGCAACGAAGATGGTTTGTCGTTAATTAGCGACGAATAATTTGCGACGACGGTAATTGTCATCGCTAATTTTGAGACGAAATTTTTTTTTGTCGCTAATTAGCGACGATAAGTTTAACGCATTGCTAATTTTGCGACGAAGATGGTTTGTCGCTAATTACCGACGAAATTAGCGACGAACAATTACCTTAACAATACAGCGGATGAAAATCAATTTTGCGACGAACTTAGCGACGAATAATTTTGCGATGTGACTGTTGCCAATTAGCGATGAATTTAGCAACGAACAGATTTGCAATGAACACTTTTTGTCACCAATTAGCCACGAAAGAATTTGTCGTCGCTAATTTTGCGACGCATGTGTTTTTGTGGCTAATGAGCGACGAACTTAGCGACGACAAGAGTTTGTCGCTAATTAGCGACGAGCAATTAGTTTATGGAAATTAATTTTGCGACGCATTTGTTTTCATCACTAATTTTGCGACGACTGTTTTTATCGCTAATTAGCGACGAATTATTTTGCAACGAATTTTTTTCGTTGCCAATTAGCGACAACAGTAATTGTCGTCGCTAATTTTGCGACGAATTATTTTTTGTCGCTAATTAGCGATGAATTTAGCGACGATTAACTTTGCGACGAACATTTTTCGTCGCAAATTAGCGACGAACTATTCTTCATCGCTATTTTCGTCGCAAATGAGAGACGAATTCTGTTTCATCGTTATTTTCGTCGCAAATTAGCCACTAATTCTTTTTCATCGTTATTTTCGTCGGAAATTGGCGACGAATTACTTTTCTTCGCTATTTTCGTCGCAAATTAGCGACGAATTATTTGTCATCGCTATTTTCGTCGCAAATTAGCGACAAATTATTTGTCGTGGCTAATTTTCGTCGCAAATTAGCGACGAATTAATTTTCGTGGCTATTTTCGTCGCAAATTAGCGACAAATTAATTTTCGTGGCTATTTTCGTCGCAAATTAGCGACAAATTAATTTTCGTGGCTATTTTCGTCGCAAATTAGCAACGAATTATTTTTTATCGCTATTTTCGTCACAAATTAGCGACGAATTTGTTTTCATCGCTAATTTTCTGTGGCTAAAACCTTGTTTTTTTGTAGTGAAAGTAAAAAATTCAAGACTTTTCCGTTGAATCCTACAAATCTTTCTGTAGTTAATTTTAGATGAGTTCCGAATCACTCAGAAAGTGGATAGCGTAGTTCTTTCTATTTCTTTTCCTTACAGAATGCATTAATTTTTCCTAGTATTGAAGACTTGTATGCCAGCTATTCAAATAAATAGTAAAATCATTTAACTTGTTTTTATTTTATCTAACCCTACGTGGATTTGTCATGCTTGATGATAAATGTTTATTTAACACCTATTAGTCTATTAGTGATACTTTTTATATTGTATCGTGCCACGATATTTTTCACTCGTGAACTACAACACTCGTGGTTCGTCGTCTTTGCTTAATTGCCAGCAATAAGAATAGTGACTTAATCTAATATAGTGTGTTCAAATTAATTATTTTGTTTACTATGCGTTATAATTTGGAAGAAAATCATTTGCACTTGAACGAAAATACTAATGAGTTTAATCTGAAGAAGTGCTACAAGTACACGACACATTATCATTATTTATATGATGAAAGACAAGACAAAAGAAGAAGAAGAGAGTTCAATAGAGCAGTACAATTGAGCGAAGTTTATCGGATGCCATATTAAACATATACTTTGATAATTAACCACATCTATCATTTACAAGATGAGCTTTGATTTTTTATTTTTATTTTTAAAGAAGGAACATCTTAAACAAGTTTTTCTTAATGGAACCACATTTTAGACAAAACAAATTCCGAAGTAATATTGAAGATAATCAACAGTAGTGCTGATCATATGTTCACAGCTGCCATAATATACTATCCACCGCCATTCATTATCATTGTCGTATTTTTTGTGCTAGGTTATCATACAGTCATCCGTTTTCATTCTAGTTGCGTACGCAGGAGAACAAGAACATTTAAGTGAACGTGGAAAGAAGTTTCGAAATGAATAGAATTGTTAATGTAGGAAAATTGACCGACCAACGTTTGTCGTATGAGATATTACACAGCCAAATGATATGGGTTAAGTGGTGCTAAGAGTGTTCACTAAGATCGTCGGTTTTCTAGGAATTGCTAAAGATGTCGGTATCCAATGTGGTTGACATCTCTAGATATGATCTTGTGATTTATATACTAGCAGAAATGGAGATCATAAGATAAATTTTGGGCAATAATGGGTCTATGAGAACTTGTGAATAATACCGAATGACTTATTTGACTTTGAGATTGAAAGTTGAGAGATTAGGAACTGGATTGCACATTTCGCAATAGCTTGAGAACTTGTGGTGACTTTTTCACTCGTTTGATCAGATAAAATGACTACACTAAATGTTTAAGAAATAGTTCAATGAATACACATTAAACGAATTAAACTTTCAAATACGACATTGGACATAGAACAAAGTGTAGGGACTATTGGTTAGGGCATTTTTTCGGGTTCATTTTAGAGTAATCTTAATAACATTCTTTCTTTCTTTTCTTAAAATAAAGTTTAATTTTTTTTACGTCTAGAATGAGAACCGGTTCAGGCCTCTGGTACTCATTTTTTGAATTCCAAAGACCACAAAGGTAAATGCATCCCACATGGTCTCATCCCCATAACTTAATTGCCCTTCTTCATCAACGAAATAGACCAGAAAACTCCACGAGCTCGTTCCTACGATCGGCCAAGCTGAACGCCCTAACTTCTTCCTTCGAGAAATAGGAAAAGGAGTTCTCCGCGTAGTAGATGCAATCCCCTTTACACCAGTCGAACTCGCACGCCGGGACCGCGAACCAGCAGAGGTTGCAGAGGAAGAAAGCCGAATTGCCCAAGCTTCTCACCTCTTCCGATCTCCCACATTGTTGATCCAATCTATAGGCTCTAATATCACACGTCCTCATTCCAAAAAGACTGAAGCATCTGTCCACTGCATAGAGATCACCACTTGACACCACCAAACGCTTCCAGTGGCGGTGGCCGTGGTGGCCACTGTCGATTGGCGGTGAGAAACTTTGAAGTCCGAAAGATGAATCGATCTGCGAAACCAACCCCGACTTATCGACCACGCAGACTTTGCCTTGGTAGACTACCATGTCCTCATAACCCCACCCTAAATGGCTCCAATTCTCATCCCCATACTTCCAATAACATAATTGCCTTTCTCGATCAATGAAATAAACCAAACACTGATTTTGATCAGTTCATACACAATCTGGATGCACCACTACTCTCAGCATACCCTGAACGAGGCCTCCGGTTCCACCGCCATATTCGAGCGTGTATTCTCTACAGATTTGAACGATTCGGAATTGGAGAGAATCTAGTACCTCTGGGAACTCGTGGGGCAAGGACGAGTTTGGCAGCCGCGAGAAGAGGCTGAGGATCCGCATGTTCCCGAGCTCCAACTCCTCGAGCTTCACCAGCCACCGTGCGCGACCAGAGGCGGCTCCGTCCTTCGGCGTCTCGAGGGTGTAGACCGTACTCTCGCGGAGGAAGAGGTCGGGCCCTGGCGAGCAAGGTATTCTGAAAGAGAATCGCGGGGCGTCGGGGCAAGGCAGGGGGATCTAGGAGCGGAACGAAGAGCAGACGCTACGGAACCGGAGGACATCCATGCGAGTGTGGAGCCGACTGCCGATCATGGAGCGAAGCTCCGGCGGGAGATCGGAGCATGGACGTTTCCTGGGTCCCTCCATGTGAGCTCCTGCGTTTTCTGCCAAGCGATCGCAGAAGTTGCAAGGACAACAAGAAGAAGAAGCAATCGTCACTGCCGCAGATTAGAAGGGAGCGTTGCGCATGTCCACAGAGATCAAACCGGAAGTGTTGTGGATGGGTTTGTACTTCCATGGGTGGACAAATTGAAACCCTAGAGCGTGCGAAAACAAAAATTAATGGGGAATTTTTGTTTTCAAATTTGATAACGGAATTTCATTCGATTCTTTTGGATTTTTTCGTTCGATTTTGATCGTGAATCTTGAAAAATCGAAGCTTTTCTTGTCAAGATAAGTCTTTATCATATGCCATACATATCTGAGGTGCTTTCCAAATTCTATTTATATCAAATTATCTCATCCAGTTAGCAATGGTAAAATCTTTAAATGACCAACTTAAAGTTGGAGACCTAAGTTTCCGGTTCAAAGCTGGATTCCTCTTAGCTGTTCGAAAGCAAAAGGTGTGTTGGCTATAGTGGAGCAAAGACCAAGTCAAAGCTTGACTCTTTTTTTTTTTTTTTTGCGATAATTGTGAGGTAGCTCTTTTATATATATGTGTACGTTAAGTAGAGCTTCATATGTAGAGTGAGAAAGTTGAGGTCGTAGAGAAAATCTTGTAAGAGAGGGACTCTAGTTTTTATGTGTGTGTTTGTTCTATGATTTGTAAAGCCATTTCTCACTCCTTTTGCATTTGTGTGCTCCTACAGGCTACAACAAAGTTATCCGAAATTTCTTTTCCTTTTGGTTTCAACACATCCGACAATATTTTTATTTCATTTTTTAAAATAATTGAAAAGGTAACATTGTAATAACTACATTCATGCTATTAACAGACGAATTTCAATCTCAAGATAGTTCTTGTTTTTCCATTCTCTTCCACATTCGAGATCAAATAATAACCAGCTTATGTAGCAGACAAGTGTGATAACTTTCTCTCTCTATCATCACTTCCTCTTTCGTGCTCTCTCTCTCTCTTGCACGCCTTCAAAGTCGCCTGAATCGAGTTAGTCTCTCTTTGCGAGTGGTCGAGTCTCTCAGTCCGTCGGAGCTCTCTGCCTTCATCACTCCTCTCCGCCACCATTGCCTCGGATCTAGCCCAACACTCTGCCGTCACCGTCCTTGCTGTCCCCAACACCTACCCCGCCTCGGATCTGGCCTAGCGCTCCGCCGTCGTCATCCGTCCCCAATGCCTACCTCCCCAACTTAGTTAAAAAAAAAAAAAAAAAAAAAGACCCTGCATGTCCGACAAGTGTGATAACTCTGTATGCAGGTCTAGTCAAGATGGTTATGACAGGCATTGTGACTCAAATAAGATCTTCCCTGCACCATTGTCACAAATGAGATGTTGACACTGTTGATACAGGGCACAAAATCGGAGCCCAATATAAAGAAACTAATGGCCCAAATAATATCAGAACGATACACTTAATTCATATGACCTACTCGATAGAAAAGATCATAAGGGCCGCCCACGAAACCATCGATCGGATGTCTGAAGGACTTGTCGATTGTGAGATATCTCTCTTTTTTGTTTTTTTGTTTTTTTTTTGTCAGAGATTGTGAGTTGTCTAGTGGACAGAGTTTAAACGGAAATTATAACAAGTGGCAGAGCACCAATCCTGTACCAACATGAGCCCTTCGGCCTGGCTCTGTTGCCCTTCCAAGACCTATCTGGGACGGTCGCCACCCCCCGGGAGAACGGCCGCGTGCTGCGCGAAGCGGAGATGGTCGGGACCGGGCGGATGGTGGGGCCTGAGGACGTGGCGTACGACTCGGTGTCGGAGGTCATCTACGTGGGCTTGTGCGGACGGGTGGGTAAAGCGGGTCAAGGTGAGCGACTCCGCGGTGGAGGACTGGGTCAACACTTGCGGGAGGCCGCTGGCCTCGCCCTGGGGCGCAAGGGCGAAGTTATTGTTTGGGACCCCTACAAGGGCGAAGATGAAGACAACTGAACATCATTACCTAACAAATGGTCCGATCTCCCGCCGGAGATTCTCTCCATGATCGGCACTCGGCTCCATACTCGCATGGACGTCCTCCGGTTCCTCAGCGTCTGCTCTTCCTTCCGCTCCTCGATCTGCCGCGGCGCACTGCGATTCCCTTTCCGAATACCTTGCTCGCCAGGGTCCGCCCTCTTCCTCCGCAAGAGAACGGTCTACACCCTCGAGACGGCAGATGGAGTCGCCTCCGGTCGCGCGCGGTGGCTACTGAAGCTCGAGGAGTCGGAGCTCGGGAACATGCGGATCCTCAGCCTCTTCTCGCGGCAGCGGCCATCGTGTCCTTGCCTTGCAAGTTCCCAGTCCCAGTGGTACTCGATTCTCTCCAATTCCGAATGGTTGAAATCTGTAGAGAATACACGCTCGAATGTGGCGGTATGCAGAGAGTAGTGGTGCATCCGGATTGTGCATGGACTGATCTAGATCAATGTTTGGTTTATTTCATTGATGGAGGAGGGCAATTATGGTATTGGAAGTATGGGGATGAGAATCGGAGCCATTTAGGGTGGGGTTATGAGGACATTGTAGTCTACCTAGGCAAAGTCTGCGTCGTCGACAAGTCGGGGTCGGTTTCGCAGGTCGATTCATCTTTCAGACTTCGAAGTTTCTCACTGCCAATCGACCGTGGTGATCTTTATGTAGTGGACATCTGCTTTAGACTTGGTGAAATCATGAGGACGCCTGATTTTAGAGTCTACTGATTGGATCAACAACGTGGGAGATGGGAGGAGGTGAGAAGCTTGGGCAATTCGGCTTTCTTCCTCTGCAACCTCTGCTCGTTCGCGGTCTCGGCGTGCAAGGTCCACTGGTGTAAAGGGGATTGCATCCACTGAACCAAAACTCGTCCCGAAACCGAATTGGACTTTTTAGTTCAGTTCGGTTCTCATTTCGATTTTCGTTTTTTTTTGTCCATATCTCAAACAAACTATCGTCATAACCTGTTGGCGAGTCCTAAGCAATGACCATCCCCGATGATTTTTTTTCCGCTCATACGGGTACCATTGACTGGTCTGTGTTTTCTTTCTTTTTTTTGAAAAATTATGTCCGTATCTCGCTTAAAGCTAGTGATCTCTGAAACTTTTCCATGGATTAATGACTAGAAGTACAAATTTTCCTGGTGATTAGGAAAGTAATTGACATAATATAATGCACAAATTTTCCTGGTTTTTTGCATGAACTAAAAAGTTCGGTTCGGTTCGGTTCAGGACGAGTTTTGGTTCAGTTCAAACATATTTCCTAATGGTTCAGTTCACTCTGCGAGAATACGAACCTACCTTCCATAATGGTTTTAACAGAGCTGAGAAATTTTTGATTCCGCAAGTGCAATTACATAGAAACTCCAAAATCAAGAAGTTAGGGAGAAGCCTGAGCAACCACTTTCCATAATTTTTTCTTTGATGCAATATGAGAAATACAGAGGCTCAACGCAATACCCTATTCAATGTCATTTCCTCCTCCCACTCAACCGCCAGAACTTCTCTAGGTGAACAATTACACTGAAGAAAACAGAGGTAGTGGAAAGAATTCAATAAATCCTACAATTTCAAGATCCTAAGGAGGTGTAACTAAAAAGAAAAGGAAGGAAAGAAAAAAAAATGTTACACAGATGATGCATCAACAAGAACCTCATTTAGCAAATCATCCTCACCATTTGCCAATGCAATAGCTCCGCGTCCTTATCTTCGTCGCTCGAGAAATCCCTCCTCTCGAGTTTGGAATGAGCGGCAATGAATATCAACTTTTGAGCCCTCTCGATGCCTTTCCTCGAGTGCCCATGGGAGGACACCCATCTCAAGAAGGATGAATTGCATTTGAACCCGCAGGAAAATTTGTGAAGTTAAATCATGTTGCAGAAAGATCAAGAAATTGCTAAACAAACGAGGCTTCGCACTTCCAACATGTAACCTGTAAGGTTAACCAGCTAAAACCTGAGGCAGCATTCCCAAGACAGGACATTCCCATATGAATATGCAGTTTAAAGTTGGAATTCAATGAGGAATTGATACTGCAAGAGACTGATTTTCTCAGATTCCTGCACGCAGCTGGCAGCTGTCTGCTATAGCAACAGGGCATGGTTTCTTATGTTTTCAGGAGGAGGAACCAACATTTCTGAGGCATCAAGGTGCTAAATTCTACCATGATAACTAGCAAGCAGATCAAGATGTCCAATAAAGGAAGCTGCCATACGACAGGAAAACTAGACAGCCAGATTTCCCTCTTGTAGGTTGTCTTTTGAGCACACTTTAGCTGGCCATACCATCTTAGATTATGACTAAATCATTCCAGCAACTGGCGATTTTTTATTTGAACGAGAGAGAGTGGTCGGCACTAAACTCTTTCAGAGTAGATTCCACTCCACACCAACGTGAGGAAACTCTCAAAACCAGAGAGTAGATTCTCATATCTGCCCAACCCCTAAAAATTTTGAAAAAGAAAAGAAACCCAGAAGGCCAAACCCTTAAAAAATTTGAAAAAGAAAAGAAACCCAGAAGGCCAAACCCATGCCCACCTTTTTCCCTATCTGAGACTCTGTTTCAGAGACTGGAACTCTTCTCTGTGGCCAAAGCAGAGGGACACGAACTCCCCCTCTCCGCAAGGTATCGTCAAGCCCGTCTCGTGGTGGAACCCGAATTGTTCCTCGACTTGCTGGAGCAGGCTCTGGAAGTCGGGTCTGGTCAAGAAATCGATGGGGACAACGTGCCTGCTCGATACGAGCCGGATCAAAGAGTAAATCAAACCAAGGAGAGCGAATCCACAGCCACAAAGAGGAAACCCAAAGCTTACCCGATGGTGATCCCCCACGAGATGGGCTGGAAGGCAACTAGCTAAAACCCTAGAAAATCGTCGAGAAACGAGAGGTGCCGACAACAGTAGCTTCGAATTCCCACAAAGATCGGACGAAGCTAGGGAATTGGAAACTGGAGAGCCGAGAAACGAGAGGCGCCGAATGAGAGAGACAACCGCCTCCCGTTTCTTTCCTCGTCGCGTCTTGAACCTAAGAACTTGAGAATCGCGCAATGCGCCCGGCCGTGGAATTCGACCTCAACGTCGTCGGGCAGGCCGAAGTGGAGTCACAGAAAGGAGGACGAGGAAGTGGGCGGATAAGGGAACGAGGATCTAGGCTTTGTGTATTTTGAGTTTGAGAAGCCAAGGCCAAGCGCGGTTCGGTTCATTTAACTGAACTGAACAAAAAAAAAACTGAACCAATAAAAAAATTATGATTCTTTTTACTAACCGAACTGAACTGAAATTTTACGAAATTTCAGTTCGATTTTGTTCAGTTCGATTCGGTTCTTAGTTTAGTTCGTGGTTCAGTTCTGACACCCCTACATCTACTATGCGATGAGATCCTTTTCCTCCTATTTTCCGAAGGACAAAGTTATGATGTTCAGCTTGGCAGATTGTAGGCACAGGTGCCCAGACTTCTCTGTTTTATTTAAGGAGTTTAAGGATAATTAGGTTATGGGGATAAGAATATGTGGGATGCATTTATGTTTTGTAGTCTTTGGAATACAAAAAATGAGAACCGGAGGCCTAAATTGGTTCTCATTCTAGATGTAAAAAGATTAAACTTCATTTTAAGGAAAAAAGAAAGACCTTTATTAAGATTACTCTAAAATGAACTCGAAAAAAATGCCCAAACTAATAGTCCCTACACTTTGTCCTATGTGTAATGTCATATTTGAAAGATTAATTCGTTTAATGCGGTCATCGAACCATTTCTTAATGTTTAGTGTACTCATTTTATATAATCAAACAAGTGAAAAAGTCAACACAAGTTCCCAAGCTATTGGGAAATGTGCAACCTGGCTCCTAATCTCTCAACTTTTCAATAACGAAGTCAAATAAATCATTCGGTATTATTCACATGTTCTCATGGTCACATTACTGCCCAAAATTTAGCTTATGATCTCCATTTCTGTTTGTATAGCAATCATATGATTGGGCCCTGCAGTGGTAGAACATGGTGAAAAAATTTGGTTAAATCTTGTTCATAATTTTTTACACTGATAAAATTTTCAAGCTTGGTGTTTCGTATTTCTTCATTAAATTTAGTTAAGTCCGTCATTTTTTTTGTGAAAATATCATTTTTTTTTTTGGATAATTAACTATAGAGCTTCAAAACACACGGGTTTAACTAAATTAGATGAGAAAACACCAAACACCTTGAATTTTTCAAAACAAGTAAGAATATCTATAGATATATTAATGCTGTTCCAAGTATTTTATGAAAACACACTTAAAATTAGGGTGAGTGATTCTAGTGGAACCTACCATGTCGGGTTCAGTTTTCGATTTTTGAAACTTGGAATCTACCTATATACCCTAGTACTGACCCTGGACCCGACCCCCTCAATCTGGTCCGATTTCATGGTCTACTCGAGAGCCGACCATCTTCTTTTTTATTTCGATTTCATTTGGTATTCCGTGAGAGTGTTGCTCAAGACTCTGATTCTTCGCATTACACAATGTAAATGCCTTCGAAAAACCTCTGTATCGGCTGGAATCGGAAAATTGGAGCTCGAACATCCTTGATTCTTCAAGTACAGCTGAATGACCGATCTATAGGAGGCTCGTGAGGTTCAAATGGTTGATTCGCGTCGAGGAAATGTAAAGAAGTGGGCGAGGCAAAGCAAAGAGAGAGAGAGAGAGAGAGAGAGAGAGAGAGAGAGAGGGGTTCAAATGGTTGATTCGCGTCGAGGAAATGTAAAGAAGTGGGCGAGGCAAAGCAAAGAGAGAGAGAGAGAGAGAGAGAGAGAAAAGAGGCATGGGTGGTAACAACAAAAGTACAAATGCAAGGTAAAACTAAAAGGAGAGAATAAGGGTTTTTCGGTCCGATTCTGAATCAAAACCAGCCAGGTAAGGTCGGTGCTCACTCTTACTTAAAATAGCAAGAATATCAACATGATATAACTTTAAATGTAGTTTACTTTAATTATGGCTATCCCTTGGGTTACACACTAGTGGGGCTAGAATATATGGCTCTCCTCGTTCGACCAATCTCTAATCCAATTTCAGGCGAAGGATGTGAGGATAGTGTAGGGAGCCGCAGTACAAGTAGTCGCCAATCTTGTTCCCGCTCGATATGAGTGACAACTGAGGATCGTAATAATGCGCGACCGGCTCTCCCTCCGAATCCACTTGAAAAATCCCGCTGTTCTTCTCCATCGCCGGTCGTTTGTTTAGCCTCTCCAAGATCGCAGTTCCTTTTCTTACGAACGGATGCTTCAACGCCAAATCCCACAACATCGACTTTCCCTGCGGAAAAAAGATTCGCATGTTATGCGGGCGAAGCAATGCAATTGTCACGGTGAAACGAATACTCCGACCGCGAGTTGAAGCATCGATGATTGCAGAGGATACACGAAGATGGTGCAAGTTGTAGCAAAGCAAGAAACATTGAGGCTCTGTTTGTTTTGCATAAAATGAACGTTTGGAAACATTTCTCTAAAAATGATCTTATATCGCTCGAAATAATTAGTCAATAAAAATTATTACCAACAACAACTTATGTCTAAATATTTTCGTAAATGATGAATATATTTTTTGTTCATCCATTTTTGTAAGCGATGCAAGTGGTCATTTCTCTAAGAATGTATTTTCCAAATCATCGAGTTTCCACGGAACAAACGAAGCCTAAGTTAACAAGAATTGTAATGCATATACCAAAAGACTAATGAAAGAGAAACTCATTGACGATGATCTACTCACTCACCGCGGACAGCGCAATCCAGTAGTGCCCTTCTCCATCGTATCTGATGTTGTCGGGATAACCCGGTAAACTGTGGATGAATGTGTCGATTTGTCCCGTTCGCTCGCCATTTATATAGTACCTCTTGCACCACCTCCTACAGAACCCAAACCAGCCACATTTTATAACTCGTAAGTTCGTGAGGATTTTGGCAAAAGAAGTCTCTGTGCACATCACGTCCAACGTCGAACTCACATGACAGTTTCGCAGAAGATCACGAAGCTCTGGTCGGGCGAGAGCGCGACCCCGTTGGGAAAGTAGAGATCCCGAGCTAGCACTCTCGTTTCTTTGGTCCCTGCGTCGTAGCTCAAGAACCTTCCGTGCGGCCGACCCTCCAAGATGTCCCAAATGAACTCCTTGAAGGTGTACTTGTACGAGGCGTCGGTGAAGTATATCGTCCCGTCATGGGCCACGGCCGCCGCGTCTGTGAGTTTAAACTTCACGCCTTCCGCCTCATCCGTCAATAGCTCCACGGTTCCGTCTTTGCTCACGTTCAATAGCCCCTGTTGCATATGACAGTTTCCAATAGAATCAATATTAATGCATATTGTTCGAAAGTCCTTTTTCTCTCTCTCTCTATATATAAATGGTTTAGGGCATAACAATAATTAAAAACATTCTTAGATTTACTCGCTTCTCTGCCTCAAAAGACCGCTAGACATGGGAGCTGAGATAAACTGTCCAAAAAGTGCTAAACCTATTCTACGACGGCCAATTCAGTCATAAACCTTTTTGTTATGTCAATTTAGTCCTAAACCTCATCACAATTTGCCAATGTAGTCCTTCCGGCCAATTTTGATTAGAAATCGCTGACCTAGAGGTACGACCAATTTTTTTTTTTTAAATTCTCGAAATTTTTTATTGATTTTTTTTTAGCTTCCTTTTATCTTTATATTTGATTGTTAAGGGCCGGCGGCTCCGCTGGCCACTGGCCGTGGCCTGGCGACCCTTGCCATACAATTAAAAGGCTTAGGATTTACTTTACCACTGCATAATAGGTTTACGAGTTTTTCACAATACTTCCCATGGGTGCTAGAAGAAAAGTTCCTTTTGTTAAGACTAATTTATAACGATTATGAATTATGAACATTAAAAGTAATGGCTAGCGTGCTTCAAAGTTAGTTTTATATCTATTGCAAAACCAATAGACAGTGAATAAATATTCGATTATGTAATCTTGCTTATTGGCCTGAGGAGGACGGCCCGATGTGCATCGGCCTATAATAGATCTAACGTGGGCCAATACACCCAATTAATTTATCCTTGTAAATCTTCTTTTTGCTACCTTATTTTTTGCTAGAATTCACCAGTTAGGTAACGATGTTCAGTTGTCTTCATCTTCGCCGCCGAATAAATCCAAAGTCCAAGACGATGGACCGGACACGTTGCTCGAGCTTACTCCAATTAATGAAAAAAGATTATCTATTGAATCTTCAACTTTGAAGACAGTTGTCAGTGGTTTCGAAAAAATATCTCAAACATATTTAATTCCGGCAACAACTACATCTCACGGACCATATGTAAATCGGACGGTTGTTACTGACCTTGTAGGGGTCGCAAACAATAACTTCGCCGTCGCGCCCCAGGGCGAGGCCGAGCGGCCTCCCGCCGGTGTTGACCCAGTCCTCCACCGAGGAGTCGCCGCCCGAGTCGCTCACCCTGACCCGCTTTACCCACCCGTCCGCGCAGCCCACGTAGATGACCCCCGACGCTGAGTCGTACGCCACGTCCTCGGGCCCCACCATCCGCCCGGCCCCTACCGTCTCCGCGCCGCGCAGCATGCGGCTGTTCTCCCGCGGGGCAGCGAGCGTCCCGGATAGGCCTTCGAAGGGCAGCGGAGCGGGGTCGAAGGGCTCATGTCGGTACAGGACTGTGACTGCTAGAATTGGAGCCAAGATTGATACGAGAGCGACGGTGACTGAGGGCTTGAGCGAGGATTTGGTTGGCGGCGGCGGTGGCGGCGAGTCGGTTCTTGACTCGGACATGTTGAACGGCGATGAGGAGAAGTTGGCGGCGGATGTTTCTGCGAGTATAAAGCTCGGCGAGAGAATCGGGAAATGGATCGTCGTCTTTCTTCACTTCGGTTCAGAGGCGAGGTGAAGTAGCTGTTGACGCAGATGCGGCTCAATCTCTTCGGGCAACAAATATTAGAATATGAGCTCATTGTCGCTGATCCGGATCCCCCGCCATAAAGGCATGGGTGACATTGAGGGATCCGGGCCGTCCATTACAAAATGGACTGTCCGGATTGAGCCACATCATCTTTTTTAGAGGGAAATTTCAAAATTTAAAAAAAAAAATGATGTGGATCAATCTGGGCAATCCATTTTTGATTTGGACGGCCCGGATCGATCATGTCACTCCTGACATTGACATTGCAATGTCAGGGGATCCATTTCCGTTGCTTGTTTTAGGTTGTCGCCACCGCACATGTCTCTGTCCACTTGCCACGTGGCTGCATGATAACCTTCCGATCAACGGCGAAAATGTACTTTTTAAAGAAAATTTTCATTGCACTAAAAAAAAAGAAAGGTACATAGCTTCGATACAAAATCAATCGCAAAGCATTACAAATCTAGCGCAAATATGAAAAACAGATCAACTTGATATAACATGCAACAACTTCTTCATTTGTCATACCATTATAGCACAATCAGCGATCGATCACCAAAACTCGCATAATCATCAGTGATAAGCACACACATTGAAACCTTTCTCTATAGTAACTACGATTTTGTCAAAAGGCGATGAGCACCCAAGTTCGACGTCTCTAGCACTATCATCGTACAGAGATAACAACAATACTTAAAATGATCAAACATTAAAAATTTTCATCGAAATCGTACATCACTCTTCTCGCGACGTTTCAAAATGTCTCATGTATTACGAAGGCTGTTATCCCATAGAAAACAGTAATTTTTTTCATTTGTTCACTTAGCAAGTGCCCATATATATATATATATGCCACTACATGATCATGAAAGCGCTTACTTCCTTATGTGCTTACATCACTAATGCACAACCGTTAGACAAAATAAGATGACATATAAAATCTTATATCACGTAACAAAAAATTCGGGAAAATTACCAAAAAAGTCCTAAAACTATTGCAATTGTGCCAAGTCAGTCCTAAACCTTTTTTTTTTTACCGATTCAGTCCTAAACCTTTTGCAATTATGCCAATTTAGTCCATTCGGAGAATTCAAGCTGGCCGGTGCTGACGTGGATGTCGACGACCTAATATTTTAATAATTTTTTTGATTTTTTTGATTTTTTCCCTTTTTTCGTTTTTTTTTCTTCCCCGTCCCCTCCATCTCCCCCTTCCCCGTTCTACCTCACCCTTCCCCTTTCTCGTTCTACCTCCAGCAGCCGACGACCGGCAAGCCTCTCGCCAGCCTCGCCATCTCAGATTTGGAGAGGTTCAGCCTCGCCATCTCAGATTTGGAGCGGTTCAGCCTCGCCAGATCTGGTCTGGCGAGGCTCAGCCTCACCTCGCCCGGCCATGGCGAGGCCGGCGAGAGCCTCGTCGAGGTCCGACGAAAAGTCTGGCGAGGCTCAGCCTCACCTCGCCCGGCCATGGCGAGGCCGGCGAGAGCCTCGTCGAGGTCCGACGAACATGCAGCCGTGAGTGATGTGGATCGACGCGGCGGCCCTCGAAGACCCCACGGTGAGGGCGCGGTGAAACTTCAAACTTCAAACTTCAAACCAATATTGGTCATATTGGTCATGTGGCAATTATTATGCTTCGTCTTCTGTCGACCTCGTGCTGCAGGTGGAAGTACGGCTTCATACACGTGGACCCTAATACTAGGCAATTATTTGTATCCTTTTTTTGTTTTTTGTTTTAATTAATTTGAATTGTTGATCTATAAAAATCGTTCTTTCACTTACTTAGTTGCTTCGTGTGATAATGACATGTTCAGCCAAAGCGTATACTTAAATTACAAAAAGTTCCGACCAAAAAAGAAAAAAATTACAAAAAGTGGTGTACGAAAGTATGTGCCAATATTTATATATTATGAAAATTGTTTGACTAAGAAGCGCCGAATGGTGGGTCCCATGTGCATTATTGATTTATGCTTTGCGTGGATGACGAGAATTCTTATCTTCAACTACTCAGGTGGGTCAAAGAAGTTAAAAATTAAAATAAAATATGCGGAAGATCAATAACAATACTACCAGTCATCAACTCCAAGTTTGGCTTGACAAAATGAAAGACGAGAATTACAAAATTTCATTCTTGCACAAAATGACAATGACTACAAGTCTTTCACACATACGCACGTATAAACGTGCGTTGAAGGGTACTTCGGCGGAGTCTAGGTGAGTATTATAGTATTTACGCAATAAAACATCACGAGTTTTTTAAGATTATCAATTTCTTGAGAATGTTAAAAGATGCTTTGCGTATTCTAGCCATGTCTCAAGAATTTGTACCACTGTCCGTCGTTATAACCTTGAAGGCCATGCATGCTGGTTGGACATCTTCTTGTCAAACTTCAATACCTCTATTCTGACGTGGAAATACAACCGACTTCAACACCACCGAAACAATTCCCATGTTCTACAATACAAGCTCTTGAGAATTATACCAAATAAAATTTTATTATTTTTAACGGAATGAGATAATTTAATATATATTGAATTTGAAAAACATGCCAAGCTCTTGATATATATGGTGTATCATAAAGACTTACCTCAGCATGAACAAGAAAAGATTAGATTTTCCAAGGTTTACCATCACAATCGAACGGATAAATCTGAAAGCTATTCGAATGAAATTCTGTTCGCAAAATTCTCAATGCAAGTGTACGTGTCAACAAACGTGTCAAACAAGTAATATAATAATGAGAAAAGATATCGTCCCACAGAGATTGATGATTAATAAACTAATTAAATACTAAAAATGGACTAATTCTAAAATTTATCTAACAAGTAAAAATAGAATTGAGAGTAAAATAAAATTGACAATCTTAAAAATAAAAGTTCGGAACTAGATGTGATAAATCAATCAAATAAAATACGTTAGAGCATCGATTTCACCATAACCATTAGACATGAATTTCAGATCTTTACGGATACAAGAACGATATCAAACATGTGATAGCGCAATTTCCTCTTCTATTTACTATCCTATCTCTAGGTATAGTATACCTACTCAGTTTATCAATCCACTATATCTCTAGGTGAATTTAAATAAACAGAAGTGCATTAAAATCTGTGAATATTCCCGGTTTACAATGAATCTTTTGGATCATCTCATCACCGAAAGCCACACAAATAACATGGTCTATTTCTATCCACATTTAATTCTTGGTTATATATTATAAGGAGCAATTGCATATTATCACTTCTCAGTCTCAAACATGCACATCTGAACATTCAAATGGTGCCCGGTCATTTAAAAGCATTAAGCGCAATAACATATAACTCACATGAACAAAATCACTTGCAAAACATAAACATTATGAAATTCATATTATCATGGTCAGGCTACATCGTAGCCATAACGAAAGAAATTAGAACATAATAGAAGAAGAAACAAAAATATAAATTAAATCAAACATCTTGAATCAAAGAACAAGAATTCTTTCACCACTTTGTCTTCTCTTCAAAATACTTGAAAAACTCCAAGAACAATGAAAGAACGATGCGAAAAATAAAAACGTAGACGTCTCCCAAGCTCTTCAAGATTCTTAAAAACAAATCAAATCCTAAAGATAACATGAAGATATCCTAAACACAACTAAATCTCTAAGGATAACATCAAGAGCTCCTCAAAACAAGGTAATCTTCTAACGATTTTGCGGGTGGCATCTTGATCTACTTCTTTTTTTTCCTTATCTTCTCCATATATCATTATCCTGCACAAAAAAGAAAAATTTGAATAAATAGAAGGAAATCCAAATATTTTCTCACAGATATCACATTATTTGTTGCCTAAAATAGGTAAAATAACTCTATTTTTATAGAGTTATCAAACCCCAAACTTAACATTTTGCTAGTCCTCAAGCAAAAGCAACAGATAACACTTATCAAATTCTTCCATGACATTCTTTCATAATTGTTGGAATTCACAATTCAAAGAAAAACACAAATCTCATCCAAACATTGAAAATAAGTTAAGACTAATTCTAACTATGTGATACAATTGTGTGTGTGTGCCCCCATCTTTTTCAAATTAAAAGCAATCCGGATAAATTCACATTGGTATGCAACTTCTCAAAAACTCTCTATAGTATGGCCAAATCTCATAAGTTTGCTTTTCAGTCCTCTCTCCACTAATGTAAGCTAATCATTCAACCAAAAATCAATAGGACTTTCTCAGGTTGTAATGTGAGGCTGGGCTAACGGTGAGATAAAGGTAAATTTAAGCTTAAATCGCCCATCAACACATTGATTTCTAGGATGTAATTAGAGCTCATGCCACTATCCCCAATTTCACTCCTTGAACATAATCTTTCTGCCACCACTTATCATCATCCATTCATTTTTTTTCTCTCTTTTCCTTTTTTTTTTTCTTTCTTCTCTTCTTTTTCTTTTTTTTTTCTTTTCTTTCTTCTTTTCTTTTTCATTTCTTTATGGCAGAGTTCCTCCCTAAGTCCCTCCTGATATAACACGAACATTCCCAACCCATTGAGTATCCAAAAGACACACTCAATTGAAAGTTGGATAGGGAACCATAAAAGCAATTTTTTTTTAACAAAACACCCCAAACAACCATAGCAATCAATTTTTTTTTTATGCTCCACCCTTCCTCCCAACTTGCAATTATGCTCAAATAAAATTTTATCCTAAAAATCAACATGTTCATGGGCGTGGGATAATGATATAATTTGGTAAAAGCTGAGCTAAAATTATGTGGGTGTCAATGAACAATAGGATAAGAATTAAGGCTCAACAAGGTGACTAGAGATAAATAAATAGGGTTGGCTTGAAAGGCTCAATCGGTCAAAAAAAATTGCCTAAATCATTTTCTCAGTTAGATGTAGCCTGGGACTTCGCCTCAAGAGAAAATCAAACAAATTCTAAGATTTGGGTGAGATATAAGAAAATCACACACTTCACACGAATGTTCTCTGGATACACACACAACTCAAAAATTAAGGACTTTTAGTACTCAGTAAGTGGATCAACATAATCAGAAGCAAAAGTAACCCACATAGTTTGGAAAAAATTTAAATTTTCCTAAGAATCGCAAAAAATTAACAACAAGGAATGCAACCACGACAAAAGCATGAATCATGACACAAAAAAAAAAAAACAGAATTGATTTTGTCTCCCCCCAAACTTGAACAAACATCGTCCTCAATGTGAAAGACAAAATAAAAATAGGAACAAGAAAACTCCCCTTGTTTTATGATGTGTCCATGGATGGCCTTGATAAAGAAAACTCCAACAAAGTGATCCCTCAAGAAAGAAAATTAACCTACATAAAACAGAGAAAAATTAATTTTTTTTTTTTTGCAAAAATAAATGACCTTAAAACATTAATGAAGAAACATAATGAAAACGCTTGCGTTGCCTTCCAAGAAGCGCTTGCTTTATAGTTTTTAGCCAACCTATCTCAGATGTCACTAATTTGGAGGATGAAGTTCAATGGTGGTCTTTCGCTTGTTGTATCCACCTTCGAAGTAGGGCTTCAGATGTTGACCGTTCACCTTAAATGTGCCCTTGGTGTCATCTGTAACTTCAATTGTTCCGAATGGGAATACCTGTGTGACTGTGAAAGGACCAGACCATCGAGACCGTAACTTTCCTAGAAAAAGTTTAAGATTTGAGTTATAAAGTAAAAAATTTTGGCCAATTTCGAACTCTCTTCTGAATATGGGCTTATCATACATTCTTTTTGTACGCTCCTTGTACATCGTAGCATTTTCATAAGCCTCATCGTGAAATTCCTCCAATTCATTTAGTTGCAACAATGTTCCTTCACCTGCGGACCGCATGTCAAAATTTAGAAATTTCAAAGTCCAATATGCTCTATGCTCTAATTCCACTGGTAAATGACAAGCTTTCCCAAATACTAGCCTAAAAGGAGACATTCCAATTGGGGTTTTGAATGCTGTCCTATAGGCCCAAAGTGCATCGTCAAGTTTCATTTACCAATCTTTCCTAGAGGCATTCACAGTTTTTTCTAAAATTCTCTTGATTTTCTTATTTGAAACATCTACTTGACCACTAGTCTGAGGATGATAAGGTGTTGCAACCTTATGGGTGACTCCGTATTTACTTAAAAGTGCTTCAAACTGTTTGTTGCAAAAATGTGTCCCACTATCACTTATGATTACCCTAGGTGTACCAAATCGGGTAAAAATATTTTTCTTTAAGAATTTAACCACAACCTTAGCATCATTTGTTGGCAATGCTACAGCTTCTACCCACTTAGATACATACTCCACAGCCACTAAAATGTATAAATTTCCATAAGAAGGTGTAAAAGGTCCCATGAAATCAATACCCCAAACATCAAATAATTCACACACAATAATGTTGTTTAAAGGCATCTCATTTTCCCTAGAAATATTTCCGTTCTCTGACACCGATCACATGAAGCAACATAGGAGTATGCATCTTTAAAAAGTGCGGGCCAATAAAATCCAGACTGCAAAACCTTAGCTGCAGTTTTAGTGGTAGCAAAACGACCACTTGCCTCTCCATTATGACAATGATGTAGAATGATTGCCCTCTCTTCATTTGGAACACATCTCCTTATGATTTGGTCTGCACATACTTTAAACAAGAAAGGCTCTTCCCAAAAATAATTTTTAACATCAGAAAAGATTTTTTTCTTCTGTTGATATGATAATTCAGGAGGAAGAACATTACTTACCAAATAATTCACAAAGTCAGCGTACTAAGGAATGTTTGTGGATTTGATGGTAAAAAATTTCTCATCAGGGAAATCTTCCAGAATTGGGCTTACCTCTTCCTTTGAATTCGGAATTCTGGATAGGTGATCTGCAACTAGATTTTCAGTCCCCTTTTTATCTTTGATTTCCAAATCGAATTCTTGCAGCAATAGAATTCACCTAATCAACCGAGGTTTTGATTCTTTCTTTTCCAGCAAATACTTAAGAGCAGAGTGGTCAGAATAAACTATAACTTTTGAGCCAATTAAATAAGAACGAAATTTATCAAAAGCAAAAACTACTGCCAAAAGTTCCTTTTCTGTTATTGAATAATTCAATTGTGCACTTGATAAGGTTCGACTGGCATAGTAAATGGTTTGAAAAACTTCATTCTTCCTTTGTCCCAAAACGGCTCCCACTGTAGAATCGCTAGCATCACACATCAACTCAAAAGGTAAGTCCCATTCTGGTGCTGCCATGATTGGTGCCGACACTAACTTTTCCTTTAACGTTTTAAAAGCCCGCACACATTCATCAGAAAAATTAAAATGATGTATCTTTTATCAAAAGATTAGAAAGTGGTTTAGCAATTTTTGAAAAATCTTTTATAAACCGCCTATAGAATCCTGCATGTCCCAAAAATCCTCTGACAAGTTTCACAGATGTTGGTGAAGGCAATTTTGCAATGACCTCCACTTTGGCACGATCAACTTCTATTCCATTTTCAAAGATCTTATGCCTAAGCACTATTCCTTCCTGTACGATACAATGACACTTCTCCCAATTCAAAACAAGGTTAGTCTACTCACACCTTTGTAAGACCAAAGCCAAATTATTTAAGCAAGAATCAAATGATGAGCCAAAAATAGAAAAATCATCCATGAAAATCTCAATATATTTTTTAACCATATCAGAAAAAATGGCCATCATGCATCTCTGAAAAGTAGCTAGTGCATTACAAAGACCAAAGGGCATTCTTCTAAAAGCAAAGGTACCATAAGGACAAGTGAAAGTAGTTTTCTCTTGATCTTCTGATGCAATAGGAATTTGATTATACCCTAAATATCCATCAAGAAAATAATAAAACTCATGCCCTGCTAGTCTTTCCAATATCTGAACAATAAATGGTAAAGGAAAGTGATCTTTTCTAGTGGCATCATTCAATTTTCTACAATCCATACACACACGCCACCCAGTAACTGTTCTAGTTGGAATCAATTCATTGTTGTCATTTTTCTGAACAGTCATACCTCCTTTCTTTGGCACCACTTGCATTGGGCTTACCCAGGAACTATCGGAGATAGGATAGATGATCTCAGCATCCAGTAACTTAATTACCTCAGTTTTCACTACTTCTTGCATTTTCGGGTTCAAACGCCTCTGAGGTTGGATAGTGGGTTTGTATTGTTCCTCCATCAAAATTTTATGGATGCAAAGTGAAGGGCTAATTCCCTTGATGTCGGCGATTTTCCATCCAATTGCATCCTTATGCTCTCTCAACACTCTGAGCAATTTCTCCTCCATCAAATCTGTCAAAGAAGAAGATATAATTACCGGCAAAGAAGAAACTCCATCTAAATAAGCATATTTTAAATGAGAGGGTAAGGGTTTGAGTTCAAGAATCGGAAGCTCTTCAATTGATGGTTTAGGCTTTGTTGTGTGTTATCCCAACTCCTCAAATTTTGTTGCTTTTTGCCTTGAATATGGTGGATTTGCCTCCATGAAATTTGAATGCTCCTTTATCTCCCCATTCTCAATTTCTTTGTCCCTTGGTCGAACTAGACATGCTTCAAGTGGGTCTTTAAAAATACTTTCCTCAAAAACCTTGTTCACCAACTTGTCAACTGTCTCAACTCTAAAACAAGAATTATCATCAGAGGGATATTTCAAAACTTTAAAAACATTAATGGTATCAACATCATCTTGAACTCTAAGAATCAACTTCCCTTGTTGTACATCAATAAGAGCTCTTCCTGTTGCTAGAAAAGGTCGACCTAAGATAAGTGGTACCTCAAAATCTTCCTCCATGTCAAGAACTATGAAATCTGCGGGAAAGATAAACTTGTTTACCTTTACCAATACATCTTCCACAATACCGGCTTAAGTACACTACAAGTGCCAAAACTTGTGTACAACGCTCACTTTAGTGCCAAAACTTTCAAAATAATCACTTAAGTGCCAATTTTTTTGAAAAATGATCACTTCAGTACCAAAACTTTCGAAATAATCACTTAAGTGCCAATTTTTTTGAAAAGGATCAATTCAGTACCAACTTCGGCGAGCCACGTCAGCTCAAATATTAATAAAAATAGGCCATGTCGGATTTCCGACGAGCCACGTTAGCTCAAATAGGAGTTGGCACTGAAGTGATCGCTTTTCAAAAAAGTTAGCACTTAAGTGATCGTTTTTCAAAAAAATTGACACTTAAGTGATCATTTTGAAACTTTTGGCACTAAAGTGAGCGCCGTACACAAGTTTTGACACTTGTAGTGTACTTTAGCCCACAATACCTCTCGGATATTTATTTGATCGATCAGCCAGTTGAAGCGACACTGTGGTTGCTCTTACTTCACCCAATCCTAATTTCCTGAAAACTGAAAAAGGCATCAAATTAATGCTTGCACATAAATCACACAATGCCTTTTCAAAGTAAGAATCCCCAATAGTGTAAGGAATTGTAAAACTCCATGAATCTTTTAACTTCAGAGGTAATTTGTTTTGTAGGATGGCTAAGCACTCTTCATTTAACTTCACAGTTTCATAATCCTCTAATTTCCTTTTGTTTGCCAAAATCTCCTTCAAAAAATTTGCATAGCTAGGCATTTGCGCTAAGGCATCTGCAAAAGGAATGTTAATGTGCAATTTTTTAAATACATCAAGAAATTTAGAGAATTGCTTATCTATTTTGTGCTGCTGAAGTCGCTGAGGGAATGGAACTGGCGGCACATATGGCTTTGGATTATCTGAAAAAAGTTTGCTCTTGCTTACCTCCTTTGGTTGTTTGTTGACTTCTTCTTCTTTGCCTCTAGAAGTCTCTTGTTCGCCATCTTCTTCTCCCACTTGTTTACCACTTCTCAGGGTTATAGCTTTTACATCTTCAATTGGATTTTTTTTTGTGTTGCTAGGCAAAGAACCTTGCTGTCTTCCTGACATCATGTTTGCTAACTGACCCACTTGCATCTCCAGATTTCTGATTTGAAGCTTCTTGGTTCTGAAATCTCACATCTGTGCTCTTGATGAAGTCCCGAGTGGTGTTAGCAAGTTTGACGACTTTATCTTCCAGATTGGACTTTGTCTCTTCGAATTGTTTAAATCCCGGTGGCGACTTCGTCACATTTTGATTACTCCATGAAATATTTGGATGATTGCGCCATCCCGGATTGTATGTGTTGGAGTAGGGATTATTTTGCGATTTGTTAAAATTTCCAACAAAGTTAGCATTTTCACTAGGTTGATTAAAAGTGTTACTTACCTCACACTTTGCGCTAACATGTCCTCCACCACAAAAGTTGCATGTAATATTCTAACTTTGCATGACTGAAACACTTATGTTATCTATCTTTTTGTTGAGTACTTCAAGTTGTGCAGCAATTGCAGTGACAGCATCCACGTCATGAACTCCGCTAGCTTTTCGCACTGGTAGCCTCTCAGTAGGCCACTGATAACTATTAGATGCCATTTCCTCTAATAGGTTATAGGCTTCTTCTGGTGTTTTATTATTCAGAGTTACCCCTGCAGCTGCATCAATCATAGAACGAAGATTTGTACTAGTCCCATTATGAAAAGTTTGTACCTGCATCCATACGGGTAATCCGTGATGTGGGCATCTCCTAAGAAACTCCTTGAATCTTTCTCATGCTTCATATACTGATTCATTATCCATATGCATAAAATTAGTAATATCGTTACGCATTTTTGCAAATTGTGCAGGTGGAAAGAACTTACCAAGAAATTTTTGGGCCATACAATTCTATGTAGTGATTGATCTTGCGGGAAGAGAAGAGAGCCAACCCTTAGCTTTGTCTCTAAGGGAAAATGGAAATAATCTCAATCTAATAGCATCATCTGTAACTCCATTATATTTAATTGTGTGACAGATTTCAAGAAAAGCATCGATGTGAGCATTTGGATCATCGCTTGATAGCCCACTAAAATTGCACTGATTGTTGAAGCATCTGAATGAGTGATGGCTTGATCTCAAAGTTGTTTGCTTGGATTGCAGGTTTCCTGATGCTTGATGTAGTGCCCTGAACTGTTGGCGCGGCATAATCTCTGAAGAGTCTACGTGGATCTTCAATATCTCCCATCATTTCGGTGTGATTTCTTTGTTCTCTTAGTCGCCTTCTGAATGTATGTTCGATTTCTGGATCAAAGTCAGCAAGTTTCCTTGTTGGCTACGTGTCATACACCGATTTACACTATGGAGAGAAAGAAAAAGAAAAAAAAAGCTAGATTGAACTTAGAATTATCCGATATCAATAGTAATCATTATTAAACAATCAATCCCCAGCAACGGCTCCAAATACTTGTTCGCAAAATTCTCAATGCAAGTGTACATGTCAACGAACGTGTCGAACAAGTAATATAATGATGAGAAAAGATATCATTCCATAGAGATTGATGATTAATAAACTAATTAAATACTAAAAATGGACTAATTCTAAAATTTATCTAACAAGTAAAAATAAAATTGAGAGTAAAATAAAATTGACAATCATAAAAATAAAAGTTCGGAACTAGATGTGATAAATCAATCAAATAAAATACGTTAGAGCATCGATATCACCATAACCACTAGACATGAATTTCATATCTTTACGCATACAAGAACAATATCAAACATGTGATAGCGAAATTTCCTCTTCTATTTACTATCCTATCTCTAGGTATAGTAAACCTACTCATTTTATCAATCCACTATATCTCTATGTGAATTTAAACAAACAGAAGTGCATTAAAATCTATGAATATTCCTGGTTTACAATGAATCTTTTGGATCATCTTATTACCGAAAGCCACACAAATAACATGGTCTATTTCTATCCACATTTAATTCATGGTTATATATTATAAGGAGTAATTGCATATTATCACTTCTCAGTCTCAAACATGCACATCGGATCATTCAAATTGTGGCCAGTCATTTAAAAGCATTAAGCACAATAACATATAACTCACATGAACGAAATCACTTGCAAAACATAAACATCATGAAATTCATATCATCATGGTCGGGCTACATCGTAGCCCTAACGAAAGAAAATTAAAACATAATAGAAGAAGAAACAATAATATAAATTATATCAAACATCTTGAATCAAAAAACAAGAATTCTGTCGCCACTTTGTCTTCTCTTCAAAATACTTGAAAAACTCCCAGAACAATGAAAGAACGATGCGAAAAATAAAAACGTACACGTCTCCTAAGCTCTTCAAGATTCTTAAAAACAAATCAAATCCTAAAGATAACATGAAGATATCCTAAACACAATTAAATCTCTAAGGATAACCTCAAGAGCTCCTAAAAACAAGCTAAACTTCTAACGATTCTGCTGGTGGCATCTTGATCTACTTCTTTTTTTCCTTGTCTTTTCCATATATCATGATCCTGCAAAAAAGAAAAATTTGAATAAATAGAAGGAAATCCAAATATTTTCTCACAGATATCACATTATTTGTTGCCTAAAATAGGTAAAATAACTCTATTTTTATAGAGTTATCAAATTCCGTTATCAAAATTGAAAAACAAAAATCCCCCTTTATTGTTGTTATTTTTTATTTTGGTCGGAAAAGATAAACGGACTTCATTACTCCATTTAAAAAAAAAAAAACAGGGGCCTCGGAAACAATGAGGTTCCATAAAGTAGTAGGGGATTAGTAAGCCAGTCTCTCGGAAGGTAGTTGCCTCTATGGGCCTTGGTAGCCCAGTCCGTAACTTGATTTGCTTGTCTCAAACAGTGGGCTAGACAGCATATCTTTCGAAATGGGCCATCTCCGATTTGCGGGCCTTGATAAGACTTGGGCCGTAGATACCTGCACTAAAGGAGAGCTAGGGTTTCAATTTGTCCAACTGTGTAAGCCCAAACCCTATTCGCGCGGCGTGACGATTTTTCTTCTTCCCCTTCCTGCAACATCTGCGATCGCTTGTGCAGAACACGCAGGGAGATCACATGGAGGGAACCAGGAAACGTCCATGGTCCGATCTCCCGCCGGAGCTTCTCTCCATAATCGGCACTCGGCTCCACACTCGCATGGACGTCCTCCGGTTCCGCAGCGTCTGCTCTTCGTTCCGCTCCTCGATCACCCCGCTTCGCCGCGACGCTTCGCGATTCCCTTTCAGAATCCCTCGCTCGCGGAGATCCGACCTCTTCCTCAGCGAGAGCACGGTCTACGCCCTCGAGACTGCGGACGGAGCCGCCTCCGGTCCCGCGCGGTGGCTGCTGAAGCTCGAGGAGTCGGAGCGCGGGGACATTCGGATCCTCAGCCTCTTCTCGCGGCGGCGGATGGCGTCCTTGCCCCGCGAGCTCCCACCGGTAGTCGATTGTCTCCAATTCCGAATCATTGAAATCTGCAGAGAATACACGCTCGAATACGGCGGTAGAACCGGAGGAGGTATGAAGAAAGTAGTGGTGCATCCGGATTGTGTATGGACTGATCAAGATCAGTTTTTGGTTTATTTCATTGATGAAGAAAGGCAATTATGTTATTGGAAGTACGGGGATGAGAATTGGAGCCATTTAGGCTGGTTTTATGACGACATTGTAGTCTACGAAGGCAAAGTCTGCGTCGTCGATCAGTTTGGGTTGGTTTCGCGGATCGATTCATCTTTCAAACTTCAAAGGTTCTCACTGCCAATCGACGGCGGCGGCTGTCGTTGCCACCGCGGCCACAGGAAGCGTTTGGTGGTGTCAAGTGGCGATCTTTATGTAGTGGACGAGTGCATTAGACATGGCGAGGCGGGTCATTTTAGGGCCTACAGATTGGATCGACAACGTTGGGGATGGGAGGAGGTGAGAAGCTTGGGCAATTCGGCTTTCTTCCTCGGCAACGGCCGGTCGTTTGCGGTCCCGGCGCGCGAGATTGACGGGTGTGAAGGGGATTGCATCTACTACGTGGAGAACGCCTCTTCCTACACTTCCTATTTCTGGGAAGATGTTAAGGCGTTCAGCTTGGCGGATCGTAGCCACAAGGACGTGGATTTCTGGTTTATTTCGTTGATGAAGAGAGGGGCAATTAGGTTACGGGGATGAGACTATGCCGGGATGCATTTATCAAGATTACTCTGGAATGAATTTGAAAAATTCAATTTATATTTAGGGAAACGGCACTAAATAGTCCCTGAACTTTATCCCGTGTGCAATATCGTACTTGAAAGATTAATACTTTTAATTTGGTCATTGAAATATTTCTCAATATTCAGTCCAATCATTTTGTCTTATCAAACAAGTGAAAAATGTCATTACAAATTCTTAAGTTTTTGTGAAATGTGCAATTTGATTTCTAATATCTCTACTTTCAACAACAAAATCAAATAAGTCATTCGGTATTATTCACGAGTTCTCGAAAGTCACATTATTGCCCGGAAATTTAGTTTATGATCTCCATTTTTGCTAGTATAGGAATCCCAAGATCACCTTTAGATATGTTGACCAGAACGGATACCGTCATCAAGAGCAATTCCTAGAAAATTGACCATCTTAGTGAACACTCTTAGCACCACTTACCTATATCATTTGGCTGTGTAAAATCTCATGTGACAAAGGTTCTGTCCGTCATTTTTCCTGCATTAATCATTCTATTCGTTTTGAAACTTCTTCCCACATTCACTTTAAATGTTCTTGTTCTATTGTGTACGCAACTAGAACGTGTTCATATTCCACTTTGACCCAACCAAAAGTTGAATCTTCTCTCACATCAGTCCACGCAAGACGAGGCAATGGTAGACTGTCAAATTATATGCAATAATCTAATGGAGTGAAATTGATACTTACATTGGTAGACGATATTTACATTATCGGTAAATGTTGGGTAGAAATTAAGATCAATCACGTGTACATACTTGTTAACATTATCATGAAGTTACATGTTTTACTATGTGCTTAGAAGCATCACTTGTCTAGATATTTTTGTGGACGATAAAAATTATTTTTCGTTGATTCATTTTTGTAACCGATACAAACGATTTTTTTCCCTATAAACCATTCATTTTTCATGAAACAAACGGACCCTTAATAGCTTTTATTTGAGTTTTTCTACAAACTCTACATCCAACCGTTAAGTAAACCTACTCTGGTTATGCAGAATAAGTGATGTCGAGCCTACTGTCGCGACTCTCGAGGTCGACCTCGCCGTCGCTCGACCTGAGATGGCAAGGTCTAGCCTCGCCGGCCCTTGCCTCTGGCTAGTCACCGAGGTCGGAGGCCGGCTGGAAGAAGAAGAAGAAAAAATTGAAAGAGAAAGAAAAATGAAAAAAATACGGATATGTTCACTAGAAGTTTTAAAACTTACAACGAAAGTGTAATTGAGTCCTAAAATTTGCAAAAAGTGAAATCGAGTCCTAAAATTTGTCAAATTGATGCAATCGAGTCCTTCCGTTAACTCCGTCCAATTTGTCTAACGAAAAATACTAACTTAGTTTTTTTGTAATTTTCTCTCCTCCGTGGTGATTACGTGGCCAAAACGAGTCGTTTTGATCCGAATCTGATTTTTAATATATCTTTAATTTAAATTACTTTTAAGAAAAGCTTTAAAAAAAAAAAAAAGGAACACAGAGGCAGAACCAGCTGCGAAGGCTGAAGCCCTTGCCACCGCTGTCCCACCGGAGACCCTCGTCGAGCGATGGCGAGGGCCTTCTGGCCAAGGGTCGCCGGTGGCGGGGGTAGTCTTGATTCGGGCTCGAGGGTTGTCTTCTTCGTCTCGTCCCTGTTCTCCATCTCTCTGATCCTTTACACAAGCAAGTCTGGCTTTGTTGGAGAAGAAACAGAGCAACGATGGACTCTGTTTGAGAGAGAGAGAGAGAGAGAGTCTATGGAAGAAGATTGAAGGAAGGGAATAAAGCGGAGCAATGAGCTTGACTGGTTGGGGCCCGACGACCATTTCCCCACCATAGCCGGCTATTTCTGGCGGTGGTGGGGCCTCGCCCTAGCCGCTAGATCTGCTTCCGCGTTCCTTTTTTTTTTCTTTTCAATTTTTTAGATTTTAGTTTCGACCAATTTTTTTTTAAAATTTTAGCTTATTTTTAAAATTAATTTAGATAAAAATTATATGAAAAATCAAATTTGCACCAAAACGACGTCGTTTTAGCCACGTCATCGGAAAGAGAAAATATTAAAAAAAGCCATGTCAGCATTTTTCATTAGCCAAATTGGACGGAGTTAACGGAAGAACTCAATTGCACCAATTTGGCAAGTTTTAGTACTCAATTGCACTTGTTGCAAGTTTTAGGACTTCTAGTGAACATATCCCAGAAAAAGAAAAATGAATGCAAAATTAATCAGAAGGACTGAATTGGTATAAATACAAAAAGGTTTAGGATTGAATTGGCATGAATGCAAAAGATTTAGGACTGAATTGATTAAAAAAAAAGATCTAGGACAGAATTAACACAATTCCAATAAGTTTAGGACTTTTTGGAAATTTTCCCGAAAATTGGGAGATTTTTCTCGGTGCACTTTGTGCTTTTACGTTTCGAGCATACATTTGCGAGTTTACTCGTATCTGTTTGTTTCCTTTGCACCAGTTAGTATCAAAAGCCTGGAGGATTGTGGGAACGTGACCCCTGGTAACAATTCGATGGGATGCAGCGGACTTTGGAGGGGATTTAACGGGCTATGAACGCGATTGCAAGCTGAACTTGGTGTCTGAAGGCCAGAGAGCAACCTGGATGGGGACAACGAAGTGGCGCCTGTGGCCAGTCGAGCCTTCATATTCGGATCAAGAGGATTTTGAACAGTTTGGGTGGAGCCTTGCTTCTTTTCAGACTACAGAAAATTGAGAGATTTTTTATCTACACTTTGAGCGTGTATGCTTGTAGGAAAGTTGTCCAAAAAGTCCTAAACTTATTGCACGGCAGCTAATTCAGTCCTAAACCTTTTAATTGTGTCAATTTAGTCATAAATCTTTCGACACTTTGCAATTTAGTTCTAGATACTTCGATCGTGCCAATTTAACATAACCTTTCTTAGGATTTTCCAAGTTAGTTCTCAACTTTATGTGGATTTACCAATTTAGCCATATACATTTTAAGGAATTACCAATATAGTCCTTTCGGCTAATTTTGGTTGGGAATCGTTGACATGCGGTCCAGTCAATGTCAGCCACCCTACGTGACGCAGCCGATGCCGATGCGGATTTTTTTAGCTTTTCTAAAAAAAATCAAATTATTTATTTTTATTTTTATTTTTTCTTTTCCTTTTCCTTCACAGAACCGGCGGGGCTGCCGGGCACTTGACGAGGGCCAAGGAGCCACTTGCTGAATCTAGCCAAGGGCTTCATAAGCCACAGCAAAGGCACCGCGTCGACCCCACCGGCCCTATGAAGAAAAAAAAGGAAGATAAAAAAATTAATCGACACTGACTGGACCACCACGTCCGCGATTTCTGACCAAAATCACCGGAAGGGCCACATTAGCATTTCGTTAAAAGGTTTAGGACTAAATTGACAAATCATCTAAAGATTTTGGACTAAATTGACACAATTGAAAGGTTTAAGACTGAATTGGTCGCCGTACAAAAGATTTAGAACTTTTTGGGACAATTTCCCTATATTTGTACGGTTACGAGTTTACTCGAATTTACCGGTTCCTCTATTTAACTACCCAATTATACATCATACATTTATCTGCATGACACCAGAAAGGCCAAAGCAAAACTTCATCCAAATCAAGCGTAGCTTAATCAAAAGATAATCACATAGGTTGCTTAATCCCATAATACAACAGGAAGCCTCTCATCTAATCTAATTTGAGGCGAAGGACGTAAGGATAGTGGAGGGAGCCACAGTACAAGTAGTCACCAATCTTGTTACCACTCGATATGAATAACAACTGTGGATCATAGTAATGCGCGACCGGTTTTCCCTTCAAGTCGACTTGAAAAACCCCGCTGTTCTTCTCCATCGCCGGCCGTCTGTTGAATCTCTCCAAGATCGCAGCTCCTTTTCTTATGAATGGGTACTTCAACAACAGTTCGTTAAACATTGAGTTCCCCTGCAAAAAAACAGAAAAGGAAAGAAAATTTCTTATGTTATGTGGATGAAGATACAGTGCATAAAAGAAGCTCCTCAAATGGAGCATGTATGTTATTGTTGAAGCACTTTTAAGTGCCAAAGAACACACGAAGTTGATGATGATCTACTCACCGAGTATAGCGCAATCCAGTAATGACCTTCTCCGTCGTATCTGATGTTGTCCGGATAACCCGGCAAACGGTCGATGAATGTATCGGTTTGTCCCTTTCGCTCGCCATTTATGTAGTACCTCCTGCACCTCCTCCTAAAGAACCCAGAACAAAGAAGAAGAAGAAGAAGACACACTTGATCTCATCCATACTTTATAAGTATTTAGTTTGCGAGGATTTTGGCTAAAGAAGTCTTTGTGAACATCACATCGAACTCACATGACAGTTTCGCAGAAGACCGCGAAACTTTGGTCGGGAGAGAGAGCGACGCCATTGGCGAAGTAGAGATCCCGAGCTAGCACTTTAGTTTCTTTGGTCGCCGGGTCATAGCTCAAGAATCTCCCGTGCGGCCGACCCTCCAGAACGTCCCAGATGGCCTCTTCCAAGGTGTACTTGTACGAGGCGTCGGTGAAGTATATCGTCCCATCACGGGCCACGTCTGCGGCGTCCGTTAGGTTGAACTTCACGCCTTCCGCCTCATCCGTCAAAAGCTTGATGGTACCGTGTTTGCTCACACTCAGCAGCCCCTGTGGCAGATGACAGTTTCGATCCTAATGCATCTTATTCGAATGTTTATTTTTACGTAGGGATAATGACGCAAATGATGCATAAACTTTGGCTTAACGTGCAATGTAGTTCTAGATTTTTAATTTGTTCAGTGTGCTGAACTATAGGTAAATTTTCAATGCAGCTCTTTCGTTTGCTTAAAAAGACAAATCGGACATTATTTGATTAGGTAGATTATTATATGCTGAGTCGGAACCTCACGTGATGTAAAAGTAAGAGATTCTAAAATTAAGTATTTCCGGACCCCTATTAGTCCCTCCTATTTTACACTTTCACGCCTTAATCTAAGGCAAAATCCAACCTACAATGTGAGGGAGAATATTAAAGTACCAACGTATTAAACCGGACATTATCTAATAGTTTAATAATCTCACAAACATAGACGGTTGATACTGACCTTGTAGGCGTCGCATACGATAACCTCCCCGTCGCGCCCGAGGGCGAGGCCGAGCGGCCTCCCGCCGGTGTTGACCCAGTCCTCCACCGCGGAGTCGCTAACAGTAACCCGCTTTACCCACCCATCCGCACATCCCACATAGATGACCCCCGATGCCGAGTCGTACGCCACGTCCTCGGGCCCCACCATCTGCCCGTCCCCGACCATCTCCGCGCCGCGCAACATGCGGCCGTTCTCCCTCGGGGCGGAGACTGACCCGGGCAGCTCATGGATGGGCAGCAGAGCCGGGTCGAAGGGCTCACGTCGGTACAGGATCATGACTGCTAGAATTGGCGCCAAGATTGACAGGAGGGTAACTGTGAGCGAGGGCTTTAGCGAGGCTTTGGATGGTGGTGGCGGTGGTGGTGAGTCGGTTCTTGACTCGGACATGTTGGCGGCGATGAAGAGAAGTTGGCGGTGAGTCGATTCTTGGCTCGTCGGTCTTTCTTCACTTCAGTTCAGAGGCGAGTTGAAGTTTTTGTTAACGCAAATGGGGCAACGCATCTAGAATTTGATTAGATTGTCATTGCTTGTTCGTTTGGGTTTTCGCGTTGGAATACTTCGCCACCGTACATGTCTCTGTCGACCCTCGAAAGTATCGTCCCGCATGTGAGGTGACTCCATTTTTTTTTTTTTAATTTCAAATAAGTACATGAAGTATTCAAATTAAAAAAAAGGCCTAGTCAAAAGATATTTTCGTCTTTTACATTTTTGGATTTTTTTTTTCTGTTTTTTCTTTTGCTTTTCTTTTTTTTTTCTTTTTTCCTCCCTGGCCCCCTCTCCTGCCCCAGCCATCGCTGGCCTCAAGTTGTTTACATTTTTAGAATGTTTTGTCATAACATCATATAGTTAGATTTTGCATTTCATTCATGCCATTGTCATATTTATGCATTTGCATAGCATTCATTAAATCAAGAAAACCCAAGAACATAATTTCACCTTGATTTCCAAAGCGAATCAACTGAATTTGCCAATCTGAAAAATTTTCACAAGAATGGTACCGAAAGGGCGTTAATTGAAAAATTAACGTAATCAAGTCCCCGAACCTAAATCTCTGGTTTGCAAAAAATAAAGTATTCTTACGATACTTTATTTAGGTATCTAATCTACCTACCAAAAAAGATTAGTGGCGGCTCCAAAATTTAAAAACCTTTTGATAAAAATCATGTAAACCTAAGTTACGAATTGGTAGAGCTTGGGAGAGCTCAGACTAGGTTGGTTAATTCATTTAATTAATATGATAATCCATTAACCTGGAATTTCTTAATTTTAGGTCGCGACACAGGTGAGGGCCGCTTTCTCCTGGGCCGACGTCAGGCGACCCTCATCGGGCTGGCGTCAGGGGAGGGCGTCCCTCGCCGAAACCCTCTTGCTAATTGGAGCAGAGGCCAAGAGTCTCAGATTTTGAACCCTGAGAACAATCAGTCAACTTGGGAGCTTGTAGTCTCAGATGTTGAACCCCGACTCCTCCAACAAAATGTGCACATTTGTCTAGCAACTCGTCGCAACTAAGAGAATGAGCTTTTCTATTTCTTTCCGTCGTAGACTTGTCTTTGTTCGTGCGGATTTTTTAAAACCAGTTCGATGTGAATGGGAAGGAAAACGAAATCTTGTGAGATAGGAGGAATATGTATCACCCGTTCATAATTTGACAAACGGAACCCCCCTCAGTTTGTCATTGATTGCGTGATACTTCCAATAGAGAATGAAAAAACGAACGGAGCCGTGGAAGAGAAAATCAAGAACCTCAGTTTCCCAGGAGAACCCAAGCCTCTGTTCCAATTCAGGCGAGGGTAACAGAGGCTTTCAGCGAGGACAACCCTCGCCCTCACCGGATCAGGCGAGGGCGGCCCTCCCCCAACGCCAGCCCAACGGTCGCATGACGCCGACCCAAGCGAGGGCGGCCCTTGGCTGAAGCCGGCGATGGCCGGGGCGAGGTGGGGCAGAGCCAGGGAGAGGAGAGGAAAAATAAAGAAGAAAAAAGAAAAGGAAAAGAGAAAAATAGAAAAAAAATGAAAAAAAATTCCAAAAATGTAAAAGACGAAAATACCATTCGGCTAGGCTCTTGTTTGAAACGATTTGAGCACTTTAGGCCCTTATTTGAAACAAGATCCACTTCGGACCTTTATTTGAGAAAATCAGGGCACTTTAGATCCTCATTTGGAAACCCCCCCTTTTTTATATGGAAATTAGTTATCTAATTCAGAATTACTTAAAAATGTTTTGAAAGTTCAGAATCGTTCCGAACTTCTCAATAATTACGTAATATATACCTAACAATGAAAAATTGCATTTTTAACGGGGGTTGCAACTATTGCGAGGACCGCCATCGCATCGAAGATTTCAGTATTTTTCTTTATTTGATTGCTTAGCAAGTGTCTACAAAAGGATAGACGAAATGGACTTTCCTTTAAAATTTGAAAATAATAATACTACTTAAATATCAAAAATGACGGGGGCCAATTGTGACGTCCCAGGGCGCCACCTACTAGCGTGCTCTTCTTTAATATTGTGACGTCCTGAAATTCTAAGGTCCATAAAATAAATAAAATTGGAATTTTTGTGGTTTAAGGGACAATTATTGGACGCGATTTATTTTAATCTGAAGATAGATTTAATAAATCCCGAAGTGCCGGTCAGAGACCCTTCGCGCCCGAAACCCTCCTTTCGCGCCTGAAACCCTTTGTGCTCAAAGTCAAAGAAAATTCAAATCTGACGTTGACCCGTGGGACCCCCCCTTGTCACCTCACCCCCACCCACTCTCTCTCTCTCTCTCTCTCTCTCTTCCCCCCCCCTTGGCTGCCGTGCCCCCTCCCCATCTGCCCACACCCACTCACGTCACCTCCATCTTTCTCTTCTCTCTCTTTTCTCTTCTCTCTCCTCCCCTCTTCTCTTTCCCTGTTCTTTCGTGGACCTCCCCCCCTGCACCCGACCTCCTCTTCCTCCTCCTCACCGCACCTGCCGAGCACCACCCAGCCGCCACGCCGCCCTCCTCCGTCGCCGCGCCACTCCTCTCCAGCCACCCTCCGGTCGTCGCCCGCCCAGCCGTCGTCGCCCCGCGAGCCACCCCCGAGCCGAGGCCCGCGGATCCGCGCCTCCTCCCCCCCCTCTGCTCACGCCGACCGCCAGCCACCTACCTCCTCCGTCCAGCCGTCGTCGTCCACCCCAGCTCAGTCGAGCTCTGCCGCCGTCGACCCGACCCTCCGTCGTTCAGCCGCAGCTCGCCGCTGCCCGAGCTCGTCCGTCGCCTCGCCACACCAGCCCGTCGCCTGAGCTCAACCGCCGCCGCTGCTGCCGCCCACGACCCCCACCTCTCTCGATCGCGACCCCACCCGAGCCTCCTCCCCTCTGTTCTTCCGCCCGTCGTTCCGTCGTCCCGTTGCCCCCGCACGCCCGAGCTCCGTCCAGCCACCACCCCAGCTCGCCGAGCCGTCGCCCCTTTGCCCAGCCTCCTCCGCCCGTCGCCCCCGCTCGCCCGAGGTCAGCCGCGAGCCGCCGCTGACCAGCGCCCAGCAGTCCCTCCACCCGAGCCGCCGCCGACCAGCCCCCCCTTCAGCCGTGAACAGTGCCACCCGAGAACCGTCGTGCCGCCGTTCGCCTTGTGCCGCAGCGATCACCCCGCTGCTTCGTCGTCGTTGTGTTCGTGTGCCGCCGCCGGCCGCCCGTCGCTGTTCGCCGGAGGCCGCCGCCGCTCGCCGGAGCCCGCCGCTGCTCGCCGGAGCCGGCCGCCGCTCACCGGAGCTCGCTGCCGCCGTTCGCCGCCGCCGCCGTTGTCGTCGTTGTCCCGTCGCTGTCGTCGCCGCCGAACCGTTTAGTTGTGAGTTAACCCCTAACTCTCGGTTAGGTCGCTAATTGCGTTCGGGTCTAGATTAATTAGCATGATTAAGCGTTCAAGTAGATTAATTGTTGTCGGTTTAGTTAAAGACTGGGTTTAGGTTAAATGGCCACGATTAAATTAGACTGATTAGCTAGGTTGTCTGTGGCTAATTGATGATTAGCCAAGATTGATTGATTGACTGCAATTGTTTGACCGCGAGCGAGCGATTAGCCAGAGCCGAGTGAACGATGAATTGATTGACTGGTTGGTTGGTAGGCAGATTAGTCGCATGTGGTCAGTGTTAATATTTGAGTGCGATATGTTAATTTGTTGTCGATTGTTTGATGTGGTGATCAATGCCTGACTATTGAGTGCTCTGATTGATTTGTGGTTGACTGCATGAGGATTGATCACCCGTATTTAGATGCAAAGTCTGGTGGATAATTAGTACATCACATGATCATGCGTGGGATCAAACTGCATCTTTGAGCATGAAAATGGCCTTGGGCCAAGTTTTAAGCACGACCGTGTGAGCATCGAACTAAATGCAAAGATATAAACTAGCTGGTTGCTTGATGTGCATTGTATGGTCATATAATGGAATGCCTGATATGTTCGTGCCGTGTCGATCGGAATAACACGACTTATCGGATGCACGTCAGTCCGTGTCGCCGGGCTGGTCGGATGCCGGTCGCAGTATGGATGGACCGAAGCCCCTACAGGGATTCCTGGTAGTTCCGTGCCGTGCCGATCGGAATCACACGGACTATCGGACGCCGTCGCCGGAAGTAAGGGACGATGCCCGGTCATGCCGGTAGAGCACCAACTGTCTAGTGTGCTGAGCACCAACTGTCTAGTGTGCTGCGCACCAACTGTCTAGTGTGCGGGGCCGAGTGGCCATTAATAATCGGAACACGCGTGTTGCATTGTGCTTGCAAGCTGTCATGGTATTCTGATTGTTTGCCTTGGTTAATTGACTGTCATGTCAAGTCGAATCTTGCATATGTGTGATCCAAGGCGTGGTAAGCTTGCATGTGATTGGCGTTATACTATTGTGTTGTACTGTGTGTGTAGGGTGCCTGAGCGAGTCAACGCCCTAGCCGGGCTTAGGCGCTAGCTCACTGAGATTTATTTCTCACCCCGTCGTGGTTAACCCTTTTTCAGGTCCAAGGTGATGTTGAGGACGAGGGTGGTGTAGCCCCTCTTTTGGAGTAGTTGAGAAGTTAACCCTGTCCTGACCCGGTACCTTTTTGTCGGTCTTAGGGAGCAGCCCTGAAGATGGGCTAGTAGATTCTGTAGCTCCCTCGTGGATTAATGAATATCTATTAATAATTGAAAGAAACCTTTATTGCTAAGCTTACTGATGTTGATTGATGTGAATTCCTGCTTTTCTATCCCTGTTGTTTTTATGATTGTCTGGGTGATTATTCGTTCCGCGTGCGCTAATTAAAAAGATAAAATGAATGGGTCGATGACATGCCTGGGATGTCGTCCTTTTGACCTGAGACGTTCGGAAGGGTTGTCGCGTGCCCGAGGGTCGGGGCGTGACAAATATGATATTATCTATATATTGGCACATGCGGAAGACTAATATGTAACACGTCAGGCCATACAATTTTCACAATCTCCAAGCACAAGCGCCTAAGGGTATGGCCAATATAGGTTCATCTAACCTGCTTTAGAAACATTCATACAAACAACAAGTGCACCTGATATCACAAACAACTGATTTCATTTATATAGTTAGTTAGTTAGTTAATTACATCATCTTTTAACAAAAGATAACGACTGGGAGGCTACGCAAAACGGTATCATCTACTCCCATCTAACCAGCACCACAACGTGCTCCACCACCATAGCATATCCACTACTCTTCACCGTCATCCTGGCTAGCTAATTTGAAAAGAGTTTAATCAACGAGAGTGAGCTAAAAGCTCAGCAAGTACGATTTTAACACGTCAACTAACGACAATATCAATTCCCAAATATACAAGCCATCTTACAATCGGCATCTCCACAAACTGTCTATTCAAACTCATACGACACAACAGAAGTATCACCATTCACTATAATCACCAAGGATGACAAGTCAAGAACCTAGTTGACAATTTTTTAAACGCAAGAGATCACGAAACAGTCTATTGCCGCTAAAACTTTCACAACTAATCGTATTTACTCCTAGGGCTCTTGGCCTCCGTCTCAACTTTGCCCAATTCAATAATCTATGCCAATTTCACTAAGCTTAACCGTAGAACCACTCAATTCAGAACCATAAGGAGGCCACTCAAATGGGCCTAGTTCAATTCGCCACCTAATTCGACGATCCGTCTACCAAATTAACTAATTCTACCCTCAAAGATATCAATCGGGCCAATAGAAACAACATGCAAGTCAATCTAGTGCACCACATGCCAAAACTGAACCCTTCCTCACTCGGCCACGACAAACCGATGCCCAATTCCGACGATCCATTCACGAACTTAGCTTTTCCAACACTCAAAGAGGATTACCCGACTATAATCTAAGGCATGCAACCATAATTACTAAAGTCTTTAAAACACGACTATGCTCATAAAATTAGTCCGACGGATTTCAGGTCGTCACACCAACCACATACAGCATTGAAGATCTCAGTATTTAACCCATTTTTGAAAGTTAAGTAGCATTATTATTTTCAAATTTCAAAGGAAGAAATGGACTAAATTTTTTAAATAAATGATAAGTGCATGCAAATAAGCTTTTCGATCCTCGTAAGATTTCTTATTTATATTACAATAAAGTATGCCACTACAAAAGGTAGATACTGGAGAGGTTTTTCCTTTTTTTTTCCCCTTGCACCTTCCGTACCTTTGATTTTCATTTAAATCAAAACGCAAAACTTTTTGATATGTACAAACATTAACATAGGAAATGATGCATAATCTGCTATAGTCTCTTTTTCTTTTTGGACAATTATTAGATCCTAGAACACATAAAACTTTTTGACAAATTAATAGGGCTTTTTTCAAAAATACTGTAAAAAAAATACGAATTTACGTGTTTTTTCAAAATATTTACACATTTACGGCATGTGCGGCTGTATAGCGGCTATTATACAGCCACGCATACCTCTATCAGACGCTAGACCTACACAATCGCAGGCCTTTCGTGATGTGCGCCTGTTAGTCAGGCTTTGCTTATAAAAGCAAAGCCGCTCGCCTCCTCACTTTGTCCTCTTTCTCTCTTGGCAGTTTGAGCTTCCCCTTGGCAGTTTGAGGTAAGTTTTGGTATTGTTATTTTTTTTTTCAGTTTCTTAGATATAGATATTTATTTATTTTGTTATTATTTATACATATTCATTTATTTACATTTGTTATATTATTATTATTTATTTATTTTGTTATGTTATTTATTTCATTTGTTATATTGATAGTTATAATGTTAATATGATTTAATGAGTATATTTAGTTGAAATGTTAGTTTTTTTATGTAATTTTATGTTATTTATAGGTTGTTAGTAATATGTTTTTATTTTTTGTTAATGTTTTGGTAATTTTTAAATTATTTATAGGTTGTTACCATCAAAATATAATTTTTTTTTTGTGTTTTTGTGTTATTTATAGGTTGCTATTAATATTTTTAAATTTTTTCTAATGTTAAGATGATTAATATATTTTAAATTTTGTTATTGTAATAGGTGTACATGTTAGTATTGTTTATTTTTGTTTTTAGATTTTGTTACGAATATGTTTGAATTTGAGGGTATTATTTTTTAATTTGATAATTTTCTAGGAAAAAAATATTTATCAATTTTGAAATGAAAAAACAATTTGTAATTTCTTTATTTAGCAAAATGTCGTCTAGATCGTTTGCGACTGTGTACTGGAGTGGTAGAATAATACGAAATGAATATGAACATAATTACGAAGATGGACAGTTTACTATGTTTGAGTTTGGAAAAATATCCACATTTGATGAGTTACATGCTACGATTGAGCGCGTATTGAATCTCAAAGAACCAGTATGTTCATAGTTTGATGTTTAAACAACTGGTTCTAACACCCGGGAGTATTAGATATGACACTGTGGAGGTGGATAATGATGTTACAGTTAAGATAATCCAGGAGTTTGCACTTCAGTGTGGTTCTATGGGGTTTTTACAGTTTTATGCAATAGTAGATGAACAACAAGTGATAAATGCTTCAGCTGGGGGAGGTTCGAATGTTGATGAAGATGATGTTGGTTTGGATAATCAGTACGTGGAGTATGATGATGATGATGACAGTGATGAAGAAGATTACTTGTGGCTCGTTAGTGATGATGAAAGCGGTGGTGGTGATGGTAGTTATATGGTGGATGAGGGTCATGGATGTAACAATATGGAGGCTTACTACAACACCCATTACAGTAATCTCATTTTGCAGTTGGTACATACACCGCCATATTCAAAGATTGACTTTGATATGATGCAAGTACATACAAGAGCTAAGCCGTGCCGTAATATGTTGTTTGATCCATCGAAAAAAATTGATGTTGGGATGTTATTTCCATCGCGGGATGCGGTGCAGTTGGCTGCGAAAGAGTATTCACTGAGAAGAAATCATCAGTTTCGCAGTAATGAGACAAGGAAGGAAACATATGTGATAAAGTGTTGTAATCCAAATGGACAGTGTGGTTGGAGGCTCCGTGCAACTAATAAAGCGGGTACCATGTTTTGAAAAATAACTAAGTATAATGAGCCACATACATGTAGTAATCCTCAAATGTCAATGGATCATCGACACCTTGATCAGAAGTACCTCTGCAATCGTATAGAAGCAATGATTGCCGCCCAACTAGATATCAAAATCAAGCCACTAATGGTCGAGATTAAAGACAAGCTGGGCTTCGAACCTACTTGTCGTAAAATTTGGGGAGCTAAACAAATGGCGATTGCTAAAATTTTCTTAGGATAGGATGAGTCGTATGGTAGGTTGAGAAAGTTTATGAATGTGATGGGGTTAAGGTTCTCATTTTGTGATCGATGATGACTTGAAATGGGTTAGAGGAAAACTAGATCTGACTTGCAAGGTTTTCAAAAGGATGTTCTGGACTTTCAAGCAGACGATTGAAGGCTTCAAAAGTTGTCGTCCTGTGATATTTGTTGATGAGACTTTTTTGTACGGGAAATACCGGAGAACGCTCCTTTGTGCGGCCTCATTTGATGGCAGCAATCACATATTCCCGTTGGCTTTTGCTGTAGTCGAGAAGGAGAATATTGATAATTGGACTTGATTTATGGATATGTTGCGGAAGTATGTCACCAGTAGAGAAAATGTTTGTGTAATGCCAGACAGACATATCGAGATTGAGAGAGCAATGGAGATAGAAGGGTGGCGTCTTCCACATGGCCACCATAGATATTGCATTCGGCACATTCTCAGCAACTGCAATACAAAGTTAAAAAATAATGAAGGGAAAAAATTTGTTCAGATGGCAGGTAAATTTTAAAATTTTGTAAATTGGGTAGCACACTTGGTTGTTTATTGTGTAATAATTACTTGTAATTATTATAATGTACAGCTTACGAGAATCAACAGCGAAAGTTCGAGTCCATCATGAACCGAATTAGAGAGTGGGATCCAAAAACAGCTGAATGGTGCGACTAGATTCCAAGGGACAAATGGACGAAGGCTTATGATGCTTACGGAAGGAGATATAGATCAATGACAACCAATCTAGTTGAATCTATTAATGGGATGCTGACGGGTTTTCGTGCTCTGCCAATAGCAGCTATGGTCGAGAATATATTTTATCAGTTGGTCCATTATTTTGACACCAGAAGAACGACATACATGAGGCAGAAGAAACTAGGATGGCGATATACCCAATTTGTGGGTGAAACAAGCGAGCGAAACAGTCAAACTGCAAATGAGCATGATGTGGTATGGTTCGACTCTGACAAAGGGATTTTTGAAGTTAAAACTGGATATAATAGAGCAACTGGATCCGGGGGCCAAAAACACACAGTCCACCTAGACATGCAAACGTGCTCATGTTAAAAATTTCAAGAGTTGAAAATCTCATATTCCCACGTAATTGCAGCATGTCAAAAATATGCTTACGATTATCATGTGTTCGTAGATGACTTCTATACGTCGGATAGAACACTTCAATACTATCAGTACATGTTTTATCCATTAGGGCATCCTGCTTACTAGCCTGAACCTGATGAGCTGTCATTAGTGTCAGACCCAAACCATATTAGGAAGAAAGGAAGACCCCGTGCATCACAGATACATAATGAGAAGGACTAGAGTACGCTGAGCAGTAGCACTTCGCGTAACCATTGCACCAACTGTGGAAGATCATGGCACAATAAGCAAACTTGTGCATACAAATCGAGCCGAGAATAAAACATTATTGTGGTTTGTATTAATTTCTTATCGTATTGACTTGTTATCGTATTATGTGAATATTGAATGTAATATATATGATTTCTATAACAGTTTCTCAGTTTATATATATGAATTATTAAACTTCTGCTTTGTATTTACTTGTTATCGTAGTATGTGAACATTGAATATAATATATCTGATTTCCATAACAGTTTCTCAATTTATATATATGAATTATGCAATTTAGATATCTGATTTTTGTAATATTATAATATCATAATTGTGCGAGATTTATTTAGATGTATTGTTTCCATTTGTAGACATGGAACAGAGGAATTACATCAAGCCGAGATTTAAGGATGATTCATTTTTTACACGGTAGGCCCGACATAGATCATAGGTCGTATGGGACGCTGAGGTAATTAAGAAATTTAGTAGTTGATCTGTTATTTGTATGTTTTGTATCGAAATAAAATTGCTACTAACGTTTAATGTAACATTTTACAGATAGACCAGAATCAAGTTCTTACATGTAAGCGAGGTGGATCGACGCTACAGATACCTGAACTTGATAACCGGATAATATCATATCTTAGAGCTTCGGGATTTTATGGAGTTTATTCAATAGAATTTTGGGCACTTGATTGGCATTTGATTACAGCTTTGTTCGAGAGGTGAAGACCCGAGACTCACACCTTCCATATGCCGGAAGGTGAGTGCACGATCATACTGCAGGATATCGTGGTTCTTACAGGACTTCCCATTAAAGGAGATGCAGTTACTGTCCTCACTACTACGGATTGGGGCTCTCTTTATGAGGATCTACTTGGTGATCACCCACCCCAGTTGCGTGGTTCAGTGGTCCGATTAGCCTGGTTGAGAGAACTTTTTGGTGTAATTCCTGACGATGCCAATGAGGTTACCATGCAACAGCAAGCTAAGGCATTCATTCTACGGTTGCTTGGAGGATGTATCTTTTCAGATAAATCAGGTGCTAGAGTTGGTTTGATTTTTTTCCATTACTAGAGGATCTCGAGTATCCTACTAGATATAGTTAGGGTTCAGTAGCACTTGCGTGGTTGTATAGGGAGCTATGTAATGCGACCGATCCATCAGCGTACCAAATCAGTGGTGCCCTATATGTATTGCAGATTTGGGCATGAGATCACTTCAGTTGTGTCTCCCCATCCTTCAGAAATCGTAACCCTTTACCAAATGCACATCTTGGTAGTCGGTATGTGATTTATTACTTTTTTAGTTCTCGAGTCATAAATTTTTTTCAGTGCCTATAATATATTTAACTATTCTTGTTTTTTGTTTATGCAGCTGGAGTCAAGCCCGACAAATAATAGAGGTCCCCACACATACTTTGCCACATCTGCGCTACCAATTTGATAGAATTGCATCCGCAGATGTAAGTAATGATAGCAACCAACGAGTTCAATGTAATGTTAGTTTGTAAATTAATTCTTTTTGTAATTTGTTCATTTAATTTGATGTGTTTTAATACGTATCAGATTACCTAGGACCCTACACCGATCCCATTCTCCAGACTCTACCAGATTACTGCTTGTAGGGATAACACATTTGGAGGGCTCGTGTCCCACTCATATGTTTCTACATCGTTGAGTGGCATTATCTAGATCGAGTACTTCGACAGTTTGGTATGCAGCAGCCAATACCTATTCCTCCCCGTGATCCAAAAGCCTTTCATGATACTGATTTAAGGCAATCTGAAAAGAATTGGGTCGATTTCCATAGACGATGGATTGATATATGGGACGATCGTCATAACTATATTGTCCTTGGTGTTCCTGCAACTGAGCCACTTCACTATCATTCAGAATATATGGAGTGGTACCGTAGACACAAACGGAGATGGATTTCTTACAAGGGAGGCGCAATGGGTGCAACGGTTCGTGAAACATTTTTAATTTACTTCATTAATTATTTTTTTAGTAACATAAATTATTAGCATTTGACAACTTCTGTTGACTTTGATTTCATGAACAGGGTGATGGCATGGAACAAATCCTACAATTAATTTCCGTTACATCTCTCAAGAACACGCAGGCTATAGCGAGGATAATTAGGGCAATGTTATTCGCGTACGATGAAGAGAGGCGGATTACAATGATGCCACCACCCAGAATCTACAGTAGCATCCATTGGGCCTCACGAGGATGATCCACCTGAGACCGTTCAGTCGACCCAGAGGATCACTTGAGCTCATCCAGCTGATGATGCCGTCCCCTACCCCGTGGCATATCATACACAGTCATAGTTTACGGTCCCCAGTAAAACGATAGATTTCACTCCAGGGTTCAGCTAGTCTGCCAGACAATTTTATGAGGGATCCGCTTTTGCCTTCCATGACAATCGATAGTCCCAGACTCCCGCTCAAAATATTTTCTCTACTCGAGGAGCTTTTGATGATTTTCAGAGTTTCTATGGACATAATATGTCATCTGATTTCTCTCCTTTTTACCCAGGTCCTTCTACAGTAGGATATATACCGTCTCAGCATGGACTATTTTTCCATTTTGATGATGTACCCACATCACAGCCACGCTTCCCATCACATGATATGCCATTGTCATCTACACTTCCTACTCATCCAGAACCTCGTCCTCGTCCTCGGTACAATACTAGAACTGCCGAACGACGGAGACAACCCAGTTACGGAACAGGAGGTCACGTAGGAGGACGACATCATCATCAGTGATATTTTTGGGTTGTGGATTGTTATCTATTATTACACTGTTTATTTGTCGAATTTTTTTCAGTTCATGGATTGTTGTCTACTATTGCACTTTCTTTTAATCTGGATATTTCATCTTTATGTATCTTACCAATTTATTTTATGCATTTTTATTTTTATTTTTTTTAGCAATTTTATCTATTATTTTATCTATATCTATTAATTATTCGCATACTAAAAAAATTACTTACATAAATATTAAATTATTTATTAATTATATGTCTTAATAAATTTTAAATTAATTATTAATAATTACATTATAAAATTAAGGTTTAAAAAAAATGTTTTATTTATAAAGTTGTATAAATATAAACGTTATAAATAAACGTTATTTTAAATATAAAAAAAAGTAAAAAAAAAACATAAGATGTGCGGCTGTATAAAAAGAAAAAGAAAGTAAAAAAAAAATAAGATGTGCGGTTGCATAACAGCCGCACAAGGATATCACAGCTGTACATGCCGTAAATATGTAAATATTTTGAAAAAGCACGTAAATTAGTAAATTTTTTTTACCATATTTTTGAAAAAAAGCCCAAATTAATAATTACAACCCATTTCCGTTTACAATTGTTCGATCCTACAACCTTATTTTATATTTCGAAATGGATCTTGGACCTTGTCCTTTTGCATAGAGTCCAAAAATCCTTTAATATCTGCTCCAACGACTGTCGGCCTCGTGGCTTTGTCAGATATACCAGAATGGCCGGCGGATTATTTTAATTGAGTGATTTTGACAGATCAGTGAAGTAGAGCCCAGCTCACTAACATATCGACCATGTTTATAGATTGGGAGATTTCTTTGGGAAAAAAAAAAGAATCTTTTTTATTGGACTGTTGTCTTCACTAATTTCCCCGAATAATTCAAAATATTTTGGACCTTCGACAGGTAGTTCTTACTTCTTAGTACATCTCTTGAAGGAATGTTAAGACAAATTGATTTGTGGAAGCAATTTATATCTTTTCTAGTTCCAACCTGTGAGTGTTGTCTAACAAAATCGCTACCAATCTTGTAGGAGTCGCATGCAATGAGCTCGCGATCGTGTCCAAAGATGATGCTGACGAGTCATGTCGGTCGAAAATATTAATAAATTATGGCCACGTCGGATTTCCGACGACCCAAATCAGAGTTAATACTTAAGTGATCATTTTCTTTTTCAAAAAGAGTCAGTTAAGTGATATAAAAAAAATTGGTACTAAAACGAGCGTCGTATGAAACATTTGGTACTTCTAATGTAAATATTCCAAAATGGATTGACAATTCGCTTCTGATAGATGGCAAGTTGGACCTTGACTCGGACAAGATGAGATGATGTGGTTTTAGTGACTAGGCATCGGACAAATTCAAGCTGGTGTCGCGACCTAAAAATCAATTTTTCCAATTTTAGGTTAATGGATTACCAAATTAATTAATTAGATTAATTAACTTAGCTCGAACCCTCCCAAGTTATACCAAATCGCAACTTAGGTTCAAATTCATGCAAAGGTTTATCTTGGAGTCGCCACTAATCGTTTCTTGGTACGCCGATTAGAAACTTAAGTAAATTAGTGGGAGAATTAAATTACTTCTACGAACCAGAGATTAAGAGTCCGGAGACTTAATTACATTAATTTTTCAATTAATGCACTTTCAGTACCAACTTCATAAAAATGTTCAATTTGGCAATTATGACGAATTCCCACTTGAAGTACAAAGGTGCAACCTCTTTTCTCTTTGTTTTTTATGTGAAGGTAAAGATCTAAATTACATGCAATGTTTGCCATGAATGATTTTTTTTTTTGAATTTTCGGATTTAATTACAACTCTAAGTAAAATTATGCCAAAATACTTGATTTCTCAAATATTTTAGGATTTAATTTGCCCTAAACCCTATCTTATTAAAGATTAAGTATTTTTAACATGAATTACAATTTTAGAGATGTAATTTTAATGAAAAGATTAGAATCGTTACCGAGAAGATTTAATCGGGATTCAAATCAATCAATTTAGGTAACAAAGTTTTTTGAATATTCTAAAAGATTAGAATCGTTACCTAATTTGGCGGATTCAACTGCCGAATTCGAATATTGAATTGTCTTGTGGATCAGGACCTCGGATCATGGCTCGAATGACCGGGATGGACTCGCGGTTTCAGCGTTGATGAAGGAATCGGCGCGGGGGACTCGGTCGGGAAATCTCTCAAACGAACTCTCTCCTCTTTTGCTCTCAAGTTCTCTCACATTTCCTCTAAAAAAATCTCCTTTTCAAAATTTCTTCTCCCAAAGCTCTCAAAAACTTCCTCCCAAAATTCTCTTCATCTTCTCCTTTTATAACTCCCTCATTCTATCCACCTTTCTCCATTTTCCTTTCTAATTTCTCCACTAACTTCATCTTCCTTTCTCCATCTTCCTTTCTCTATCTCCGTTTCTAATTTCTCTACTAACTCCATCTTCCTTTCTCTATCTTCCTTTCTAATTTCTCCACTAACTCCATCTCCCTTTCTCCATTTTCCTTTCTCCATCTCCCCTTCTAATTTCTCCACTGACTCTTCTTTTGGTTATTTGCAAAGAAATCCCTCAAGTTTTAAATATTTGCACTTTAGTCCTTGAGTTTTAAGTATTTGCAATCCAGTCCCTGAGGAAATATTTCTTCTTCCGATTAAGTCCAAGCCTTCAAAAGATAAATCCTTCTCTGAAATTCATGCCTAGTCCAATCGATTGTCAATTTAAACTCAAATCTTCCGCTGTTAGTCTGAATGCGATGCATGAATAAATATGAAAAATTACTTGATTATTTTTTGCAAGAACTAAGATTAGTTCTAATTTTTTTTTTTTTATGAAAAAATGTCTAGAAATGTTAGTCAGAATTTAGGTGTCAATAGCTGGACGTCTTTTTGTCAAACTTCAATATCTCTACTCGTGGAAATACAACCGACTTCAACGCCAAGCAATTCCCATGTTCTACAATACAAGCTCTTGAAAATTATGCCAAAAAAAATCTGCTATTTCTAATAGAATGAGATAATTTGAAATAAATTGAATTTGAAAACACACCAGATATTTATGATATATCATAAAGATTTACCTCGGCAAAAATGAGAAAAGATTAGATTTCTTGAGGCTCACGATCAAAATCGAACGGATAAATCTGAAAGCTATTCGAATGAAATTTCATTATCAAAAGTGAAAAATAAAAATTCCCATTTATTTATTTAATTTTGGTTGGAAAAGATAACCGAACTTTATTACTTCAAGTAGTTTCTTCGTTACAAAAATGTTAGGATTCGGCACACAATCAAAACGAAGTAAAGCGTAGCGAGAAAGAGAAAATCGAGATAAGGTTTATCCCGGTTCATCCTTAAACTAGAGCTACATCCAGTAGAGGATTCCACTATAGTAAGCACCTCGCTCCTCTCGTTACATCACTCAATTACAAGCGAACAAGAGCAGAATCCACATACTTTCCTGCCGTTGAGAGTATGAACCACACCCCAACAAAAAAGACACGGGTTTCGAAAAAAATGAGGTCCCGTAAAGTACCAGGGGAATTAGTAAGCTAGTCTCTCCAAAGGTAGTTCCGTCTATGGGTGTTGGTGGGTGTTGGCAATCCAGTCCGTGACTAGATTTTCTTCTCTAGCATATTTTTCGAAATGGGCCTCCTCCGAAATTAAGTTCAGAGAAGACTTGGGCCGTAGATACCTGCACGTCTCAAGGAGAGCTTAGGGTTTCAATTTGTCCAAGCACGGGCAAACCCATCCACAACACTTCCGGTTTGATCTGCTCCCTTCTAATCTGCGGCTGTGACGATTTCTTCTTCTTCTTCCTCTTCCTCCCGCAACATATGCGATCGGTTGTGCAGAAAACGCAGGAGCTCACATGGAGGGAACCAGGAAACGTCCATGGTCCGATCTCCCGCCGGAGGTTCTCTCCATGATCGGCACTCGGCTCCACACTCGCACGGACGTCCTTCGGTTCCGCAGCGTCTGCGCTTCGTTCCGCTCCTCGATCACCCCGCTTCGCCGCCCCGCTTCGAGATTCCCTTTCCGAATCCCTCGCTCGCAGAGGTCCCTCCGCGAGAGCACGGTCTACGCCCTCGAGACGGCGGACGGAGCCGCCACCGGTCGCGCGCGGTGGCTGCTGAAGCTCGAGGAGTCGGAGCTCGGGGAGTAAATGCAGATCCTCAGCCTCTTCTCGCGGTGGCCGATCATGTCCTTGCCCCGCGAGCTCCCAAAGGTACTCGATTGTCTCCAATCCCGAATCTTTGAAATCTGTAGAGAATACACGCTCGACTATGGCGATAGTACCGGAGGCCTTGTGCAGAAAGTAGTGGTGCATCCGGATTGTGCATGGACTGATCTAGATCAGTGTTTGGTTTATTTCATTGATGCACAAGGGCAATTATGTTATTGGAAGTATGGGGATGAGAGTTGGAGCCATTTAGGGTGGGGGGGTTATGAGGACATTGTAGTCTACCAAGGCAAAGTCTGCGTCGTCGATAAGTCGGGGTCGGTTTCGCAGGTCGATTCATCTTTCAGACTTCGAAGTTTCTCACTGCCAATCGACGGTAGCAACCTCCGCGGCTGCTGCGGTTATTGTAAGCATCTGGTGGTGTCAAGTGGTGATCTTTACGTGGTGGACGCAGACATTAGGTATGGCGGGACGTCTGATTCTAGAGCCTATAGATTGGATCGACAGCGTTGGGGATGGGAGGAAGTGAGAAGCTTGGGCAATTCGGCTTTCTTCCTCCGCATCGGCCGGTCGTTCGCGGTCTCGAGGCGCGAGATCGACTGGTGCGAAGGGGATTGCATCTACTACGTGGAGAACGCCCATTCCTATTTCTCGATGCAAGAAGTTAAGGCGTTCAGCTTGGCGGATGGTAGCCAAAAGGATGTGGACTTTTCTGGTTTATTGCGTTGACGAAGAAGGGCCTTTAGGTTTTGGAGATGAGACTATGTGGATGCATTTGTGTTTGTAGTCTTTGGAATTCGAAATGAGAGAATTGGAAAGATTAAACTTTATTTTAAGTAAAAAAGAAATAATGTTATTAAGATTATTCTAGAATGAATTAAAAAAATCCAATTTATATCCAGGGAAAAGAACACTATTAATCTCTAAACTTTGTCTTATGTGAAAAAGTCATGTTGCGAAATGTGCAATTTGGTTTCTCTACTCTCAATAATAAAGTCAAATAAGTCATTTGGTATTATTCATGAGCTCTCCTAGTTACATTATTGCCCGGAAATTTAGTTTATGATCACCATTTTTGCTAGTATAGAAATCACAAGATCATCTCTAGAGACGTTGACCACAATGGTTATCGACATCTTTAGCAATTCCTAGAAAACCGATGATCTTAACAAACACTCTTAGCACCACTTACCTATATCATTTGGCTGTGTAATATCTCACGTGACAAAGGTTCCGCGGTCATTTTTCCTACGTTAATGATTCTATTCATTTGGAGACTTGTTCCGACATTCACTTTAAATGTTCTTGTTCTACTGTGTACCCAACTACAACGTGTTCACATTCCACTTTGACCCAGCCAAAAGTTGAATCTTCTCCCACATCAGTCCACGCAAGACAAGGCAATGGTAGACTGTCAATTTAAATGCCATAATTTAATAGAACGGAAATTGATACTTACATTAATAGAAGATATTTACATTATCGATAAATGTTGGGTAGAAATTAAGATCGATTACGTGTGCATACTTGTTAACATTATCATGAAGTTACATACTTTACTGTGTGCTTAGAAGCATTACTTGTATAGATATTTTCGTGGACGATAAAAATTATTTTTCAGTGATTCATTTTTGTAAGCGATACAAGCGATTTATTTTAGATTCATTTTTTGCGAAACAAACATAGCCTTAATTGCCTTTATTTGAATTTTTCTACAAACTCTACATCCAACCTGTTAAAATATGTCCCGAGTTTGAGCCCGAAGCGAAAATCTGAATTGCGGAAATAAATAAATATTTGTGGACGACATCCCTAGAAATAATATTTCATGTTCGGTATGTTTCAAGTCGGAGATTTCCTATATTATCGATCAAGCAAATTAGAAAAGGAAATATAGCGACAGATTATATTCGGATGCTCGGAGAAGTCCCAATCTTGGCCAAGAAAAGAAAGAAATAATATGAAAAGAAGAAAAGATTAAAGTCCAAGATTTGGACTTATTGACCGCAGACATGGATATTATTCCATATTGAGTCGGCCACGTCCCTTTTCTTGGAGAGATATATATTATTCTTGAACTTTGGCCGTGCGATGAAGTATTCTTGAAACGCCATGTGTTGAGTGCTTGTTCGTGGGGGTTTTACTTCGTAGAATTACATCTACAATTTTTGTGTTGTAATCGAGAAATTCTCGTGATAAGAATTTGGGTATAATTCCTTCGTGAGATTGAGAGATTATTTCGTAAAGAATTACGGGGCTAAACACTGTGTGAGTTATTAGATGTAATTAGGGCTGTGAAATATTGAGAGTGTTTGAGTTACTTGAGTGTGGTTTGCAATCTCCGAATTGTATCGCTTGATCTATAGTGGAATTCGTTACTGCTCTCCCCGTGGACATAGGTCTTTACGACCGAACCACGTATATCTGGTGTTCGATTTATTTTCTTGTTCTGTCTATTTTATTGTTTGATCGCTTGCTTTCGCGCAACACAACCGCTAAGTATACCTACCCCGGCAATGCAGAATAAGTGATGTTGAGCCTACTGTTGCGACTCTCTCGAGGTGGACTCCGAGGGGGCGAAGAGACTGCTTGTTAGTTCTCTCGAGATGTGTGGCACTCACACTTCACATGGTCTCTCCCAAACCCCGTGGATCGCAACTTCTTTTGTCTCGTTAATTAATTACTGTCTTAGAGTTGGTACTAAACTTTCTCTACGTTATTTCAATGTGAAGAAATCCTAGAGTTGGGGACTTACTTGTATAAATATGCACTTTAGTTTCATTTAATGGAATCTTATTCCTTTTCACCATATAGAAAGTCGGGGGAAAATTACCAAAAAATTCTTAAACCTATTGCAATTGTGTTAATTCAGTTTTAAACCTTTTTTTTTTTCAATTCAGTCCTAAATATTTTGCATTCGTACCAATTCAGTCCTTCCGGCCAATTTTGACAGGCAATGGGCGAGGTCACGATTCGCCATGGCTGGCCAACCTTGCCCAGGCCTTGGCGAGGTCGCGACTCTCCATGGCCGGCCTCGCCCGGCGCCGGCGAGGCCACTGGAGGCCTAGCCTTTGGCTGGTCGCCACCGGAGACCTATTTGCTAGAGGAAGAAGAAAGGAGAAAAAAAAAGGAAATAGAAGAAAATAAAAAAAATAAAAAAAATAAAAAATAAAAAATTATTAATAAAAAAAATTCACGTCAACGCCAGTGTCCACGTCAGCACTGATCAGCGTCCTCGTCACCGTCGGCCGGTCAAAATTGACCGAATGGACTGAATTGACACAAATGCAAAAGGTTTAGGACTGAATTGGCAAAAAAAAAAGGTTTAAGACTGAATTGGCATAAATGCAAAAGGTTTAGGACTGAATTGGCAAAATTAAAAAGTTTAGAACTGAATTGGTAAAAGTACGATAGTTTTAGGATTTTTTTTTACAATTTTCCCCCCAAGCTTCTCACTTCCTCCCATCCCCAACGTTGTCGATCCAATCTATAGGCTCTGAAGTCACCCATCCTCGTTCAAGGTATGCAAAAAGCAGTGATGCATCTGGATTGTGCATGGACTGATCTGGATCAGTGTTTGGTTTATTTCATTGATCGGCATAGCCAATTATGTAATTGGAAATATGGGGATAAGAATTGGAGCCATTTATGGTGGGGTTATGAGGACATTGTAGTCTACCAAGGCAAAGTCTGCGTCGTCCATACGTCGAGGTCGGTTTGGCAGATCGATTCATCTTTCAGACTTCGAAGGTTCTCGCTGCCAATCTACGGTGGCAGCCGGAAGCATCTGGTGGTGTCAAGTGGTGATCTTTATGTAGTGGACGAATACATTAGACATTGCAGCATCGGTCGGCATCCATGTCATCGCCGGCCGGTCAAAATAGAACGAATGGACTAAATTAGCACAAATGCAGAAGGTTTAGGACTGAATTGACATAAATGCAAAAGGTTTAGGACTGAATTGGCAAAAGTGTGATAGGTTTATTACTTTTTTGATAATTTTCCCGAAGCTTGGGCAATTGGGCTTTCTTCCTCTGCAATGGCCGGTCATTCGTGGTCTTGGCGCGCAAGCTTAGCGGGTTTGAAGGGGATTGCATCTACTACGTGGAGAAGGCCTTTCCCTATTGCGTGAGGGAAGAAGTTAAGGCGGTCAGCTTGGTGAAGAGAGGGACAATTAGGTTAAGGGGATGAGACTATGCGGGATGCATTTATGGTCGTAGTCTTTGGAATTCGAAAAATGAGAATCGAAAAGTTAAAACTTTATTTTGAGAAAAAAAAAATTTATTGAGATTACTCTAGAATGAATTCGAAAAATCCAATTTATATTTATGGAAACAACACTAAATTGTCCCTAAACTTTGTCATTGTCATACTTTAAATTTTAATTCGTTTAACGTGGTCATTGAACTACTTCTCAATATTCAGTGCAATCATTTTATCTTATCAAACAAGTGAAAAAGTCACTGCAAGTTCTCAAGTTATTGTGGAATATGCAATGTGATTTCTAATCTCTCCACTTCCAATAACAAAGTCAAATAAATCATTCGGTATTGTTCTCGAGTTCTCGAAAGTCACAATTTTTTTTTGGAAATTTAGTTTATGATCTCCATTACTGCTAGTATAGGAATCGCAAGATCATCTCTAGAAATGTCGATCAGAACGGATACCGACATCTTTAGCAATTCCTAGAAAACTGACGATCTTAACGAACACTCTTAGCATCACTTACCTATATCATTTGGCTGTGTAATATCTCATGTGACAAAGGTTCCGTCAGTCATTTTTCCTACAATATTCATTCTATTCGTTTTGAAACTTCTTCCCACATTTTTTTATTGGTCAAAAGAAAGATTCCATTCATATCATAATAATAGTTCGAGAGTTTTTTTTTTTTTTTGGGTCAAAATAATAGTTCGAGAGTTACATCTTTCAAGTCTAGCAAATTCCAAACAACTTCTGAACAAAACAGAAGCCCGAAAATAAATAACAAAGCACCGTCTGTAGCTAGAAGCAGACTCTTATCCCTTCAGAATAAGTCTGTCACTGTAAAACTTCGGCGGCCGATCACTAGATTCAGTGATAAGCACACGTCGAGATCCCCCACTTCATTTGCAATAGCTTGCGGTGCGCGTTTAGGTTCGATGTCCTCATCACCATCGTCGTGCAGAGACACCAACATCAATATGTTGAAAGAACACAGATCTAATACATGTAGGGAACTCCAAATCTATATCTAGATCTAGCTTGGGAGAGTAAAATCTCCAAAAATTGACCTAAATCTAAATCGGGAGAGAAGAGTGGCATAATCTCAGAGAGATTGTGGTGTCACGTCACGAACATCCTCCTCGGCGGCTGTCAACTAGATGGATGGCCGAACTAATCTTCATGCTCACTCAAGATCATCTATAGAAATTTATTCACGCAAATAAGATGAAAGCTTCAAAGAGGGAAGAGGAAAACAAGGAAGGAAAATGGAGAGGGAGGGAGGGAGAGAGAGAAGGTAGATAGGCAGCTGTTTTTACAAGGGAAGGGGAAAGTCTTCCCACATTCACTTTAAATGTTTTTTTTTCCTACTGTGTACTCAACTAGAACGTGTTCATATTCCACTTTGACCCAGCCAAAAGTTGAATCTTCTCTCGCATTAGTCCACGCAAGACGAGGCAATGGTAGACTGTCAAATTATATGCGATAATCTAATAGAGTGAAATTGATACTTACATTAGTAGACATATTTACATTATCGGTAAACGTTGGGTAGAAATTAAGATCAATTATGTGTGCATTCTTGTTAACATTATCATGAAGTAACATATTTCACTATGTGCTTAGGAGCCTCACTTGTCTAGATATTTTTGTGGACAATAAAAATTATTTTCTGTTGATTCATTTTTGTAAGCGATATAAGTGATTTTTTTTTCTAAACCAATCATTTTTCGTGAAACAAACGGACGCTTAATTGCTTTTCTTTGAATTTTGTACAAACTCTACGTACAACCGTTAAGTAAACCTACTCCGGCGACGTAGAATAAGTGATGTTGAGCCTACTGTCGCCACTCTCTCGAGGCTGGCCTCGCCGGCCTTCGCCTTTGACTGGTCATCGGGCTTGGAGGCCAGCTGAAGGAAGAAGAAGAAGAAAAAAAAAAGAAAGAGAAAGAAAAATGAAAAAGAATGCAAAATTGGCTGAAAGGACTGAATTGGTACAAATGCAAAAAGGTTTAGGACTAAATTGGCATGAATGCAAAAATTTTATGACTGAATTGACAAAAAAAAAGGTTTAAGACTGAATTGACAAAATTGCAATAGGTTTATGACTTTTTTTGGTAATTTTCTCGAAAATTAGGAGATTTTTCTCGGTACACTTTGTGCTTTTAAGTTTCGAGCATACATTTGCGAGTTTACTCGTGTCTATTTGTTTCCTTTGCATCAGTTAGAATCAAAAGCCTGGAGGATTGTGGGAACGTGACCCCTGGTAACAATTCGATGGGATGCAGCGGACTATGGACGGGATGCAACGGGCTTTGAACGGGATTGCAAGCTGTACTTGGTGTCTAAAGGCCAGAGAAGAAACCTGGATGGGTGGAGTTTTGCTTCTTTTCAGAGTACAGAAAATTGAGAGATTTTTTATCTACGCTTTTGAGCGTGTATGCTTGTAGGAAAGTTGTCCAAAAAGTCGTACGGAAGCTAATTCAGTACTAAATATTTTAATTGCGACAATTTAGTCCTACATCTTTTGACAGTTTACAATTTAATTCTAGATATTTCGATTGTGCCAATTTAATCCTAATTTTTTTTTTTTAAGATTTACCAAGTTAGTTCTCAACTTTTTGAGGATTTGCCAAAAAAATAAATTTGGTCGAAAGAGGATTTGCCAATTTAGTCATATACATTTTAAGGAATTACCAATATAGTCCTTTCAGCTAATCTTGGTTCGGAATCGTTGACATGTGGTCCAGTCAATGTCAGCAGCCTTACGTGGCGCAGTCGGTGCTGATGCTGATATTTTTTTTAGCGTTTCTAAAAATAATCAAATTATTTATTATTTATTTATATTTTTTCTTTTCCTTTTTCTTCAAAGGACCGCGGGGCCGCCAGCCACTGGGCGAGGGCGAAGGAGCCCTTGTTGGATCTAGCCGAGGGCTTCATGAGCCACGGCGAAGGCGCTGCAGCGGCCCCGCCGGCCCTATGAAGAGAAAAAGGAATAAAAAAATTGGCTGACACTGACTAGACCTTAGTAATTCGTTTAAAGGCTTATGACTAAATTGACAAATCGTCTAAAGATTTTAGGACTAAATTGGCATAGTTGACATGTTTAAGACTTAGACGCAAAAAAAAAATTAAAAAAATTTAAGACTGAATTGGACATTGTACAGAAGGTTTAGAACTTTTTGGGATAATTTTCCCTATGTTTGTACAGTTACGAGTTTACTCGAATTTACCGGCTTTCTTTACGTAACTACCAATTATACAACATACATTTATCTGCATGACACCAGAAAGACCAAAGCAAAACTTCATCCAAATCAAGCGTAGCTTAATCAAAGCATAATCACGTCCGTTGCTTAATCCCATAATACAACAAGTAGCCTCTAATCTAATCTAATCTAATTTGAGGCGAAGGATGTAAGGATAGTGGAGGGAGCCACAGTACAAGTACTCCCCAATCTTGTTTCCACTCGATATGAATGACAACTGCGGATCGTAGTAATGCGCGACCGGTTTTCCCTCCAAATCGACTTGAAAAACCCCGCTGTTCTTGTCCATCGCCGGTCGCCTGTTGAATCTCTCCAAGATCGCAGCTCCTTTTCTTATGAATGGGTACTTCAACAACAATTCGTTGAACATCGAGTTCCCCTGCGAAAAAAGAAAAGAAAGTTTCTTATGTTATGTGGATCATGATGCAGTGCATAAAAGAAGCTCCTCAAATGGAGCATGCATGTTGAAGCATTTTTAATTGCCAAGGAATACATGAAGTTGACGATGATCTACTCACCGAGGTCAGCGCAATCCAGTAATGGCCTTCTCCGTCGAATCTGATGTTGTCCGGATAACCCGGCAAACGGTCGATGAATGTGTCGGTTCGTCCCTTTCGCTCGCCATTTATGTAGTACCTCCTGCACCTCCTCCTAAAGAACCCAGAACAAAGAAGAAGAAGAAGAAGAAGAAGACCCACTTGATCTCATCCATACTTTTTAAGTATTTAGTTTGTGAGGATTTTGGCTAAAGAAATGATTGTGAACATCACATTGAACTCACATGACAGTTTCGCAGAAGATCGCGAAACTTTGGTCAGGAGAGAGAGCGACGCCATTGGCAAAGTAGAGATCCCGAGCTAGCACTTTAGTTTCTTTCGTTGCCGGGTCATAGCTCAAGAACCTTCCGTGCGGCCGACCCTCCAAAACGTCCCAAATGACCTCTTCCAAGGAGTACTTGTACGATGCGTCGGTGAAGTAAATCGTCCCGTCACGGGCCACGTCCGCGGCGTCCGTGAGTTTGAACTTCATGCCTTCCGCCTCATCCGTCAAAAGCTCGACGGTACCGTGTTTGCTCACACTCAGCAGCCCCTATGGCAGATGACAAGTTTCGATACCAATGCATCTTATTTTCGAAAGTTTATTTTTACGCAGGGATAATGACGCAAATGATCCATAAACTTTGTCTTAATGTGTAATGTGGTTCTAAAATTTTAATTTGTTAGTGTGCTGAACTATTGGTAAATATTCAATATAGTTCTTTCCTTTGCTTAAAAAGACAAATTGAATGTTATTTGATCGCGTACACATGTAAGCTCGAGCTTACTCCATTTAATGACAAAATATCATCTTGGAAAGATCGCCCTTTCATAATATCAATATATTTAGTTATTAAAACAAGTTTTCATTTAACAGTTAATTATTTAGAACTAAGAGATTCGAAGATGAAATATTTCCGGACCCCTATTTGCCCCTCCTATTTTACACTTTCACGCCTTAATCTAAGGCAAAATCCAACCTAGGAAATGTGAGGGAGAATACTAAAGTACTAACATATTAAAACCGGGCATTATCTAATAGTTTAATAATCTCACGAACATAGACGGTTGATACCGACCTTGTAGGCGTCGCATACAATAACCTCTCCATCGTGCCCGATGGCGAGGCCGAGCGGCCGCCCGCCAGTGTTGACCCAGTCCTCCACCGTGGAGTCGCCGCCCGAGTTGCCGACCTTGACCCGCTTTACCCACCCGCCCGCACATCCCACGTAGATGACCCCCGACGCCAAGTCGTATGCCACGTCCTCGGGCCCTGCCATCCGCCCGGCCCCGATCATCTCCGCACCGCGCAACATGCGGCCGTTCTCCCTCGGGGCGGCGACCGACCCGGGCAGCTCTTGGATGGGCAGCGGAGCCGGGTCGAAGGGCTCGCGTCGGTACAGGATCGTGACTGCTAGAATTGGAGCCAGGATTGACAGGAGAGTGACTGTGAGCGAGGGCTTTAGCGAGGTTTTGGATGGTGGTGGTGGTGGTGGTGGTGAGTCGATTCTTGACTCGGACATGTTGGCGGCGATGAACAGAAGTTGGCGGTGAGTCGGTTCTTGGCTCGTCGTCTTTCTTCACTTCAGTTCAGAGGCGAGGTGAAGTTTTTTTGTCAACGCAAATGGGGCAACACATCTACAATTTGACTATAATGACATTGTTTGTTTGGGTTTTCGCCTTGGAATACTTCGCCACCGTACATGTCTCTGCCGACCCTCGAAAACATCGGGACGCATGTGAGGTGACTCCGTTTTTATGAACATTAGTTATCTAATTCGATTACTTAAAAATCTTTTAAAATGTTTAAAAAGTTGTTCGGGACTCGATCCGAACTTCTCGATAATTATGTAATATATACTTAATAAAGAAATATTGCATTTTTTAACTGTTGATTCTGTGTATTACGAGGGCCGCCATTGCATCGAAGATTGCAGTATTTTTCTTTATTTGGTTGCTTAGCAAGTGTTCACACGATACTTTCTTAATCTAAGATCCCTTTCGAAATATAGGTTTTTTTCCATAATTATTAGATCCTAGATCACATAAAACTTTTTGACATATGAATAATCGCAACCCTTTTCGGTTTACAATTATCCGAAATGGATCTTATCTTATGTTTCGAAATGGATCTTGGACTTTGTCCTTTTGTTGGGTTCAGATTTGTACTAATCGCATTTGCTTCGATACCTTAATATCTGCTCCAGCGACTGTCGGCTTCGTGATTTTGTCATGCATACCCGAATGGCCGGCTGATTATTTTAATTAAGTGATTGACAGATAAGTGAATTAGAGCTCACTAAGCATATCGATCATGTTTATTGATTGGGACATTTCTTGGGGAAAAAAAAGAATCTTTTTATTGGACTATTGTCTACACTAATTTCATCAAATAATTCTAAATATTATGGATCTCCGACAGGTAGTTCTTAGTATATCTCTCGAAGGGCTGTTAAAGACAAATTGATTTGCGGCAGCAATTCATATCTTTTCTAGTTCCAACGTGTGATTGCTGTCCAACAAAATCGTTACCAGTCTTGTAGGAGTCGCGCACAATGAGCTCGCCATCGTGTCCAAGGGAGACGGCCGGGTGGCCGTCCACCGGTGTTAACCCAGTCCTGCACCACCGGGTCGCCTCCCGAGTCACTCACCTCGACTCGCTTTATCCATCCGTCTTCGCACCCAACATAAATGGTTTGCGACGCCGGGACAAGTGCGACATTCTCAGGACCGAACATGTGTGGCGGCCCAACCATCATCACGTCACGCGGCATGTTATTGTTCGCTCTCCGAGCGGCGTCTGACCCTATCATTGGAGCCAGGTCAAAGGACTCATGTTGGTATAGAACCGTGGCCACTAATATGGGAGCCAAGATTGATGGAGAGTGAGTCAGGGCCTTCAACGAGCTTCTTTGCTTCTAGGTGGGTCGGTTCTTGACTCGGACACGGCCTGGTGCAGACAGAAGAGTTTAGCTTTGGTCGGACATGGACGCGATGAGGAGGTTTTAGTGACTCGGGGTCGGACAAAAGCCGATGTTTCGTCCTGTTTTGTTCTCATTCTCAGTGGCCACAATTGTCTCTGGCAAGAACCGTGTCTGCTCTATGATCCAATTGGTGATACTCGTTTGGTTCTTGACTCATGAGCATGAGCGAAGCTGTCCACTGGTCTCATCGTATTTAACATCAAAGGCTACCATCATTTGCGCTAGATTGAAACTGTACTAGAATACAGAAGATGCACTCTGCAATAGATGATTTCTACACCATGACTGTTCCTTCTCTGAATTCTTCGGACTCATATTTGCGACCGGATATCGATCGAGATTTGCGAAATTTGGACAAAAATGCTAATCTCGGGTTTTCCTCAATTAGCCCAAAAAACAAAAAAGCGAAGAAAAGGAGACTTAGGACTTGTCATTCCAAAGTAGATCCATGCGCGAAATCTTTCTATCCACGACAATTCTAACGTATATTCGCAGAAGATATAGCATCTAATTCGCAGAGACCTCTGAAGCTAGTTTTCGTACACGACAATAGTAAATGATGATAATAATCCACAGAGGGTATTGAGACATAAATATAGAGGCCTTACCGGGGTTACTACACGTGTTTCAAATGCTGCAAAAGGAGTCGCGAACAACTCCGGTACGATGAGTCGAGTACAAGAACTATATACAAACTATAATTGAGCCACGCATAGTGTGGATGGTGGTGCGACTCCATCGGAACCAAGAAGAAACTTGGGGAACAAAAATGACGCCGATACAGGTCCCCTCCTGATTCTCATCTCAAATGGCAACCTGCACAAGTAAGCAACTCGAGAGGTTAAGCTCATCCTCGACGGAGCATGTAATATGCTAGTATCGAGCCTATTCAAGATAGCGTATGCTTAACAGAAGTTCCGGTAATGGAAAAGATATTGCTCAGAAAAGTTAAACTGCTCAGGTGGCGATATCTGTAATCTGATGTTAATAGCATTTTCACTGATTATGCTTTCAGATGTCAAAACTTCCTTTAGTTCATAAGCTAAGGATAGTATCGCATGACGGCGCATACAGAACATTGATCGTTGAAGAAACATTACCATAATGGAGAATGAAAATAGCATCATTAAGAATGAAAGTTCTACTACCCACCTGCAACTTATAGGCGTCTCCATGTAAAAATTTCCACGGACCTTCCTTCGAGCTTAATCTAAGAATGCACGGCACAATTTTGTCAGAGATGGGAAAAAGCAGAGTAGAACATGGATCAGAGATGCTAAATAATGCTGGGTGCTAACAAACAATGGAGAAAGAACAAAAGTAAAGGGAGAATGCACTCCACACCTTGCATATCCGGCTAATGTGCGCAAGCCCATGAAAAGAGTTAATCCAGACCAGACTCCCGAGAGACCGAAAATGGATGGAGAGTAAAGCAAAAACACGGAAGATAGTGCACCCATGGCCATCTGCCCATCACAAATAGCATGAGAACAACAAAGTCAGATCTCAGACATGCAATTTGCTAGGTGAGAGACTCCTTTACCGTAGACCAAGCTGCGTACGAGAAGTCTGACACGCCGTAATGGAGACCGTCAAAAATATAAGCCAGAGCAGTGATCGGTTGGCTGGCGCTTACAAACTACATAGGTTGAGTTAGAATCAATGTAACTGAAAAGAAAAAGCTAATTTTAAATGAACATCCCAGAAGAATGATAGGCAGGAAGCGTACCAATAAGCCTGATCCACAAATTTTTAGTACTTGTGCGTCCTTGGTGAACAAAGTTGCCAAAGAATTAAATGACAACCCCAACAACAGAGCTAGGGACACTCCGGTAATTAGTCCTGTCTGGAGAAAACTTACTATGAGTCATGAAACATGAAGTCTAGGTTAAGTACAAGGTAGAAACCACAATCCAGTAATCTGTCCAAATATGTTACCTTAACAGCGAAGAATGCAATTTTCTTTACAGTGCTATAGTCACCTTCTGCAAATGAACTCGCAATCATAGCCTAAGAAGGGAACCAGATTTAGCAGATGATTCAGTATAATTATCTTAGTGCGCACACCATTCAGGTAAAGAGGAAGACATCATTATAAATCTGGAGATTCATTTCAAAATTAACAACAACGAGCTTGGGTAAGATTAAAAAAGAACTACAAATCCAAAGAGATAAATGCATCAAAAGTCCTAAAACTTGTTGCAAAAGTGCAACCAAATCTTAAAGTTTTCAAAACATACAATCAAGTCCTAATGCTTTCAAAATGTGTAATCAAGTTTTAAAAGTTATCCAAAAAGGGCGATCGAGTATCTTCGTTGGTTTACAAGTTTAAGAACTTTTAGTGCACTTATTCCATCCAATTAATCAATTTGATAACATACTGGGTAGACGACTGAGTCCGGTACATTTTTTCCAGCTTAGAATTGCTCAAGGGACGAGTTGTCTTTCAAGAAAGGGAATTCACCATCTTAGAAGTCGCAACTAGATTTTAGGTCGAGTTAAAGGTCCTCAATTTTTTTTTCTTTCAATCGTTCCTAAAGAAGGGAATCACTTATCCAAAGCCAAACTGAAATGTATAATCTGTTTTGGGGAGGCATATTGAACACCGAGAGGCAATTTTGAATGAACAGAAAAATATGGTATCCACATAAACTAATTTCCCGTAATCGGCATGCATATTTATCAAGAAAGAGACTCATTTATGAATGAGAGAAAATGTGGAAAACTTGGTGAACATTCCAACTTCAGATGAGCACATTGTTGAAGATTGCTTACCTGGCCTGCTGCTGCTTGCGCGTCGACAAGGAGGGAAACAGATAACCACACTTGCAAGCATATCTGATGTGCAGCCATGGCTAATGCGCCCTGACGAGCAGCCATAGATGTGCTCAAAGTTATTGTCATCACAGCAGCCATAGTTCTCCCTAGAAGAAAGCCACCTGAGCAAAATGGCTTATTGGTTAGAAACTTCGAACATCTTTCTTTGATGAGTCTTAATAATGACAATGTACTTATACGATAGAACAAGCACTTATAGAAGCGACAAGGTGATTACAAGGCAAAGCATCAAGAAGCACATTTTGATCCACACATCAATGTCTGTGCCGTGATTCAGGAGGCAATGATGTTTCTCTTGTAAGCCCGTAAGACAATATTTATTCCAGGAAAAATATAGGAGTCAACGGGAGGATCCACATACCAGATTTCAGATAGTTGCCAAAATGCAAATTGTGTGCATTAGGAAGTGACAAGACTGTCTTCTTGTTAAGATGCCAAAGCATAAAAAAGGCAACAATGTATCTGCAGAAAAAGAATCTCAGCATGGTCATTTACGTGATATATGAGTAAGAAGTCTAGACAGTAACAGAAAGAGTTACATACTGAGACAAAACTGTAGAAATGGCTGCACCGGTCACGCCGAAGCGGAAATAGTACATCAACAGTGGAAAGAAGAATACAGCAGAAAAGTTGCCCAAACCTGTTGATAAGAGTTCCACATCAGTTAGTGAGATGGAAATGGATAAAAGCATGACAAATGAGATTTTGATTGGTTGTCAATAATGAATTATTTCAAGATCAAACTCGCTGATTTGATATTACATGCTCACACATATTCACATCCTGATCACTACAAAAAACTCTAAACGTTATAAATGACCTCCATTATCTTTTTTTCAATGTAATTTCAGACGGTAAACCAAATCCTTGCCTAGAGACAGAACGGGTGTTTTTGTATCCTTGAAGCCACGAAATATGCCCTGAACAGCCAAATAAACGACGACAGCTGGAGCACCGATAGCTCTTAATTTGAGAAAGTTCTCCGCTTGTAAGCGCATAGAAGAACCCTGTTCAAAATGTAAAAGCTTGTGAATGCTGGCACTAGTCAAAGAGCAAAGGCATTGAACACAGAATAGAAGACTCAGGTGCCATTTGGAACCAGAGATCTACTCTGAGTGCGATGTGACTACCGATGACCAAGAAAGTTCCACTCACTGATGATATGCCCATCATGTCGAGAAACAATCCCGAGCCGAAGTACAAAGCCAGTGCCTCAGAGACACCAATTGCTACAGCTAACAATAAGGCAGTAGATACTGAAGGCAGCTTCTTTCTTTCACATGCTCCGTTTTGATGCTGACCACCTGCACATCGGGAAATTTGAACTGAGCTTGCAACTGAATTTCCAGCAATATCAATCTCTCTTTTCTGGTGAGACGGTACTTACCTGGAGCTGAATTGTTGCCCGCACTCCTTGCAATGTCTTCAGCCACAAATGAAGTTGCGACACTTAAGAGAGGAATATTAAAGACCTTAGACACGATGTTGAAGATCGACATAGAAACGCCCGCTGATGCTAACTCCAGAGGTCCTTTTCATCAGAACACGTGTGAGATTTTGGCGTTATGCTTATATTTTAAGCAAGTAATATCAGGTAAAAATCTTTGCTCGGAAGATGTACTGATGCAAGTTCAATTCACAGGGAAGAGAAAACTGAGAGAATAAAGGATAATATTATGAAACTAATTTGACAAAATGTACAAGCAGGAAGCAGCTCTGATGTCAAATATAAAGCACAAGGACTACTAACTCTACAAGTTTTGATGATGTAGCTATTAAGTAGAGCGTCCCAACTTCCTATGACCGATGCTATGTATCCTGCTCGTAAGACTCCGAGGAGGCACATATTTGAAGAGTGTAGGGCACTAACATGAAACCAGGTTTAGCTTAACAGACAAAACCATCCAAGTAAGAGCAAGTATGTACCAAGTCTACCGATGTAAGCCGTTTCCATCAATTGTGCTAAAGGCTCAATCGCTTGTCCGGCAATTGCAGGTAAAGAGAGCATTATCAGCTCAGTCTGGAGATTTTGGGAGTCTGTTGAATGTCGTGTCGACTCACTGCAGGAATCGACGACACAGTGAGTGGAACATCAGTCGTATGAAAAATTTCAGGTGATAAAGATTCATATGGCGGCACCTATTTCTCCAAATATGACACCCAAAGCAAATACAGGGTCAGGTGCTCACCAAATACAGTGAAGTCTGACGCCTTCATTTTAGTCATATTAAGTTGACATGCCTTTGTGTTGATCTAAAATCCGGTCAAATCTACCGAATAATTCCAAATTTGGCTTTTTGATGGGATTACCCTTTATGGCCAGACGAGAAAGAGATGACTTTGTCATGTTAAGGTCACGTTAGACACCAGAGCAAGTAGTATTACCATAACCAAAAGCAAGTAGTCGTTGATACATGTCCAAATACCATGAAATAGAATTAACACATTGCAAGAAGTGCTTCAGCAACAAAATGTCAGGTGCGGAAACTAATGAAAAGAGGGAACAATTGCAGGTACTGATCAAAAGAAAGAGGCAATAAAGTTTATAGCTACCGAGCCTTACTCATGCAGTGCACTTCCATTGGTTGACGCCGAGATATCTTCAAGATAAGGATCTGTATGCAATTCAAAATCCAATGCTTGCTGATTGCCGATCGACCGGCAACGCCTGGAAAGGCCACCGATGCTCGATACTCTCCTCTTGTTCACCAAGGAATGGCCACCGGCTTGAGCGACCTCTGATCTGTTTAAGGGCAATTCGCGGCTCAAATTCACAAACAGCCTTCTTTCCCTCTCCTTGCCGGCCACACCCCAGCAAGGCGCATTGGTGAACTGAGCAACTGCCATAACTAGAGGTACAGAGGAGTTGCAGGTTCAGCAAGTAAGAACCACCAAAGGCAGACTCTGTCTGTGAATCAGAGAGAATCACATTACAATATAAACTAAACTGGACTCCTAATCATGCACTCTAAAATTGACATATCAGAGCGACATTGCCTGATGATATAGACAGAAACATGCCACTCATTAATTTTTTGGTTTGTCCTTTAGAAAATGACGTTTGAGTAATTAGCCAAAATCAACTGCCATTTATGGAGCTCAATAATGCAAGAAAGCTACAGAATGCGAATGGAAACAGAAGATGGGAAATAGAAAAGAAAGCTCCGCCACTTGATTGAGCAATGTGGGTCGACCCTTTAACAATTTCCTCAATCCAAGCAAGTTCCACACAGAAAATCTCGTTGTTCTTTCCTCATTTTATCCGAAAACTGAGAACATAATCAAGAAATAAGGACCGGTGAAGCAGCATTCTTGCACCAAATCACTTTGAAAACATCAAAGGACAAGTCTTTGAAATGAGAGAGAGAGAGAGCAATGAGCACACCTCCAGGCTCCTGTGACTCTTGAGCTTTCTTTAGCAATGCCTCCTGCGACTCGGAGCTTTCTATTTCAACATCTTTCTGGACGATCAAGATGATAATGTGGCGCTTGGAGGAGGGGTTTCCAACAGAAAACTGTAGACGACGTGGGAATGGGGCCCTTCCATCTGGTGAGGTCGTTGGAGAGCGAAGTGCAATTACAACTAATGCAAGAAAAACTCGTGTGTACGAACTCCACTTTGGCGAGTTCAACCTAAGTTATTGCTTCTTACCAGATTAAACCATTATGTTTGGCGCTACATGAGTTAGGTATACACAATAATTTCTCTCGATTTGACCATTTTGATTAGTTCGTGGCCCGTCAATACTAGCGCCAGACAATTTAGCGGGAGGTAATCGCGTACCGTTTCACAAGAAACATTAGGTTTGTAAAAGTTTAAAATGTTAGATAAAAACGTGGTTTGATATCTTAATTATGATATCGCTCCCCCTCACGCTTAGTCGGGTCTTTTGACCATTCTAAGCGTGAAAATATTTAATTGGAGAGTCAAATGTGATTTGAAAAAATTTGAACTCGTGACCTTTTATTTGGGATAATGACACAAATGGTCCACGAACTTTGACCAAATGTGCAATGTGATCCCTGAACTTTTAATTTGACCAATATGATCCATGAACTTTAGCACAATGTGCAATGTGGCCCCTGAATTTTTAACTTGACCAATATGATCCCTGAACTTTTGGAACATGTCCAACTTAGTCCCTGAAGTATAAGAAAATGTCTAATGTCGTCCCTGAACTTGAATTAATAGAAGGATTACATTGAATATCTTCATATAGTTCAGGGATTAAGTTGAACATGTTCCAAAAGTTCGGGGAACACATTAAACAAATTGAAAGTTCAAGGACCACATTGCATATTGGACTAAAGTTCATGGATCATATTGGTCAAATTAAAAGTTTAGGAACAATATTGTACATTGGATCAAAATTTATGGACTATTTGTGTCATTTTTCCTTTTCTATTTTGATACCAAGCGCAGAACTAATGAAGCGCAGAATATTATATTTCTCTGTCATCATAACTTTCGACTAAGACAGTGCCGGTGCGCTCTTCTCTCCACAACTGTTGGGGCATGGGCAAGCCATTATTGGCGTTAGTTGTCTCTTTAATTCTGCTCCCCATCCCTTTCCTTGTCCACCACCCAAAGGCAAATTGCATGGAAAAAGGCTTGAGATCGAGAGGTTGGCGATGGCATTTGCGTTTTCCTTCACAAGTTTTTTTCGGCTTCTTGAATTGAGGGGTTGGGACCAAAGGGAAAGCCCATAAATTATTTTTGTTGGTGCCTCCATGTGATTTTCTCGGGTCAATCATTTGCTCCCCCTCCCCAATTGATTGGAGGGTCTTGTTTCGAACCACGTCTATCACATGCAAATGGCCTCGTGGGCTCTCAACCATAAATCAAATTGCAGATTGAAAGAGAGGTTTTGTTGGGATCTCATTCATTCAAATTGAGGAGAGACATGTGGCAATGAATCATTAAGTTTTGCTGACTTAATTAAAAGTTTTGAGTGATACTTCAACGACCCACTTTTTTTTAAAGGACACCCTTTTATTTATATAATGTGTTTGTGGGTTCTGTTAGAGTAATTAAATGTTATACAACGCGTTCATCTAATAATTTAAATTTGTAAAATAATTGACAGTGATCCCATAAAATCTCATATGGTATAAAAGCAGGAGGTCTTGAGTTCGAACTAAATAACGCTTTCATCCAACAGTTTGAGGTTTTAGAACGATTGACTGTGATCCTACCAAATTTTACAGCTTTTTTAACCCAATCAATATATACATTAAGACGGATTTTACAAAATCGATATCCTAAACGAATGTGACTTATTATGAGTTATGACATTAAAAAAATGCGTTGAGCTACAATAATGGGTTCACCCGAAAATAGGTGGATCCAAAGTGGGTCTTATTCAATTTTTCCCAAGAAAAATAATTTATTGGGGACGGAGTACTGTGGCCAATTGTACGGTACGGCCGACCACATGGGAGTGAGTTGGGCCAGGGCCATGGCACGTGTGCGCCATGCAAAAATTGGGTTGGCCACGTGGCGGTGGGATTGCGATCCTCTCCAATCACCGCACATGGCGTGTCCCGTGCTGTCTAATCCCCACACGATCGAAACGTATCCCGCGAATCACGAGAAAAAATCCACCTTAAAGTGGCCTAAACATTGAATTAATTGTCAATATGTTGTTTTAAGCGGGGTCATAACATTTGTAATCGACCTTCCAAGCTGTTTGTCAGAGATATTTCGTATAGGGCATATTTATAGTCTTTACCACTAGATAATTATTTAAGAAAATCAAAAGTAATCAAATTAGATATGTATAATCAAAATAAATATAGAAAATCAGAAAATATCTCTAGAAGATATCTAATATATCTTTGCTCTTTCAGTGTTGAACGTGCTCCAACACGCTGCGTGGCATCTAGATCCGCACCGGGGGCGGTGTTTGAGGTGGCGTCTACTGGATCTTGCTCATCTGAGGGTGGCGATTCCGATGGTGGTGTCGACTTGTCGAAACGAGAAGTGAAAAATCGATAATCGGATGCATTTGAGCCGAACAGCATGCGTCGTGCGCGATCGACTTTGCTGTCGGGACAATAACTTAACAAACGGGGTCGACACGGCTGGCGTGGCTACAGCAAGCGGAATAAGCCAGGTATTGCTAAGCGAAGGTTACTGTGCGAAGACGCCTCTTCGTTGAAAAATATCTCAGGCGTCACCAATATTGTAACACGATCACCGTAACTCTTTGTCAGACGCGAACGAGACGCTCGGGTGAACACTGTCAATCTATTTAAAATATCTCTAACACTGTTGACAAGAGTATTAGAGTAGAATATAAGCGGGAAATTTCGTCAAATTGAATTGACCATTTTGTATAAAGTTCTAAGATCTAGAGCCATTGTACCAACGCAGTACCAACGAAAAGGATTGAATCGAACAAAATTAACAAGCCAGGGGACGAAACTGCACATGGGAACAAAATCCGGGGTGAGATATTGGATTCCAACCGAAAGAACAGCCATGTGAAATTGCACTTCGAAAATGAAAGGCGATTTGAATTTTGACATGGGCCTAAGGATCTAAGTAGCAAATTAGGCCCATCAATTGCTTGTAGTGGGCCGAAATAGCATCATCTATGAACTTCATATTTGGGCCCACAAGACCCAAAAGTCATTTTCTAATGCACATTTGACCCAATAAATAAAAAGTTTCGCTAACATAATAATATTTAGGCGACTGTAAAAATAATAACATGTTATGTGGGTTATAAATTTTTGATGGAATGGATCCCCCAACACTTTTTAAATATTATTTTTTTTTTTTTTGTGGCTCAGAACATACGGTTAATCTCACAATGAATTAAGGACAGTCACATATTCTTTTTTCTAAAAAAAAAAAACAATGTAATCTAATCTCATCTAAGCCTATCCTATATTAGGTATTGCCTTCCCGACACGGCCCTAAAGACTGTACATAGCACGATGTAATCCTGACCTTTTTTCCACTATTAAGATAAGGTGATAATCTATTTTGGGGACAATAGTCAGCTCGATCTAATCAATGGCATTGACATTAAGCAGCTCCGGCATAAGATATCTTCGGATCGCCAACTAGGGATGTGCGTGGAAAGACAAGGCGGCGGACGGAGATGAGATTTGCCCCGTTGAAGAAACGCGATGAATTTGTTTGGCAGAAGCTTCGGCACCCTTTTCTGAATCCGTCTGGCAGAAGCTTCGCCGGCCGTCGACGGAATGATCCTCGAGAGGCTCGGCGGCGGCGATTAAGCTAAACAAAATGATACCTGAGTCAAAAGAATTAGGCTAATCAGAAAAGACGGGGGTTCCAATTGGAAGTCCTTGTCATCGTAATGAAGCCGAAATTGGGCTAATAAGACCGCCGGTCCATGAGCACATGGATTTCAATTCGAAGGTACTACTCATTACTTTAATTGACAATTTGATCCTCCAATCAAGGCTACAAAAAACTGACAAGAGTCCCGCACGATCGGTGCTTCTCCGAGGTCTGGAATTGAACGGGAGGTATTCTTTGACTGGAGGTATTCATGTGATCAAAGCCATTGGTTTGAATTCCGTGAGGCATACGACTTGATCTCATCATCTGGGAATGCTTTCGTTTTTGCGGACTTCACTTATCTTCTACGGCAGCCATAATACCGCTCCACTGTAGTGAATATCTTGATCAGCTTCCATTGTTTCTCTAGGGTTCCTAGATAATTATTCTCGAACCTTAAATGGATCCGTTCATGTCGAATGTGTACGGTTGATATCCAATCCACATTAAAATTGTTGTAATCTCAAGCGCTATTGTATACTCTGCTTGTTCACACGTGTCGATTTGGGGTATGGTCAGTTCATCAAGAGGATCACCCTCCCAATCCGAACCTTACCTTGATAGAAATAGGGGCTTACCAAAGCCAAAGAAATGTTTGACCTGATTGCTCACTCCATTTAACCTTTTTTTTTTCTAGTCATTTCTCCAATCTTTTCCATTGACATAAATCAAATTAATCGAACTATATAAGTCCGATTTTTTTTTTTTCATTTCCCCGATTATTTCGCATGTGGAATGGACAAATGGAGTATATGCTAAAGTTACGGTAGAAATATAGATTCTTCACAAATTATTGAACTCGAATCGGCTCTAACATCGTTAGTTTGTTCTGGCGAGTTACTTGAAAATTGTAAGTAACCCGTTTGGTTCTCCTGAAGAAGATTGAACGAGTTGTCGCTGTCGGCCGTGTCAAGCGGCTTAAAAAGAGAGTTAATGGTGCGCAGCATGGTCAAGCCTCCGCATATTTACACAACATGTCAACATGGGATGATTTGAGGAAGACCGTCGCTAGCTACTCTTGCCGGTCGAGTAAGTTGAATAGTCAGATCCTCAACTCTCCTTCTCTCTCTCTCTCTCTCTCTCTCTGCTCTCTTCCTATAAATACCCACCAACACAATCCTCCAGCTCCAACCACAAACAACCTACCTTAGCACAACACATAATTTGGCAGAAAATGAGGTTCGGATCGTTATTACCGTTACTCCTCCTGGTCTCGGCGCTCGGAGCCGCCGCTCAGCAGTGCGGGAGCCAAGCCGGCGGAGCCAAGTGCGCCGGAGGGCTGTGCTGCAGCAAGTTCGGCTACTGCGGCAGCGCTCCTGCCTACTGCACCGACGGCTGCCAGAGCCAGTGCACTCCTAGCGGCGGTGGCTCGCCGCCTTCCACGCCGACGCCGACTCCCTCCGGGGGTGGTGGGGACATCGGCGGCTTGATCAGTCAGGACCTGTTCAACGAGATGCTGAAGCATCGGAATGACGGGAATTGCCCCGGCAAAGGGTTCTACACCTACGCCGCCTTCATCACGGCCGCCAAGTCGTTCGGCGGGTTCGGGACGACGGGCGACACAGACACGAGGAAGCGAGAGATCGCGGCATTTTTGGCTCAGACATCCCACGAAACCACAGGTTTTGTCCTCAACGAATCAATTTAGTTTCTAGTCATCACTTGGTAGTTGCCTTGCCTTATTGAAGACTAGTTCATTGGGAAAAGTGTAAAAAAAGTATTAAATCTCCCAATTCAGTCTTAAACCTTTTTTTAGTGCCAATTTAGTCCTAAACCTTTTGCATTTGTGCTAATTCAATCGGGTGAATTAGCACTAATGCAAAAGGTTTAGGACTAAATTGGCACAAATGCAAAAGGTTTAGAACTAAATTGGCACCAATGCAAAAGGTTTAAGACTGAACTGGCACCAAATTGAATTAGCACAAATGCAAAAGGTTTAAGACTGAATTGACATTAATGCAAAAGGTTTAGGACTGAATTGGTACAAAAAAAAAGATTTAGGATTAAATTGGCACAAATGCAATAGGCTTAAGACTCTTTTTTTTTTTTGACACTTCTCCCCTAGTTCATTGGCTGAATAAGGCATGGTTTCGCAATAATCGACCAACTATTTTGTAGGCGGATGGGCAAGTGCACCGGACGGTCCATATGCATGGGGATATTGCTTCTTGCAAGAGCAAGGTAATCCTGGAGACTATTGCGTTGCCAACCAACAATGGCCTTGTGCTCCTGGCAAGAAATACTATGGACGTGGTCCTATCCAAATCTCTTAGTAAGTTAATCAAATCTACCTTCTATTTCATTCAGTATAGTAGTCTCTAATTTCATCGTCACAGTATTTACCGAGACCGAGTCTGCCTATGATTTTCGCTAGTTGTTTTTAACTATATACTCGCGAATCTGGTTGGTATAGGTTCGGATTTTTAAGAAATATCGGTTTTTTCTCGGATTTTGATATGTTTGGTTGATTACAATTTTCCCAGCAACTACAACTATGGCCCGGCGGGGAAAGCCATCAACTACGACCTCCTGAGCAACCCGGACGCGGTCGCGACCGACCCGGTCATCTCGTTCAAGACGGCCCTCTGGTTCTGGATGACGCCGCAGTCGCCGAAGCCCTCGTGCCATGCCGTCATCACCGGCCAGTGGCAGCCGTCCGCCGGGGACAACGCGGCGGGGCGGGCCCCCGGGTATGGGGTCATCACCAACATCATCAACGGTGGGATCGAGTGCGGGAAGGGATCAAACCCGCAGGTGGTGGACCGGATCGGGTTCTACAAGAGGTACAGCGACTTGCTGAAAGTGGGATATGGCAACAACCTGGACTGCTACAACCAAAGGCCATTTGCCTAGTTTTATTACTAGATCAAGTCATCGCTCACGTGCTGGTGATCAATAATAAGCCGAGATGTACTTGTCCAGCGTATTAAGCTGCGACTGCTAGGTTTTTATCCACACAAGAAGGTCTAAATAAAGGATATCGACCATTCTATTATGTTAATGAAGCTTGCTGGGTTCAATTGGATGAATCTGTCAGGTCAAGGTCACCGTACATAGCACAAAAGATGGTGCATCGCCTATTTCTCGTTCTAGCTCAGGAGCCAAAACCGAACACGCCTGCTACCTACTGTACTGGACCTTCGACCCGGCGTTCTACCCTTGTCAAATCGGAACCAACCACCACTGCATTGCGCTCGAAAAGTTGAGCGGCCGCCGGCTAGCAACTTCAGTGCACAGATAGAGATTCATGTGCAACTAGATTTTACAATCTCTGTACCCCGAAACTTACCAGGAAACTAGAGAGACCTAAAAGGCTTTAAAGTCAAATTTCACCTAGTGGAGGACAGGATGTAAAATGTGATGTTGCCGGATTAGTTTAAGCCAGACCGTCCAATAAACAGCAAACGCTATTGCGTCGGCAAGGCAAGCATGCTCGCCGGCTAATGAATACCACTCTCGCAGAGGTGCTTTAGCAGACCGACAATCCACCTTTACATAGCATTCACATGAAATCCTAGGAATACGAACTTTACATTATATGGGAGGGGGGTGTCACGAAAAATTCTACTTCTTATCACGAGGATTCTCCTTTTCGTTTTTCTGGGTGAGTACTAGATTAAATTGAAGCCAATCAATGGATAATGATATGCAGAACTGACTTGTTGGTCTGTCCATGCAAAGCAAGTTGCAAAACCGGGTCTGCCCATAACAATGTAGGTCGACCCTGAAGCCAATCCTGCGGAGGACCAAAGTTCAGAGCAAGTACTTCGTATCGTTATTTCTGGCTGATAGAAGCCGCCAGGATTTCAAGTACAGCGCAAATGGCAATTAGCAGCTACACAGAATCTCCACCTGAACTAGTCAACAGCTATTCCGTGGCGATCACATTCTTGAGAAGCTCAACCAAATTGATCAGGAAAACTTCATCCCTTCTTTGAGAAGCAACAAACTGATATCCCTCCCACCTTCTCGACAATGACAGTAAGAGGAGATGAGAGTGAAACAAAGATCTGCCTTGCATGCTCCATTTATCCAACACTTGCTACAAAAAGTTCAGTCTTCTTCAGCTCATATATTGTCAGGCAGGACAGATAATTAGCACAGCACAACATAGGTACAAGAAGCTCCTACTGCCTAAATTTCACCAATTGAAATAAGGCGATCGCATACAAGGTACATAGAGGGATTGCATACACGGTACAGGATTCTGGTTTCAACATTTATCCAAGCAGTATACCAAAGGAATTTAGGGCAAGCCAAAAAATTGCTCATTTTAACATTCGGTTTGGATGAAATATACAACAGTCAACCAACACCAACAGTCATGAAGATAAGTTTGGAAGTAAGCTTCAAAATCTGGGTAAGATTGATAAATAATTGTTGACACTTCCACCAGAATAACAAGGCATAAAATCTGACAGAGTATGCTCTTGACAGGAAAAACTCAATAAACAAATAAAACTGCCGTTTCTGTGCTGTCACATCTCATGATAAATAAAACTAATGGCAATTATACCTCCAAGCCAAACTCATTATATACCTTAAGGGCAAAAATTTGAGAGAACAGTGAAGATCTCTACTTTCAGCAGCAGCAGCGACAGGTAAAAACATCCAAACAAGTAAATGGTCTTGTCTTCTCTTCCAGTTCCTGTGCTGTGGGCAGCCGTTCTAGATCATATATGCTGCTTCTGGCACAACAAAAGTAGTACAAATTTCGGCAAGCACCTTTGCTGAAAGGATAAACTCTTTCGGGAATACCCCTGCAGATTGCATGAGAATTGCATAAAGAAGCTGGTATATTGGTGGCCAAAGAAGAAATGGCAAGAACATTGACATGAAGAAAATTTCCTCTACTATCTAGCTAAGCTTGGGTCAAATGTAGCATTCAGTATATGGGGATTGCATGTTCAACCAAGCCCATTCTCATGGATAGTGAGTCAAAAGAAAGGATCGTGCTATATAATATGATTACAAGTATGTTTTGCATCTTATCAATCAGAAGTTGGTCTTGCTGTAGACCTATAATAAATGTCCGATTGGACACTCTTGGTGAAGGTGCATCATGCCCATGAAGCAGGCTTGAACTACATTTCAGTTACAGATTATCTTCGGAATGACCATGCGTTAAAGAACACAGCTGCAGCAGCAGCAGCATACACAGTAGATGTTGTCCTCCCAAACAAACCACAGAAAATCCTCTTTCGTGTCCCAATAGTTGTTCTAGTGCTTCTGATTCTTTACTAAAAGGTCAAATCTACGTGCATTGCAGGTAACAGATACAACGGCAATACATTTTAGAATACCAACCTAAGATATGGTATACGTCTGCGCCTTACAAGCTCATAGGTGGTCTGATTCGTCAGAACAAGGTAGCTGCAGAGAAAATGATATAAGAGTGGCAATCTCTAATCAATGCTTTAACAAATAAAAGAGTATAAACCAATGCTTTAACAAATAAAAGAGCATAAACATTAAGATCAAAACCTTTTACAATCACATAACCCAGCCAGTCATATTAAAATGAATTTAAAGCAATCACTTTGTGACAATTTTCTTACAGTCCACCTATATTCACTAATTTCTCAAATTAGCCGAGGGCCCTTCGTGTTCTTTTGTAGAGTTAATAGGGTTCAGGGGAGCAGTGTTCAATCCCACTGCTGTTGGGAAGAGCGATCTCATATGGGAGATAACTGTAGATGTAGCACTTGACACCCCAGAGACAGCTCTAAAATTCCAATTAAAACAGAGAAATAGCCAAACAGACTGATAAGTGTCAAATGACGCTCCAAAAGCCGGACACATGCTGAAAGAAGGTTAACTGAATTATTGAATATGGTCAAAGTTAAGACCCAATAAGCACACACAGAAGGCAGCCGATGACCCAAACAACCAAGTAGAGCAGTGACATTCGGAATGTAGCATGTATGACCTCATATGATTGGATGAATTCTGGGAAATGTATAAGATCGCATTAGAAAAAATTCTGGCAACATTGAGATAAATGACGTGTCATACCTATGGAAGAGCAACAGTAGGAACAAGAAAATCAAGGAAATTGATAGAAAAATCAACAGCAATATCATGACTGCATCCTTCCACCTGACAATGACATCAAAGTTAGAAATTCGCTGAGCTCCTAACAGAAAAGGATGAAATTGCAATTGAAATTGCGTTATAAGAAGCCTTTTGATTTCTTTAAACAAACTAACCATCTCTTCTTTTTTGAGAAAATCACTATTCAATGGGATCACAATATATTTTCACCTAGCTAGTATCTACTGCAACTTCCTTGACAGAATGAACGATCTGATATAACTTACCAAGCACTTGATATGTCAGCTGTCAAGTATGTGATGTACAAGATCTCAGTCCAAAGGCCTAATGCAGTCTCTTCACAGATATACCACCTGATATAAGAAATTTTAACAGCATAGTAGAAGTGCCATTAATTAACAGGCAATTATATCAAGAAATACTGCTACATGCGAATGTAGGGGGATGCATGGTCAACCTAATAGATTGGATCTCTTGATAGCATAAGTATGAGGGACAAATCAGACAAAAAGTGGTAATATATAGAAAAGTAACTAGCATAGTGATTCTCATTACCTAATAAACATTTTGGAAACCATTTATTCCTAATTAAAATATTGTTTGAGACGTTAAAGTTTGCTGGAGACATGTCCTCAAACCCAGTATCTGCTCTTTTCTTAGTTCATAATTTACATGATTTATAAGGAGAAGTATTCGGGGCAACAGGAAAAAACATTCAGGCATAGAACCAGAAACGAAAGTTTTGAAATGCATTTTTCCATGATTTAACACACAGAATACTAGAGCACATAGCTAGAAGAGACTGTCAGTGATATAAACATAATGGCAAACAATTACTCCATTTAGGATTAAACATTCAAAAATGGCACAAGCCAAAACATGTGATCTTTGAGTTCAAAGAGGAGAATCCATATTTAGTAGTATCTAAAGAAGGTAAGTTCCGAATGACCGTTCAAATCTCTATGGGTATGCTATGTTAAAGTACATATCTCATACACTGGACGTCACACATACACTGGACGTCACACATAAGGTAGAGGGAATTTCAACTTACCAAAATCGGTTATGATTTCCCAGCCCAATGCAGGTTCCTAGCCAGACACAATGGTGATCAAACTGAAGAACACACCTATCACAATCATGACAATGCTTCGCTCGTGGTGGCTGCAAAAACATTAATTGACAATAACACAATGGAAGTAGTATTACTTTGTCGACCAATAATGTCCATAAAAGGAGACAACCATCATTTCAGCCCCACCACTTAGTTTCCTCCCAAAAAATATCTGCATCAGTACATGATCCCCCACCCAAAAGAAAAGAAAGAATAAGAAAACCAAAATGAAAAGGTTTTAGGTAGAGGTTTAGGCTTTCAACCAGAAATCATATAGAACAACAATTTAGTTGCATCAAGTACAAAATGTAAGAAGTGCACAATCAAAAGTCATAAGCCACGGTTAAACCCAAATAATAGTAGCCACACAAACACGCCCTAAATGAAGTATTTGAGATTCTAAAGGAACATTAATCAGTGAACCTCTGAGGTTAGGATGGTCGGGACTTTCCCATAAGGTGGTTCTCGTCTTATAGAAGTATGTGGAAAAGCAAAGTTGAAAAGAAAGCTTTCTCAAAGTTTATTGGGCAAAAGCATTGTTATTCTCGTTCCACCTAGTATCTTAGGGTTCAACATAAAGTACGACACATTGAATTAGAAATTCAGGGGATCAGCAAAAAAGGTGAACTAGCAAAGATTTACCATTCATCTGCATAAATATCCCATCTAAAAAATTATGGCATTACTAGGTTGACTAGCATGCGGCACGACAACATACAAGTACAGCTGTTCGTATATGCTATTACTTTAAAGCAGACATGGTATGCATGTGATGCTCATAGATAGCGGAAGTTCAATGAACTCAACATCAGTAAAAAAAATCCATATCATCTCCAGAAGGCGTATGCTGACAAAAAGCATCCAGAGCACAGAAAAGTCCATTAGTTTCATTAACATACTCAACATTCTTTAAATCACATGCACCAAAAAGATAAGCTTTTGACAATCACTTACCTGCTCAACATTACAGTAGGAACAAGTAAAAGTTCTGCAAGACAAAGAAATGAGGAGTTAAGCTTGTTCCTGCCAAAAAAAATTACCAGCATTGAAGCTCATGGCTTTTCTGCACATACACCCATGGAATGCAACACATTACTGAAAACATCACTTGATAACTCTCTCCACTAACGTGGCAAGAAAAATTTCCCCTGTTATCTTCTAAAGCAACTTTCGTCAAGTATCTTTTGACTGGACAGACAGGAAACATCAATTACTTTACATCCAACTGTTGTAACTCAAGCAACCAATGAAGGAATAGAGTCCACTTATATCTGAAATCAAGTTAAACAAAAATGAAACTTGCTATGACTTGGAGGGAATAGGGATAATAAGCGCCACCTACAACTCAATCATTTCTTCTCTTAATTGTTAATGCCCAGCTACAGTGGATATACAGCGTCAGAAACTACATTATGAATGTGGACAAAACTCAATCCCAGAGACAAAAAAGTAAAAACTAAGAGACTATCGCATGCATACAATAACTAAAATAACCGATAGGTTAAAAGAAAAACTGCCAATTTGAAACACATAAACAAGGATCTTGTGAATGATTACACTTTTATTGGAAGAATCAAAGAAGCTGCAATTGATGATGCCCTACCTTATAGATGTTCCGGGGGGATACAAGTCCATCACCATCTTTGACCAAGATGTGGAATTACTTCCTAACAAATTTCTCCCTGACTGATTACCATCCGATGAAACTACAAAGCCCCCATTTTTGCTAGAAGTAGTGTGTCTTTGCTTAAACATTTACATGAAAGTACAAAGGAAAATATATCACACATGAAGTCCCAATCGTGATCATCAAGGAAAGAAACAATGGATTAATACTCACTTTGAAGCGATTCGTGGACATGGCATTTGCGTCATTGACAGCTCTCATCACATCAAGGATATATCTAGAAGCATAAAAATTGAAAGAATCAAGCATATCTATCAGAAGAAAACTGGATAGTCACTATTTGTTCAAAATGGCCAATTTAAGTCGCTACTGAGTACATTTATTCATTACCCAGGAGAAGAACAAGCTGTCACGAAGTACTGAATCAAAGTTGCCACAAAGAGAAGTAGATATAAAGCAATATACCTGGATAACAAGAGAATCAGATAAGGTGAAAAGAGAAGGTCACAAAAGTACTAAAAAGCTTCCACGAGTCATATGAAATCAACTAACCCCACTATCAAAGATGATAAGGTAACTGAAATCCATGCTCTATATAGCCCATCATGGTGAAGAACATACTGACTCTCAAGAAAAGATGATTTCCTTTAAATTCCATTTTTCACCAAATAGTTGGTATTGGTGCTAAACGCTAGTAATAAGCTTCAGTGTCCTCTCTCAGTTGTCTCATGGATGCTAAAGATGCAATCTAGTCTGCTACCATACTCAAAAGGGTTTACGCCTAAGTTGTATTTGAAGAGGGCACTATGTAGACAATGGCAAAAAAAGTCGTCACTTGAAAATCCAAAGAACCCAGCCGATGCAGGGGGAAGAACCTCGATAATTTTAACTGTGACCAAATTACCCAATACGTTCTACTACTTCCACCACGACGCTGTACGAACAAAGCTAGTTTCGAGCTAACCCAAGAGCAACATTGACGTACCAGGGCTCCTTCTGTGCTTTCTCTATCAAATCCCTATCAAACAGAAAGAGAACGCCCGCGTACACAAGATGCAGCACCACTAGCGCCACTTTCAACAACAACGACGACCTCCGAGCTGAAATACATTCGTCTTGCAAGAGTCAGTTTCAGTAAGAAGGATGATACTACGAGTAAAAACGAGAAAGCGCACCACCACCGAGAATAAACGGATTCCCATCCCTGCTGTTTCGCGCGAAATCCGAATAACCACTTCGCATACAACACAACAAAAACCGAAAGCCGACGTTGTGTTCGAGCTCGCCGAAGCAAATGCAAGTATTGCAAGAGCCTCCTGTCAGCCCGTGACTAGATTTCCTTCATTGAGAGAGAGAGAGAGAGAGCAAATACCGGGATCGGCGAGGCAGGGGAACCAGCGGTAGCATCGCTCGCACGCTCGGCTGCACACGCCTCGGAGGGGACAGCACAAATCCACCATCGTAATCGACAGGAATCCTCGGATTTCATCCAGAAGTCGGGGCTTGCACGATGCGATCGAGCTCGTCAATTGAATTCTCCTGGAAAGGACGCTTCTTCCCGGAACAATCAGAAGAAAATCGCCGCATAGAGCTAGCGAAGAACAGAGCTCCAACTAAAGAACCCCCCCAACTCGAGAACGCAGAGAGATTCTCAGAAGTTGGTCTGGCCGACTGTAGAAGATGGGCGCAATCTTCGCATTGAGAAAGGAGGAGTCTTTTTGGATATATTTATATATTTTCGTTCTATTATAACTGAAAACAAATGATTGGATACCCTTTTTTTTTTTTGGGTCGAAAGATGATTAGATACTTTTTGTTTTTTTTTGGTCGGGAGAAGATTAGATACTTTAAGATGCACATATTAAACACGAGTATTTACCATTTAGTGAATCAATTTATATAAATGGCAAAAAAAAAAAAAGACTTTAAAGTATTTTCCACCCTTTTCCTTTTAGACAAGCTTTTTCGAATCTCATGACCCCTTGTCTAGTTTTACCATAGTAGAACATTGTGTTCCGTCACCTATCGGTGTTAATATGCTGCATAAAGCATACAAGAAAAGATAACTTATTATATTTATTTAATTCTAAAAAAGCATACTAAGAATGTAAAATTACAGTATGTGAAATGATATTCTCCAGTAATTTGAAAGCATTTATGATTCTTTCTTCTCATCCTCTTTTAATCTTTTTTGGGCTTCGACTTCATGGTTTTTAAATTTACCCACGCACAAAAATAAAAATTTATTGTGCTGATCTGACTCTCTTTTTTTGGGTTAAAAATAACACGCATTTTACTCGAATTGAATGACCTAAAGATCTTCCATTCGAGAGGGAAGACTAGGAAGGACCAAATTGCAATGACTGGAAAGTATAAGTAGGACAAGTAACAACGAACTCCGCTTTATACCGACCGGTCCAAGCATTGATATCATCCGACAGCATCTAACCCCCTTTAACGAAGCTTCCACCCGGTCAGACTCGAAAGTCAACCCCCTCAACCAACAAATCCCGACCAAACCCACCATCCCTCCAGTTAATGTCACCCGAAAAATCAAAGCAAAACAGGAAAAAGATATAGTAGAATTCATTGGAAAATTTGAATCTAAGATTATCGCTACCAAAAAAAAAGTACGCCCTTTCCTTTCTTTCCTTTTGTAACTTAATTGTTACGGCACGAGCTTAAATCACCAGTAGTCACCGCACGAGCAATTGCCGTCCTCGAACCGATGGAACCGGTTATTGTCCCTCACGATGATCACTCTTCCCGTGCACTTCGACATGAGCTTGATCGCCGAGTGGCAATCGCCGCACACTCTCAAGTTTTTCATGACCCTTATCGGCCTCTCTGGCGGGAATGTGATCAGACAGAAGGCAATGGCGAGCCTCTCGCTGTGGTATCGGATTGTCCGATTCTTCTCTTCTCGATCCACCTCTTGCAACACGAAGCTCGTGTCTGCGACATAACCAGCCCTCTCCATTTCCTCCCCCAACTCGTCCAGTTTCCGGTAGATCTCTTTGGCTTTCGCGTGAGATCGGTCCCCAGAAGTGAATGTGTGGACTCTGTTGCCTTCCTCAACCCAACTTAAACCCGTTTCCTTCTTCACCCCTCGGTCTCTGAGCATTTTTCTAGCTTTGGCTGCTTCTTCGTATCTTCCAGCAGCGGCATAAGCGTTGGACAACAACACTTGCAGGCCTGAGCTCACGGAGCCGAGTTCCGAGACCCTATCAGCAGCCAAGGCTGCAAGTTCGGTTTTATTATGAATACGGCAACCAGTCAAGAAAGCACCCCACACAGATTGCGTAGGTTGAATAGGCATCTTGTTGACTAGAGATAGAGCATCATCCAGTTTTCCAGCTCGGCCAAGCAAATCCACCATTGAACTATAATGTTGATCCCCCGGTTCAATGCCATACTTCTTCATTAGCTCAAAATAGTATTCACCTTCTCCAACAAGCCCCGCGTGACTGCAAGCATAGAGGATGCTCAGAAAAGTAATGAAATTTGGCTTCATCCCGCAACTCTCCATCTGTTTAAACAGCTTGAATGCCTTCTCCGTCTGCGCATGCTGAGCGCAGGCAATCATCATCGCATTCCACATGCCAAGGTTCTTCACAGGTATCTCGCCGAAAACTTGATAAGCTCCTTCAATGACTCCACATTTAGAATATAACGAGATTAGAGAACTGCCGACGAAGCTCGACGAATCAAAGTTGGTCTTGAAACATAGGCCATGAATCTGCTTCCCCAATTCAAGCAGTGTAGAATTACTGCAAACACGAAGAACACTTGAAAAAGTAAAATCATTAACGTCCAAATCCCCCAGCAGAGCTTGCTTAAACAAAACTAACGCTTCTTCATCCTCTCCCATTTGAGCATACCCATAAATCATCCCGCTCCAAGACACCACATTCCGCTCGGGCATTTTATCAAACATCTGCCGCGCATCCCTCACTTCACCACACTTGGCGTACATATCAACCAGCGAGCTCCCCACAAACACGTCGACATCAAACCCGGTCTTAACCGCCAAAGAATGCACGGACCTCCCGACGTCACACCGACCCAGAATCGCACAAGCCTTGGTGGCACTCGGGAATATGTGATCATCAGGCAAAACGCACCTACTAACCATTCGACGAAAGTACTCAATGGCCTGCCACGGAAACTCGTTCTGGGCAAATGCCGAAATGATCGAGCTCCAAGTCGTGGCCGATTTCCTCGGAGTCTCATCGAAAACTTGGCGGGAACAGAAGGGTAGCTGAGATTTGGAGTAGAAGTTGAGGAGGTGGTGTGACACGAGAGGGATGGTCTGGATGCCCGATTTGACGATATGGGCGTGGAGTTGGAGGCCCTTCGGAAGTGATCTCGAGCGGGTTATGGAGAGGAGGAGGTTGCAGACGTTTCTGTAGTTGAGCTCGAAGGGCTGATGATGGTTGAAGAGATTGTGTGAGGGCTTTGGTACAGAGGGTAGTGAAGGGCTCGAATGCGGTTGTTGCAGGGTCGGTTCTTGGTGAGGAGTTGCGAGGAGTGGGCGAAGCATTTAGGTATGAGCGACAGATTGGCGACGTTCAGAGCTCTAAGTCGACCAGTCCATTCGCTACTATGATCCTGGCACTGATGCTTATAGTCTCGTATTATTGAGAAAATATAGCTACTGCTTCCCTTGATATGACCCCCGCCACCCCGACTCTCCTTCTATATCAGCAACATTTCCCTTGTGGGAAGCTCCAAAAATTTGGCGACAGGTGGCACCGTGACGCGGTAGCGAAAGGTCTACGCAACTAGCTGCTACGCCAATCTAACATCAGCTTAGTTTAATCATAACTACACCTTTTCTGGGCGGCGTAAACCGTCTACATAGCTGGATTCCTTCGCGGGTTATCACATCCAGTGTTCAGCACCTTGCCTGGACCGTGGATGAATCAAGACATAATAAATGAAATCCAGTTGAGAAGCTCGGATAAGCAAAAGGATAGGTCTTAATTCTGTGTAGCCTCATTTGGAACTGGAACTGAAAGTTGTTGGAAATGATCGTCAGACTTTGTGCAGCACTGCCTCTGGGGAACCCCCCATTCAAAATCAAATTCTTCCAGTTTCTAGCAGTTCGATTGTCATCAAAGCAGAGTTTTCGGTTAAGACAGCAAGCATTAAAAAGAGCCGGTGGAGCCCAAAAAAACTACTCAACGGACCGCTATTGGCGATAGTCGATCGTCTCTAAAATGCCATTCAGCACTAGAGTTCGAATGTAATGGAAACAAAGCCGCCATTAGACTTAGGGCATGCATGGCAACGATTTTAATTCGAAAAAGTGATTCTGATTAGAATTGATTTTTTCTGATTCTGTTCCTGGAACAGAAACGCGTTTGGTAATTGCACAAAATTTCTATTCCCGAGAATAATTACTCTTTTCAATTTTTGTCATTTAAGTAAAATAATTACGTAGTTACTTTGTGAAATTTCATCCTACATTTCAAATTAATTGAAGATTAATTCATATTGATTCTCTTATATAACATATTGTATGTTGCATATAATATTTTTTCGTGTTATTCCGTCTAATTACCGTGTCATTTTAAAATTAAAAAATGAGAGATCATGTTGGGTTAGTGTGTGATTTCAGATTAGCTCGGGCTCTCCCAAGCATATACCAAATTGCAACGAGAGAATATTGAATTCGATCTTAGTATGATCGGTGGCATGTGTATGTGTACATGCAAATAGAGTCGCCACCAGTCTTTGAGGAAAGTAGACCGGAAACCTTATCGAGCGGTCGGGAGAAACCGTTCGATTCTATACAACCAGAGAAATCTACGGTGTAGGGACTTGGTTACATTGGTGTTTCCATTGACGCCTGTTCGGCACCGAAGTTGGGTATTTTCTAAACGCGTTTCATGCAAAATTTCAATTCATTTTTTAACCTACGAGGTAAGCCAATGCTAAGTGTACACGTAGGTTGTTTTTGTCTTTTTTCCAAATTTTCTAAAACTAGACTAAGTCTAAAATACCTAAATCTAGGCAAATCACAACCAATGAAATCAAGTGCGCAATCAAGGAATCATGCCATTGATAAATCGCATCATAAAACCCTAATGAAGCTCTAAGGGCTTAGAGAAATGTGGTTCAAGTTTAATTTCAAAAGTGTTTATAAATTTTTTTTTAAAAAGAACAAAATCCATGAAATCTAGGAAATCTAGGCCCAAATATATGAAAATGAGGTCAAACTAGCCTAATCTAAGCTTCTTCTATTTTTAGGAATTTTTTGAATTTTTTCTAATTTTTTAGAATTTTTTTTAGAATTTTTTATTTTAATTTTTTATTTTTTTATTATCTTATATATTTTTCTTTGAAAATGAGATCTCGTTCTGTTTTAGGTCGAGGAAAAAGTGATGAGAGAACTGAAAGGAAAAAGTAAAAGATGTGAGACTTCATTCTGTTTTGAGAATCTCAAAAGTGATTCTTTTTTCCAGAATCAACTTTTTTTTTTTTTGCTCCAAAACTGTTTTCAAAAACAGATCAGAATCAGAATCATTTATGTTACCAAACATGATTCTCATTCTTTTTTGTTCCGAAAAACACAATAAGAGAACCAGAATCGTTGCTATGTAGACCCTTAGCTTATACATGGAAGTGCAGACTTCTGGAAGTTATAATTACTTCAGAACCTAGAACGGTGTCCCTCTTCAAGTGTGATAGATATTACCCAATTTCCGAACCTCGTGTATGGGAACTTGCAGTTGTAAGAGCGAATTTAAGCCATCAAATAGTTGGCATTCCAGCTCATGTCATTAACTCAGTGTACATATTGTGTTTGCATAGAAGATGTACACTGGTATAAAAAATCCATATCATGAGAACATATTGCATCTCATTTTGCATCTATGGCTGACGTTGGTTAAGCAAAAAGTTGTCGTTACAACATAATCATGTTACACTAGTAAGTAACTTGCCAACATTAAGTACAGGTAGCTAAGAAGCTCTTAAATGTTTCAGGACAGCATTACTGGATTGCTGAGCAAAGTACTTCTGCCTGAGTTGTACATACGGGTAACCAATGAAAGACAGAAAGTGGGCAGGCTTTGAGAAGGAGAGTATTTCATACCACACTTGATTGTTCTCGTCCAGCTCAATCGAAAAGCTCTCTTCCCCAGCCTGCAGCAAAATGAATGCCACATTATTATTTAAGAAGCCTTGATGTTCTACGAACAAAACTTGGCCATACGCCCAAAGAAAATATTTTCGAGTAGGAGAAACTAGGAGAAACTGAAAGGTAAGTATCACAGTCCGACGAATTTTCATACAAAAATGACCGCGATGCATACCGACCCGTGACATAGGCCTGGTTTGCCACGTCAGATGGTTGAAACAGACTTTGCAAACACTGCCGAGTAATATGTGACAGGCGGTTCTAAAAAATATTTAAAGATAATGAAAAGACGTGAAAATGGAAGATTTAAAGGTTGTCGATCTCTAGTCTTGTCAGAAGGCCAAGACAGCTTAACAATAATCAAAGGGAGCAGCATTACCAAATCACGAAGACCCAATTGATAAGCCCATTGTCATCATCAGCCTAAGAGGTGTGACGAGATGAAACTTAAATTCCATGCAACTTTGTGTTCTTAGAGGTCTGATGAGTGCTAGCATTATCGTATTTGCTGCAACTTTCAGATGATAAGAACTAAAATCTGCGGCCGGAAAGGAGCTCTCGACTAGACTGAAGCAATATTCGATAGTGAAAAATCAAAGATAGTGAAACAGTTTGCTTAGAAGGGGGCGAGGGAGGACAACTATGCGTGCACCCAATTCACATGTTCAATAGTAGAGCAACTGATTACAAAAGATATGGATCCTAATTAGTCTGCCACCATGGTTTATGATTCCTTAAGCTTTATTTCGACAATTAGATAACGAGCTTTCAGCTTGTAAGGATAAGAAGGCAGCAGAGAAGTCAACTGCTTGATTAGGATATATACTAGGGATACAGCCCACTGTCCTGTTATTGCCAACGACTCCCAAGATCCCCATGTCTCCCTAAGCAAATATTATATTGAAAACTTTAGAGATGAAAGCTCGTAGTACTGAAACTCACACTACAACTTGCAAATTAAGGAAACAGCAGTAAAACATACTGCACAGAAGAACGAAGAACCAAAATGAAAACTCAAGACATGCTTGGAGATGACAGGAACAGTGACCAAGGATAGTCAAATGGAATTCCGCAGAACATTTTCTTAGGTCATGAAAGAAGGTATAAGAAGTGTAAAAGCTAGTATTCATCATAAGCATCACGACAAAAAATCATTATAACCAGGAAGCTACAAGATGACATTTATTGACATTTGAGCCACACATATTCATATAAGTACCCGTGTTATACTTGAAGTCAAGGGAAGTTACCAACCAGCAGGTGACCTTTAAGTGTACCACCGCCGACCCGAAAGGAAGCCACACCCTTCTTAGACTTCTGGCTTTCATTTACAAAGACCACTTCAAGAGGCATCACAAGCCAAGGCAGAAACTCCTTGACACAAACACAAAACTTCACCCCATTCTGAACTCGAGTCTTGGAATCAACAAATGCCCAGTTCAAACCAAAATGCCTGCAAATGCAATCGAGTTTCAGGACAGGAATGGAAACCTGCACGAGGCTTCACCTACATGGAACATGTCAACAGACCTCCAACTCTGAAGAGCATTCTTGCCTTTTTCATAGTTCTCACGACCAGAACCAACTAAAACACGAGCATGGTTGAGTAAGAACCCATCCTTGTAGAGTTCACCATCCTCCTCAAGGATCGACACAGCCTTCGCCGTAGCCCCTTTGTATTTAGCATCATAGTTGAAAGGACCAGACCTGGGCGAACCATACATTACGCGCTATTATAAATGAGTGAATCAACACAAGTTAATTTAGTTTCCACTTCTGTGAAAAACCATTGGCAGCGGATTTTTTAAAAGCGCAATAACAGAAAAAAAATCAGAATCAGAGTTAATCTTACTTGTTAATGCATTGCTTCTGTTGTTCAGCAGAAGGTCGAGACCAGAACACGAAAACCATTCCCAACTACCTACACATTTTAGAGTACAAGAACAATTCATTTCAAACACCTATCAGAATCATGCGACTCAGTTTGAACTAACAACGAAACAGACAACAAACCAAGCCTTATCCCACCAGGTGTGTAGGCCAATTCAATTAAATAACGGAATGCCAGAAAAATTTCAATTTAAGGACATGTGACATGTCTCTGGCAAAGCATAAATTCCCAAAAATTGACTAACAAAATACCAAGGATTGCTAATCACAACATGGCTTGAATTTCCACATGAGAGCCACTAATCTCCACGCCGAAAGTTCAATCATATCGTAACATGACGCATGTCCATCAATTCTTTCATTCAAACAAGCAGTGAAACAACACTCGATTCACCAAAAGATGAAAAAAAAAAGGCATTTTCAGCTCAATAAAAGCAAAAGGACAGTACGAGAAATCACTACCATCAAATGGGTTATTGCACTTACCTTTGGGGGCGACCGTCCAAGAGCTTCCGAAGCAAAGTTGAGAAGATTGAAGTCTGAACCGTGGAGTGTGAGGAGCAACTGAACGAATTGAAACTGTGAAAACTGAAGAGAAAAGAGAGCGGATGAATTGTCGTCGTTGAAAATGTGCTCAGGCTCAGACCCAATACAGGTATAAGCCCAACGGCCCAACGTTGTCACTTCGGAGGTTTCGTGAGCCGGTCCTAAGGTCATTGGGTTAAGTTAAAAATTCGATTTTTAGAACTCTTAGCATTAAAAAATTACTAATCGAACACATTAAAAAAGGAATAAGTCAGCCAATTTGCCTCACAACAGTCCACCAATTAGGGTCATGGACTGATGCATATATGATTCTGTTCTGACTGAAAATATCTATAGTGCTTTAAGCCACAGGAGTTGCATTATGTCATTCATGGGATCTATAATAGTTAGTATTTCATCGCAAAATGGTTCGCATGGTTTTTGCCATTGTCTTTATATTCCAGTACACAAGAAACAAAAAATGAAATTTTCTGCTGGTTCAATTGCTATTAACGGAGATGGAATGATCTTCACGGCAATCTTTCGGACTCCATCTTGCTACGACTCGCTCTTCCGCAGAGTACAGAGTCACACATGAAGGAGATGCATCGCTATGACCGCACTTGTCGATGTAAAGCACCAAGAGCGCTTTCGCTACACTCCCACAAAGACGGACCGTGCAATGAACATCCGACCATACCCTCAGCCGCCCATTCTCGCCACCGTCCCCTTCTGTCAAAACAAGCACAGCATATTCAGAATGGACAAGAGACGGATGGTGCCGGTACGCAACAAATTCTACGCCGTACTGCGATCCCGACCTCACCACCCAATTTTTCGTCCGAAGATGAGAATACGCTTTGAAAAATTGAGGGAACGTAGTTTTCTTATCCATCATGTATTTCCATAACTCTTCATAGGTTTTTCGACAATTATCTCCACCGTGAATGCCGAGGCATTTGAGGGTATAGCAAAGGTAAAAGGCTTCCTCCATGCTCAATTGAAACCACTGCTTGTCCTTCTCAGCTGTGACTACCGGTCGGCCAAAACATGCCCGATTTAGAAGATCACTTTGATCTGCCTCTACCGCAAGAAGAACAGAGCAACCTGAGAGCAAACCATGAGAATTTGACTCAATCAAAGATGACTTGAGCCGCGACACGATCTCGGACATTGGGTCAGCTTGTGCCCTGACCTCTGCACCCTTTCCTTTCCATCTTGGCCCCATCGACGAAGATTACCTGCTGGTGGGATGGGGTTAATCGAAGAAGATTAGCGAAGGTTAGTAAATCAAGGATAACAAAAGTATTAGCTAATAACACCAATATCTAAGAAAAAATTCTCTTACGCAACAATAACTAAGAAAAAATCCAAACCAATAAAAATCAGCACATCACACTGAAACAAACTAAAATTACAAAGAATTTATCTTCACACCGGAACATTCTGATAACAACTTAAGTGCGATAATTTGATATAAAATCAACAGCTCTAGATGTTGATTTCTAAGTGATGCTTAATCAAGCAGCAGATGGTCTGAGGAGTTATGGCAATATCAATTGGATCGCAGGAGATTGCTAATCTTAGTGCTTTATGTGCCTCCAAAATGGATGAATCCACGTGTAATCAGAAATTCACAGCTAAGCCTGATATACTGCTCATAAAAGAAAACTCCAGCCTTTTCTTCCTTTCAAGTGGGAATGATTCATCTACTGCAGGTACTTGGTGTTGTGACAGTTCATGCTATATTGCTCCAAGTTTTGGTGAGAGCCCACCAGATTCACAACCACAAGTATAAAAAGAATGTTCTCAAGTTAAGAACTTTAGAGCACAGTTGTTATTCACTCTATAGGTTAGACAGACGAGCGAAGTCGAGGACAACACTGACCGAGCTGGTCTTGGTATTTCTACAAACTCAGCAAATCTCTACACAGAGAAGGCTTGACCAAAACCCCCCAAACTCATAGTCAACTTTTAGACACAAGTTCAGGAAATATCAATAGATATTATTCATGCACAGCGATTCTCACAGGACATTATCCAGACAAATATTCCTGCAATTGCAAGAATGGCGGATAATGGGCCCAGTGAGCTATGCCAAGGCATCAATCTTTACGGTTTTAGTGCAAACTCCACTAGGCTGAAAACTCGGTTTCTGCATAAGTCTCTCCCTCACTGTGAGAATTTAACCTTGCATTGCAGTTTGCAAACTGGCAATATACTCCACTAGTTCAGTGGAATTTTCTCCAATCTCTCGACAATTAAACTCATGCATCTCCACTTGTTTCTACAGAATCAATTAAATCATGCTCTATGACTGTTAGCTACTGCCTCCCTTTAATTTCACCGCCACCACTCACTCAGACTCTGCTTCTATCAAGCCGAAGATTCGGCAACATTTTCCTTCAACGTAAAAACTAACATTTCAGAGAACTATGTCGCATGTACCAAAGCAGAGATGAAGATCCATACCTCGTTCCGATCCTGGGGTGGGTTCACCGAAGCGAGATTCCTGCTCGCGTTCTCTAAAACCAAATTTTCATTGCACTGAAGGGACCTAAATTTCGAACACCCGAAAGCCATCAATCGCAAGATGTACAAATCAAAGACAAAAAAAAAAAAGGGGGGGCAAGAAATTCACTCACGAGCTTCTTGAAGTTCTCCTTGGGCCAACTTTTCTTTCCCCGAGACACCACGAGCTGAGCCGGCGCGCAGCCGAGGTAAGCACGAGCCGAGACGAAGCTAGCCGAGCAAGCACGGACCTGGGGCAAGCGCCGCCGTGAGACAGAGCGAGCGAAGTGAAGCTACGCCGAGCGTCGCGAGCGTAAGAGACGGAGGGAGACCGGGAGTTGTGAGAATTGAGACTGTTTTAACTGTTGAGTTTGATCTTTGAGTTTTGGTTAACTTAGGGTTTTTCTTTTTTCTTTTTTTCAAAATCCCCTTGTTACTTTTGTATTCTGCTTAATATGGGTCTTATTTGATGAATTTTTTAGGGATAAAAAATCTGTTAAGTTAATTTTAACCGCGTTTAATCGTAGTAAATGTAAAAGAAAATAACTTGCTGACGCGTTCACCTAAACGCGACAATGGTGTCTAAAGCGAGTTAAGCTAGTCAATGCGTAAGAAACATCAAAACCCGTTTATATCGAATTAAAGTCCATTTAATTTCAGGTCGGGTTGGGAATTGGTGGTCCCGGGTTCATGTATTAGTGGCAGATTGGATTGCACGGGCAAAACGTGATAAATGTTTGAGTGTCTCAATTGGGTCTTATAAAAAAAGAAATTGGGTCTTATAGCCCCACCTTTGGGATTCAGATGTGAATGGCATGTATTAATCCACTGTGATCTGAAACCTAATAACACCTCGCTTCGGATGAAAAAAGTTTCTGCTCAAATACATGATTCAATATTTGCCGCGCCTAACACGGGCGTGAGAGCTGATGCATCAAATATTTTTGGGAAAATTTCAAATAAGAGTCCGAAGTGTTCTTATTTTTTTAAATAAAAGCTCCAAGTGAACATTATTTCAAATAAGGGCCTAAAGTAGCTATAGAATTTCAAAAAAGAGCTTGGCCTAAAGGGCATTTTCGTCATTTCTCCATTTTGATTTATTATTATTATTATTTCCTTTTTCTATTCTTTTTTTTTTCCTTTTTCTGTTCTTTTAAAAATTAAAAAGAAAAAACAATCCCACATACGGGAGGGCTGTGGCTGCCACTCCGCTGGTGGGGGGTCGGTCACAATAGGCGTCTCGACGAGGGCTGGCAACCCCGTCGACCAAAGGCATTTCAACCCATTTTAATGGAAGGGCGCGAGGGCCTACTAGCCCTCTCCCGGATCTAGGGGAGGGCCGGCGACCCCAGCTCTAGTCAGGGTGGGGGCCGATGACCCCCTCTCAGATCCGGGAGAGGGCTCGACCCTCTTCCTGCTATTGGCCCTCACCTCTGGTTGGCGAGGTCGTGGGCCCTCACCGAGGCGCCGGCGACCCCACTAGCCTTTGCCCCCTCGGTGTGCGTGTGTTTTTTTTTAAATTTTTTTAAGAAAATAGAAAAAGGAAAAGACTAATAAAAAAGAAAAAAATTAAATAAAGAAAAATGACGAAAATGCCTTTGAAATCAAGCCATTTTTTGAGACTTAATAGCCACCTTAAGCTATTATTTGAAACAAGATTTACTTCAAACCCTTGTTTGAGAAAATGATGGCACTTAAAGTCCTTATTTGAAACAAGGTTCACTCGGAGCCATTATTTGAAAAAATGAGAGCACTTCGAGCCATTATTGGAAATTTTCCCAAAAAATTTTCCATTTTGTCCTCTCTTCATTCTGTCCTAAACATATATAAGCTCCATCCTCTGGCGAACTATTTTTTCAAGCCAGAAAAACTCGTTCGATGCATCAAATGTTGTTTCCGCTCTGTTCTTTCTATTCATTCTGTCCTTAAACATATATAAGCTCCATCCGGCGAACTATTTTTTTCAAGCACTTGTTCGATGCATCAACTATTTTTTCTGTTCTGTTCTTTCTCTTCATTCTGTCCTAAACATATATAAGCTCCATCCTCTGGAGAACGATGTTTTCAAGCCAGAAAAACTCGTTCGATGCTCGACAAGACATGTTATGTGAGGCACCAGAAATCTGGTTTTAAGTCCAGAGCCCCAACAGAAACCAGGAACAACCACCCCTCGTCGCCCATTCGCCTGACAAATTTGCAAAACTAGCGACCCATTCTACGTGGTTGGCCAGGAAACTAAGAAATCCGGCAATTTGACTGCCCATGAAGTAAGCCAAGCGGCCATGTATTAGGACATCTCACAACAGCATGCTTCTAATAAGGTGCAAGCTCAACAAGCAAAGCAGGCATGTGTCCCCTGCACATTCCCACATCTCCAATCTTTCTCATTTTCTCTTTTGGCCAAGTCCTAGTACTGTTTGATAGCATAAGCCTTAGTGCCAACCCATTTCTCAGGACCTCAGACTCACTGTTTGCTATTGCTCAGCACAGCTAGCCAACAGCAGTTTTTTCACATAGCGAATTGATTAAGACTGAAACATGCGCTCAGATGCACATACCAATGGAATTGCTTCCTCGAAGCATTATTCCCTGCTTCAAATCTAAGAAAGTTGCCACCAAAATCCAAACGGAGGGTAGCTCAACGACTGTGTATGAAAATCGACGGAGCTGCTGAGAATGCCTGAATTTCGCCGCCATCATCAAGAGAATGGAGGTCAGGAGCAAAATCAGAAGATCATTCACAAAGGCGCCACAAGTAGTTTGTATTGATGTTCTGTTCTAGGGAAAGGAAAAGCTAAACCCCAAGCACACGTGCCATTACAAAACTAGGGAAAGGAAAAGCTAAACCCCAAGATGCCGGGCAGAGACATGCTCACATACAGATAAATTACACATTCACCTATTGCAGATCTTACATTCAGGACTAACATGGTCTAATCGACGTACTCTTTGGACCTGGAAGGTGTCGATTTCGGTCGAGTCAAGTCGGAGGTGCCCCGTGTACTCATTAGGAAGTCGGAAAAGACTAGCCACTTGATGCTACGATCGTCCAAGCTAAACACATTAACTTCGTCTCTCAAGTAAGGGGAATCGGTGTTCTCCAAGTAGTAGATGCAATTCCCATTGCATCCATTGAGCTCGTGCATAGATATCGCATATGAACAGTGCTTACTGAGAAAGAAAGCCATGTTGCCCAAGCTTCTTACCTCCGCCCATTTCCCACATCGTCGATCCAATCTATAGACTCTGAAATCAAATGTCTCCTTAATGTCAGGGTATGGAAAATCCTCCATATAAGCATCAAACTCGTATCCGCCTAGATTTCCGCTAAAGTATCTATCCACAACATACAGATCACCACTCGATACCACCAAATATTTGCAATTGCTGCTGCTACCACTGCCACTGCCGCCATCAATAGTGCAAATTGATGGTGACAACTTTCGAGTCCTAAATGACGAATCGATCAGCGAAACCGTCCCGGAACAATCAACGACGCAGACCTTGCCTTCATAAACAATAATGTCATCATAAGAACAGCCACGCTGATCATCCAAATAGGTCCAATTCTCATCCCCATATTTCCAGTAACCTAATCGCCCTTCCTCTACAATGGAATAAACCTCAAGTTCATCTAAATCGGTCCATACACAATCTGGAGACACCACTACTTTCCTTATACCGGGAACGATGCCCGACGTACTGTACTCGAGCCTGTATTCCCTACAAATTCCAACAATCCAGAATTCGAGAGAGTCGATTACCTTGGGGAAATTGCGGGGCAAGTAAGTGATTCGCCGCTGCGAGAAGAGGCTGAGGAGCTGCACGTCGCCGAGGTTCGACTCCTGGAGCTTCACCAGCCACCGGGATCGAGGAGGACTCGGGGCGTCCGAATCGGAAGCTTCGTCAGGCGTCTCGAGCACGCAGATCGTGCTTTCACAAAGGAAGACGGAGGAGCTCCGCGAGTGAGGGATTCGGAAAGGGAATCGCGAGGCGTTGCGGTGAGGCGGAGGGATTGAGGAGCGGAACGAAGAGCAGACGCTGCGGAACCGGAGGACGTCCATGCCAGTGTCGAGTCGCTTGCCGATCATGGAGAGAATCTCCGGCGGGAGATCGGACCATGGACGTCTCTCGGTTCGATCCATGGGAGTCGCCGGGGGTCCCCGCTCGCACAGCGAAGAAGAAGAAGTAAAGTAACGATGTTCGTCAAGTATAAAAATTCAAAGAAATGAGTCGATATCTGTCAACTTCATCTAAATTTAAAGGTTCAGCGTAGCGGTGGCCACTGGGCCCGTGCACGGAATTTACCCGTGCCGTCCCACTTGCCGGGCCTGGGCCCTGTATGCCTACGCTGGTTTTTTGGTGTCTATATGTGGATTTGGCTGTGAATATGTGTTTGGGATTTGGCAATGTAGATTTGTATCTAGGATATTCTTTGGTGTATGTATATGGATTTGGCTATCTCTACATATTTGGGAATTTGGCAATGTATAGCCATAGTCGCACCGCTACTACTATTCTAACAGCTACCAATTCTCATCCGAGAAGAACGAAACTACCTTTCGAGTAGAGCTAACTGCTGCCCTTATGCCTTTTGATTAGACAACTTCCAGTGCCAAGCTAACTAACTAGGATTCGTGAAAAGAGAAAGAAGAGCCAGCGACTCTAACGAATCTAATCTTGCTCGCATTGAGGCTTTAGGATGTTTTGGAAATATACTGTGTTGAGTCGTGCCCAAAACTGAACTCTATTTGCTGGCTATTTTGAGTACCATATAAATGAATTGACCAATATAAGCGATTTTCTAAGGGTACTCTATTTGCCAGCTGTTTTAGATTTATGATTTTTCTTGGTAGTTGTTAGAGGTACGTTACAGTAGTCATTCTTTTGACTCGGTAGGCAATATGCTATTTTGAGCTATTCGACCATATTTATTCTTTAAGTGATTTTGATTGGACATGGAATGACCAAAAGGATTGAACGAAAGAATTTCTAAGAATTGGTTGTCCTTTCAGGTGCTGGGAAATGCAAAATGCGTTGTAATATAAACTCAAATGTCAATCTTATGGAAATTCCGACCCCCAATTTTTTTTTTTATGGAATTTGCAACATTTTTTCATACCAATCAGTTACAACCTCAGACCCTCAATTGCATATTATCCATCACAACATAATAAAGGAAATAAAGGGCTTGTCACAAGATGCGGAAAGCAGAAACGGAGGAATCAAGTTCACTAGCTCCCCACAAGACGGTCAAGTTACACAAACAAAAGGCACACATAAAGACCAACCAAATAACCAAAAAACATCATAATAAAATTTAAGCTTGTGGAATTGACGTCGCAGCCCGTTTCGTTGATGCAGACTTGATGAGATGGTTATAGCTTCCTTTCTCCTTAAAAAGCTGGGAAAAATGGTGTTTGCAGTACAAGATGCCCTTTAGAGCTGCATAGTGTCATGACCTAAAATCAGAAATTTCAGATTAATGAATTATTAGGTTAATTAAATTAACTAACCTAACCCGCACTCTCCCAAGTCCTATCAAATCGCAACTTAAGGTTCAATATTTAACATGCAAAAGATTTTCAAATTGGAGTCGCCACTAGTCATTTTACGGTAAGCTGATTAGACACCTAAATAAAGTATCGGGAGAAATACTTTATTCCTACGAACCAGAGATTCATTGAGTTCGGGGACTTGGTTTAACTAATATTTCTATTAATGCCCTTTCGGTACCCATTTCATGAAAATTATCTAAGTTGGCAACATTCGAGAATTCTGATTTACAGTTCCAAAGGTGTAATTATTTTTATTTTATTTTATTTTATTTTAGGCAACAAATCAAAACACATCCAAATATAATGCATGATCCTCTTGAAAATATTTTCCGATTCAAATTAGATGGTGAGTTGGATCGAGGAATCAAATCTAATGGTTAAGATTAGATATCTCGATCCCCGCGCCATCGAAACAAATCTCAGGGTCGAGATTAGTCCGAATTTGCGCGTTGTCGGTAGGAAATGACCCCTTAATTAGAATGGTTTTCTAATCTAGAAAATATGCATGAAATCAAATATTTCAAATCGGGAAACATTATCAATAAATCAAATCAAGATAAAATATTTTACCTAATTTGAATATTGGCTCGGATATTGTTTCCCAATTCGAATGAGCGGATCGAGACCGACAAGATCAGCAACGACTAATCGCGCGCGGCGGGGATGAACTCACGTGGCTCAATTGACAATCTGCTGGACTTTTCGTATGCAGTGGCATACAGGGCCAGCTAGGCGAGACCTGTGGGACACCAATGGAAGGCCTGCAAAAGTCAACAATATCATTCAAAGAGATTATTAGGCTGCATGTGGACTAGGCTTCGAAGGATCCCAGAGAATCGAGGCTCTCGCTTGAAATCTACAAAAAGCGACTTCGTGGCAACGGTCTCTCGTCACAGGACAGGAAGGGTCAACGGCGGTGAGCTCAGACCAATAGGGAACAGCACCGACGAAGAGGCTAGAACAGGCTTTGTCGTCGTCGTCAAAGGTAGTAACGAGACAGCTCGGACGAGGCGGCACCACGACTGATTCTTCGGAGCCGTAGGCTTGCTGGGTTGGACTGGAATCACAAATCTGAGTAGCGGGGTCGAGACTCCATGACCGCCCGTCAAGACGTTCAACAAATCAATAAGGAGTGACAACTGCAAGGGATGACCTGCAGTACGTCTCGTGTGGATCTGCAAGAAAAAAAATTAAAGCAAAAATTCTCATTTGTTTTTTGACCTCACCTGTTCGTGACTTTGCATGAACGTTATGATGAGGGCACCACTAATACTTGGACGTCAGGTGAAGCTTGAATGCCTGCAAATCAACTCGATGGACGTGAGACAGAAGCCTCTCCTCTCTCTCTTTTTTTTTTTTCACGTTAGACCCTCTTCTCTCCCTTGTCTTCTTTCCCCTTTTCTCTCACTGGATGAGGTGGAGTGGATGGCTCAGGGAACGTTGACAATTCGTGGTTGATGGTGAGCTTCCTTTCTCTCTCGTGCGCCCCCCTCTGTCACTTTCTCCCAATTTTTTGTAACTTCTCATGTGTTTGCCTCAGTAAGAATTCGTTTGAGTATTTTCTGAGCAAAAATGTCCACCCCTTGAAATGAGCGAAGTCTCTTTTTATAGCAAACATCACTCACGTTTCTTCGGAAAGCTTGAACCGGTGGAGTCAATTACTGAAATTTGGCTTAAGATTGCCACCGAGAATTGGCTGTGAATCAGTGCAAGAAGGATTCTTTCTATGACCAGATTCATCCTTCCTTCTTTGCCTTGCACGAACAGATGGAAGAGAATAATGGATGATCTTCAGACTCAATCAATTCTCTGTCCATTTCATTGTGCACATCCTTTCCGATGCTCTTTCCTTTTCTTGAAAAAGAATTCCCAAAGTAAAAGAAGTTATCTCTTGATTTTCGGGACTTCATTGAGTCATTCCCTTCTCTTCTGCTGAATCGTTTCCCATATATTATCCTCTTTGAATGCCAAAGTGGAATGTACAGAGAGAATAATCAATAATCTTTCCAATCCGTTTGCTTTCCCTTTTTTTTATTTTTTCTTTTTCATTGCCGATCCCTTCCTTAAGGTGTGAAAGACGGAAGTCTCCTGAAAGGACAAAATCTCCTTCCTCTTTTCACGTGATCGGGGCAATAAAAATAGCCCAACATTTCTCTCAATCCTTTTCATTTTAAGCCACCTGCGCCCGTCGATTTTATTAACATGGTATTTAGCACTGAATATATGGATGTGAACACAAGCATGCATATCATTTGAGCGTTTGAGTTGTTTTTCATCCGCAACTGCATGCAAATATGCCTCCGAAGTTCCATTTATAGCCGAGAAAAAGATGGATTGTTCGCGCTTCTCTATCACTCCATTTTTTGACCATATAAAAACCTTATCATGAATATAAGACTCCATCATTAACCAAAATGACAAATTGGTTGCGGCTGGTTATCTTTTGTTGTGTCATATACGGCACCGAGATAAGTCCAAAGTCCTTCAAGCCATAGTCACCAAAGGTTCTGCTAATCCCGGTGTCTCATCATTGGGCCTCCAAACCCTATACAACCCTGGTTCATCATGCAAACAAAATACCCTTCCTTTTGACTGCTTTATTCGCTCAGCTTCCTGAGGTAAGTTGGGCTTAAAATCGATGGTTAGCTGAAGAGGAAACAAATTGCCATCATCGGAAGAAGTAGCCAGAACAATTCTAGCCTGATAATTGCTCATCAACAACGATTCCTCGTTTGTGCAAATTTCAACGGTGGGAGTACGACAATGCGCGCTTAATCCAACTCGTTCAGGGCTGTCCATCCAAGCTCATCCGTTGCCAGTCCAATTAAATGTAAATATAAATGCAATGCATGCAGAAAATTGATGCATATGAAACTACACTGAGATGATTTACATATATTTGGTTAGAGACTAAAGTTAGCCTCAAATTTTATGCAAATTTTCCTAAATGAATTAGCCAAAATTTAGGTGTCAACACATAGTTTGATGGGTTATGGGGCAACCTCCATGAGAGCACTTGAAACAAAATTTGTGATAGGTTGGCTCTCCACAGTTACTTGCAATTTTGTGTTAATAAACGTAGGTTAGCCACGCCGTTTCTTTAGGGAATATAAGTCGAGCCATTAGAACAATTTTTTTTAATTGAAGCAGAGGAATAGAGAAATCATCTAGAAGCTGTTATAATGCAACTTCAAAGCACCTACAATCATTATATAAGAAGCAATGATACACTTATGCGAAATCGATTCCATAAGAAGCAATGATACACTTATGTGAAATCGACTGAAAGAAGGGCACATGCTAAGCAAAATTTTGACATTTGTGAATGAACACTTTCTGCTCGGGCTGTCCGACAACTCTAACAGGAGTTTCCCCTTGTAAGCAATTAACATGGGTGCTTCAGAAATTAACACATTCACACTTTAAATTGATATACTGACTTTCTACCATTGTGCAAATCAGTAAAACCAATTGATACTGTTCTCAGTGCAACTTAACTCCTAAGCAAAACTAGGATTAAAGAAACATAAACCAAAAGAAAAAAAAAAGAAAAGAATTACCTTCTTTCCTCTTCCTTCGTATTTGACAGCAACAAGCTCCTTTCTTTGTCTTCTGATCTCTCACCAACCTAGCCACCCCAAAATTTCCAGAACCCAACTCCTTCAGTGACTCGTATCTCTCCTCCATTTTCCCAAACAAAGCCTTAAAATGCAAAACAAGAAGCACAAACTTCCTCAAAAACACCCAAATTTTCACTACTCCAACAAGAAAAAATAGAGTGTTTCGCACCCAGTTGAATAGAACCCACGATTCTTCAACGGAGATCAGAATGTGCTTCCAACTGTTTTGACGGGGAGAGTTTGACGCATCGCAGTCGCATTCATTCAGTTCGAGATAGAATTGAGATACCCTAGATACATATACCAATTCTAGTGGGAACAACAAGATATTAATAAATCATCTTCTTATACTTCAAATGTTTACCGAAGTGATGATCAGAAGCAAGCGTTGGGGGCTATGGCTTGTCGTCACGGAGGCAGGTTCAGCACGGTGGTCCTCGGTGGTAGGCTCTATCAGTGTCGAGGACTAACAGCACATAAGGGTACCAACGGCGACGGCTGCTGTTGTCTCAGGATGAGGCCACATCAGAGTGAGCGGAGGCAGTCGGGAATTGCCTGAGGTCTCAGTAGCAGCTGGACGGCGAGTGTCGAGGCCGTCGGGAATTCTGCGAGATGGAAGGGAGAGATATGGAGAGAGAGTACCATTGAAAAGGAACCCAAATTGCTAATCTAAAGAAACAACGTTTTGGAGATTGTTTTTCCACGTCAGCAGCCGAGATGTAATTAAATAATGAGGTGGAAATTTCACCTAAGATTCATTAACGGTGTTTAGTAACTGTCGTAGATTTGGGACAAAATCAAAAGTTTGAGGTTTTTTAGGACAAAAAAAAGTTGTGGATATATTTGGGACAAATGCCAAAGTTTGAGTTTTTTTGGGTATTGGGCCGCAGTAAGAAGAAGAAGCAGGATTCATCACTTGCCAAAATTAAAGGGGAATTTTTTTTTTTTCCAATTTTAGTAACGGAATCTCAATGGATTATCTTTCAGATATTTTCGTTTGATTTTGATCGTGAATCTTGGACAATCCAATATTTTCTCATTAGTGCCGAGGTAAATCTTTATCATCATGTACCATAAATATCTGAGGTATATTTCAAATCAATTTTTATTAAATCATCCGACAATTCAATTGTTAAAGTAATAGAAAAGACATTTGATCGCCATCCATTACCTTTTTTATGGCAAAAGGACACCTAAAGTGTCAATATTTGTATACGGCGTTCACTTTAGTGCCAATATATTTTTTGTGGATCACTTAAGTGCCAATTTTTTTGAAAAATGATTATTTGAGTGGCTACTCCGGTGAGTGTCCCCGGAAATCTTACATAGTGGCTTGCCGGAGGATCCCAGTCAGCAATAAAAAAATCCAAAAATTAATAAAAAAATTCTACGTAATATTAAAAAATTTAAAAATAAGCTAAAAATTAAAAAGAAAAAGGAAAAGAAAACACAAGTTGCAGGCTTGCAGAGGTGAGGGTGTGGGATGGGTCGACCGGGTCGCCAAGCGCCGGCCAGTGGCTGGCGACCCCCGCCGATGGCTGGCAAGGGCTCGACCTCGCAGATCTGGCGAGGGTTGCTTCTCACTGCCGGAGCTTCGCCAGACTTCGCCTGGTCTTCCAAGAGCTCCAACAACTAGCCACAACGCTTGAGGGACCAACCATCGCCGGTCGGAGGCTCGGCCGCAACACCGACTGCCTCCCCCAACTCTACCTTGATTATCGAGGGCCGCCGCTCGGCCGAGCACCCAAATCACAGCCATACAAGCTCAAACAACACAAGGAAAGAAGCAAACAAGCTAACACAAAAATCGCAAGGACCAAAGGAGCCAAGAATTGGACTCAAAACTCTCGGCGCAGGTTCAGGCATTCCATCGAACATGTAATATGCACGAGCTAAATGGAGAAACAAGGGTTGGCCAAGACCAACCACTCGAACTCCGACCACAAACAACTCATCAAACAATTCCACAATAGACAAAAATATAGTATGAACTAGCCTGAAGCTCGCCGGACTGAGGAACTAAAGGTCTTGGCCGGACGAGCCCTCCATGCCCGAAACAAGGCAAGTGAAGTCCGAGTGGAGAACCAACCTAGTCGAGGCTCGATCGGCGGCAAACGATGGCAGATGAACTGCGGCAAGTAGTATAAACAATTTCCCTTCCCTCGGCGACCCCGTCAGCGATGGTGGGGCGGTGGTGGCGAGGGCTTTGCAAACCCTCGTCTCAAATAACCCTTTTTTTACTTTTTTCTTATTTTTTTTACCTTTTTTCTGTTTAATTTTAATTTTTAAAAAAATTTAAATTATTTTTAAGTTTGAAAGGCCACGTGGATAACACGTGGCCCGATTTTTATTTTTATTTTATAAAAAAATCATGTAATGTTAAAAAATTTAAAAATAAATGACACGTAAATTAGTTGGTCGGAATTTCTCGCCGTTGGTACTAAAGTGATCGTTTTTTCTCCGATTTGGCACTTACGTGATTCAAAAAAAAAATATTAGCATCAAAGTGAGCGCCATAGACAAATATTGGTACTTCAGGTGTCCTTTTGCCCTTTTTTTTTTTATGTTTTTTCCGTCCATGTTATGTTTGTTAATATTAGAGAAAAAAACATTAGCGTACAAATAAAAGAGATTTATAGCATTATTGCGACGAAATTTTTCCATTAAACTTAAATTATGTTTTAAAAAAAATCACTTTTTAGATAATCCGGGGATACCACTACTTTTCTTATACCGGGAACGATGCTCGACGTACTGTACTCGAGCCTATATTTTGTACAGATTCCAACAATCCCGAATTCGAGAGAGTCGATTACCTTGGGCAAATTGCGGGCAAGTAAGGGCCTATTTGGTAATGTTTCTGTTCCTCTAAGGTGATTCTGATTAGAATCATATTTTCTGATTTTATTCCCTAGATGATTTTTAGAGAATCGGAACGCGTTTGGTAACTGCACACAATTTCTGTTCCCGAAAATAACCAAGTGGCAAGAATTATTTTTTTAAAATATTTCATCTTTTTTTTAAATCTTTTTAAAATGTATTTTTAAATTTTTTATTTTTTTAATTTTTAACTTTTTTTTAAAAAAAATTCATTTTTTTGAATTTTTTATATTTAAAATTTCTCCCTTTTAAAAAAATTAACTTTTTTTGTTAAATTTTAAAGCTTATTTTTAAATTTAATTTTAAAAAAATGTGTTTAAAAAAATTAGTAGTTAGTAAATTTTCAAATCTAATTTTTTTTTTTTTTAAGTTCAGAAGTTTACGTGGACTTAATCTTTTTAAAAGAACTGAGACTTTGTTATTTTTTGTGCTTCTCATCTTTTTTTGGAGAAAACTTTTTTTGTTTCTTATTTTTGGTCCAAAACTGTTCCCGGGAGCAGAATCAGAATCAGAATCATTTGCGGTACCAAACATGTTTCTGATCCTTTTTTGTTCCGGGAAACAGAAACAGAGGAACAGAAACGTTACCAAATAGGCCCTAATTGATTCGCCGCTACGAGAAGAGGCTGAGGAGCTGCACGTTGCCGAGGTTTGACTCCTGGAGCTTCACTAGCCACCGCGATCTAGGAGGACTCGGGGGCGCCCGAATCGGAAGCTTCGTCTGGCATCTCGAGCGAGCAGATCGTGCTCTCACAAAGGAAGACGGAGGAGCTCTGTGAGTAAGGGATTAGGAAAGCGAATCCCGAGGGGTTGCTATGAGGCGGAGGGATTGAGGAGCGGAACGAAGAGCAGACGCTGCGGAACCGGAGGACGTCCATGCCAGTGTCGAGTCACTTGCCGATCATGGAGAGAATCTCCAGTGGGAGATCGGACCATGGACGTCTCTCGGTTCGATCCATGGGAGTCGCCGGGGGTCACCGCTGTCACAGCGAAGATGAAGTAACGATGTTTGTCCAGGCACGGAATTTTATAGGTGTCCTAGTAAAGATTAAAAACAAGTTACACCCACAAAAATGTCCAAGTATCTTCCACGCTATATCCTCATAATTATTCGAGTGATACAGTGTCATCAACTTCGTCGTCTTCGCGTTGGGCGCATTCGATTGGCAACAATTCTTGCAAAATCTAATCGTGCCCGCAGACAACCATTTGTACATTCTTTTTTTTTTTTTTGTTAATTTAGAAAACAGATTGAAATGAGAATATATTCTAAAATGTAGGCAACGTATGATCATGAAAACTTGTGAATAATTTCGAAAAACTCATTTGACTTTATTATGTAAAGCATCGGACTAAATTGAGCAAATTGAAAGTTTAGACATTATATGACACATTTTGTAATAATTAGGGACTTACGGTGACTTTTTCTCTGCTTTGGTCAAATAAAAGGTCTACATTGAACATTTAAGAATAACTAAATGAATCGAATCAAAATCTCAAGAATGACATTGCATATTGATCTAAAATTTAGGAACTCTTAATGTTATTTTCTACATGTAAATTGCGTCGAGGAACCTAAATAACATTTTTGTTTTCATCAACTTCTTCTTTTATTTTGTCAATGATAACAAAGGTTTTTACCAATATAATAGCCTTTAGGTGACTGCGAGACTAAATGCATGTTGTAGGCCACAAATTGTTGAAGGAGCAGACCCACAATATCTTCTAATTATTTGTTTTTTTTTTATACCCAAAACTGGCCTTTAATCTTACAATAGATTGAAAATAATCACATGATCATGTCTCGATAACAAACGTGGGTAACTTCTTGTGCTAGTATCGTACATATATCCACTGGCCACCCATTTTACTTGTGTATACTTATGTCTTGATTGATTGAAGTTCATTTCAGAAGCTGATAAAACAATACAAGTCCACTCCACTCCATATAAAAAACTGAACCTCTATCGAGAGAGTAAATTCTATGTTCGTCATCAAGAAAATGGAGGTCAGCAGCTAAATCGGACCCTGATCCACAAAAGACATCACAAAAGCTGTGCTATTAATAGTGACCAAGGAGATCAGGGACTACCATGATCTAACCTACTTGCAGGTATGCATTTCGGGTCTGCGAGGTTCGGTTTGCTCGGGTCGGAGGCGGTCGGAAAAGTCCAGCCTCCTGATGCTACGATCCGCCAAGTTGAACACCATAACCTTTTCCCTTGAGCAATAGGAATAGGCGTTTTCTGTATAGTAGATGCAATTCCCGTCACACCCGCCAAGCCCGCGCGCCGAGACCGCGAACGAGCAGAGCTTCCAGAGGAAGAAAGCCGAATTGCCCAAGCTTCTCACCTCCTCCCATCTCCCACATTGTCGATCCAATCTATAGACTCTGAAATCCGTCCACAAGTTCTCGGTATACAATGGGTCAGGTCTAATAGTAATGTATCTGTCCACCACATAAAGATCACCACTCGACACCACCAAATCCTTCCGAATGCCGCCACCGTAGATTGGCATTGAGAAACTTCGAAGTCTGAAAGATGAATCGATCTGCGAAACTGACCCGAACTGATCGACCACGCAGACTTTGCCTTCATAGACTGCAATGTCATCATAACCATCGCCCTGTGGATCATCTAAATAGCTCCAATCCTGACCCCCACACTTCCAATAACCTAATTGCCCTTTGTCATCAATGAAATAAACCAAACATTGCTCTAAATCAGACCATACACAATCCGGATGCGTCACTACTTTCCGTATACCTTGAGCGAGGGCCCCGGTTCTACTGCAATCACCGAGCGTGTATTCTCTACAGATTTCAACTACTCGAAATTGGAGACAATCGAGTACCTCCGGGAAGTTGTGGGGCATGTACGCGATCTGCCGCTGCGAGAAGAGGCTGAGGATCCGCATGTGCCCGAGCCCCGACTCCTCGAGCTTCAACAGCCACCGCGCGCGACCGGAGGCGGTTCCGTCCGGCGTCTCGAGGGCATAGACCGTGCTCGCGCGGAGGAATAGGGCGGACCCTGGTGAGCGAGGGATTCGGAAAGGGAATCGCGAGGCGTCGCGGCGAAGCGGGGGGACCGAGGAGCGGAAAGAAGAGCAGACGCTGCGGAACCGGAGGACGTCCATGCGAGTGTGGAGCCGCTTGCCAATACTGGAGAGAAGCTCCGGCGGGAGATCGGACCATGGACGTTTCCTGGTTATCTCCATGTGAGCTCCTGCGTTTTCTGCACTAGTGATCGCAGATGTTGCAGTAAGAAGAAGAAGGAGGATTCGTCACTGCCAAAATTAGAAGGGAATTTTTGGTTTCCAATTTTGGTAACGGAATCTCAATGGATTATCTTTCAGATTTTTCCCTTTGATTTTGATAGTGAATCTTGGACAATCCAATCTTTTCCCGTCCGTGCCAAGAAAAGAAATTCACATTAAATCATCTCAACCCACAATTTGTTTCTTAAAGTAATAGAAAAGAAATTTGATTATCCTCCGTTACTTTTTTTTTTTTAAGGATAATACCACGAAAAACCCAAATTGATATATCTATCACAAATTTTCCCTTTCGTTGGTCTCCGTTAAATTTTAACCTCAAATTATTGAGTTGGATGACACATGGCAGTTGGCGGGTATATCAATTTGGGTTTTTTACCATTCGTTTGTCACAGATTTACCAGTTTGGGGTTTTTTGTGGTATTAATTCAATTGGATGGTTAATTCATCACAAATATACCAGTTTAGAGCTTTCAATAGTCAAAAACTTAGTTTGGATAAATTTATCACAAGTGTACTAGTTTAGAATTTTTTTGTTAAAAAATTAGTTTAGAGTAAATTTTTCACAAGTATATCAGTTTGGGATTTTCATGATATTAACCTCTTTTTTTTATTATGTTTTTTTCATCCATGTTTGTTTTGTTAATATTAGAGGAAAAAGCATTACCATAAAATAGAAGAGATTTGCAGCATTACGTCGATTTTGCAATTTCCTTCCATTAACCTTAAATTATGTTAAACAAAATCACTTTTTTAGATAAAAGAATCAACAACGCTTTATAAAATAAGGTATGGTCGGCGGTGGTCGCCGACCCCCGACCAGTGACCGGCAACCCCCGCAGGCGAGCGCCTGCAGACAGAATCCCCACAAAGTCTGCTAAAAAAAGTCGAAGGGGGTAAAAACGATGAAGAAGAGGAGAGCAGGAGTCTTACCAGATCGACGATGCAACCACGCTCGTTCGCCGATGCCGACATCTCAGGGCACAATGCCTCGAACCGCTTCACACGGACCCTCCTCCTCGCTGCTTCTTCGTCCCAAGGTGCGGGATCGCCGGCGGCCCTCGACCAGATGTGGAGTCGAGAAAAAACCCAAATGAAAGGGGCAAAAACGATGTAGAAGAAGAAGAAGGGGAACACAACACGGTGAAGCTGGCAACCATGCTCGTGCACACCGTCTCGAACCGCTTCACACGGACCCTCCTCTTCGCAGCTTCTCGGTCGCGAGGCGTGGGATTGCTGGCGACCCTCGGCCCAGATCTGGGCAAGGGCCTGCTGGCCATTGCCAGCGGTCGGCGGGGGTTGCCGACTCGCCACTACAAGGCAACCTTTTTTTTTCCATTCTTGTTTAACTTTTTTAATTTTTAATTTTAATTTTTTTAGCTTATTTTTAGTTTAAGAATGATTTTTTTTAAAGAAAATTCCACTTGGACTGTATTTTTTTTTTTAAAAAAATTGCTACGTGGAGTCCACGTGGACTGAGTTTAACAAAAAAAAAAAATACCATGTGTATTATTTTAAATTAAAAATGGCGTGGCACTAAAATGTGTTAATTATAAATTTCACGTGTATTTTTTGGCTGAAATTTCTCGCCGTTGGCACTTAAGTGATCGTTTTTTATCCGATTTGACACTTAAGTGAGCTGACGAAAATAATTGGCACCAAAGTGAGCGTTGTACACAGATATTGGCACTTGTGATGTCAGCCATAAGAAATCGGTCCTAATCATTGTCCGTTGGGTGATGAATCAACGCGAAAAAAACGAAAAACAAAAACCTGCATGTACAAATATGCCCTCTTATCCTATTCACGTTGCCGATTTCAATCCAAAGTTTTTCCGGAGACACTCCTCCAACGGCCCCAACAGTTACATGTTCACCTTGTCGCAAAATTGACAACTTATGTTCCATGACAAATGTAATTATTCATCTACTAACCCAAGAAAATGAAGTGGTTTCATACCAACATTTTGAACCAAACAAGCACCGCGTTGCCTGCCTTTTGAACCATTCGTATTGCAATGTCCATATTGCCAGTGAGCACTCACCTACTCTCACTCATCTCTACTTCACCTTCTACCCTATTTCATTTTTTCCTCTTATTCTCACGTTCTTATTCTAAGTTATACTTTGATAAGTAGTTAGTAGTCTTTGACATGGCACAAAGCGGTACGTTTCAATATGCTGCCCGAGAACACACTTGATTTTGACATCAAAATGACACATCACTATCCGCGTTGATCTTCCTTGTGTAGAACATATTAAGTAAAAATATTTAACTTGCATGTAAATTTAACTTTAGATAATGACACAAATGGTCCCTAAACTTTGATCCAACGTGCAATGTGATCTCTGAACTTTTAATTTTACCAATATGGTTCCTGAACTTTAACTCATTGTGCAATGTGGTCCTTGAACTTTTAATTTGACTAATATGATTCCTGAATTTTTGAAACATATTTAACTTAGTCCATGAATTATAGGAAGATGTTCAATATAGCCCTTCCATTAATTCAAGTTCGGGAACGACTTTAAACATTTTTTTTTTATAGTTCGGGGACTAAGTTGAACATGTTCCAAAAGTTCAGGAACCACATTGAACAAATTAAAAGTTCATGGACCACATTACACATTGAGCTAAAGTTCAGAGACCATATTGGTCAAATTAAAAATTCATGGATCACATTGCACATTGAGCCAAAATTTAGGGACCATTTATGTCATTTTTTACCTTTAACTTTTTCATGAGTTGAAATTTTAAGGTGATGTTCCCCTTGTTGCGAAATTGACAATTTATGTTCCATGATAAATGTAACTTTGTCAAAATCATGCTTCCGATTTCATGTTAATATGGCTGTTTTTGATGCGTTCCATATGTCTTCTCACTTATTAAGTGAGACGACAGTGATTTTCTAATTGAAAAATAGGTTATAGGCTATTTTTGTGTATTGATTTAAATAATTGACGTCTAAATGAATCTAAGATGTTATATAGTTTTCTCCCAAAGAGGATAAAAAGACAACGGTGTTTTTGAAAGTGACGCATTCTTGCAAAAGTACAAAATTATTTAAACTGCAAAGGAAGATTTACGGGGGGTAAAACAAAAATATTTATATGAGGAAAATTGCCAAAAAAAGTCCTAAATCTATTGCAATTCTGTCAATTCTATCCTCAACTTTTTTTTGGGTCAATTGAGTCCTAAATATTTTTTAATTGTGCCAATTCAGTCTATTTGGCCCACCGGTATTGGCATGACAAATTTTTAATAATATTTGAATTGTTGAATTATTTTTTATTAATTTTTTATGTATATATATTTTTATTTTTTTTTAGGGCCGACAGCAGCCACAGCGCGACCGGAGGCGTCTCAAGGGCGTAGACCGTGCTCTGGCGGAGGAACAGGGCGGACCTCTGCAAGCGAGGGATTCGGAAAGGGAATCGTGGGGAAGTGGGGGACCGAGGAGCGGAACGAAGAGCAGACGCCGTGGAACCGGAGGACGTCCATGCGAGTGTGGAGCCGACAGCCGATCATGGAGAGAAGCTCCGGCGGGAGATCGGACCATGGACGTTTCCTGGTTCCCTCCATGTGAACTCCTGCATTTTCTGCACCTAGTGAATCCCAGATGTTGCAGTAAGAAGAAGAAGAAGGATTCGTCACTGCCAATATTAAAGGGGAATTCTTGTTTTCCAATTTTGGTAACGGAATTTCAATGGATTATCTTTCAGACTTTCCCTTTGATTTAGATCGTGAATCTTGGACAATCCAATATTTTCTCGTTAGTGCTAAGGTAAGTCTTTATCATCATGTACCATAAATATCTTAGGTATTTTGCAAATCAATTTATATTAAATCTTCCGACAATTTTTTTCAAAAAACATTACCATAAAAATAAAAGAGATTTACAGCATTATTAGGATGAAATTTTTCCATTAAACTTAAATTATGTTAAACAAAATCATTTTTTAGATAATCTGGGGAAACCACTGCTTTCCTTATGCCGGGAAGGATGCCAGACGTACTGTACTGTACTCGAGTTTATATTCTCTATAGATTCCAACAATCCCGAATTCGAGAGAGTCGATTACCTTGGGGAAATTGCGGGGCAAGTAAGTGATTCGCCGAATAGGCTGAGGAGCTGCACGTTGCCGAGTTTCGACTCCTGAAGCTTCACCAGCCACCGTGATCGAGGAGGACTCGGGGCGTCCGAAACGGAAGCGTCGTCCGGCGTCTCAAGCATGCAGATCGTGCTCTCACAAAGGAAGACCGAGGAGCTCCGCGAGTGAGGGATCCGGAAAGGGAAAGGGAAAGGGGATCGCGAGACATTGCGGTGAGGCGGAGGGATTGAGGAGCGGGACGAAGAGCAGACATTGCGGGTCGAGTCGTTTGCCGATCATGGAGAGAATCTCCGGCGGGAGATCGGACCATGGACGTCTCTCGGTTCGATCCATGGGAGTCGCCGGTGGTCCCGCTCGCACAGCGAAGACGATGTTTGTCAAGTACGAAAATTCAAAGAAATGAGTCAATATCAGTCAACTTCATCTAAATTCAAAGGTTCAGCTTAGCGAGGGCCACTGGGCCCGGGCACAGAATTTTCTTGTGCCATCCCACTTGCCGGGCCTGGGCCCAGTTGACCTACGCTGGTTTTTTAATATTAAATTAATGAACTATTTTATGAAGAAAATTTCAGAGTAATAAAAAAAAATTCAATTTATAAACCACCATATTCAATAAAAATTGCAATATATATAAATTTATAATATTTTAGGATTATTAAGCAATACATAATATTTTCATTATGCAATGTATTACTGTACAATGATAATTAAAATTTAATTAACCCTAGACAAACTTCACGACGGGCCAACCCACACGACCCTCTTAATGGGACTTACGTTCTCTGTGTTATTAGAAACGTCCCGTCTCGTTGTTTGCATTGTCTGCATAAATTTTCTGATACTGTTTGTATACTGCACAACGGATATAATCCAAGATTTCTTTAATCTTGAACAATTTCAATCAGACGATGCCTCATCCTCTCGGTTGATTGCTCGACTAAGGTGTTTTATAAAGAATGTAAGAGTTTCTAAACTTGCAATTGTCGATTTACAAGAGATTTATGAATTGTGTTTTATGAATGTTTGGTGCCCTGTTTAAAAATTTACTATGCAGGTTCTTCTTCTTTTTTGTTGTAGCCGTCAGTGAAAGTTGTAAAATGCACTCGTTGGTCTATTATTATACTCCTTACTTTTAAAATTTAAAATAATACAAATTAATTGATAAAAATTGTGAAAAATACTCATTCAATCATACACGGATAGAATATATTAAGTACATCTTCAAATATGTCAAAATAAAAACATTACATTTATAAGTGTCCTAATAACGATTAAAAACAATTACACCCAAGAAAATGTCTAAGTATCTTTCACGTGATAATCCTCATAATTGTTCGAGTGATACAGTGTCATCGACCTCGTCGTATTCGCGTTGGGCACATTCGATTGGAAACAATATTTGCAAAACCTAATCATGCCCGCACACAACCATTTGTACATTGTTTTGTTAATCTAGAAACTAGATTGAAATGAAAATATATTCTAAAATCTAGATAACTGTATAATCATGAAAACTTGCAAATAACTCCGAAAAACAAATTTGACTTTGTTATGTAAAGCAATGGCCTAGATTGAACAAATTGTTAAGTTTAGGTATTCGATTAAACATTTCGCAATAATTAGGGTCTTGCGGTGACTTTTTCTCTGATTTGGTCAACTAAAACGACTGCATTAAACATCCAAGAATAGTTCAATGAATTGAGTTAAAATTTCAAGAATGACATCGCATATTGAGCCAAATTATTAATGTTATTTTCCATATATAAAATGCATCGAGGAACCTGAATAACATTTTTTTTTCCATCAACTTCTTCTTCTTGTCAGCGATGTAGTGGGACACAAACTCTTGAAAGAGTGGACCCCATAATATTTTTAATTATTTTTTTCATTCCGATAACAAACTTGGGTAACTTCTTTTGTTAGTATCATACATATATCCACTGAAATAAATGACAATACCAGTCCACTGTCCAATCCATATGGAAACTGAAGCCCTCTATCAGGAGCTTCCGAGAGAGTAAAGTCTATGCCCGCCATCAAGAAAATGGAGGTCAGCAGCTAAATCAGATCCGGATCCACAAAAGACATCACAAAAGCTGTGCTATTACAAGTGAGAAAGGAGATCAGAGACTACCATGATCTAACCAACTTGCGAGTATACATTTCGGGTCTGCAAGGTGTCGGCGGCCGCCTTCGGTTTACTCGGGTCGAAGGTGGTCGTCATGCCCAGTACGAAGTCAGAAAAGTCCAGCCACTTGATGCTACGATCTGCCAAGCTGAACACCCTAACCTTTTCCGGTGAGCAATAGGAATAGGCGTCTTCCGCATAGTAGATGCAATTCCCGTCACACCCGCCAAGCTCACGCGCCGAGACCGCGAACGAGCAGAGCTTGCAGAGAAAGAAAGCCGAATTGCCCAAGCTTCTCACCTCCTCCCATCTCCCACATTGTTGATCCAGTCTATGGACTCTAAAATCAGACGTCCACATGTTCTCGGTGTACAGTGGGTCACTCTCATATCTACCATGTCTAATGTATCTGTCCACCACATAAAGATCACCACTCAGACACCACCAAATCCTTCCGAATGCCGCCACCGTAGATTGGCATTGAGAAACTTCGAAGTCTGAAAGATGAATCGATCTGCGAAACTGACCCGAACTGATCGACCACGCAGACTTTGCCTTCATGGACTGCAATGTCATCATAACCATCGCCCTGTGGATCATCTAAATAGCTCCAATCCTGACCCCCACACTTCCAATAACCTAATTGCCCTTTGTCATCAATGAAATAAACCAAACATTGCTCTAAATCAGACCATGCACAATCCGGATACGTCGCTACTTTCCGTATACCTTGAACGAGGCCTCCGGTTCTACCGCCATAACCGAGCGTGTATTCTCTACAGATTTCAACTATTCGAAATTGGAGAGAATCGAGTACCTTCGGGAACTTGCGGGGCATGTTCGCGATCCGCCGCTGCGAGAAGAGGCTGAGGATCAGCATGTGCCCAAGCTCCGACTCCTCGAGCTTCACCAGCCACCGCGCACGACCGGAGGCGGCTCCGTCCGGCGTCTCAAGGGCGTAGACCGTGGTCGCGCGGAGGAATACGGCGGACCTCGGCGAGCGAGGGATTCGGAAAAGGAATCGCGAGGCGTCGCGGGGAAGTGGGGGGACCGAGGAGCGAAACGAAGAGCAGACGCTGCGGAACCGGAGGACGTCCATGCGGGTGTGGAGCCGCTTGCCAATAACGGAGAGAATCTCCGGCGGGAGATCGGACCATGGACGTTTCCTGGTTCCCTCCATGTGAGCTCAGTAAGAAGAAGAAGGATTCGTCGCTGCCAAAATTAAAGGGGAATTTTTGTTTTCTAATTTTGGTAACGGAATTTCAATGGATTATCTTTCAGATTTTCCCCTTTGATTTTGATCGTGAATCTTGGACAATCCAATCTTTCTCGTTCGTACCGAGCTAAATCTTTATCATCTTGTACAAAAATATCTAGGGCGTTTTTCAAATTCTGTTTATATTAAATCATCTCAATCGACAATTCGTTTCTCGAAATAATATAAAAGAAATTTAATTATCCCCCGTTACTTTTTTTTAAGGAATGATACTGCGACAAATCTCAAATTAGTACACATGTGACAAATTTATCGATCTATGATAAATTTACCATCCGTTAGTTTCTGTTAAATTTTACCTTCAAATTATTAAGTTAGATGATACTTGGCAGTTGACGGGAATACCAGTTTCGGTTTGTTCCCCTCCGTTTGTCACAGGCTTACCAATTTGGAATTTTTCGTAGTATTGACCCAATTTAACATAAACTAAACGGATGGCAAATTTGTTACGAGTAAAAAGTCCTAACCCTATTGTAATTATGCAAATTTAATCCTAAACTCTTTATTTTTTTGCTGATTCAGTCCTAAACTATTTGCAATTGTGTCAATTCAGTTAATTTGGCAAATTTTAGTCGGACATCGCTGACGTGGACACCGGCCGGCCGGCGACTTAATATTTTAATATTTTTTTGAATTTTTTTATTTCTTTTTATTTCTTCCCCTCCCCTCTTCTTCCTTCCTCCCATCTTCTTCCTCCAGCTGGTCGCCAGAGTTCGTAGACCGACCAGAGGACGGTCACTTGTCGGCCTCGCCATCGCCGAGTGAGGACGGCCTCGCCTCGCCTCACTAGCCCAAATCTAGGCGAGGCCAGCCATCCCTCTGGCCAGTCGTCAGACCTTGGCGGCCGGCCGTCCCTATGAAGAAGAGGGAAGGGAAAGGAAAAAGAAAAGAAAAGAATAAAATATGTATAAAAATAAAAATAAAAAATATTATTAAAATATTAGGTAATCGGCCGGCTGGCCAAAATTTGCTAGATGGACTAATTGGTTTAAGATTGAATCGGCGAAAAAAAGAGAGTTTAGGATTGAATTAGCACAATTGCAATAGATTTATGACTTTTTTGGTAATTTTCCTGTCATAAGAGTATCAGTTTGAGTTTTTGATGGTCAAAAAATAACTTTGGAGTAAATTAATCACAAGTGTACCAGTTTGAATTTTTTGTGGTAAAAAAATTAGTTTGATGTAAAAAAATTCACAAGCGTATCAGTTTGAAGTTTTAGTTGTATTATTATTAACCCTTTTTTTTTAATGTTTTTTTGCATCCATGTTTGTGTTGTTAATATTAGAAGAAAAAACATTACCATAAAAATAGAAGAGATTTGCAGCATTATGGCGATTTTGAAATTTCCTTCCATTAACCTTAAATTATGTTACACAAAATCACTTTTTTAGATAAAAGAATCAACCATACTTTATACAATAAGGTATTACACAATAACTCTATTTTTTTTTCTTGACTACACTTTTTCCTCAATTCTTTGAAAGTATATTTTCATTTGAGATTTACCACGGGGCACCTCTCAATAAGAAATTGGTCCTAATCATTGTACGCTGCGCAATGAATCAACTCGAATAAAAAAAAAAAGAAAAAAAAGCAAAGACCCGCATTTACAAATATGCCCTCTTATCTTTTCCTGTGCCATCCCACTTGCCGGGCCTGGCCCGGGGGCCCGGTTGGCCTATGCTGGTTTTTAAACATGAAATTAATGAACTATTTTATGAAGAAAAATTTCAGAGAAATAATAATAAAATAATCAATTTGTAATTCGCCATATTCAATAAAAATTGCAAGAGTTATAAATGTAATAATATTTTAGGATTACTAATCAATACATAATATATACATAACGCAATGTATTAGTATACTAATGATACTTCAAATTTAAATTAAAAGTACATAAATTTCGTCGCTATCCAACCCACAAGCCCCTCTTGACGGGATTTGCGCTCTCATTGTCATTATAAATGTCCCGTTTCGTCGTTTGCATTATCCGCATAAATTTGCTGACACTATTTGTTTATTGCACAACGGCTACAGTTCCGGATTTCTTTTAATTTTGAACAATTCTTATCAGACGGTGCCTCGTCCTCTCAATTGATTAGTCAACTAAGGTGCACCGATGTTCAAATCGGCCATTTGTAAAGAGTTTAAGAATTTCTGAACTTGCAATTGTCGGTTTACAAGAGATTTATTGTGTTTTGTGAATGTCCGGTACCCTATTTAAAAGTTGATTATTCGGGTTCTTCTTTTATGTTGTAGCGGTCAGTAAAACTGTAAAATGCACTCGTTGGTTTGTGACTATATTCCTTACTTTGAAATTTAAAACAATCCAAAAATTAATTGATAAAATTTGTGAAAAACAGTCATTCAATCAAACACGAATAAGATACAAGCACATATACAAATTGGACAACAACGACAAAAATAAAATAAAATCACACTTATAGGTGTCCTAGTAACGATAAAAAAAAAAAAAAATCACACCCAAGGAAATGTCTAAGTATCTTTCACGAGAAATCTTCATAATTGTTTGAGTGGTACAGTGTCATTAATGTAAAACCCAATCATGCCCGACAGACAACCATTTGTACATTTTTTTTTGGTTAATTTAGAAAATAGTTTGAAATAAAAATGTATTCTAAAATCTAGGCAACTGTATCATCATGAAAACTTGTGAATAATTCCGAAAAATTGATTTGACTTTGTTATGTAAAGCGATGGACTAGATTGAACAAATTGAAAGTTTAGGTATTAAATTACACATTTCGAAATAATTAGGGACTTAAGGTGGCTTTTTCTGTCGTTTGATCAGATAGAAAGATTATATTGAACATTTAAGAGTAGTTTGATGAATCGAATTAAAATTTCAAGAATGACATTACACGTTGAGCTAAATTTTAAGAACTATTAATGCTATTTTCCAGATATAAATTGCGTCGAGGAACCTAAATAACATTTTTTTTCTTGAAAGAGTAGACCCCGCAATAATTTTTTATTATTTTTTGTGACCCAAAAACATTCTGTTATTCTTACGGCATATTAAAAATAGTCACATAATTATTTCTCGACAACTGACCACCCATTTTACTGTGTATACTTATTACGTCTTTGACTGATTGAAGTTCTTTTTTTTTTTTTTGTCAGAGATTGAAGTTCATTTTTGTGTGTGTCAAAATTGAAGTTCATTTCAGGAGGTGATAAATGAAAATCCCAGTCCCATGTGAAGGGATTTTATCGTACACCGAATCAGAATGATCACACAGAAATCAAAGAAAATTAGACGACGCATGAGATTACCCAGGTTCACCCCAGAATAGGGCTACTTCCTGCAAAGAAACTTCACTATATTTTCAGTTTACAGCCACTCAACTCATTACAATGATCAGAAAAACGAGCAAAAAATATATATGCCCCAAACAGGCCCAAAACCTAAACCTATACGAAGCCTCTTAATCTCACACCATACGGGCCAGCTTAAATAAAAGCCCAAACCCGTTGAGGTTTCGGGGGCGCTGCCCCCGAACCCCCACATTCCGCGCGTTGGGGTCACATGTCGTCGGATAACACTTCAGTTTCCCTAAGCTCACGTGGGCGTACCCGATGTGAGAAATAAGGGTCCCCGAAGTATTCGCCAACTCCAACACCCTGTCCACTCCATATGAAAACTGAACCTCTCTATCAGGAGCTTCCGAGAGAGTAAATTCATACCGGTCATCAAGAAAATGGAGGTCGGCGGCTAAATCAGATCCGGATCCACAAAAGACATATCACAAAAGCTGTGCTATTAGAAGTGAGAAAGGAGTTCAGCGACTACTGATGTAGAACACAGCTAGCAAATACATATATGAAAACCTTTGAGCGTCGTAAAAGCGGGCAACTTATCAAATCAAAGAGGATTGCGAGATCTTAGAAGCTGAAAACTGGCTAGGCCGATTTTGGCAATGTTTGATCTCTAAGGGCGCGCATGGCAATACTTTTGCTTCAGAAATCAACTTCTGGCCAGAAGTTGATTTTTTTGCTTTTACTCAGAAGCAGAAGTTGATTTTTCTACTTCTACTCTAAAAGTTGATTTCTGATAAGAGAAATTCGTTTGGTAACGGTTGAAAATTTCTACTTCTGAAACATTATTAGTACAAAATCTTCTATGAAAAATTATTGTCGGTGGCCGAAAATTTTCTACTTCATTTTTAAACTTTTTAAATTTCTTTAAAAAATAATTTTTATGATAAAAACTATTATTTAATTTTTAAAAATAAAAAATTATTATTTATTTTTTACTCCGGCGGCCGGAGACGGCGACTCGGCGGCGGCGGTTGGTGCGGCTGTCGACGGTTGGCGGCGGGGGGCGGCGGTGGTCGGCGGCGGTTGGCGATGGCTGACGGAGGTAGGCAGTGGGCGGTGGGTGGCTGTGGTCGAGGGTGGCGATGGGCGGTGGTTGGGGGCGGGTGGCGGCGGTTGCGGCCGGCGGAGGTCTGCGGTGGTCGTTTGTGGGCGATGGTCGGCGGTGGTCGAGGTCGGTTGTAGGCTGCGGCCGGTGGAGGTCGGCGATGGGCGGCAGCCGGTGGTGGTTAGTGGCAGCGGTTGGCGACGAGGGGCAATGGTCGCGAACGGCAGTTGACGACGGTAGAGGTCGGCGGAGGCGGGCGTGGTTGAAAAGAGGGTGAGGCGAAGAGTACTTTTTGAGTTTTTTTTTTGTCGAAGAAGTGCTTCTTGAGTTGAGAAGCAATTTTTTTTAACTTCTCAAATTAGGGGAAAAATAACTTCAGAAGTGAAAATTCATTTCAGAAGTAAAATTTCTTTCAGAAGTAAATTTTTTTACCAAATGGATTTCTGCTTCAGAAGTTACATTACCAAACGGATTTCTGATCTAGAAATGCTTCTGGAGCAGAAATTCACTTCCAGAAGTGTTACCATGCGCACCCTAAGTTCACTTGTTCCCCTTGATTATTGCGACATTAGAGATTTTGAATGCGTTTTGAAGACTTTCCCCTTTATCAATATTTTTCCTTAATTCTTTTATTTGATTTGATTGTTTCCCAAAGGTGACCTCCCCAGGCGCCTAAGACATTGTTAATTGAATTATGATTGAGAATAAACATTATCTATTGGAATCCTTTTCCAAGCGTATCTTCCTCTGCGTCACATTTGGTATCAGAGCATATCTCTCTTGTGACTATGGATTAATAATCGAATTCCAAAAACTTCACCTGATGTTTCGATGTAAAAGAGCTACTCGATCAATTTTTCTATTTTTATTTTTCGAAGCACACAAAAGTCGAACATTACATAAGGGACGAGAAGAATGCCAGCTCAAAACCATACAAACTCAAACTCACTGGATAAAAATCAGGGCTCGATCCATTCAAAGATACGGAGAGAACATAGGCACCAAGCAAAAGCACACAGATCTTTGCAAGAATTAGATGGGAGATGGCGACTTATCCTCTCGACCCATACATGTCTGCGATGTTTTGAATCAACGAAAGCTGGTTCGATTCGATCTAAGAGAACAATCGCCCACTGCCCCTCCTGGCCAAGCCTTGATTGCGATGGTGCATAGAGACGAACCCTAATTGGTGCGAGAGTTTTGAGGCTAAATAACCTCGAGTTCGGAACGATTGAGAAAAAGAAAGGGCGGCTCTATTTTCACTCCCTATATGACAAAATCCACTCCCATTTACTTTAAAAAGACAAATTTGCCCTCAATCTTTCAATTGCAGTTTCAAGTGATGGCTTTGCTCCTTCTTTTCTATTTAGGATAGTTACCCTAATTAAGCATTTCACATGTTTTGTTCTTTAGCACATTAAAGAAAATGCATTCTCAGATATCCCTATAACGTTTTACATGCTCCTTATAAAATTATCTCTCTAATATTAAGGAAAAAGGACATTCTTTGATATAGTATAAAACTGAAAAAGTCTCTTCGTATAATAACTTATCTATTTCGCATCCTCTTATCTTGAAAGTCCACTATAGTGTGAACTTTTTATTAATTTCATTATAGTGCAATATGTATAAAGTCTATTTAATTACGATATCAAAGAGTTTATTTTTTCCTTACTATTTTGGTGAGATACTTTTATACAGAGCATGCAAAAACATTATAGGAATATATAGGAATACACTAAAAATATCATGCATAATGAGATATCTTGATATTTTTTTCATAAACAGTTCATAGATGATCTTAGCTTTTGTCAATCCAACATGATAATATTTCACTGAAAACTTTCAACAATAAAAATTCTTAATTTGTACAATGTTTTGATTTAAGTAAATTTCATCTACTTAACAATTTATACATAAATTTGATGGACAACGTACAAAAGAACTAGATTTCTTGAAAATTGACAAAACAAATTCTTATGGAAGTAATATCTCACAATTGAAATAAACATAGTGCCTTTGATATGAATAAAAAATCTACAATAAACGAAAAGTAAATATATGAAATCCGTAATTATGGTAGGTAGATCCTACATAGATAGAAAAAAACTATAAAAAAAAAGGAAAGTAAACAAATTACGGGCCACCAATTTTTAAATTGCAATTGAACGATAGATGGCGATTTTGTCTCTTGGGTGAAAATTGGGTGGATTTATAGTCATATAGGGAGTGGAAATAGTGCCGCTCATAATAAACTTCTTAAATCAATAAAATTAAAATGATGTTCGGATATAAATAATATTTAATTGTAATATAAAAAAAATCAAAATAACAAAAGATAACAAAAATTTCATTTTTTTATTCCTATTTTAATTTATATATTCCAATTTCTTTCTATCTTGCAATATTATATATATGTGTGTGTGTGTGTGTGTGTAGGATTCAGATTTATTACATATTTTAGGAATTTTAGTAATTTAGGTATATTAGTATAGTTTACTGTGTAATAAAATTTAATTAGAGAATGATGCAAGGGGAATAAAGAATTGAAAAAAGAGAGGAAAAAAATAATACGAAATAATCAAATACAAATGAAGTAAGCAAGAGTGGCACAAGATATTTTTACCATCTCCATGCAATTTTTAGGTTCACTTTCTACCGACATGATGTTTATACCAAACAATGTAAACGATAGGATTGTGAAAATATCCTAATATATTACTGCGATTCACCAAAGATTTCATATCCTAACGTAGATCCATCGGGCCTCCTCCAATGAATTGACATTGCATTGAATCTTTTGAAATCCCGAGAAAAAAACCCTTACTTAACTGCAAATTCGACTCCAAGCTCTTAATCCGCGCGAAACACTAGGCACCTCTACGCCTCCTCTCTCGCCCCCTCCGCTGCCTTGGCGACCCGTTCAACGTACTCACGACTTCCGCGGGCGACATGAGCAGAGAACCGGCTATGTCAACTCCAGGACATAACAGGGAAGAGGAATTAGCTCAGTATCTTCAAGCTCAGTTTCATCAACAACTAAATACCAACGACGGCATCAGGACGGTGGGAGCGATACTTCGCAAGCTTGGGAATATGATTGAAGAGTTTGGGGGGATACGCCTTGTAGCTTTGCATGGTATTGCACTCAACAACTCGTGGTAGCAACTACAGAAATCGGGAAGGAAACTAATGGCACGACCGTCTTCGAGGGCTCCCTTTATGGTCACCACCGTTAACAAAGGAATTCAACGTATGATAGAAGCTAACCCGCATAAAAATATTGTGGGGGTATTGTGGGGTGACGGAGAACTCGGATTTCGAATTTCGAATTTCTTGCTTTAGAGCTCTGTGATTGCAGCCTCCATAATTTAATTCAAGCACTTTCAGCTATCTCAAATTCCACCGTCAATGCAGAAATATAAAAAGAAGTTGGAATCCCTTCGACATAAGATGAACATGGTTGACTTGTGGACTAATTGCCGTCCCTCATCTTTGTTGCTGAAATTGATAAGGTAATTCCGATATTTCGAGCGGCCAATGTATTATTTGGTTCTGAATGTATATTAGGTTTGGATAATGTCTAATGTGGTATTGGGACTCCGCCATTTGCATGACCTGGATATAATCCATGGTGACTTGAAGCCTCAAAATGTCTTGATTACCGGGAGCCCGTTAGTAGCTAAGCTATCTGATATGGGCATTAGAAGATGAATCTTGCTTGCTATATCATGCCACCCGTAAGGCTTTATCGAGACGTCTGATCTTCTTTCTTGCATAATCTATTCTGTTGATCTCTGATGTCTGGCTTGCGGTATGTGGAACTTCTGGGTGGCGTGCACCTGAACTGCTTCTTTATGGGCACCAAACACGCGCAATGGATTCATTTAGGTTAGGTTGTCTCATTTTCTTTTGCCTCGCTGGTGGACAACACCCGTTTGGTGAGGAACATCAAGTACGCGACCTAAACGTCAAGAGGAACATACTGGATTTGTCTTCCATGGATTTCATTCCAGAAGCTAAAGATCTGATTCCGCGTTTGCTCAATCGGACTCCTACATTAAGGTGATAGCACTGTATCTTTAATTTGCATCGCTGCTATTTTCATTTCATTGCGCTGTTTGATAGATTTTGTGATCATGGTTAGTTGACTAGTTTCCATCTTCCTATTAAAAGTAGCCTGAATTATGTCAAACTTGGTTTAAATATCCGTCCAGCTGGTTGGCCTCTACTTGATGAGAAAAAAGTGTGTAGATCACATACGGGTTAGCATATGGCGCTAACTATGAAATAAGAACTTTGGGGACTAAATTATTAGGTTGCTAATTTAAGGTACTTGGAGTAAATAATTTCTGGCTTGGTGTCGTGATAAAAAAACTGCCTTCATCCCGGAGTCAAGGGAAGTTTTCAGGCATTTTCTCATTAAGCTAATGCGATCTAAATTGTTATATAAATTGCAACGGTCCATCTCAGTGTTGTTCGTGTAATTGATTTTTATGAACATGTTGGGCTATAAATCACTTTTTTATTATTTTCTGTTAAGGTTCAATAGTTAATTGTTTTTTTATTATTGGTAGGCCAGTGGTATCGGAGGTGCTTGCCCATCCTATATTTTAGGATTCACACAAGAAGCTGGCCTTTCTTTCGGAGATGAGAGAGAGAGAGAGAGAGAGAGTCAGAAAAGATATTAAGGAGGCACCCGAGTCAGCTTTTCTACAAGAATTGGACAACAAGGCCCCGTTGTTCTATCATGGGACAGTGGACACTAATTTAAGCCCTGTATTTAGGGCTTACTTAACCCCACATGCCTATAATTATAAGGGCGCGCATGGCAACACTTCTGCTTCAGAAATCAACTTCCGGTCAGAAGTTGATTTTTCTACTTCTACTTAGAAGCAGAAGTTGATTTTTTTACTTCTGCTCCATAAGTTGATTTCTTATCAGAGAAATTCGTTCAGTAACTGTAGAAAATTTATACTTCTGAAATATTATTAACACAAACTCTTTTATGAAAAATTATTGTCGGCGGCCGAAAATTTTCTACTTCATTTTTTAACTTTTTAAATTTCTTAAAAAAATAATTTTTATGATTAAAAATATTATTTACTTTTTAAAAATAAAAAATTATTATTTATTTTTTACTCCAGCGGCCGGAGATGGCGACTTGGTGGCGGCGGCCGGTGGTAGACTGCTGCGGCCGGTGGCAATTGGTGGGCGGCGGTCGGTGGAGGTAGGTAGTCGGCGGTGGTTGGCGGAGGGTGACGGTGGTCGCGGGCGGTGGTTGGCGGCGATCGCGGGCGGGGGTGGGGGGCGGCCAGCGGAGGTCTGCGGTAGACGGCGGCGGGCGATGGTTGGCGGTGGTCCCTGGCGGCGATGTTCGGCGATTGGCGTCGGGGGGCGGTGGGTGGCTGTGGTCGCGGGCGGCTGTGGGCAGCGGAGGCCAGCGTGGTCGAAAAGAGGGTAAGGACGTGATTGAAAAGAGGGTAAGGGCGTAACGAAAAGAGGGTGAGGCGAGAAATACTTCTTGAGTTTTTTGTTTTTTTTTTTGTGTCCAAGAAGTACTTCTTGGGGTTTTTTTTTTTTGGTCGATACTTCTTGGGTTGAGAAGCAATTTTTTTAACTTCTCAAATTGGGGAAAAAATAACTTCAGAAGTGAAAATTCACTTTAGAAATAGAAATTTCTTTCAAAAGTAAAATTTTTTATCAAACGGATTTCTGTTTCAGAAGTTACATTACCAAACGGATTTCTGCTCTAGAAGCATTTCTAAAGCAGAAATCCATTTCCATAAGTGTTACCATGTGCACCCTTAATATCCAAATATTCACTTTGGACTCCAATTTCAAATAGAAAATATCCAATTCGGAATATTCAAATTTTCGCTTCGGGCTCAAGCTCGAGACATATTTTCAACAATCTCCACATTGGCTCGACGTTTGAGCCAAGTCACAATAGTTTCGCTAGAACTTTGAACTTCGCTATACCCTCCCAACAGCCCCAATGGGCTCAATCGCCACAAACATCTTCCAAGTCCAAGCTGCGCTTGAACTTCGCTATAACCGAGGACCTCATCAGAACACCAACTGCACATGCACATTTAACTGCTCCACAAGAACTTTCAGACATAACCTCCTCTATCACAGATAAAGCAAAACCACCATTGCATCCATATCTGTCAGGAGACCGAATACGTACCTTGTCAAATTTAGCAGTTACATCAACTGTTGGCTTTATAGGCTCCACCTCGCTACAAGCACCATCTATGTCGATTACTTCGCTAGTACCCGCTACCTCAGGAGTTTCTGGTTGCAACTCCACCTTAAGTTGAACACCATTCAGATCCGTATGAACACTGCTATAATCACTCCTTGCCATAAGTACTAGAGACTCGTCAAATGTAACTTCTCTGCCGATAACAGGTGAATTTAATTCCGGGCACCACAACCGATAACCACGTTCACCTTATGCATATCCTAGGAACATGCACTTTCTTGCCCTCCCATCGAGCTTACCATCACTAACTCGAACATAACATGGACAACCAAATATTCTAAGAATAGAATAATCAGCAACGTTAACTACCACACTTCTTCAGGAGTCCGACATCCAATCGCAGTCGATGGGGATCTATTCACTAGGTAGCTCACTGTACTAAACACATCCGCCAGAAATCTCCTAGCTATACCAGCACTAGAGAGCATTTTATGGGCCGTCTCTAGTAATGTTCTGCTCATCAATTCTGCAACATGTTGTGGTTCATTGGCACTAGTGCGGTATCTCACTATGCCTTCATTCATGCAGAATTCATTTAATAGCTCCGAGCAAAACTCCATGCTTTTGTCAGTCTGCACTTGCTTGATCGTTTTACCAGTCTCCTTTTCGATCAAAGCCCTCAACTGCCTGATCCTAACAACAACATCAAACTTGTGCTTAAGCACAAACACCTAGGTCATCCTCGAGTAGTCATCAATAACTGTTAGCATAAATACGACACTTTTCCTCAAAGGAAACCGCAACAACCTGCGAACATCTAAGTGAAGTAATTCGGCAATTTCCGTGGTTTCTTTGACAATCGCACTAAACTGCACTTTCCGCCGTTGATCTAAATCATAGCACCTACATACATTCAGTTCATCAGCAACATAACCACATAATAAATTTCTTTCACTTAGAACCTTCAGGCTTCTCTGGATAATGTGCCCCAAACGCTTATGCCACAATTCAGACTCTCGAACAGATGCATTTGACGTCTCTACAGTGAAATTTGTCACTATTTCACCTTGAAGCTCATATAGGCCATTGTGCTTGATTCCTTTCATTATCACCAAGGCACCTCGAATAATTTTCAAAACTCTGCATTCTGAAGAATACCGACACCCAACTGAATCCATAGCACTCAACGAAATCAGATTTTTCTTCAACTCTGGAACATGCCTCACTCTAGTCAATGTCCTCACAATGCCATCATGCATTCTGATTCTAACATCGCCAACACCCACAACATCGCATTCAGTGTTGTTCCCCAACTGTACTTTACTACTATCCGTGCACTGATAAGTAGTAAACCAGTTCCTGTTTGGTGTAGCATAAAAAGAACAATCAGAATCCATAATCCATCTGCCAAATGACGAATCATCTGTGATAGACAAGACATAATCAGCATTATCCAAATTACCGTCAGCAACAGCCGCAACATCATCCGCAAATTCAACTCTAGTACCCTTACCCTTCTCGTTTTTCAACTTAAGGCAATTCCTTCTAAGATGCTCCATCTTGCCACAATTCCAACAGATAGCACCACCAGTCCTAGACTGACCGCGTCTATTCATGTTCATACTACTTCTGCTAACACGAGTACCGGTTCTTCCTCTATTTTCACTTACTAAAGCAGTAGATACAGATTTGCTAGATTCTCTTCTACGGATGTCCTCACTCAAAATTAAATCTTGAATCCCATCAAACGTTAAACATGTTGATCCAGAGGAATTATTAACAGCAATAACAGTAGTATTCCAACTATTAGGCAATGAGAATAATAGAATCAAGGCACATACCTCATCTTCAAAGTCGATATTAACTGAACTCAATTGACTAACGATCACATTGAATTCATTAATATAATTAGCAACTGACGCACCTTCGCTCATCTTCAAATTAAACAGACGTCGCATTAAATAGACCTTGTTGATCGCAGAGGGCTTCTCGTACATGTTCGATAGGGCTTTCATCAAACCCGCAGTGGTCTTCTCTTTGACGATATTAAACGCGACATTACGAGCCAACGTCAGCCGAATAACACCCATCGCTCGTCTATCCAGCAATTCCCAATCAGCTTGCTTCATTGTCTCTAGCTTCTCCCCAGATAGGGGCAAGTGCAGCTTCATCTGATATAGATAGTCCTCAATCTGTATCTTCCAGAAACCAAAATCTCTCCCATCAAATCTGTCGATTTTCACTTTTCCTTCACCTGTCGCCATCGATTCGCTTCAACTACAACCAAGCCTGGCTCTGATACCAATTATTCGCGGAACAAGCGATCGAACAATAAATAGACAGAACAAGAAAATAAATCGGACACCAAATGTACATGGTTCGGTTGTAGAGACCTACGTCCACGGGAAGAGCAGCAATGAATTTCACTATAGATCAAGCAATACACAGAGATTACAGATCACACTCGAGTCACTCAAACACTCTCTGTGTTTTTCAGCCCCAATTATATCCAATAACGCATACGGTGTTTAGCCCCAAATTTCCCACGAAATAATATCTCAATCTCACGAAAGAATTACACAAATCTTAAACACAAGATTTCAATCGGCTTCGACACTAAAATTATTGATGTAAATCCATGAAGAAATACCCACGCCAAGCACTCGTAAAAGAAATGGCGCTTCAAGACCAATGTCTCGTGACCCACAGTGTAACCCCCTTGGAAATATATATAGATATGCGCCAGGAAGAAAGAAATATTTGATCAGCCCATATTGGTCAACGAAAATCCAAGTTGACCGATTAATTTTGTCCAATTCAAGTCTGCGTTGGACTTTCAACGTTTCTTATCTTGTTGCCCACCAGAATCGATATCCAGAGTCTCCAAATTCTGGACTTATCTTGGGCTACATCAAATCGGCAACTTAATATCCAAATATTTACTTTGGACTCCAATTTCAAATAGAAAATATCCAATTCGGAATATTCAAATTTTCGCTTCGGGCTGAAACTCGAAACATATTTTCAACAATACCTGATGTCTATTGTGAAACCTCTGCACGGCGAGGCGCAGAGATGCTTCATCCTTGGGAACACTAACGCGAGAAGGCGATATATTTAGTCTTCGGTACGGCTGCCTTTTTTGTGTCACGGCTGGAAATCACACATTTGGCAAACCTCATCAATGGCCTGCATGTTGAATCTCGGTGGCTCCCTTGCTCGTGACACTCCTCAAGTCTCCCTCGTGTCAAATCGTCAAACAACACAAGGTAGGCCAAACTCTCCCTCGTGTCAATTCGTAAATACTTTTGGCCGATATTGTTGCTGCCTTGCAAAACTCAAATGACATTTTCATAATTCAAATCACGAGCTTTCCGTTGATAAAAAATCGAGTTAACCAAAAACAACTATAGCCAATGGCACTTATAGGCGGGCTTAGATGCGAATTGCGAACCATGATTCCAGGTATACGCTAATATAGGTTGGAGCTTATGGTAAAAGTGTCACAATGGATTCACGGTAATAGTTTTGCCGTTAATAGTAATAAAGAAACCTTGCCAAAAAAAAAACAAAACAAAACAAAAATCTTAATTGGGCATGATTTTTCGTGCATCTTCAAATTGACGCGATTTTTCCTATTTTAAATGAATTGTTGACTCACTAGAAAAAGAATCTGAAGCTACGCGTGAGAGATAGTGCCCATTGGGAAATGACATTAGGAGTCATTCATTTGCATGGGTTGGGTGTTCATGGAGATATTAGGTCTAAGAATGTTATGACTACCATTGGCTAAATTGACTGATATGGGAATTATCAAATGCCTCCAAGGAAGGGAATATGGCTTGGAAGCTGGCTACGGTTAGTTTGATCTTCTACGTTGGTAATCATGACAGCTTTATCTAGGAAGAAGTATTCTCGTTTGAGAGTTTTTGTTGATACATGATGTCTATTGTGAAACCTCTACACGGCGAGGCGCAGAGATGCTTCATCCTTGGGAACAACAAGGCGATATGTTTAGTCTTTTGTGTGTCTTCTTTTTTTGTGTCGCGGCTGAAAATCATGCATTTGGCAAACCTCATCAATCGCCTACATGTCGATTCTCGGTGGCCCCCTTGCTCGTGACAATTCCCAAGTCTCCCTCGTGTCGATTCGTAAAAAATTTTGGTCGATATTTTTGCTTCCTTGAAAAACTCAAATGACATTTTCAAATTCGGATCACGAGCTTTCCTTTAATATAAAAATCGAGCTAACCAAAAATCAACTATAGTCAATGGCACTTTTAGGCGGGCTTAGATGCGAATTGCGAACAAAGATTCTAGGGATACGCTAATATAGGTTGGATCGATGCTAAAAGTGTCACAATGGATTCACGGTAATACTTTTGTCGTTAAAGTAATAATCAAACCTTGCAAAAAAAAAAAAAACAATACCCACATCTTAATTATGCATAATTTTTTCGCGCATCTTTAAATTGACGCGATTTTCGCATCTAAGGAAAACTTGTTATTCGACTATTCAAAGTAACATTATATTGAAGAAAATTTAATTGATTTAATGGTTTTGGTAAATAAAGCTAAAGGACACACAAGTAAAAAGGTAGATATTTTTCCTGTTTTAAATCATTTCTTGACTCGCTAGAAGAACTCCTACAACCCTAGCAACGCGTCAGAGATAGTGTCCATCTTTATGTGTAGATCTAGGGCTTTGATGAACGAGTGGAAAGACATTAGGTAGTGCATTTCCAAGTCGAATGTGAATTTCGACTAAAAAAAGTCAAATGTGAATGGATGACCAAACAAAGAATCAAACTTTTCAAAATAAGACTGCAGATTAAAAGAAGTTGGATTACATGTAATTGAAATGAAAAGAAGTTCAGAGGAATTGAAATGCGCAAAGAAACGCAAATAAAATTAAATGAGAGGGTTTGTGTGCGTCTGATCTTTCGCCACCATCCAGTGGACATTTCAAACAGATTCATGTTCATGGGAAACTCCTACAAGCCGTTCCAGAACTTGGTCCACAACTTGACTTTGGTGTGCTGCGGTTCCGCCCACACGAAGCACGTCAATTAACAAGAAGTAGTCTCCTTGTGCAGTAGGAATTAAGATGAATGTCTGAGAGCAAATAACATAAGTAATGTCCATTAGCATGCTATAGAGAGGACACAAAACTATGAACCGATCTAGGCGGTGAAGTTTTCTTCTCTATGGAGAAGTAGCCTCCATTTTTTTTTTCTTCCCTATAAAACTCGAATGACATTTTCAAAAGTTTGGATCACGAGCTTTTCGTTGATATAAAAATCGAGTTAACAAAAAATCAATGTAGTCAAATGACACTTTTAGGCGAGCTTAGACGCGAATTGTAGACCATGATTCTAGGTGTACGCTAATATAAGTTGGACCGATGCTAGACAATGGATTCACGGTAATGAAATTTTACTTGTGCATAATTTCTTCCTGCAATGTTCAACTGAAGCGATTTTTGCATCTATGGAAAGCTTATCATTCGAAGTTTTCAAAATAAGGTGCTATTGGAGAAAATTAAATTTATTCAATGGTTTTAGGAAATAATTCTAAACAATACAAATGCGAAAAAAGTACACATTTTTCTTGTTTTATTTCTTGATTCATTACAAGAACTCCTACAACCTAGCAATGCCCCAGACATAGTATGCATCTTCATGTGTAGATCTAGTGTTTTGTTTAAATAATGGAAAGGTATCAGGTAATGCATCTCCAAGTGAGGTGAATGGATGACCCTGCAAAAAAGTCTTCGATTTTGCATCACTACCATTTTCACTGGGCTGTTTGTTACCTTGACTAATTTCCATTTCCTTGTATTCTCAAATCTTATGTGTATTAAAGGTAGCCTGAATTTTGTTGAATTTGGGTCAAATATCTGTCGGACTGGTGTGGCTCTATTTGATGAGCAAAAATTGTGTATATCCCATTCATTTCTTTTGGCAATTGACAATAGAAGCTCGAAAAAAGATGGACCACGCCATAGCCTAAATGAAGTCTGACAATTGTGATACTTCAATGGAAGATGATCATTGACGGAAGCCTGGTTATTAGGGTTACAAGTGTGTTACCCATCCACGAACATATAAATTCCAACCATTCCTAGCACAGTATTAAGAGAAGATCTGCTATACATACACCGAAGAGTATTTTGTATGAAGATTCCTAGGGTTTAGCATATGGCACTAACTATGAAATAAGAATGCTAGGGACCGAATAATTAGGTTGCTAATTTGGGTGCTTGGAGTAAATAATTTCTTGCTTCTTGTCATAGTCAAACAACTCCTTCATCTCGGAGTCAATGAATTGTGAAGCGCATAAAAGTTTTCAGACATTTTGATTACTCTCTCATCGAACTAATACAACTTCGATTGTTATAGAGATTGCAACAATGGCATACTTGTGATGCTTATGAATTCAGAAAGTTGGTCCATCTCAGTATTGTTCGTGTAATTGATTTCTTTGAGCATGATGAGCTATAGTTCATATTTTGTATATATTTATAAGTTTTTTTTTAGCTCAGACACAATGGTGTCCTCTATTTGTCAGATCTAGGCTAGAATACAATTAGAAAATAAAAAGGATCCAATTCGATTCTTTGAAAGAATTGGATAACAAGGGGCCACTACATTTTTTATTTTTATTTTGTAATTGGGACGACAAAATAGAACCTATGCCTAGGGCTAACATAGTCAAATATCGCTATAACAATAGTTCTGTCATAGATTTATTACGAGCCATGCTAAATAAGTGGACCCACAGCATGCATCTTCCAGAAGAAATTAAGGTACGCTCAGTGGAATTCTGATGATTTTGGAGTTGAATGCATACAAGGCTTAGCCAGTCACCTTGTATATCTCGGATTGTGTGAACTCATGGCTCATATCTTATTGAATTGATGGCTCTAGCAATAGCACCTCGGACCATTTCTTTAGGGTCTCTACAATTACTTCGCTGCACGATTTGCGAGACGCTTGATGGAGTTGTACCGAGTGGTGTCCCAGTTCTGTAAAGAAGATGAATGCTTTGAGAAGTACTTTGGAAGAGATGCGCAATCTAAATTATTTTCTAGATTGATTGGCATAACTTTCATTTAGGATAGTTTTTATTGCATTAACTAATAATTACCAATTTTAATATATACCAAAATATCAGGTGCATGCATATCATATAGTCTAGATTGCATCATGTCTTTTTGCCATGTCATTGATTTATCACATATCATCCGTGTCACGTCATCCATTTATGCTAGGTCATCATACGTGCGCGCCACATCGTTGCCATGTCATACTTGCATGCCATTTAGTTAGATCACATGTCTAGGTGTATTTAATTAGATTGCATGTCTAGGTTCATTAAATTAGAATTGCATGTCATTCTAGATTAAAGTTCATTTTTGTATGTCGTTTTAATAAATGTATTTCATGCTGTGTTTGAATAGTTAGCATTTTTCATGTCATTGCATTTAGATTAAGTTCATGCATTGCATATAACATAGATTTCATCTAAATAAAAGGATTACTCAAGTTGTTAGTTAGGCCATAGAATGCATGTTAGCCTAAATTTAGCAATTTAAACAAACGATTTGCAATTGATAGGGAATTTCTTAACAATTTATTTAGTGCTTTGTTTTATTAAGTGTTAATCAATGTTTGCGCACCCGCATGATCATCTAACATGTTAGTATTCACGTTAAAATTAGACCAAGTCGCCTCACAAAATATATATTTTTGAAATAAAAAGAAAAGGTGCGAAAAGGGCGTTAGAAATTTCTAGCGTAATCCCCATGTTCATAATCTCTGGTTCGTTGAATTAACATAATCTCCCGCACTTTACTTAGGTGTCTAATCAACCTACCGAAAATAATTAGTGGTGACCCATAAATGAATAAATTTGACATGATAATTAACCCGAAGTTGCAATGAGCAGGGCTTGGGAAAGCCCGAGCCGAGTCTTCGGACTTAGCAATCCCTCAAGTTTCGATTTCCGGAAGTTCGCGACAATACCAGCACAAAAATCCAAGTCCAATATAAAGAAGCAAATGGTTCAAATCATATCACAACAATACGCTCAAATCATAAGACCTACTCGATGAAATCATTAATAAGCATATCGACCATAAAAGTCACCCATGAAATCATTGATGGGATGTCTGAAGATCTTGTCGATTGTGGGTTTTTCAATGGGCGGAGTTTAAGTGGAAATTATAACACGTGGCGAATATCGATCGACTCTAGACATGGAAGGAAGTTGAAGTCTGAGTCCAGAAGAACCCATCGATTGAGGGACAAACATGGGAATAGAATTCTTATGAAGGAAGTTTAGGATGCATACCGGAACATCCATTAAAGATAGAAGGGGAGTCAAAGGCAGAGGCAGAGGAAGCTTAACATCATCTAGAACACATAGACAAATCTCTATAGACAATTCAACCACTTTGAACAATAATCGTACAACATCAATCAAGAAGTTCAAATGGTTTTGAAGAAGATAATTCTTATTAGATCTTCACTTAGGTTTTGAATTTCAAATCGGCTTAGATTATATTTCCTAAGTTCGGTATTTGTCTTTGGATATAAAAGCTTTTGAGTGTTGTAAGCTTTTTACCTCCCTTTCGTACTTCAAATTCTCAATAAAAGTTCTTTGCCATTTCATTTTCAGTTTTCCAATTTTGCTTGTGCAATGTCTTATTAATTCAAATTTTAAAATTTTTTTGAGATTTCAAGGTAGAGGTGATTATGAATGTTGCTGAGAAGATAGGAAGTGTGGTGGATGTTAAAATAGAAACAAGAGGAGTTATGAGAATCTCTGTGAGTAAGGCAAAAGTAGTTCTGAATTTATCCTCTCATTTGGAATCGGGTTTAATTTATAGTTTCAAAGAGAAGATGTTGTGATTGGATTTCTCTCACTTTTTGTTATTCATGTGGTAAAATAGGCCACTATGCGCAAAACTGTAAAGAATCGTGGGGAGTATGTTGAAATAGACTTAGATACTTCTGCCCATGAACAGAACAAGGATCGTGGGGAGTATGTTGAAGCAAGGCCAATAGCAGTAGAGAAGAGAGAGGAAAACGGAAATGAGTGAAATAGACTTAGATACTTCTGCCCATGAACAGAACAAGGATCGTGGGGAGTATGTTGAAGCAAGGCCCCTCATGATAGAACTCCCTTCATTCCAGAGTGACCGAGAACCACAGGGCTTTCAACAGGAAAAAACGAAGGGCAAAGAGGTTAAAAAAGGAAGATCTGGGTATAGCCACGGAAGGGTCAGCAGAGATAATATGATGCTGGATGAGAGGAATCTACTTGAGACCCCTGTCATTTCTGTCGAGGAACTAAACTTACGAGCTATGGTGGCTAGCCCTAACAAGCCACCGGGTTACAAATGACCAACTTAGCTGGGAACTGTCAAGGGTTGGGTACACCTTTGACAGTTCAAGCTTTGCGAGCCATATTGGCTTAAGAAAGGCCCAATCTGATCTTTCTTAGTGAAACAAAGAACCAAGAAAGAGCTGTAAAGAGGGTGAGACAGGGACTGAAGTATCAGAAGTAGTTTGTGGTGAATCCAACTGGTTTATGTGGAGGTCTAGCAATGTTTTGGAAAGAAGAAATAGGGGTTCATGCTATGGCAGCCAATGATGAGTTTATTGATATCCAATACGACGACCCAGCCCAAGGGATATTATTTAGATTGACACTAATCTATGCACTAGCAACCTACCAGCGGAGGATTAAAACCTGGGAGAGGCTTAAACTGCTTAAGGGGGGGATTAATCTTCCTTGGGTCTGGATTGGGGACTTTAATGAGACTTTGTAATTTTGGGAAAAAGTGGGGACAAAAGAATTAGATAATTATAGAATGCAGAGTTTTAGCGAGCTGTTAAACAGCTGCAGTATGATGGATATTGAGAGTAAGGGATGTGCTTTTACCTGGTCGAATAACAGAGAAGAAGGAAATCTAGTTAAGAAAAGACTCGATGGGGCTGTTTGTGATCTGAATTGGAGAGTAACTTTCCCACAAGCTGAAACTTTCGCTCTGCCAACAATAGGTTCAGATCATAGCCCTATCCTCTTATCTTTATCTGCTGATAGGGTCAAAAGAAAGAGGATTTTTAGGTTTGAATCTTTTTGGCTAGAAAGTGAGGAGTGTGGGATCGTTATTAAAAAGACTTGGGAGGAATCTGAAAGGAGAGGTGACAATTTGGCGCTGAAAATTAAAAAAGTTACAGGGGCCCTTGAAAAATGGAGCAAAAGGTACTTCCCAAACAACAAGTCTCAAATCCAAAAATTGAAGGAGATGCTTGAACAGGCAATGAATGATAGAAATGCTAATCAGAATAAATGCATCAGGGAAAATATTCTGGACCAGATTGAAAATTTATGGAGAAGAGAGGAAATGTACTGGGGCTTAAGATCTAGAATCAGCTGGCTGAGGTGAGGGGACAAGAATACCAGATTTTTCCATGCCACTACTATACAAAGAAGAGAGCGAAATAGGATTTCCATGTTGAAGCAACCTGGACAGGATATATGGATTAAAGACCAGAAAATTTTGAAAGAAATGACCTCAGATTTCTTCGAAGATTTATATACTTCAATATGGCAGCGAAACTTTCTCCCAGTACTTAAACAGTGCCCATCCTTGGTAACGGAAGAGATGAATACAGATTTGTCTGCTAAAGTTACTCTCCTAGAAATCCACCAGGCTGTTTTTTATATGGGTCCTCTAAAGGCCCCTGGTCCTGATGGACTGAACGGCCTATTCTATCAACAGAACTGGGAGAGCATTAAGATGGGAATTTTTTAGGAAATTAAAGCCTTTTTTGAAACAGGGAGGATGAATACTGAGCTGAATAGGACACACATTACTTTGATTCCCAAAGTAAAGAATCCTGAAAGCCTCGATCAATTTAGGTCAATTAGTCTTGGTAACTTTGCCTAGAGAATCATATCGAAGATCTTGGTGAATAGAGTAAAACGCTAGCTGCCTGACCTTATTGCAGAGGAACAAAGTGCTTTCGTGGGGGGGGGGGGGGGGGGAGACAAATACAAGACAACATTCTTATTGTTCAAGAGGTCTTGCACCAAATGAGAGTGAGAAAGAGAAAGAAAAGATTCCAGGCTGTTCTGAAACTTGACATGAAGAAAGCACATGATAGGGTAGAATGGGATTTCCTAGAAGCATGCCTCCTAAGAATGGGATTCTGCTCGATGTGGGTGGATAGGGTAATAACATGTGTAACTTCAGCGACTCTGAGTGTGAAATTTAACGGAGAACCTCTACCTTATTTTCAGCCATCAAGAGGAATTCGGCAGGGAGATCCATTATCTCCATATCTTTTTATTCTCATGGGAAATACTCTTTCGATGTTAACGAGGAAGGCCTTGAATGATGGAACTATCAAAGGTATTAAGTTAAATAGATCATGTCCTACGCTATCTCACTTGCTCTTTGCGGATGACTCTATCTTTTTCCTAGAGGGGAACTTGACTGAATGTCAGAATTTATCTCAGATTTTGAATCAGTATTGTATGGCCTCAGGCCAAGAGATTAACCTTAACAAGTCTGGTCTATTTATGGGGAAAAACTGTCCTAGGCAGCTTAAGGAAAATCTAGCAGGCTTCCTACGGGTACCAGTCATTGAGCAAACAGGGAGATATTTGGGAATACCATCTGATTGGGGGGAGTCTAAGAGACAGATGGTCTCTCGGATTAATGCAAGAGTCAACATGAAGCTAGAAGGGTGGAAGGAAAACTTGATTTCAAAGGCAGGGAAGGAAATCTTGCTAAAAACAGTTGTGCAAGCCATCCCTCAATATGCAATGTCAATCTTTAGAATTCCAGTTTCCATATGCAAATCAATAGAAAAGAGGATAGCTTCATTCTGGTGGAAAAACAACGAAACAGGTGCAGGGCTACATTGGCGAAACTGGGAAACGCTGTAAACTAGAAATGATAAAGGGGGTTTGGGATTTAAAGACCTGAGTACTGTCAACAAAGCATTATTAGGAAAGCAGGCTTGTAGGCTTTCCCAGAACCAAAACTCCCTTTAGGGCAGGCTGTTGAAAGGTATGTATTACCCAAATGGGCATTTTTTACAAGCAGCCAAGGGTACCAGATCCTCTTGGGGATGGCAGAGTATCCTTTATGGAAGGGAAACCATCGCAGGGTCAGTTAGGTGGTCCATCGGCAATGGAGAGAATATAAACATCAGAGAAGACCTATGGCTAAAAAGGGGTGTGATTGGTGCCCCGGCAAACAAGGATGAGCCGCGGCTTGTGTCAGAGCTGATCTCTCAAGAGGAAGCAAAATAGAATGTAAATACCCTCAGAAGTATGTTCGATGAGGTGCTAACAGAGGAGATTCTATCGATCCCTATAAGCTTTTTCCTCAAAAAAGATAAACTAATTTGGACAGTTAAATCTTCTGGCTCGTTTACTGTCCAGAGTGCCTATAACATGGTTCGAGAGGAAAATCAGAGACCAAGCACAGACCAGGCTTCTACTTCATTCCAGCCATCCGGCGGATTGTGGAATAGAATTTGGAAAGCAAAAATTTCTCCCAAAGGTACGTATTTTTACATGGCAGATGTGTCAAAATGCACTACCAACTAGAGAGAACCTATTCAGAAGAAGAATTATACCTCGGCCTCTTTGTCCCTCATGCGACTCTCAGGTGGAAACCACTGAGTATATTTTCCTCTCTTGCCCCTGGACTGAACGAATTTGGCAAGATCAAAGATTGTCGGGCCATACTCCCCCTCCAAACAGTACAAGGATGGACGCCTGGCTCCAAGATCTGATTGAAAACCCCTGCACCTCCCCTTTCTTCGACTACACGATTGTCCTTCTCTAGTGTATATGGAAGGGAATAAATAACTTAGTATTTAGAGGAAGAAAGCCATATCCACACACTCTAATTTGCAAAACGGAAGCTATAATGCGAAGCTACAGGAAATCAACCGACAAAGATCATAGCTTTACTGAAAATAGACCAGATCTGCCACAAACGCGGAACCCACCAATGAGATCTAACCTGAAGCTCAACATTGATGCCTCTGTAGGTGGTGCTCCTGGTGCGGGAGCCATCGCAGGCGTGCTTCGCGACTCCAATGGTGCTCTTATCGACGGCTTTGTCGAAAAAATCCCGTCTTGCTCTCCAGTTCAAGCAGAAGCGAGGGCCCTGTTGGAAGCTCTGAAGTTCCTGGAGCGGAAGAGTCTGGAGTCGTGGAGAGAGAAAGACACGAAGATATGCATTGAAACTGATTGCTGTACTTTAGTCTTGGAAGTCAATGGGGAAGCGGCGATGGGTTGGGAGATGGAAGCCCTGTCGCTTGAAGCCCAACATTTGCTGGCCCAAGACGGTAATATTTCGGTAGCTTGGTGCAGTAGAAGTACCAACTTGGTGGCTGACTGGTTGGCGAAATCTCACCGTTTAAATTGTATTTCAGATGTTTGGATTTCTAGACCACCTCAATCCCTCTGGGATCTATTATGTTTAGACCCCCCTCTTGGGCTCTTTATGTACGAATCCTTAATATTTCGTTTATTTAGCGTTTTCTGACCAAAAAAAAAAAAGAAGGTATATTAGAATCTATCTATCTGTAATTTGAAGTGTCATTAATTGGTCATCAATCGATTTCCATCGGCTTTAAAAATAGAGATCATTGCATTTCCAGCGGCTAGAAAAAAGAAACATGTAACTCAAACTTATAACCATCATTAAACACACCTTCTTACAGTTAAAGAAAAGAGAGGCACAAAAGGAAAAAGCAGAAGGATTAGTCAAGCTTCAATAAAAAAGAAGCCAAAAATCCCGGAACCGAAACGCCTCCGTTTCTTCTGCACGTTTTCGCCATTTTTCCCTTCTTGTGCATGCCAATTAAGAGATAATTCAACGTCAACCCCAATCCGTAACTGCTTATTACATAGATCATGGTGTGAAAATGAGGGAAAATTACACGATATTACCCGATACTTCTCCCGTGACGGCGAAACCGTCTCACTTTCAAGTGAGCAATTTCCTGCAATTCTTCCGTGTCTTATATCCCGCAATGTATCGGTCAATTTGGATCCAGTTGCTGAGAAAGCTATCAGGATAGAAATTTTCCATTATCTCACAACTGGCAGACTAAATGTTATGATCCCGTTTCTTTCACTAACCAGTTACGAAAACCGGCTTCAGGGTCGGATGGCGACTGAGTCGCCTGTGTGCTGTTCTCTACATCTTTTAGATGACTTTTGCTTTGCCGTGCGTGCTCACGAGAGATACTTCAAACCCATCACCCCATCTGCATCTGCTTATAATGTTGATCATGGTATAGAATTGAGGACAACTACATGATATTTTCCCGACCCATCTCCGCTATATCTTTCCAGTTTCGAGTGAGCAATTTTCTGCATTGAGCATTCTCTGCTTGTATGAGTTTTCTGTCTGATAAGTGATAACCCCCAATTTGTTTCAGTCAATTTGGAGTAAATAAGGTACTCATGTTCACAGCATACCAAGGCATAAAGAAATTCAGCAAGCCAACAGAATATGGATTCTCAGAAAGCAATTACAACTTCACTTTTCATTCATACTCAAAACCGAATTACAAACCCAATTCGGCTCGAAATCAAGACGGTTCCGAACCAAACTAGAAAACTGGCATAATGTTATACGGATCCAGGGGGCATGGGCTCGGGCTGATCCAAGACGGGGGCGGCCACAGGATCCTCAAGTAATCCGGCGAGAAGGCCGCCCTCTTGATGCTATGGTCCTCCATGCAAAAGACATGAACTTTAGCACCAAAAAAATCATTCAACTCAGTGAAGTAAATGCAGTTCCCAACGCACCCACCAAACTCTTGCACAGACACTGAGAAGCAACTGTGATCACCCAGAAACAGGGCCACGCCATCGAGCCTCCTCACTTCATCCCATTTGCCCCATTCTTGATCCAACCTATACACTCTAAACCTAACTGCCTCGAAGCCGACCTCCCGGTTGTTCCGGTACCTTGTCACTTCATCCAGGTACCGGTCCACCACATAGAGGTCGCCACCCGACTCCACCAGGTGCTTCCTGTCGCCGCCGCCACACATGGGCGGCGAGAACTGCACGACTTGGAAAGACGGGTCGATCCACGACACGGTCCCAAGCCTATCCACAGCATAGAACTGCCCTTTGTAGACCATGACATCGTCAAAATGACAACCTTGGCCTGCAATCACACTCCATCCCTCATCCCCATATCTCCAATACCCCAATTTCCCTCCCTCAAGAATTCCAACTACCGCACACTCCCCTGCATCGGCCCACGCCGAATCAGGGAACAGAGCTACCTTCGCGACACAGCGCAAATTGACCCCCTCATCGACCTCGACAGCGTACTCTTTACCAATCTCGGTGACCCTGAAGTCCAAAGTGTTCAACACGTTAGGAAAAGCACCAGGCTTGTACTTGATTGGCTGCTTCGAGAGCGGGCTCAGGAGGCGGAGCCGACGGCCCGGCTCGCCGGATTCTTCGAGCTTGACCAGCCAGCCAACGGTTGGGCCGGACTCATCCGGCGGCTGGAGGCGGTAGAGCGTGGATTGAGTGACGAAGACGTGCTTTTGACTCGGTCCGAGACGGAGTTTCAGGGGAAACAGGGGAGGGTTGTCATGATGGGGAAGTGGAGGGATCAGAGAACGCCAAGAAGAGCAGACGCTGCGGAATCGGCGGACGTCGGTGGCAGTGTCGAGCCTTTTAGCGATCATCCACCAGAGCTCCTTGGGGAGATCGGACCATGGGACTGTTTTCTCCATCTTGCAGGGAGAGTCGAGGACCAAGAACAGCGGAGTTGCAGATGAGCAGTCTTGACTTTCTGTTTTATTATCCTGCTGTTATTGCCTTATTATACAAGGACTACTAAGAATGGACTTTGCTTTGTTTGTCGTTTATACGGTAAAAAAAAATAATTGACTTTGACCCGTTCTGTCACCCTGCTCCGATGGACGACATGTGTCGTTCGTTATTTTGAGCCGTTAGATTTACTTTTTCTTTTCCGGCTTGCTAGTTGAAAGTTCGAAACCCGCGAGCAGCACCAATTGGAGCATCTCGCCCCTCGGGCCCTCACCCATCTCCACCGCCACAGGACCCATCGTCGCTTTCCTCGCCACATGCGACTGGCGCCAGCCCGCCTCCGTCTGAGCGCCACTATGTCGTCGCGTTGGGGGCGACTGCTCGAAATGAAATTTAGGGCATGCTTGTTTGAAAGAAAAACTGTTTTCGAGAAATTATTTTCTGACTTTCCGTCAACGAAGACGTTTCCATGGATCCAAAACAACAAAACTGAGATCGGAGAAAAACGAATTCATTTTCTAACAAGAAGGAAATTACATATCCTAAACAATCAAACAAATGAAAACTAAATATTCTCCTTCCATAAAACATATTTTTCTTAATCATGAAATTTTTAGTGAAATAAAAACACCCTTTTGAGATCTTTTTTGTGGTGAATGGAATGAAACTAAAATTACTTTTGTCATCAATAAGAAGAAATGGTCAACGGTAATGCCATCGCTGCTTTCTCCTTTTTCTTCTAAAGGACTTACACTTTGGTAAACCCGCGAGCGTGAAGCTTATGATCATCCAACTTGATCACCAAGTATCTGACCAAGGAAAACAAAACAAAACTTGATCACCAAGTCTCTCTAATGAGAGCTTTCTAATCATTGAAGTAACAAGCCAGAACGTGTCCCGCCTTGGTCTTTTACTCTTTAGGTACCAATTCCCAAATCACGAACTAGATTTCTGGTCCGATTGTACGAGAATTGGGAGGGAAATTGCACCGAAGCACCAGAGCTCATGATTGCAAGAGAAACATTACACAAGTCTTCCAAGAACGTCTTTCTTCAAGCACAGTTAGGTGATTTCCGCGCGGGTATTTTGCCGAATTCCTTGAAAAGAGAGTCGGCTTGTGCCCCTAGCGCTCTGCCTACCCGCTCGTGTCGGTTTCGGAACGGGAGCAATTTGGGTCCAAACTAGATCAGAAAGACCTCTTGCAAAATCGGGGTGCGCCCTCGTCCGAATATTATCCACACTTTGAAAGGTCCCGTCGGGACATAGCCGATGATTCTGTGTAGCTGGGGCTTTCGAGGGGATATAAGAAGCCAACAGAGATCCATATTGCCATTACCATTGCTAGTAACATTGCATCACCTGATAACGAATTAATTCAACCATTTCCCACCAAAAATGAGGATGTTAATAAGCAAGCACTAACCCTAATCTTTTCCTTCACAGTTTCTGTTGACACTTAAATGTCTTCTCCGTAGACAAAAAGGACTAAGCCAACTACGAACAAAAGTCCCAATACGTTCATCCCATGGTGTCGGTAACTGATGCCCATCACCTTTCTCGCGAGTTTGTACTTTGCCTCCTTGTGCTATTCACGGTCAAGATGACGAATAATGGCCGACTCGTCCGAGAGTTTCGAACCGAATGCTCGGCAATCATACGTTAATTTGTAAAATCGTGTTAAAATATTAGTAAAATTGATTATCATATTAACAAACTCTTTCGTAAAGACAAAAAAGAAACCAACAGGGGAGATTTATGTTGGGCTGCATGAATTCAAGAATGAAGAAGCATGTGAAAAATCGTCGTTAAATGCCAGCATGTTATATGAATAGGAAAGACGAAGAATTATTGCAAGAGAGGCGTCTGAAGGGAGTGAAGAAAAAATCGCAAGCCTTTAGTGAAGAGGAAGCATGAAGACAGAAAATCTCAGCAGAAGTCGTGGAAAGACACGCATGTCTTCTGATGGCTTTTTTGTATGTTTCGTTTGTCCTTTCTTATTGGTAACTTTTTTGACCTTTTTTTTGGTTCATTTATAGTTGTCAGAAGGGGTTGTAAATGTGTGGAATGTTGTCTTCGTTGTTAACGTGCTATTATATAAGTACGTCAGGGTGAGTGTTGTAGCCATTAGAAAGCATTCCCATAAAAGATCTTCTCCCTCGAATCTTTATTTTATTGCCATTGTTCTAAATTTCCCAAAATCGTCGTTATTGTTTTTGGTTCCAATAAATCGGTGAATAGGCAGCTAATGACGTCCATTCCATTTCCTGCCCTTTGAGCGTTCTGTCTCCCCATGTGAGCGTGATCAGCGTCTCGTTCGAGAAGCCGCCGAGTTCGGGCATGCAAAACTCGTATCGCTTGATCCTAGTAAAAGCTTAGCATCAAGTAGACCCGTTAAACGGATGGATCGGATCGAATTTGGGTCGGGTCATAAATAATCCATCACAAATAGACTTGTTTATAATTCATTTATTGCAATGCAAATCTAGTGGCTAACACCCGATCCAACCTGATCCATATTCAAAACACTTTCATATTTTACCTAATCTAGGAATATGCATACTCAAAATAAAGTGAGGGTGCGGGGTGAGTAAACGCGAGACTGAGTGATGGCGAGAGAGAATGAAGAAAGAGTCATAGAGATAAAAAAAGTTTAAGTAAGTTGTAAATCTATTTATAATTTATTTAATACCCATTGTTAAATTAACACCCATGGTTATTTAACACCCATTTATCAAAATGGGTTAATTGACTCATTTCTCTATCTTTCTCCTCTTAACCCCCTTGGCTGCCTCGTGCCGGACCACCACCCGTCTACCATCGTCACCGCCAGCAATGTCAGTGCCGCATCGTTCAACCCTACCACCCTCGCTTCTCAGGGCACGCCACATCCCGCCTCTGTTGTAACAGTCATCTCCCGGTCTTTTTCCCCCCGCCACATCTCTATGCCCAATGCCGGTCTTGATGGCACCTCATAGGCGTCAAGTCTTGCAGCCATGGCAGCACCATCGGCTCCAAATCCGAACATATCATTACAAGAAATTTGAATGAAAAAAGTATCCTTGTCCATTATATCACGAGTAGACTAGCTTGAAATGTGATCATTGAAAAATTACACAAAATAAGAATTCCTACATACCCCTACCTTGTAGAAAAAAAAAAATTCACCCCTACCTTACGTTGACGTGCGCTTGACCAGCACGGCCATAGATAACGTGCCTCATAAGCCCGGATCAAGGCACTCACACAGGACTTGTGGCATCGTGCAGCGGCCATGGAGAATGGGAACGAGTCACGATTTTGATTGTTAGGGGAGATATTTTGCGTGACGGTTACATCGCGTTACAATAGGATAACCATGGCGCTTATTAAAATGAAATTAACCCGGTCGTAGTGAATAGTGATTGATCGATTACACTACATTAATCCCATTGCGCGATATAAAAAATCACATAGAATAGAGACGAGGATAAGGGATAAATGTAGGAGCGTGGTCTCCTCCAGTAGCCTTAGGAAATAGGATCATGACCGGCCGAATTGTTTTATTACTCGTCGACATCCACCGTTGTTTATTACGGCGCAAGACAATCACGGTTACGATCACGAGATACACCGCATGGAGTAACTGGACACGGAGGTATCCACCGCGGGCACACCGCAGACCCGAGCGTGGTCACTCTCCAAGCCGTAGTCCATCATCGGGCGGTACTCCAAATCCTCGTCGTGCTCTTGCGCGAACTCCGGAAGTTCGATCTCGCTCCTCCTCACGTGGTCCCACAGCAGGTCGAGTCGGCTCACGTAGTTCAGCTTCCCGTACAACCTGCCACACCCAACCATAATCGCCCATGTTAAGAGTTGATGTGGCCTTGTTTTTTACCTTTGTTTCGAGAAAAAATGCATGATCTTATGTTGTTTATGAAAATGAAGGACTGATAAATATTTTAATCATCCACAGAAATTAATAATAAAAATATTTTATGCTAACTAGATATTTTAAACGGTACATGCGACCAAGATATTTTTCGAATCATTAATTTCTCGCATAAAAAACAGAACCTTAGTAGTCAACTATCCATGTTTCATTTGAAAACACAATGCAAATTGCATTAGGAACTGAATTGATTCGCCCGGACATATTTGGAACGTATCCATTCATTACTCACCCGCCGGTGAAGAGAAGGCGACCGAAAGTGGCCAAGAAGAGGCGGGCCTGAAGGCCGGGGTGGACGAAGTGAACGGTCTCGAGATTGTCCTTGATCCGGGCTGGGATCAAGTCGCAGATGGACCGGAGGGCCGAGAATCCGGGGAAGTTGCCGCTCCTCTGGACTTCGCTGTGCACGTACACCACACTGAACCGCTTCCTGCTCAGCCTCGGATAGATCTTCTCCTCCAGGTACTCGTTCACTACCTCGGCGCTCAGGAATCGAGCTGATGATCAACGCCAATCAACATTAACAATTAAACCGATCGTAATTAGTAAGTTTCCAGTGATCTCGTCTGGTTCATCTTGCAATTGAATAAACCATGATTTTCTCTGTCTTTCCAGAAAATCTAGCAAACAATTGAAGATGCATGCCAGGAATTAAAGTTCCCAGCGTTATGTTCGACCAAAAAGCAGTCACATTTTCAGTAGCGGTGCGAAATTTATAACCCGAATTCCGACATGCGAGCGCGGGATTCAAGCGGGATCTTTTTACCTGGGAAGAACTTTCCGACGATGAGGAGAATCTTGCGGCCGCGCTTGTCCCGGCCCTTGATCTTGAAGACCTGGAGCTTCTCGATCAGCTGTTCTTGCTCGGCCCGAGACAAGACCACGCACATTTTCGCTTCCTCTGCTGCTGCTTTGGACTCAAGGCTCTGTTCGTCTGCGAAAGTGAGGGAGGGCAAAGGTCCAACGGGTGCGTCGAACGGCTGGCGAATTCATACACGAGACGACAAGTGCGAGAGATGTGATTATGGCCATGTCGGATGAGACAGGAATATGCGAAAGCATCTTCCATTTCTGGGACGAGTCGGTCGCTGTTGATGGGATCTGCGATCGGGTTCCATGCCGCGACCTTGCCGATCATCATTGGCCGAATCTGGTGGGGCGGAATCATCGTCCGTCCATCCACCCTTCTCAACAAGAGATGTGTCCACGTGAACGAACGATTATAAAGTCGAGAAGGAAAGCAGAGATGAAGAAAAGGGTTTGCTTCTTGCCGAGATATATTTATTTATTTTTTTAAAAAAATCGATGTACTTTTAAAACTCGAGATCTTATTTCTATATAAATCCCGACAATAATCTTTTTATTTCCTTAAATGTTAGAATTGTATTAAAGACATTTGTCGATCAGGGAATTAATTAAACTAAATCAATGGACATTTTCAAGTCGTGTAATCTCTTTTCCACGCGTTCGATGTTCATTACAATTATTAGGGATAAAAGTTTGTATGAAAATATCTCCTCCAATTCATAATAAAGGTTTCGTAAATATTTTTTTCTTTGACTAAACAAGCTGACTTTCATTTAACTAGTCACAAAGTCAGAACACCACTGATGATTATCTAAACATAGTAAATTTCAAAGAGGTTGGGAGCTTATTAAGCCAATTGAGGGAAATGGATTCTTTTCGATGGGTCTTCGCGACTCAATCCACCGCTTAATTAGTTTCACGAATGCAATTTTTATAAGATTTCACGAGCCAACCAAGTTCCTGTCATAATAACTCTGTTTTAAGAGCTTGTCCAGATGCTCCAACCTGAACATCAAGTAGCGTAGAGAGTATTGGGAGCCCGCATTAGAAATCCGATACATTTACCTAGGAAAAAGTCCGATACCTTCATCTGGGGAAATTGCCAAGAGGTTTACCTTCACCTGGGAGATTGCCAAGAGGGAGCCTAAGTTCGAGTCCATCGTCAAAATCTTAAGCCAATGAGTTATAGGTCAATTAGAATATATTAACTGCTTCACAACACAATTCACACGTTCATCTTCCCGGTCAATTAGAATATATTAACTGCTTCACAACACAATTCACACGTTCATCTTCCCGCTCACGTGTTTGCTCGCTCTGATACCATTCAGAGCTGCCCAAGTTCGAGACCATCCTCAAAATCTTAAGCCAATGAGTTATTGGTCAATTACGATTTCCACTCACGTGTGAGCCCTAGTGTCCATTTGTTGAGAGCATGTAGCAGAAGATCAATACCTTCACCTTAGGAGATTGCCAAGAGGGAGCCAAGTCCGAGTCGATCAATATATCCAGTTGGACCCACCCACATTCACTCAAAATCTTAAGCCAATGAATTATGGGCCAACTAGGATATATTAACTGCTTCACACCACATTAATTCTACGATATGGGATTTTTCAAACACAACTTACACATACATCTTAACAGATGAGGCGATGACGTCACCATCGCCTTCATGGTCCAATCCCCCGAAGGAGCTTCTCTTGATGATTGGCCAAAACGTCAATACCCACATTGATATCCTCAAATTCCAGAGCGTATGCTCCTCATGACGCGCACGGATCCCACGGTCCAACTACGACGACCGCCCTCGCAGCCCCTTCGAAGGCAAACCTTCCCGCCCCTTCGGTCTCTGATCACACTTTTCTTTCCTATTCGTACGTGACCGATTTGTTGGCGGGTCTTGTGCCCCTAGAAGAAAAGCAAGTACTGAGAGATGGGATAAGGTATCATTAGTCCTAATGGCTACCATTGCTCCAAGTTGTTTCCCAATTCTAATTAGTCTTCCTCACTTTTTTTTTTTTTTTTATGGTGTGGCATTTCTCTCACCGTTGTGTTAATGTACTGTAAACAGCTCTAGAATCACGAAATCTCAGACAATGTCCCCGCCTTTTTCTGTCCTATTCATTTTCTTGAGCCTCAGCATTGAATTTAACCATGTTTGTTTCATCCAGAGCGAGCTCATGAAATTATCTCTTTGCATATCTAGATCTAAGTTTTCGGGAACTCATGATTAACAATGGAAGATGCAAGTACGACTAAGAGTATACGACTCTATGGAGCCAAGTAGAGATTGGAGTAGTTTTTTTCCTTGAAAGATCAGAAAAAGTTTTTAAAACACTCAGCTTTGTCACCTCCCTCGTCTTGAAACTAGAATTTATAAGTAATAACATAACAGATTAAAGAACTAAAAGATCAGAAGAAGATTTAAGCCTTGTCTCTGCCCGAGCTATCGAGAATTTCTAGAAGGGATCCCTTTCTAGCCTGCCAATTCATAGCATTTCATGACAATAATCGTCCCACTGGGCCCCCTCTGGCTTTGTCTGTTCTTTCTTTAATCTGTTATGTCATCACTTTTGGCTTTTCGCTAAGGTTCGTTAATCTTGTTCTTCTCCGATCCCAACTTAGCGGCAGGATAGCCATTAGGACGTTATTATAGTGAACCTATGCTTTCCCTTTTTAGGATGACTAAAATTGAAAATAAAAATAAGGGATATGTTCATTAGAAGTCATAAAACTTGTCATGAAAGTGCAATTAAGTCATAAACTTGTCAAATGATGCAATTGATTCATTTCATTAACTCCGTCCAATTTGGTTAATGAAAAATGTTGACGTGGCTTTTTTTAATATTCTATCTCCTACGTGGCTAAAATGACGTTGTCTTGGTCCAAATATGATTTTTAATGTACTTTTTATTAAATTAATTTAAAAAATAAGATAAAAAATTAAAGGCAAAAGCAGAACCAACGGCGGGGAAGACCGGCGATGGTGGGGAAGTGGTCGGCGAGGGTTGCAGGTCCTCGCCCAATTTTGGCCAAGGGCGCCGGTGGTGGGGGTCGGCCTCCACTGGCGACCCTCGGCTTGAACTGGGTGAGGGTCGGCGACCCTCGCTCGATCTGGGTGAGGGCCACGAACCTCGCCTAGATCTGGATGAGGGCCAGCTGGCCCTCGCTTGCGATTGGCGAGGGGCGCTAGGGGACAGCAGTGAGGGCCCGCTAGTTCTACTTCTGGGTTTTTTTTAGCTTATTTTTAATTAATTTAAGCAAAAATTATATTAAAAATCAGATTTAGACCAAAACGATATCGTTTTAGTCATGTAATCGCCATAAAGGAGAGAGAAAATATCTAAAAAAAGCCACGCCAGTATTTTTCTTTAGCTAAATTGAACGGGGTTAATGAAAGGGCTCGATTGCACCAATTTAACAAGTTTTAGGACTCGATTATATTTTTGTAAGTTTTAGAACTCAATTGCATTTTTGTAATAAGTTTTAAGCTTTTTATTGAACATATCCCTAAAAATAACATAAAGCCGAATTGTGAGATCCCACGTCAAACTACAAGAAAAGAGGTAGATTGCCTTTTTACTTTTTTTACCGCAGTTCCCTTCGTTTAAAGCCTAATACCCAAAAAAACCTTCAACTTTAGCCTCTGTCCTAATTATATCCAAAAAAAAAAATTGTCTCATAAAAAAACCCCCAAACTTTTACTTACGTCCCAATTCTACAGACCTAACACCAAAAAAAAACCTCAACTTTAACTTTTGTCCCAATTCTACCGGCCTAATACAAAAAAAACCCATAACTTTAGCATTTGTCCTAATTATATCCAAAACTTATTTTTGTCTCATAAAAAATTCCAAACTTTTACTTTTGCCCCAATTATACCACCGTTAGTATTCCGTTCATAATCACCGTTAGTTAATCATACGTGGCATTTCCACATTGTTAAAGAATTACACCTCAGCAAAGCTAACATGAAAAAATCCAGTAGCTTCTCTTCTATTGTCTGCTTCCCCTACACATTATCGGGAGATACAGAGCTACTCAAGATGGTGCGTTTCGGATTCTCCCCAGCACTCAATAGCCCAAAAAATGACTAGACGTGAAAATTTGATTATTTGGACGAACGATCTCAAATCTCGCCGTCCTTGAAACCTGGTGTTTTTTAATTTCAAAGATTCACTGGTAAGTTTGGCGAGAAAATTCGAGCCACGTAAAATTAACTAATGATGATTATAGACGGAAGGCTAGTGTTGGTAGAATTAGGCCAAAAGTAAAAATTTGGGGTTTTTTATAAAATTATTTTTTTTTTGATATAATTGGGACAAATGCTAAAGTTGAAGGTTATTTGGGAATCAGATCGGTAGAATTGGCACAAAAGTAAAAGTTGTGGATTTTTTATGAGACAAAAAAAAAATTGGATATAATTGGGACAGAGGCCAAAGTTGAGGGTTTTTTATGAGATAAAAAAAATTTGATATAATTGGGACATAGGCTAAAGTTAGAGCTTTTTTTTTTTTTTTTTTGGGTATTGGGCCTTCGTTTAAGTGTTGAACAGTGCTCCGACTAAAAAAAGTGTGGAACAGTGCCCCTTTTTGACCAAAAAAGAAAAAACACATGCCGGTTCAGTTCGTTCTGGTTTCACCTTGAGCCGAGAATCGGATTGATTGCGCATTACAAAAATTTGAATTGGGAATCGCCCCAGGTCCGACCGGGCCATTGGTTTTGGCCCGGTTCCCATGTTGAAATTGAAACTGTCTTCCGATCGAAATCTCGAGACTCGAGGTCGTTTGCCCCTCCTCGCGTCTCTCGGCGATCGCCAGGCCGTCTTGCGATGGAGAGATCGGTCCTGTGGTCGGAACTCCCGACGGAGTTATGGTCCATGATCGGGAAAAAGCTCGACACCGACATGGACGTCGACCGGTTTCGCAGCGTCTGTTCGTCGTGGCGTTCCTCGGTACCTCCCGTCTCACAAATCGAGCTCAGAATTGGAGGGGCCCTCGTTGATCAGCGTACGGTCTATCTTCTCGAGCCACCACCAACGTCTCCTGAGAACTCGCGGTGCCCTCCGTCTCGCGAGGGTTGGTTGATCAAGGTCGCAGAAGATGAGGACCTACGTGGTGGAGCCAAGGTTCAGCTCTTCAATCCGCTCTCACGCCGACCCATCTTGTTCAAAAGGTTTTGTGTCCTATGGATTATAGGGTCACTGAGATTTCTATCTGGTGGATTCGGGTGGAGATCTCTATGTGGTGGATCGATATTTCTATGAGGAGGATAGACTTGGTTGTATCCCGGCAGGCGCTGTGACGGAAGCTTTTAAGGTTTGTCGGCTGAATCAAGAATGGGAAAATGGGACGAGATAAGGAATTGTTGCTCTTTTTCTGGGCGATTACAGTTGCTTCTCGGCGTCGGTGAAAGGATTCGGGGGATGCAAGGGAAACTGCATATATTTCACGGAGATTATCGAGACCCGATGGGAGAGATTTCAAGTTTTCAACATGGAGGATCACAGCATCAAAAGGGCATGGTATTTGCCCGATCACCTGAGGATCCTGTGGCCGTCCCAGCTTGGATCGCCCCAAATGGGTTCGCCCTAAGTCCTTACTCGCGCAAGGAGCGGATATATTAGTTAATTCACAGCAAAGATCTTGAGTAGTATGAGATACAATTGAGAACTGGTCTGTAATTGCTTAGTTGAAAAGGGAGAGGAATTTATCTTTTTCCAATGGGAACTGGTGCGTCTGCATGTTTGTTTTGAGCCTTCTTCTGATGGAATGCTATATTTTCTTGATGAACTGAGTGAGGCATGAGTGGATAATCATGTTTAGTCCGTTTGCAACCACGATCCAATACGTATTGGACTGAAAGAACTCGGCGACTAGACAGCTCGCTGGACTGGAAAGGGATGAGACTTGCCAACGACGAGGCTGTCACTGCATGAGAATATGCTCTGGCACTTTCATTTCGGAACGGGGAAGAAGAATAGGCTATCTATATATAACTCTGCTTTTATTAAGTAAGGAATTGATAGAGATAATTACCCTAGCTAGCTATAGTACGTCTCTTAGAACTGTCTAGATTCAGTTGGTCTTCCGTGAGTGAACGAAGTCGAGTCAGTTGCCTTTTATTCAAAGAGGAAGTGCCAAGTCTTTAGTTGTATGAAAAATAAGCAATCCAAGCGAAGTCATCTAATCTAATAGCAGAGGAAGGGCAAACTGCAAGAGATCATTAGATCTGCTGAGTGTTCTCCCTTTTTTGTCTTTTTGAGTGGAGTTCTAAAGGGACGACGTAGTCTTTCAAATTTGCCCAACTATATATCAACGGCGCTTCTTCCGCCCTGTAGTCTTTTCATGAACTGCTTGCAATCAAGGGCATATCATATGCCCTAATCCAGTCTGCTTTACTCCTGGTCAAAAACTGTTTCCAGTCTGCTTTACAACTCAAATAGTCACCAGCACCTCTACTCCGGGCATTGATGGCATGATCCATCAATTACAAAATGCTGGAAGGAGCCAATATTACTTTCTTTTATGTTGCTGCAAAGCAATTGGAGTTGATGCTTCTCGTCTGGGAAAAAAATGAGTTCTCACCTAAGCAGCGCATTCATAGCAGATTGTGAGCGGAGAGCAAGAATTGTCAGAGCTTGCCCGGGCGTCTGGATTTGAAGCTAACGAATCTAGTGGACTTACTTAGATGCTTCATCTCTGTGATCTGCAAAACTTCCACTTTCCAATACACCTCCACACATTATACATAGTCTGAAATGGTGCTCCTCGGCAAGCTTCAGGACCGCTTCGGGTGCTTCCGCTGGCTTGGCGATGTTCCATCAGGTATCCCGATGGCGGTCTTTGGGAAGAATTGTACATCAAACAGTGAAATTTTTTCTTTTGCTACGATAGCCCACCCCGACCCAGGTTTTCGGTTTACCGCACGGATAAATAAACATATATTTGGACAAAAGAAAGCAATCCGACAAACCAAGTCTTGCAATTCTGACCTGTAGATCCGACAAGCTACACAAATCACAAATTTATCACCTGATATCGCAAATACCAATCATACCAGTAAAGTTCTGAACTAGGAATGATATCACAAGCACCAATCATACCAGTTAAGTTTTGAACTAGGAATTGCAGGGTGTTACCCCGTAGGGAGCCCTTCCAGAAATTCTCAGTGGCCTGAGCTTGAACCCAGGCCGAAGAGGGGGTTTGGAAATAGTTTAAATAGTTTAAATAGTTTTCAACCAACAATAGATGCGCCTCGATGAGTGCCTCACTAGCTGAGTCATTGCCCCCAAGCGCAAAGATGCTTAAATATTTAGGAAATCCTATATCAATGATTAGACCTTTCCATGTTCCTACAGGTTGGTCGATGTGGGATACCTTTCATGTCACTTGCAAATTCGGTTTATTCCTCACTGGTCTTTTGCTCCTTGCTTCTCCTTAGCCGCTGAGGCTCACGTTCTTCGGTCATTCCACTATTACTAACTTGACAAGATCCGCAAATCATCGCATAGGGTTGCGTTGGCACTTCCAAGATCGAAAAACAATCAAAGCCAAGCAAAAGATGAAAGTCAAGGTGTGGCACGGCCTTTAAAACATCCAATGTCCATGATGCTCGAAAGCATACCAGATGGCATATGATGAAAAAGATTTTCGACACAATCCGCTGTAGGCTGAACATCACGCAATCACTGGTGCCATAACCAGAAAATCTCCACCTGCTTCTGATTTCACGTGTGTGGCCGAGATAGACCAGCCTGAGGTCGACAAAGATGGCGAACAGACATTGCACGGCGGGAGCAGAGAGGAACTGGGCAAATTTGAAAGACTACATCGTCTCTTTAGAGCACTAACTCAAAATAAAAAGAACCGTCAGCAGATCTAATGATTATCCACTCACGCCTCACTCAGATCATCAAGAAAATATAGCATTCCATCAGAAGAAGGCAAAACAAATATGCAAACGGACCAGTTCTCGTTGGAAAAAGATAAAAACTCTTTCCTCTCCTAAGCAATTACAGAAAAGTTCTCATGGTATCTCAACCAATTCGCTAGCTTTACTCTGAATTAACTAGAATATCGGCAACTTCGAGCAAGGACTCAGGGCGAACCCATTTGGGGCGATCCAAGCTGGGGGCGGCCACAGGATCCTCAGGTGATTGGGCGAATATGATGCCCTCTTGATGCTGCGATCCTCCATGTTGAAAACTTGAACTCTCCCCCCTCGAGCCGTAAAATATATGCAGTTCCCCTTGCATCCGCCGAATCCTTTCACCGACACCGAAAAGCAACTGTGATTGCCCAGAAAGAGAGCAACTTCACCGAGATTCCTTATCTCCTCCCATTTTCCCCATTCTTGATTCAGCCGATAAACCTTAAAACCAGTAGTATCCATCACATAGCCTGCCCGGATCCCACTAAATCTACTCTCCTCATCGAAATATTGATCCACCACATAGAGATCTCCGCCCATCTCCACCAGATGCTTCTCGTCCCCGCCATCGCCGTCGCTGCAAACAGGAGGCGAGAACTGCACGATCTTAAAAGAAGGAGCAATCCACGACACCATGCCAAACCTATCAACAACATAAAACTGCCCTTTGTAAGCAATGAGGTCATCGTATTGGCAATTCGGATCGTCCAACGCCTTCCAATCCTCATTCCCATGTTTCCAACACTTCAGCTTCCCTTCCCCGGAAATCCCGACGACCGAAGTCTCCTCTAGAACAGCCCATGGAGAATCCGGAAGCATGATCACCTTCCTTACCGCCTCAAGATAACTTTCTTCATCCTCGCGTATGTGATAACGTTCTACAAAAATCTCAGTGACCCTATAATCCATAGGATACAAAACCTTAGGAAAGGTCCCACCTTCGAACAAGATGGGTCGGCATGAGAGCGGATTCAAGAGCTGAACGCTGTCCTCATCCGGTGCGACCTTGATCAACCAACCCTCGCGAGACGGAGGGCACCGCGGGTCCTCCGGAGCCGACGTTGGTGGCTCGAGGAGATAGACCATGCACTGATCAATGAGGGCCCCTCCAATGCTGAGCTCCATCTCTGAGACGGGAGGTATCGAGGAACGCCACGACGAACAGACGCTGCGAAACCGCTCCACGTCCATGTCGGTGTCGAGCTTTTTCCCGATCATCGCCCACGACTCCGTCGGGAGTTGCGACCATGGGACCGATCTCTCCATCACAAGACGGTCTGGCGATCACCGAGAGACGCAAGGAGGGGCAAATGAGATTGAGATATCGATAGGAAGACACCGATTGTTTTCACACCTCAATTAAATAGGCCCCTGCTTTCCAATTGTAACGACGGACGGTCTCTAGAACTTCCGCTAATCACAAAAAAATCACTGATCACAGAGAATAGAAAGATAATTCCTCTCTAGATTGGAACAAAACAAATGGGGCAAAAAAAAAGAAAAAACCCTAATCGCAATTAGAGAATTCGGAGAAATTTCTCCACGAACAAAACCAATCAACTGGTAGTCCTCGATTACGCGAATAACGTACCAAAATTTGGGACAATGTCGTCTACATTTGACCTTCGAATCGGACCTCAAAGTGGCAACCCTATTTTCTTCTTTCTTTCCTCTGCTCTTCGCTCATCCGCCGAGACTTTCATCTCTCCTTCCCTGTTTTCCTTTTTGCCTCCATCGGGGCACTAACTCCACGAAGGCAACCCCCACTTTCTTTTTGTTTTGCTTTTTCTCTTTTACCTTTTTCTTTTGTTTTGACTTTTCTATCCTTTTTTTTCATTTATTTATTTCTTGTTTTCTTTTATTTGCTGACTGGGCCCCCCACATCGGCGTTCCCAACCAACACTGCTGAAACAGGAAGTTCAGAAGTATCGTGAATGGCCCCGTCTGAAGTTAACTCTAATCTATTTGCTAGGGCTGTGCATAATAGATCCATCGGATCGGAAATTGCCCAGATCGAACTGAACCGGCTGGGTTGGTCCGGAGCACCGGTCTGATTCCTGATTCCTAAAAGTGGAACCAACGCCCATCCTTCTCGTAGGAAAGGAAAATTTCTATTCTCTCTTATCAAAATTGAAAAACCCTAATCTTGCGCCCCTCTTGCTCTCAGTCTCATGCTCAGATTCAGCCTCCACGTCCCTGTTTTGCCCTGTTCTTGATAGGGAGATTTGTCTGGATTTATGCAATCATTCGATTTGGACTGGTGGTTCTATCGGCCAAAGAAAGTTACTAATTTTGATAGGCCTTATAGTTAGATGAGACCCGTCTTTCTATGAAGATGAAGCCGAATAGTGCTCGTGTACTATTGGACCACCCGGGAACCGCTCATCCTTAATCGTGATGATTCTTATGACTTATCATACACTGGCCTCTTTTCTCTTGACAATATGGATTCAATAGGGAAGGCGAGAAAACTTTTAGAAACTTATAAGTTTTCACAGCTATTTTAGTTTGAGATGTACTTATTATGTATTATGGTAACATCTACATAATTTTAGAATGACTAAGTTGCGGATGAACTACAATTTTCATACAAGTAGCTTCGAATATTCGGCAATGAAGTTTGAAACAATTTCACCGGTTCTATTGATTTTGTAACTATTTCATAACTCGTTTCAAAAGTTTCATATAAAGAAATTGCTTATGTATTGTAAAGATGACTAGTAAAATTTAAATAAGTGGATGACCAACATTTACAGAAGTTTATTTATACTTTTTTTTTTTTCTATAATCTAAAGTTGTTCTTTTCCCGATATCTCTTATCGAATAAGAAGTATATGGACCTATCCACATAATTTTTAGCTGCCCCGATCAATTTTGAGAGAAAGATAGATTTGAACTTGTAATTAGTTAAACCCACCCATGGGTGGCTCAGTTGGTTAGGGCGCACTTGGGATGGTGTGGTTAGGCGCACTGGTCCCAGGTTTGATTCCTCAACTGAGCGCATGTGATTTAAGTGGAGGGCCATGGCGGTGGGTTGCTACGCTAGTCTCCCTCGAGGAATAGTCGAGGTGCGCGCAAGCTGGCCCGGACACCTCGGTTATCCAAAAAAAAAAACTTTTAATTAGTTAAATATTGAGTATGTGCCACGACTAGTCTTAATCATCCAATATGTGTGCAGTTCAAAATTATTCACCGAAATTGAACTTAGTTACTCTTGCTACTCCTTTTATTCAACCCTTCTTTTCGGAATCCAGTTCCTCCCCCTTCTTTTCCTATATCAGGCTTTTAAATCTAGGGCACTTCCACAAATCCTGGAGGATTAGATCTTTGGGGTCAGCGACCTTTTGCATCACAAAAGAACAAATCTCGAGCGTTCATGAAGTGTTTGTGAGGTGGGAATGGGATCACTACCGGTAGATTACAAAAGCGCAAACCCCGATCGTTCATCGGGAATCTTTGTAGTGTTTATGAGGCACGATAATCTGTTTTGGAGGTACAATAAAATGCTTTGAATACGATGTTCATAAGACGGGGTGATCGTCATTTGAGATACGAAAGAAATCCTCTCTTAAATCTCAATTTGATTTTGAAGCATTGATCTATATCTACCTTCACTATCAATTAGGGGTGCGCAAAAGAATCGAGAAACCGTCCAAACCGGACCGGCAGAGTTTGGGCAATTCCCATGGGGACCGGTCCGGTTCCCGGTTCCTGGGTGGAACCGCTCACCCGGACCAACCTGTCCCCTTATTCTAGAATAATTTGCTCTTTTGTGCAGATTATATGGCAGGAAAGAAAGTAATGATAGAAATTTGAGTGTGTAGCATATGCAGGTTCAAATTTTACGAGGATAGTTATTTTGGACTACTTGTATTTAGTTTAATGAGAAGTCTGAGTAAGAAGGAGCAAGACCAGTGAGGAATGAACCTAAGAACATTTGAAAGTGGCATAAAAGATGTCGCACATCGATCAGTAGGAATATAAAAAGGTCTAATCAGTGATCGGTGGGAACATAAAAAGGTCTAATCAGCGATCTCCAGAAAGATTAAACATCTTTGCGCTTGGGGCAGTGACGCAGCTAGTGAGGTACTAACTGAGCCGCGTCTATTGCTAGTTGAAAACTATTTCCAAACCCCTTCTTTGTCTTTGGCCTGGGTTCAAGCTCAGGCCATTGAGAATTTCTGGAAGGGCTCCCTTATGGGGTAAAGCCCTACAATTCCAAGTTCAAATTGGTCTTTACAGATCAGAATTGCAAGTCTGGGACTTGCTTTGTTGGATTGCTTTCTTCGGTCCGAAAATGTACATTTATTTATCCACGCATATGTTGTAAGGGTGTCAGGTCGGGTATCCCTTAATACTCAAGCCTAACATGGAGGAAACATGCGTTCTGCGACCAGAACCGATGCCCAGTCAAATTGTATGCAACTTCCTCTTAGCCAAAAAGAGCACAGCGAAAAACAGAACCTTGCTTAGTCAATTTTCTCTGTATCTTCATCTTCTTCGTCGTCCTTAATGTACTCGACCCAAACCCCATCGTCCTCACAGAGAAAGTTCCCAAAGACCTCCCTCAAGATCCGTGATCGAATGTCGCCAAGCCAGCGGAAGCACCCGCAGCAGTCCATCTTGCCAAGGAGGCCCTTGTCGCCACCATGGAGAGCTCGTCGGACTGGAGCTTCTTCAGGGGTAACAAGAAAGACGGCGACAAAGTGAGTCAGCGACAAAGAGAGAGAACGAGATAGAATTTGACGGTGAAGGTAGGAGACGATGGGCACCTGCGGAAGGAGACGGATTTGGACGAGTTCTGGTGTACTTCAATTCCAACATCAGCACATTGCTTGGCTATTTTAGTTCCTTTCTTGTATCCATCAGGAAAGCATTCCACATAGTCCAATATCTTTGCTGCCTCGCGCGCGTCCAAACATCAGAATGCAAATCGTTAATGAGTAAGCTTGTTTCACTGATAATTTCATTTGCGTTGTGTCGGCTATGACTAAGTTCATTCCCTAACAAACAAAGAGAAGCTCCTCTCTTCTACTTCTCTATGCTCCACTCACCAACAATTAGACAGGACGAGTTTCTGTAAATTGCAAAGAGTGTAGTGTCCTAACCTAAATTCCAAACTTCAGACGTAATAAGTGAGATCAATTTGAAGAAGATGCGCAGTCGAGTTTCTCTGATGACCACCCCATGGATCCATAGGATAAGACAGATTCAATAGATACTGAAGAGGACCAATTACCTGCAGGAGTTTCTTCTTATAGTTTAATTATAAGATACTCATGACCCTATAATGAAAAGACAAAAGTTACACTTTTTAAGACAAAATAGAGATCAAGTTTGACATCCTACGTGGACTAGCAGGAGTTTCTTATAGTTTTTGGGTAATTATAAGATACTCAGGACCCTAAAATGAAAAGACAAGAGTCAAGTGTTGAAGAGTGCCGGTTCGGTCTGGTTTCACCCTCGAATCGGATCGAACGTTTTCCAAAAAAATAACAAAAATAAAAAAAAGATAAATCGGGAACTGCTCTGGAATAGGCTGAGCTTGTATAAATTATTCTACAGCACACCGATTTTTTTAGATTTTTCCAACATCTAACACAACTTAAATGTTCAATTTAAACGCCTATTATGAAACAACACACATACATTTTCACACCTACCGTCCTACCATGAAATCGGGATGACTTCGGATGGAGATGGGGCCAAACTTCCTGTTTCACCAATGTTAGTCGGGACCGCCTATTGGGGCCCAGTCAGCAAATAAAGAAAACGTAAATGAATGAAAAAAAAAAAGTCAAAAGAAATGAAAAAGCAAAACAAAAAGAAAGCGTGGGTTCGTGGAGTTGGTGGCCGAGAGAGAAAAAAAAGGAAAACATGGGAGGAGTGATGCGAGTCTCGGCCAAGCGAGCCAAGAGCAAGGGAAAGAAAGAAGAAAATGGGGCTGCCACTTTGAGTCCTCGATTCGAAGGTTAAACGTCAACGGGATTGGCTTAAATTGTGATGCGTTATTCATGAGATCGAGGGGTTAGGAGCTGATCGATTTCGTTCATAGAGAAACTTATCCGAATTCTCTAATTTCGATTAGAGTTTTTCGACCCTGTATTGTTCCAATATGGTGGATGTTGAGCCTTCAGCGTTTTGGCGTGTAACAAAAATGAAATTCCTTTGTGCATTCTACTGTTGTTCGTGATTAGTGGGAGTTCTTGACCGCCGGTCGTTACAATTGGAAAGCAGGGACCTATTTAATTGGGGGTGGCAAAACAATCACTGTCTTCGGATCGATATCACAAGCTCATTTGCCCCTCCTTGGTTCTCTCGGTGATCGCCAGACCGTCTTACGATGGAGAGATCGGTCCCATGGTCGGAACTCCCGAAAGAGTTGTGGGCGATGATTGGGAAAAAACTCGACACCGACATGGACGTATACCAGTTTCGCAGCGTCTGTTCGTCATGGCGTTCCTCGGTACCACCTCCCGTCTCAGAGTTCGAGCTCGGAATTGGAAGGGGCCTCGTTCAGTGCAGGGTCTATCTTCTCGAGCCACCACCGTCGTCTCCGGAGGACCCGCGGTGCCCTCCGTCTCGCGAGGGTTGGTTGATCAAGGTCGCAGAAAAGGTCGCAGAAGATGATGAGGAGGACCTAAGTGGTCGAGGCAAGGTTCAGCTCTTCAATCCGCTCTCAAGCCAACCCATCTTGTTCAAAGATGGGACCTTTCCTAAGGTTTTGTGTCCTATGGATTATAGGGTCACTGAGATTTTTGCAGAACGTTATTATCCTGGGGCAGTAAGGAAGGTGATCAAGATTCCGGATTCTCCATGGGCTGTTCTTGAGGAGACTTTGGTCATCGGGATTTTCCGGAAAGGGAAGCTGATGTGTTGGAAACATGGGGATGAGGATTGGAATGCGTTAGTCGATCCGAATTGCCAATTCGACGATCTCATTGCTTACAAAGGGCAGTTTTATGTTGTTGATAGGTTCGGCATCGTGTCGTGGATCGATCCTTCCTTTAAGATCGTGCAGTTCTCGCCTCCTGTTTGCAGCGACGGCAATGGTGGGGACCGGAAGCATCTGGTGGAGTCGGGCGGAGATCTCTATGTGGTGGATCAATATTTCGATGAGGAGAGTAGACTTTGTACGAACCAGCCAGACGATGCGAAGGATACTGCTGGTTTTAAGGTTTATCGGCTGAATCAAGAATGGGGAAAATGGGATGAGATAAGGAATCTCGGTGAAGTTGCTCTCTTTCTGGGCGATTACAGTTGCTTCTCGGTGCCGGTGAAAGGATTCGGTGGATGCAAGGGGAACTGCATATATTTCAGGGACGGGAGGGTTCAAGTTTTCGATATGGAGGATCGCAGCATCAAGAGGGCATTGTGTTCGCCCGATCACCTGAGGATGCTGTGGCCTCCCCCAGCTTGGATCGCCCCGAATGGGTTCGTCCTGAGTCCTTACTGGCGCAAGGAGCTGATATTCTAGTTAATTCAGAGCAGAGCTCGTGAGTTAGATGACATACAATGAGAACTGGCGTGTAATTGCTTAGTTGAACAGGGAGAGGAAAGAGTTTTATCTTTTTCCATTCAATTTGCATTTGCGTACAACCTTGATGATCACATACCTTTGCATGTTTGTTTTGCCTTCTTTCTTTTGTCATTTTTAAGCTGTGAGGGACAATGTAGTTCTTCGAGTTTGTCCAACTACTCTGCTCCCGCCGTGACATGTCTCGTTACCGCCTTTGTCGATATCATCCTATTCAATCCCAGGCATATGCGTGAAATCAGAAGCGGGTGGAGATTTAGATTTTCTGGTTACGGCACAGTGATTCCTGATTCTCAGCTTACGGTGGACTGTGTTGAAAATATTTCTTCCTTATGTGCATATGATGTGCTTTCAGCTTGACTTTCATCTTTTGCATTAGCTTTGATGCGGCTAATGAGAAGCCTGAGTAGGAAGGAACAGAAGACGGTGAGGAATGAACTAAGTGCATTTCAAAGTGGCATGAAAGGTGTCCCACGTTGACCGTTTAGGAACATGGACAGGTCTAATCAGTGATATATAAGCAGGGATTTCCTCGTTGGTTCAGCATCTTTGCGCTTGGGGCAATGACGCAGCTAGTGAGGTTCTAATCGAGGCGCGTCTATTGCTGGTTGAAAACTATTTCCAAACCCTCTCTTTGGCCTGGGTTCAAGCTCAGGCCGTTGAGAATTTCTGGAAGGGCTCCCTATGGGGTAAAGCCCTACAATTCCAAGTTCAAAACTTGATTTGTATGATTGGTATTTGCGTGAGTTGTAGCTAGTTGTTACTGATCAGAATTGCGAGTCTAGAGCTTGGTTGTTGGAATCCTTTCTTCATAATTGTCCAAAGATATGTTTCTTTATAATGGTGACATGCCTTCTGCTACCAGAACCGAGCCGGGTCAGTATAAAAACCCAAATTTCTTTCACAAATCACGTTTAAAATCGAGAAAAGTAAAATCTTCAATATTTGATGTACAATTCGTCTCCTCTACCGGTCAAACCTACGATACTTCCTCTTGGCCATAAAAAGAACAGCGAAAAACAGGACCTTGCTTAGTCGATTTTCTCTGAAAGCACCCGCAGCTTTCTCGCCGACAACTATGGCGAGCTAGTCGGACTGGAAGCTGTCGGACTGGAGCTTCTTCAAGTATGATGAGAAAGACAGGCTGAGAATGAGTCGGTGACGAAGAGGGAGAACAAGATGGAATTTGACGATGAAGGTAGGAGACCGAAGGAGACGGATTTGGCCGAGTTCTGGTGTTCTATGGTGCTACCATTTTTCACGATTCAATTTTGGGGTTTGAAGTTTGAAATCATTGTTAAAACAGTCAAAATAACTGTTTATTTACTTGATACCCGAACAAGAAGACTCGCCCAAAAATTTCGGTTTGGGTTACGTCGGTTTGGTCCGGGTAATATTGACACTCCTGGATGTGCATCAAAACATGTCAATGGACCGAACAATGTACAATTCTCTCATAGAGACATTTCATCAAATATGTACAAAAAAAGATAGGTACGAGTGACCTGATATTCGAGACAAACGTTACAATTTCCGCCAAAAAAAAAAGAGCTTTCCTGGTGCCCAATGATTTGTAAAGCAACGAGTAAAAGAGAAGCACCATTTCAGACTACGTATATTGTGTGCCGGTGTATTGGAAAATGGAAGTTATGCAGATCACAGGGATGAAGCATCTAGCTAAGTCCACTAAGTTCGTTAGCTTCAAATCCAGACGCTCGGGCAAGCTCTGACAATTCTTGCTCTCCGCTCACAACCTGCGATGAATGCGCTTAGGTGAGAACTCATTTTTTTCCCAGACGATAAGCATCAACTCCAATTGCTTTGCAGCAACATAAAAGAAAGTAATATTGGCTCCTTCCAGCATTTTGTAATTGATGGATCATGCCATCAATGCCCAAAGATGCTGGTGAGTATTTGAGTTATAAAGCAGACTGGAAACAGTTTTTGACCAGGAACAAAGCCATTCTCTCTCTAGGACGAGCCAGAAAACCTGAAATGAGGAAATCCCCATACCTCACCATTTATCAGCCATGTAGGGAAGCCTTCAATTCCAACATCAGCACATTGCTTGGCTATTTTAGTTCCTTTCTTGTATCCATCAGGAAAGCATTCCACATAGTCCAATATCTTTGCTGCCTCGCGTCCAAACATCTGAATGCAAATTGTTAATGAGTAAGCTTGTTCCACTGATAATTTCATTAGCATTGTGTTGGCTATGACTAAGTTCATTCCCTAACAAACAAAGAGAAGCTCCTCTCTTCTACTTCTCTATGCTCCACTAACCAACAACAGACAGGACGAGTTTCTGTGAAGTATATCCTCTTCTATAAATTGCAAAGAGTATAGTCCTAACTTAAATTCTAAAGTTCAGACATATTAAGTGAGATCAATTTGAAGAAGATGCGTAGTCGAGTTTCTCTAATGACCACACCATGGACCCATAGGATGAGACAGATTAAATAGATACTGAAGAGGACCAATTACCTGCTTTTGTTCCAAACAGTGAGAGCACCAAAAAGCACCATACATTTTTGCACCTATAGAGTGCAAATGCCTTGCAAGAGAAACAGCAAAAGTGCTCGATGGTGTTGTAATCTCGGTTGTGAAAAATGGTATTTCCGTTTCAGCAAGGCTGCCCAAATAAGAAAGAAGAGAAAGTAGCATAAGGCACGTGCATGCCTTCCAATACAAAATTGTTAAATGCAACTTCTAATTTCAATAGATTTATGGTGGTTATTCCAGAGGAAATTCACAAGCAAGGCTTTTCTGTTACAACTCCATCCAAGAAACACAATATACCTCAACATTCGTAGGAGTGAATTTGTATTAAAAACGCACCATTCAATTTAGCCAAAATATCATATGTACGGCAAAAAATGCAGATGGAATGGAGACTAATGGACAATGTGTGGTTACCCTGAAGGGATTGATTGAGAAGTGGTATATGCAGTGCTCAGCGTAACTACCACCAAGCTCGCCATGCATAGCTGTAGTCCCATCGTCTTTTGTATCTCCTCAAACCCAAAATCCTGAGTAGGCGAGACAGAATCATTAGGTCTTATTCCACAAACCACCAACTCAATCAGTAGTACATGAAAGAGAATAGGAATTTACAGTGAGCCCACCTTTATGGTGACGAAGAATAAACTGAATGACAATAAAGCTGACAATAGACAGTAAGAGCACGATGCTCCAGAGAATTTTGTGCTTAAAAGGTACAAGAAGTATGCACTAGCAGTTGCCATGGATGTTGTGATCCCAAGCAAAACCAAACGGCCATTAGATTCCCCGAGTCCAAAAGGCAAATCTTTTCCTGTCAACCTTAAGCCAAGAACGGCAACAGTTCCATATGCAATCATTCCAATCAACGGAAGAGGAATGCCTGTCAAGGCGAACATATCGTGATCAAAATCTGCTTTCGACACAATTCCACGAGAAGATTTAGATGCATTCCTGGTATGCAGATTTATTTGTCTGAATGCACGAGAACGGATGCAGTCAGATTTTATTTAAGCCAATCACCAAAGCATAGTGCCATCAAACCCAGTCGGATGCATCAATGCAAAAGTTAAACCGTGTTCCCACATGCCAAAAACCAGCATATCAAGTCGAAGAAGTGACAAATGCAAGATTGCTGCAACTTCACATTGCAAATGATCATGATGCCTAAACAGCAAAAACCATATGCTAAACAGTGCAGAGATTCATCTAGTGCTCCCTTCTCTCAAATTTCTGCTAAAAACGACTATCAAACAAAGCAAAGCAATTGTGAAAATGGTTTTCTCTAAGTTTCTAGAAATCTAACGCACTTCATCGCAAGAAAATTAAGGAAACAAAGGAATTGATAATTTTAGTAGTAGAACGTCACTAGACAGATCAAAAAGTGGAGACTGAAGAGAATACCAAGAACAGAAGCATAATCGCTGTTGAGCACGTCACCGCAGCTGCCACCGCCGATGGGGCAAAACGCGTCTGAGTTTGTGAGCTTGAGATACGTCAAGTACGCAGTCTCGCAAAACCCTACGCCTCCAATACCTGCGCACAACTTGTAAGTCAAGCCGCTCGACGATGAAGCAGCACCAGCATCTGCATCAGCAGTAGCAGAAGACAACGACGACGTTCCGGCCTCCGATTCGGACTCCTGCCTCTCTCTGGATGACGAGCACTTCACCTGAACCACAAAAGCTCTGAGCTCCAACCGTAATTTCAGCAATTCACGAATAAGGGGAAAAAAAAAAGAATTAAATTGGCGAAATACATAAGACGAGGTGGTCGCCCTGCTTCTCACCTTGAATTGAAGTGACCGACGAGCGGAGAGAGGAGGAACCAGGCGAAGAGAGACTGTGAGGTTGGAGAGGAACGGAGAAGATGGCGGCGCGTTGAGAAGACGCGCCATGGTGTTTCCTGCTCCTTTCGTGGCTTCTGCTTTTGTCAGTTTTCAAACTTTCAGTTCTTCAGACTTTCGGTTGATTCGGTTCACCACCTCACAAACGCAGCTGCCGAATCGAACCGTGGCACGCCTTTGGGAGCCTGTCGGGTCGGTTCAAGTACCGGTCTGAATTTGGATCCACGGTTTGACAAATTTACTTAGGATTTTCTTTTTGACCAAAAAAAAATATATATATTGGCCAAATTTCTTTTGGCCACTGTTTTGTGATTCGGGATGTTAGCGTTCACCATTCGGTATAAAATAAATGTCAACAAAACACTAGAGAAAATGATATAAATCGTCCCTTAATTTTGACCTAAAGTGTAATGTCTTTAGTCATTTGATTTGTTTAATGTGATACCTGAATTATTGGTAAATATTTATTTTAGTCTTTCCATTTATTGAAATGATAAATCAGAAATTTTTTTTATATCATGGATTACTGTATGTCGAGTTGGATTAGTGAGCATATTCATATTTCAACCCATTTACTTTACGAAAGACAAAAAAAAAAAAAAAATTAGAACTTCAAATAACCCTCTGCCTCGACATCAATATTTCTTCTTCTTCCTCCTCAAAATCAAACTTCTAAGCAAATTGCTTGGACCCTCATTGACAAAGATGGTTTGATGGGTTGAGTTCGATGTCGGTGATGATTCGAATCTTGGGTTTCCAGAGGGCACGCCACTTAAATATACCTGTGTAGCTAAAAATGTCAAAATCCAATCAATTTGAAGAGAGAGATGTAGAAACTGAAAGAAGGAAGAAAAGTCTGTTTTATTTATTGGTCGGTGGCCTCTGTTGGAATGCGAAGGTTTGAGTTCTTTTGCAATAATATCGGGGAAATTATAAAAAAAAAAAAGTTCTAAATCGATTATAATTGTGTCAATTCAGTCCTAAACTTCTTCTTTTTTACCGATTCAGTCCTAAAATTTTTGCAATTGTGTCAATTCAGTCCATTCGGCCAATTTTGGCCAACCAACGCTAGTGTAGACTCCGGCCGGCGCTAGCCATCTGGCGATATAATTTTATTTTTCACTTTTTTCTTTTCTTTTTCTCCCGTCTTCTCCTTCTGTCTTCTCCTTCCTCTGTCCAGCGATGGTGAAGAATGAAAATGACAATGATGAGGAGACAATCCAACTCAAACTGTTTTGTCTCGTGACCGAGAAGCTGATCCTACTGTCCCTCCCCTCTCCTCCTTTGCCTTTGTCGTCATCGTCCTCCCATCTCTCCTTCGCAGCGATTCCTTCATCCTCGAGCATCTAGTACCGGCAAACCAAGCAAGTCCCGAGCCTCGCCAGCCCAAATCTGGCACGCCAGCCCAAATCTGGCAATGCTCGACCTCACCGTCGTCGGGCTAGGTTTGCCTTGCCCTGCGACGGCGAGGTCGAGCATCGCCAGATTTGGGCTGGCGAGGCTCGGCCTCATGCAGCCACGACGAGGCGAGCCGAGCCTGTCACCGATGGCCGCGGGGGAGACCTTCGCCTGAGGACCATGGCTAGAGGAAAAAGAAGAAGAGGGGAGAGAGAGAAAATAAAAGAAAAAATAATAATAAATTATTAAAATATCATGTCGCCAGACGACTGGCGTCCGCGTTAGCGCCGATCGGCCAAAATTGGCCGGATGGACTGAATTGACACAATTGCAAAATGTTTAGGACTGAATCGGCCAAAAAAAAAGTTTAGTACTAAATTAGAACAATTGCAATAGGTTTATGACTTTTTTGATAATTTTCCCCAATAATATCTCACGTTAAAATTTCTTTTCCTTGATTTCTGATAGATATCTTGTGTGGACAATTCATATGCAAGGTCTTTTTTTTTCCCACCGTTCAAACTTAACATTTGTTAACTTAAATTAACAGAACGGTGACATTGAGCATTTTCACATAGTTTAGAAATTAAATTCCACATTTGCAAATAATTTAGCGAACGTGTTGAATAAATTAAAAATCTAAAGACGACATAGCATATCGGACCAATGTTTAGAGTTCATTTATGTCATTTTTCAAAACACTCACACCCACTTAACCATCGATGGGGTATTTCTGAATCGTGAAGAGAGTAAATCAAAGACCCGAATCTTTTACATTCCTTCGATTTTGAGATCCTGTCAGGATACATCTGCATTGACATTCGGCCTGTCACAACCAACTAATGCTGGAGCCATGTCCTTTTTCCTAGTTTGCATGACATTCGTAGCCAACTTTTTTTTCTCCTCCCGGATATGCAACTACTCCATAATTCTCCTCTAGTTCACGTAAAAGCTTCATGAAAGAAATAAGAGAATCGACACTCCTCCATGTACCCCCAAAGTTTCAGGAAAGCAACAAGAAAGTCGAAGCGTCAAAGTTTCGATCTATCTCGTCTATGTCACTCTAGTCCGTTTACATTTCTTGTCAAAGTCAATTCTATAGCTTAGGAATGCTATAAATGAGCTCCTTTGTTGCTTAAGTTTTAGATTGTACAATAACCACAAATTGTCTCCTTTTGCGCATTTCAAATCTCTTTAACAGTAAATCATGTTGTCTCCGTTTGCGCATTTCATGCCTTTTTATCAGTGGATCATGAGATTCTTATCATTTCTATTTGTGAATTTTCACTGATACAGCAGATCCTACCAAACAATGAACAAAGTATGATATGTAAATATACAGCTCTATTTTGACAATTCACCAAACAATAGATAGAATATACCAAAGTACTTAAATTTCATATCCTATCTTAACCCATCTTAATCAGACTTGAAATCTAGACAACCAATTATAACCATAGTGTACTACCTTCAAGGCCATTTAAGTACCTTTTCAGTTTTGATTGCTAAAACAAACAGCCTCCCGATACTCGGGTAAACAATCCCAAACAAAGCTCATATGCATTTAATAAGCATTAGAAAACACCTCAATCCTGTCATTGACACCTAGGCTTGATTATATGGCCCGTCTTCAACAGCTGTGGTAATTGGCATGTTACTATGCCCTTATACTTGAACAGAAAGAATCTGGAAACACCATATCACATCACAAAACATCGCGCCACACATTTCATAAAGCAAAATGCAACTTCATATTACAGATCATCAACCAACAAGTACTAAACATTGTGCCACACACTTCATAAAGCAAAATGCAACTTCATATTACAGATCATTGATCAACAAGTTCTAAAGTACGACGCATGAGCATAACAAAGAGATATGCAGAGCAACTGTTTCGTAAACCTCTAGACGACAGCCCAGTAACAAGTCTTCAACAGCTGTGGTCATTGGCATATTACTATGCCCTTACACTTGAACAGAAAGAATCTGGAAACACCATATCATCACAAAACATCACGCCACACTTCATAACGCAAAATGCAACTTCATATTACAGATCATCGATCAACAAGTTCTAAACATCGTGCCACGCACTTCATAAAGCAAAATGCAACTTCATATTCCAGATCATCAATCAACAAGTTCTAAAGTACGATGCATGAGCATAACAAAGAGATCTGAAGAGCAACTGTTTCGTAAACCTCTAGAAGACAGCCCGGTAACAAGTCACACCTAGTCCAACCAAGACATCCCTTGGCAATTGGTCACACTTCTTCCTGAGAAGAACAATCACCTAGAACCACGAGGAGAATAGATAGGTGACCTTGATCTGTCCCTCCTTGACCTTCCACCGTAAGGTGAGCGCCTGGGAGAATAATCACGACCACCTCGATATGGTGAGCGCCTTGGGGATCTACGGTAGCCATAATCCTCCCGGCCACCACGATACCTACCACCGCGGTCACCGCGGTCACCACGGTCACCACGGTCACCACGATAGCCTGTTTGCAATGCAAGAGTACAAATTTGTCTCAAAACCTTCAAAAGACACCTATTTCCATTGTCAGAAAAATGGGAAGCAAAATCCTCACCGTGGTCCCTAGTGCTCTTCAATCCAAGATATTGCCCAGGAGTTGGAGTTCGTGGTCGCTTCCTCCGTGACTGAAATAAACAATGCGTTACCTCAATATCATGATTTCTCCGATGGAAAGTACCCAACTAAAGATAATCAAGCCATCATTCAAAAGGTTGGCCATCCAAAACACTTCTGCTACAGGCTCCGTTGCCAATTTCAATCACCACACAAACTTGAAGAAAGTACATCCTTCTAGATATGGTCTATCCAAACGACAAGAATTACAACAACAAAAAAGATATCTCAAATTGTGTGAAAGAAGTCAACAGGAGTAAAAGGAAACAAAAACCACACTTAAGATTAGTTTCCAACAAATGGATGCCAGATATGAGATACCATATAATTCTGACTAGAAAGTTGTTGCTAATGTCCGTTGATTAGTTGAGAGTTGAAAGTGAATGCTGAGGTTGTATGGTTGTTGCAATATAGTTGCTATGTTTAGTTGATCAGATGCTTTTGAAAAGCTGTTAAAGCCGGCCATTGATCAAGCTGTTTCACTTAAGTTGACATGGATGAACTCATCATCTTTGGTTGCTGCCAACATAGCTGACGCAAAGTCTTCTGAATGTATCCAGAAAACCTCCAAGTTAAGAAGAAAGCTAGGTAATAAAAAATCTCACTACTTGCCAAGATCTGTAATATCACATTACCTTCTCAACAGTGATGTACCGCCCTTCTAAGACAGACTGATTCAGATACTTGACGCAACGATTAGCATCCTCAACAGAATCCATGGTAACAAATGCAAAACCGCGAGAGATGCGTGTGCGAGGCTCCACCACGAGGAAGCAAGAAGCGACCTAAATTTCAAAGTCAACTCAGCACCTAATGCCAGACAGGAAAAGAATGTTCACAACAATTCGAAATGTGAACAATCCAATGAAGCTACTGACCTTCCCCTCTTTCGAAAAGTGGTCTTCTAGTTCCCTGTCAGTGACCCTAGTGGATAAACCGGTCACATAAAGTGTATTCCCAGGATTATTCTCCTCCCTAGAATATAAATTTCACAAAAGTGGATAAGTATAAGTGGCAGTGAAAGACAGACTAAAGCAAGCAAAACCATCGTCAACTAGTATCACACAAGCTTGTGAGAATTGAGATATACGGATGAAATGCTAACACTTACCTGCCATGACTTCTGGATCTTGATCTGGATCAGAATACACCGGCATACCACACAAACACAAAACCAGATTTCAGACTCTGAAAGGACCAGTGGGCAGAAACTCATAACACCATAAACTAATGAATTCAAACCCTTCCCATACCTTCCACGGCTTCTGGACTGTGACCTCGGCCGGTGCTTGGACCAGGACGGGGACCTAGACCTGGACCTGGACCTAGACCTTGACTGCCCTCTCCAAGGTGAGGGGGATCTTGAATACCTAATTAACAAGCGAACATGGAGTCAACATTTCAAAGCAAGCAATATGTCTTGCCCCATGTTGTGGATCAAACTATTATTTGACCAAAGCACGACGAATGCACATTGCTCTCGTAGCAAAAGAGAGATTACCACTATAAGGTCCAACTCCTTGTTATTGATATATGATGGAAGCAAGACTAAATAGAGTAGACACGCAATGCATTTTCTTGAAGGCTTCATAAACTCGTGATATACCGTAAGATTAGTATAACCTGCTTTTGATGAGATGGGCTTGCCTTAATACATATGTTTCAAGTCATCTAGGGACTGAAGCATTAACAGGGAGACCAGAGACATGAATTTTATCATTCATACAATTAACTCTAGCAACCGAAACACCAACTAGCCTGAAAAAGTGCCTTGCTGCATATCCTGTACACATGAAAAGGCACATGAAGCCATAAATGCTAATTTCACAACGTGGACATCAAGATAACATCGTCGAGACGCATCAATAGGAGGAAAAACAGGTTCCCAATCGCTCTCGCCAAAGCATCAGTTCACAAAATAACAAATGAACAATGTAATTTACCCATTCACTCGTTTGAAGCCACAAATGAGCACCGGATGTTTTGATAGAGCCGAAAAAAAACCAAGGCGCATAATTGTTGACCTAGACATGCTAATTGGACACGCTTTTGTGAGCACGGAGCGCACACGACGTCATCGAGACATTAAATTCATCGGTAAATCAAAGAACAAAAAATAAACCGGGCGGATCGAAGCTTACTTCTTGCGAGGAGAATCTGCCTGCAAAGAATAAAGAAGAAAACAAAAGCCACTCAGTCACTCACAGATCCCACATACGAGATCGAGAAAACACAGTAAGAGAGAGAGAGAGAGAGAGAGTTGCCATTATCGAGCAAGGAGTCCGAACAAGCGCTGCCGAAACGCGAAATAGGGTTTGTAAGAGCCAGATGTTCCTCCCGAAGATGCAAAACTCAAGGGTTTGCAGAAAGGGAGACCCGGAGAGGGAGCGAGGGGGACTCGATCGAGACGAAGCAGTTTTTATACGCGTGACTCTTTCGGCTCGGGTTTAAATGCTCTGGGATTAGAGCATCTGGCTCGGTCGGTCCGACCGGTTTCGTCCCTCTCGGCCCCAAAGAAAGGGGAAACATAGGTGAATTTATTTTTCAGCTCGAGCCTATCCTTAATTCGTAAAATTAATTTTATTATTTTCACTTATCTTCTAAAAAATAACCTTGAAGTGTTTTTATTTGCAAAGCAAAAGATCATATTGATGCACAGCCTTAAAAGGCCCGATTATTTAAAGTTTCATGAAATACTTTACAACCCAAGTCAAATAAATAGACAATTTCGACCCAAAATAATTTACATACGATTTGTGAGTTCAAATTATTGACCTTCGATCTCTAAGTTGAAAAATCTACTGACGCACCCGACAAATTATATCAACCCGAAAAGGTCATAATCGTGCAACTTCCAAATGTAAATAGCCAGAAAAGCTAGTAGCAAGGGAATGACAGTGTACGTGGCCTATAACTCGGGTCTCATCCTCTTCCTTTATAAGGCATGCTTCAAATCATAACAATAAGGTCAATGGACTAGAGATGGCCACGGGTCGATTTGGGCCCGGAACCGGCCCGGGTCAAACCCGTAATCGTCCCATTGATATGGCCCGCCAGTTCCAAACCGGAACCGGCCCGTGCCATAAGAGCCGGTTACAGATCCAGCAAAAGTTAAACCGGCAAACTAGCCGTTCAAAAAAAAAAATAAAAGAAGAAGAAGAAGGGGGGAAGAGCCTTTGCTAAGTTTCCTTGTCACTCACCCCTCACATCACCACCCACTCTCTCACATCACCATTTCTCTCTTACTTTTTTTTTTCTCTCTCTCTCCCCCTTCTCTCTCCTCTTTCACGTTTCCCTCCCCTTGAACCCGACGGCTTCTTCTTCTCCCTCCCTCACCCGTGTGAGCACCACCAACCACCACCCTCACCCACCGTCGCTCGCCGCCCCAGCTAGCCACCTCCGTCCGTTGTCCACCCCTTCGCCGTCGATCAGCCGCGCCGTCGCTATCCTCGCCAAACCCAAGAGCAACCCGAGCTCGGCCCGGCCCTCACACCCGAGCCCCTCCACCTCTCCCTCTTGGTTCCCCGACGCCACCACCACTCCTCATGGTCGCTCCGTCCACCAGCCCACCGCCCTCAACTTGAGCCGCCAAGTTCCACGCCGCTCGTTGTCCAGCCGCGAAACCCGAGCCCCCAAACCCACAGCCTCGTCACCCCATGTCGCGAGACCCACCCCTGAGTCGAACCGACGTCGGGAATCGAAACCAGGCCCGGGTTCAAAATCGGAACAGGAACCGCCCCCTAAGGCCCGGTTCCGGTTCCGGCCCGTGGCCATGACTACAATGGACAATATCGCGTGACAAGACATGCACATATCTCGACCTTTAAGAGCTGGCCGTGACTTATAAGCTAGGTCTCATCCCCATTCTCTTGAGGAAGCTCTTTCTCTTAGACAAAACTTGAGGTCCATGGGTCAAATCGAACAATTGCTCGTAGAAACACACATATGTTGATAGGAACAGAACTTAAATACGAAAAAATACTAAATAATACGCGCGATACATTTATTGTAAATTTTTCGCGGAATATGATCGATCTTTACAATCCAAACCTCCACAAATGAATAGACGTGTACAAGCTCTATCACGAACCTTCCCGCTTATGTACTTTTTTTCCTAATTTTGTGTGGCTATTTGCAAAACAAATATTGACAAGTAGTACTAGCAATCCTTGGCACGGCATAGAAGCGGTATGTTCTGGTGCACTGCCCGACAACATAACTTCTTTTTGACATAAAAATGGCATTTTTCTACTTGCCTTGATCTTCTTCTTCTTCTTAGAAAAGAAAAAAGAAAAAATTAATATGTGAAGATACCTTTTGCATTTAATTTCACCCGTAATTTTAAAAATAACATAAGATTACATAACTTAGCCTTGACCCAAAATTGACTAAGTCTACTTCGTAATAAATGTATTTTTGGCAAAATCCTATCCGTTGATCTCATGTTAATACGATGCCCTTCATGTGATCAATGTACTCTATAACTTAAAAATTGCGACCGTTATGTAATTTTTAGATACGTTCTAAAACTTACCATCAAAGTGCAATTGAGTCCTAAAAATTTATGCAATTAAGTCCTAAAACTTGTCAAATTGTCGCAATCGAGTCCTTTCGTTAATTCCGTCCAATTAAGCTAACGAAAAATGCTGACGTGTCATTTTTTATTACTTTCTCTCTCTTACGTGGCGTTGACATGGCTAAAGCAAGAAAGATAAGTTCAAATCAACATCGTATATATTAGTTTAGACTAAATTTAAAAAATACACTAAATTTTTATATAAAAAAAACAGCAGCAAAACCAGCGAGGGCCTCAGGCCCTCACCGCCGTCGCACCCACCATTGCCAGAAGGCCGGCGATGGTGGGGCGAGTGTTGGCCAGGGTTGCCAGGACCCGACCAGCAGTCTGTGAACCTGGCTGACGGTAGGCAAAGTGACATCCTAGGGCGCCACTTACTAAGTACGTGCTCTTCGTTAATATGATATTATATACATTATCTGGCGCATGCGAAATCCTATATATAAACTAACAGGCCATAATACAAGTGCATTCATATGATAGACGCGTCGCTTAAAGTATGGCTTTAATAGGTTGTACTAACCTGTAGTACAAACATTCACATATAACACATAGAACGAGTGCACCTATTACCATAACAACTGATTTCATTATATATAGATTAAACAGTTAGTTACATTTCTTATCGAAAGACAACAACTGGGAGTCTACAAAAGGTTTCTACTCCCGAACTAATACCACCATCATCCATGGCACCACCATCGCCACGCCTGTCCACATCTGAGTAGCTAATCTGAAAAGAGGGCAACAACTAACAGTGAGCCATAAGCTCCCCAAGTAAAATTGCTAACCTAAACAACTAAACCATCCATTTATCATATGATTGAAGAGCATACCCACGTCAACAAGCGTCTAAATAGCCAAGGCACAACCGGTATTACCATTCACTCTTAAGTCCACCAACGGCATGATCTAGCTACTCGATATCACATGATACCCAAATAATCAGTCAGACACGACAACATAAACAACAAACGTCACAAATATCTCCCCAAAGCCCCACGGCCGAACGCCTACACAGCCTCAATGTCCAACTCACATCGATCCAATTACATTCAGAACAGCTAATCCCCAATTCCTAGCTGCCCATGCCTCAAGAATTCTAAATCAAGCAATGAATTAAACATGCAAGCCACGAAACTACACAATCAATCTCTCAAGCTCACGACCGACCGCCCCTTTACCAGCTTCAATTCACCTTATTTCGACGACAAGCTTTCAAACCTCGATTTCCCATAGCCGTAAGACCCCAATTTAACAAGCAAATAGAACATGCAAAGCCATCCCTTCGCCGTCCAAGAACAACTTAATTTCGTCATTTCTTTAGATCACCCCGCGCCGTCTTGCACAAATCAATGACAATAGCTAATCTAGTGGTAAAGGTTAGTGTTCTACTCGCCTTAGGTTGAAACACGAAGAAAATGGAGGTGAAATCGTCACCAAATCGAGCTGGTCCTCCTCCTTTTCTTTGCGGCTCCGAGAGGGAAAGAGAGAGCCACGATCAAGAGAGAAAGGGAGAGAGGAGAGAAAGAGTGTTCTTGATTTCTTGCAAAAATGGGCAAGAGGGAGAAATTTCAAGCGTATATAGTGGTTGGGCGAGGCTTGTGTCACCCATGCAAGGAGGGAGTATTATTACACTTGTCCAACACGCGAATTCCATGTGTCATTGGTTTACGAAGTAGAAAATAACAATATTTGCTCAAATTTTTTTACATAATTGAGCTCTACGGGGCCAAAACTAATTATAGGCGCCCTTGGACTTTCGTCAATAATTCTCCGCACCATTTACATTAGTCCCAAAATATAATTTCTAAATATTATTACCCACTTATTCAAGCCCAAATTAACTATTCTGCTCGTAAACTTAACTGGGTGGAAATTTAGGTCGTCATAGGCAAGGGCCTATAGGGGCCTCACTGGTTTTGCTGCTGCTTTTCTTTTCTTTTTTTTTTCTTTTTTTTTAGTTTATTTTTAAAATTTAATTTAATTAATATATTTTAAAATTCAAATTTGGATAATAATAAAAAGACGTCATTTTGGACTTATCTTTATTGTTTTAGCCATATCAGCGCCATGTAGGGGAGAGAAACTAATAAAAAAATGCCGCGTCAGAATTTTTCGTTAGTTTAATTAGACCGAGTTAACGGAAGAACTCAATTGCCCCAACTTGACAAATTTTAGGACTTGATTGTACTTTCTGAAAGTTTTAAGACTCAATTGCATTTTTTTGACAAGTTTTAGGACTTGTAGTATACATAACCTTTTTTTCCATGAAATTGATTTTTTTTTTTTCATTTTTACTGCCTTGAAGTGGAAGTTGCCAATTTAAATAAGGGTGTCTGAATTTCTTTTTTATTTTGCAGATATCAACATATTAGAAATTTTCTTTTGGTAATAAAAATGATGGACAACGTTTTCAAATAAACGACACATTCTTGCGAATTACAAAATTTCGAACAGAAAATATAAGAATATGTATTTTATTTATCCTTGTTAAAAGATTATTTATGAAATAAGATACATTTAATTAAGATAAATTATGTACGCTATTATTCCCATACCGGGCGGAGGAACGGGTGGAACAGCAGTGAATCCTCAGTTTCGGTTCAACCAAGGTTCACGCAGGGTCTTCCAAATCCTGCCCACGCTCGTCCATGCAAGTGGACATTCATCGTTCGCGATCTTTTCGGCCACCTTTCGGACGCGAGATTGGAGGGTGCTTTCGGCCTTGGCGTTCACAAATGGAGCCACTGCACCAGAGAGAGTTGCGTACATTGTCGAAGCCTTCTCATTCATCAAACAGAATGCGCAGAATGTCGAAAGAGAGTGGCTCGTGATGTTCCATCGAGACCCATGCATCTGCTGAGCCCACGAGGAAAGCTAAAGCATCTGTTCTTCTCCACTGCAACATGTAAAACAATCAGATCCTACTTCAATGGAACGGCATATAAAGGCATCCAGAACAGAGACTCGTATGACTATACGTACCTGTTGGAACGTTGCAGAAGCAGCTCGTGCCTCAGAAAGATACACGCCCAGATCGTAATCGGGGGATTTGAGCAGAACCCATTTCTCGCAGCGAAGCTGGTCGGGTCCTATGGCGAATACGGGGCGCCGAACATGGGCGACGCGCGTAAGGTGTTCGATAACTTGTCGGACAGAGATGTTTTCTTGTGGAATGTGATGATCCGGGGTTATGCGAACTTGGGTCCTTTCGAGGAAGCATTGAACATGTACTACCACATGCGATTAAGTTGCGTCTCTGCTAACAGATACACGTTTCCATTTGTGCTGAAGGCTTGCGGTGCCATGAAATGTACGAAGAGAGGTAAAGTTATTCATGCCCATGTCGTGAAGTTGGCGTTTGACTTGGATTTATATGTTGGGAATGCACTTTTGGCATTTTATGCCAAGTGCGGGGCGATTGAAATGTCTAGAGTAGTGTTTGGTGAAATCCCTCAGAAGGACATTGTCAGCTGGAATTCCATAATTTCTGGTTATACTTCAAATGGATATGCCAGTGAAGCAATAAAGCTTTTTCGTGCTATGGTGCAAGAGCACAATTTTGTGCCTGATGACGCAACTCTTGTTGGAATTCTACCTGCATGTGCTCAAGCAGCGGCAATACACTTAGGTTTCTGGATTCATGCTTACATTATGAAGTCGGGTATGAAAGTAAATGCTTTCCTCGCTAGTGGGCTCATTTCAACCTATGGAAATTGTGGGCATGTCAAAATTGCAAGAGATGTTTTTGATCGAGTTTGCGACAAGAATATTGTTGTATGGAATGCGATGATGAGGTGCTATGGAATGCATGGTCACACAGATGAGGCACTCGACATGTTCTCCAAAGTCATAGAGCTCGGCCTGTGCCCTGATGGATTGATGTTCTTGTGTGTACTATCTACTTGTAGTCATGCAGGACTCGTCTCAAAAGGGTGGGAAATTTTTCACAGTATGGAAGCATATGGAATTCAAAAAACGGAGGAACACTATGCTTGCATGGTTGATCTTTTGGGCCGGGCCAGGTTACTTGACGAGGCGGCCAGACTCATAGAAACTATGCCCATTCCCGCAGGGAAACATGTCTATGGTGCTCTGCTTGGTGCTTCTAGGGTGCATAATAATATAGAACTAGCGGAAAAAGCGGCGGAGAAATTGTTTGTGCTAGACCCTGATAACGCTGGCCGGTACATACTACTAGCAAAAATGTACGAATATGCGGGGCGTTGGCAGGATGTTGCCAGAGCAAGGAAGCAGCTGAAAGAGAAGGAGATTAGGAAGCCAATTGGTTGTAGTTCGGTGGAGATCGAGAGTATTCACCACACTTTTGGAGTTCAGGACGAGTCCCATCCATATGCGCAGGAGATCTTTGAAACTCTCAAGAGTTTGGAGGGATTTGAAGATGAAGAATTAGTTATGACTGTAATGTAATTAAAAGGAAAAATGAGGCTTACCGATGTTCTAAGATCAAGAGACACAATCACTTCGAACCACTTTTCATGCTCAATAGTTCAATGAGCAAAGACAGAGCAGAGTACTAGATATCTTTGTTTCAATCGTACATGGCTAAAAGGATTGGTTCGTCCCTTTCACCATCGCCGCTATGCATATGCGTGATACAGTGGAGACCATTTAACAAATGACCTGGTTGCTCGATTAGAGGTTTGGTTTGATATACTCTTCTGTGGCTTTTGTTTTTGTCATCTTTAGTTCGCAAACATTTAATCCTTCTTGCTGTCTGATGGTTCTACGTATGGGTCAAGATCAAGCTATTGCACATTAATTGACTGTGCTATTGAGGATTACAAAACTCCATCTTCCTTCTGGTAATTTCTTACCAAACTAAGCAAAATTGTAAAGCATGGGCAAAAGTGTCTGCTGGTTTTACATATTGGTCAAGATCAAGCTGTTGCACATTAATGGACTTTACCGTTGAGGATTACAGAACTTCAACTTCCTTTTGGTAATTTCATGCAAAAACGAAGCAAATAGTAAAGGATGGGCAAACGAATCTCATTTCAAACCTTTGCATATCCCCTGCGCCCCTTTATCACAATCCGAACTTCGGAATTTTAGATTGACCAACAAAAAATAGACACGAGCACTATCATGTCCGACTCGCTGTCAACCTCATCAGCATATAACCTTGGATTTTGCTCAACTATTACTAGTGTTGGTTCCTCTGTTTTATGTTATTGTTTATTTATGAGGTCTTTTGACTTTTGATCCAGTCTTTCTTCTTGGTCTTCTTCCTTTCGTCAACAAAATTTCTGCCGAATTATTTTGCTTTACTTCACCCGCCTCGTTTTGGACACACTGCGATTAATCTCATCAACCTTACCACCATTATTCAATATCAGTAAATTTGGTCCATTATTTGCCCAACCGAAGTTGAGGACTTCAAAGTTCTTTGTCAAAAGCATGTGATTGGAACGATAGATATAAACAGTTAATGAGTCACCTCAGCACATTAGGTTTTGAAAGGTTCTTGCGAACTTCACCAGTTATGATCCATTACAGAAATTATCAAAGCTTTGACAATTTTCTAAGCTCTGGTCTGTACCTCATGTTTCTAACTTTCTTGTATTATAGGTAAAGAAATGATAGGCAGAAATTTGCAAAGTTACCACTGAAGATAGTGCTTTCCTCCTGGGTACTTCAGATAAAGTTTCTTCCGCAATAGTTATTTTTGTTCATCACTCCTTCGTTAGCTGAAAGCCCTGCCGAAAGTAATTCTTTGACAGTTTCAATTTCTCAAACATTCCTTTCAACTCCTTCACTGAACGTATTGCATTGCACCATTCTCTTATTTGTTTATCACTTAAATGGTCACGGGGCTTCCAATTGTTATCTTGAATACTATAACCTCAAATGACGAAATCTGAGTGAAATGTCATACTCATAGTTTACTCATTCAAAGCTTCTTTTATATTGCTGGATCAATGTTTGTTAGAGTGTCATCTCACATGTTATGACTTCCTCTGGATAGTTTACTTCTGGATTCAATTATAAACTTTTTGAGCTTGGTTTGTTGCTTGACCACAGAAGATTGATCACTTATTCACCAGCAAACCAACCTGTGATCAAATCCTAGTTAGTTCTGAGGACAATCAAAGAGGAGAGCTAAATGTCTACAACAATTGGATTATATGCATGGAATAATTTTTTCACACTTTAACTCGCAATGGGATCGAGAATCTAAGAGACGTATCAAGTTGCTGGTTGCAGTTAACAATGAGTTTTATGCCAATTCACTCGGTGAAAGCATGACCAAAATAAACTTCTTATTCCATTTCACTCTGTGAAAAGCTTGGCTGCAATATACTTTTTATGCTGCTTTTTTTGGGTGCATTGTTTTCGTGGTAATTTTCAAGCTACACTTTTGAGCAAAAACAGAAAAATGCTCAACTATATACTTACGAAAAGCTTCATGCTATTCTGAGTTTATAAATGTGTTTGGGCAGGGCTAATATTTATAACTAAATAAAAAGCATATTAGGTGCACCTGTTAAGATGATCATACTGGACACTTAATTGCACTTTCTTGCAAATTCTTGTACAAAAACAATGATTAATCAGTATACATATGGTGATAAAGTCCAGATTCACTGAATCATCTAACAGATTTACACCCGAAGTGGTGGTGGAGCAGCTGTGGTTCTTCTCTTCCACAAGTTTATCTCTTTCTTGGGCTCTAGTACCATCTCATTTCTGCCAAGCACAACGGGTGCAGAATGGGGTATGATCTTCTTCTTCACCCCTTCTATTTCTTCATCATCCGAACAATCTGGAACTACTGCTGCACCGTGATCCCTCCAGTCGAAGTTGGTCAGTGCACCGCGTCCACTTGCAAATTTCCTCACATTGGCCAGGGAGGGCACTTTCTCCAGACCCATAGGCTTACCATTGTCAGCAATATCAGATTTTTGCCCGCGTTTTGCCGCCTTGAAGAGCTGAAATTTTGGAGGTGAATGACTCTTTTTCTTTACCTCTTTGGGACGTTTTTCCTCCAATCTGGTTTCTCCCGTCCTAGGCAAGTCCTGCCTGTTGAGCTTGCTTAGCCTCGTCTTTTTCTTCTTGTTCTTCACTTGTCCTATGCACGAAACTATTGGCGAGCCAGGTTCCCGGGCGTCAAAGCTTCCATTCTTCAGCCTTCTTCTAGCATCCTTCGGGATTATCGACGCAGCAGGAACCGAGAGCGCTTTCCCGGGAGTTCTGGGACTGATCGGCGGGCTCTGGAAGGTAACTGCAGGGGCCGCTTTCGGCAGAAACTTGAGCAACATGCCTTTCAGTTTCGATGGCGTCCCCTTCTCCATCAGGTTTGCACTACTGGTCAGGCAATTTTATGGTTCTTGAATCCTTAAGTCTTGTTCGAGACAGAGTATATATACATATATATAGAATGCGGTGGGAGGTGTAATGACAAGAAGAGAGCTAAGGTTTTTAGCAAGAAGCAGAATGAGTCAGTTGACCTTTTCATTATGTAGGCATAACAGAGGAAAAAGAGAACATGGGAGTGGTTGACAGAATAATGATTCCTTCAGGTAAATGAACCTTTCGTTTTTTTGGCCGGCCACAATTGAGTAACGGGTCTTCACCATTCATTCTGGGTGGGTACATGAGGATTGACCTAGCCTTCTTTATGATGATTGTGTCTGAAATTAGATGAGAACCTAGCAGACCATGCTCGTTCAGGTCCCGGTTAAAACCTAGTAATTAAGCGAGAAAGCATGCTTCGTTGGAGACCAATCACTCAGTTACCCATGCTTAACTTGGAGGTAGAATCAAAACAGAAAAAAATCTTGCCGGACCACGCTTCACTCATTCGAATCTAGAGCGAATGATGGCCGTTCGAATCTAGATAGGTGATGATTATTTTCTCCATACTTTTTGCTATGGCTATCCTTTAGGAACTCTCCCAAGTGTTATGTCGCGTTCGTCCCCATTGTCATATAGTCGGATTGTCGTAGTCTCTTGGAGAATTCGATGCTGCACTAGAATGGATTCCTTCTATTGTTTCGCAACCTAAGACTAAGCAATCACAAATGCGAAGCCAGGAGAGATTCTGTTTACTTATTCTTTGACATCATTCATATTCAATTCTACAGGTCTAGAATCTCACATTGGACGTTAGACAAAAGCCAGTTGGACGTTAGACAAAGCCTGCCGTCTGTTTTGTAACATTTTGTAGATGCACTCTTTAGTTTTGGGGAATCCGTCACATTCCAAGCCGTCCCTCAAGTAAAAGTCTTTTTGCTACTTTTTCATTTGGATTCTGCTCTGTCAACGTCGTTCCGTCCTGTCCTTTCCCACCAAAAGCATAGCTACCCAAACTTGGTCCGCCTTTGGCGAGCCTGGGTTTGTTGTCCAAGCTTGTCGAGTCGGGTCAGGTTCGTGTAAGGATTCAATCCCGACATCGCAAAATGCGAACAATGTAATGTGAGTATTTGCTCACAGCTTACCTGATCTAGTGTAAACGGAAAATCAGGTGATCGAATATTTCATATGGTCGCCATATAGTCACCTAAAGCGAGCTTATTGTCACCCGAAAAGATTGATTTCGTATCATAACAAAACGACCACTCATACCATTGAAATAATACGAACAAGATTTTTTGAACCTGCCAGTTGAATGGTCTCCAACTTTGAGATTTGGAGTCAGGCCCTAATTCTAAGGTATGAGTTTGGGATAATGCAGCGGATTTCGAATTAGGACATTCAATTTTTTCGCTAATTGGAGTGTCCGACAAGCTTACATTTAATTGGAAATGTAAAATTATTACGCAAAGTTGATTTAAATAAAAAGTGAATGGGTATTCAATAAGCAAATGACATTTAACCGTTTAAATAAGTTTATTGTATCCGGTGCTAATTAAATTTTGGGATATGTTTACTAGAAATCCTAAAATTTGTCACCAAAGTGCAATTGAGTCCTAAAACTTGTCAAATTGGTGCAATCGAGTATTTTCGTTAACCTCGTCCAATTCGAGTAACGGAAAATGCTCACGTGACATTTTTTATTACTTTCTCTCTCCTACTTGATGCTGACGTGGCTGAAACTAGAAAGATAAGTCTAAAACAACATCGTTTTGGTCCAAATTTGATTTTTAATATAAATATTAATTAAATTAAATTGAAATTAACATTAAAAAAAAAAAAAAAAAAAGCAAAACCAGCGAGGGCCCCTGCTGACCCTCGCCGCCGCTACCCCCCACCATCACCGGAAGGGCCGACGATGGTGGGGCGAGGGTCGGTTGGGGTTGTCGGGCCTCGGCTAGTGGCTGACGACCCTAGCCGACGGCAGGTGAGGGTCGCCGCCAGCTGGGGTGGGGTCCGGTGACGACTCCGCTAGCGGTGGCCCTCAGCCTGGGCGACGGTCGGCGACCTTTAGGCCGACCTGGGTGAGGGCCGTGACCCTCGCCTACCGTTGGCTGAGGCCTGGTGACCCCGGCCGACCCTCGCCCCACCATTGTCGGCCCTTCGGGCGAGGGCGGGGAGCGGCGGCGAGGGTGAGGCTGGTTTTTGCTACTTTTTAAAAATATATATATTTTATTTAATTAATATTTATATTAAAAATCAAATTTGGACAAAAATGATGTCATTTTCTCTTTCTTGTTTCAGTCACGTCGACGCCAAGTAGAAGAGAGAAAGTAATAAAAAATGCCATATCGGCATTTTGTGTTAGCCGAATTGGAGTGACTTAACGGAAAGACTCGATTTTTGATAAGTTTTAGGACTTAATTATAATTTCTGAAAGTTTTAGCACATAATTATACTTTAATGATAAGTTTTAGGATTCTTAGTGAACATATTCCTTGAATTTTTTGCACTTCGACATTATTCTGATTATTACATGGTTGCGACGGTGTCGTACGATGGACGATTTTGAGAAGATTTGTCTGGTATGAACAGGACGGCCCGAACGGCTTTACGCGCCGAAGACGAAAAGGCAATTCGATCGCCCCGTCGTTTTCCGAAGTCAACAAACACACCGTTCTTCTTCTTCTTTTTCTTCGCAATCAGCCTTCATCATTGTCGTCTTCAATGGCGTCGATCTACACCTGCAAGGAATGCGGGGCCAACCTCAACCTCAGCACCCTCCACCTCTACCCGCCGGACTTCTACTTCGAGGCCGGGAACAAGGACTCCCTCTCCTTCTCCTCCGTCGACGCCTCCAAGTTCCGATTCGAGAAGGAGGACAAGATCAGGCCCTTCTTCGAGACCCTCAACTACTGGGGCATCCAGCGGAAGCGGACGAAGATCATCTGCAACTCCTGCGGCCGCGTCGTCGGCCACGTCTACGACGACGGCCCTCCGATGACGGACAGTCCTGGGCAGTTCCACATGGGTCCGAGCCAGGTGATCCCTAGGGCTCCGAGGTATAGGTTTAAGAACAAGACTCTGCACGTGACTTCTGAGACTTGAGAGAGTTTCGAGTGCTCTTTTTGGGTGAACTGTTAGGGCTTCAATATTTTCGTTGTTGGAGGAATTGGTATACGTTGGTAGTATGGATTGGCTGGTTGTGTTATAGGGATTATGATAGGCTCAGAGAAGTGGCATGTGTAAAACAGAGTACCCCCTTTGCTGTTGTTCTATACTTGCTCAATAAAATCATGAACTGAGTTGATGGTCCAGTGCAGTTTTATCCACTTTTGCTTCACCTGGGATCAGTTTAGGTTCTTATCTTGACATCAGGAAGCATGGTGGGTGAAATGTATGCTTTTTAATTCAGTGGAGTTTCTCTATCTGATTTCCACGTTTGCTTTACCTGGGATCGGTTTTAGATTCTTATCTGGCAGTTGGGAAGCATGGTGGGCTGAAATGTATGCTTTTTAATTCGTATAATCTCATATGTTCTACCTGTGATGGAAATCCATTTTAAAGTGAGTTACCTTGGGCATGAACCATTTACTCGAGGTGAATTGTTAAAAATAGTTTGGAGGTTGGGATAATGTTTGCCCCTCATTTCTCTATACATGATTTTACATTGTTTGATTTCTGTGGGAGGTCTTTGGAGCAAGGGCCTTTTAGTGAATACCACCATCTTATAGACTGACTATGAGAAATGAGATCACATAGAACTGAAGAAAAACAAGCCCTGTATTCTGTTGCAATTCGGAAAACTCATGAAACGAATGGAAGTGCTTCATGATCTTTTTATCCTTATATATATGTAGATAGAGTGCTAGGTGGGATCTGATAATTTTGCATCTTGTGGTTGACTTGTTCTAGGATGTACTGTTGATTTGTGGAGAAGGGACTTTTGCGAAGTAATGGGAGAGGGAACTAAACTCAGTATAGTCAGGGGATACAGTTGAAAATTCTTACTGGATCTGATTCTATTTAAGTTAGTGGAAGTGTTTACTGTGGTTCTGAGTGCTATGGAGGGCTTAGGTGCTTGACGACATGCTAATTAGAATCTTCAAATCGCGTTTGTTTTTCCTTATTCCCTTCGCCTGGTTTTTTCTGTTGATATCATTTTAGGTAACATGTAATGACATAAGAGGATCCTTGTCGCTGAGCCTACTTATTGGAAAAGGCCCGGCTGCTGCTCTTGTTAAATTCCCCGATCCCATTATGGAGTGATCATCATGTTTTTTTCCTGGAATTCAATCTGTATTTAACCTCAATATCGTTCCGTTATTGTCGCCTGTTTACTGTCAAATACTACTCAATGCTGATGCATCATCTTGCTTCACCGCACCTATTCCTTGCTTTGGCAAAGATCAATGAAGGCCAATGAAGTTACTCCAATGAAGCTTTGTCAAATACTACTCAATACTAAGCAAATGACAGTGCTGTGAAATGATAATTTATTAATCTCCAATTCCTGTCTCTAACTTCTCATGCTGTCTGCAGCATGTCTATGTGAATGGCTTTTGCGCAAAGGTAAGCAGTCTGTATGTCTTGTTCATTTGATCTCCTCACTATCTTTACATTTGCCCCTTATAGACTGTAACAAAGACTGAGGATGTACAATCGGTACTTTTCTCTAACTTGAGTCACATGAATGTAATTTACAAGTCTCTTTGCTCCCTGAGCTGTGGTTGCATCACCATTGTCTTCTGATTTCTGCATTAACTTATGGTATGTTAACAAAAGGTTAAGAAATTAGAATCGAGCAGACGGCCCTATTACTAATATCTTCCCTGAGAAAAAGATTCAATTGTTGGCTTTGAGAAATTTGCTAGTGAAAGGTCTTGGGCTCATTAAAAGTTCTACAGGGAGACGAAATGTGTTCTATGTCTATGAGTACTTGGCGTTTGGTCCGGCACTTCAAGACTAAAGTACACTTGCTATTCTCGGCCTAATTCCCCTAAAAAAAGAAAATCAATTTTAGGTCTAGTTTCAGTTCTGTCCCTAACTTTTTCTTTTTGTCAAGAAATTTTTTTTGAACTTTAGGTCCAGTCCAAATCTGCCAATTTTTCTTTAGCTAAAAAAAACTCAAACTTTCGATCCAAGCTCAAATTTATCCCAATTTTTGACGAGGCCGAGCCACCCTATGGCTGGGCAAGGCTTGGCCGAGCCAGATCTTGGGTGAGGCTTGGCCGTTGATTTTGTTTGGTTTAGGCCATTGATCTGAGCGAGGCTTTGTGAACTCATTGAGAGAGAGATGGGTTTCGACTTTCGAGTAGTGAACTGAAAATTGAAATGGGTTTGGTTTTTGGGTTGCCTTGAAGGTACTCGTCCGAGGTGAAATCGCTGTTCAAGAGGCTCGGTGTGGATCCTCTGGTAATTGAATTGGATGAATTAGGTTCGTCAGCTTTGTCCTTTTCGCCCTTCACATCGTGTCTTAGTTATAATGCATAGTTGCTTTCTTGATTATGTGCGTTGGGTTTCTTATGGTCTGGCCTAGATCTGGCTCGGCCGAGCCTCGCCCAGCCATGGGGTGGCTCGGCCGTGCCGCTTCAGCCTCGCCGCGCGGGCCTCGTCCACCGACGGTGGTGCCCTCAGATTCCAGCAGTCGAAGAAGGCATAAGAGGATGAACAGTAAAACAAAAAGAAAGAAAACGTAAGAAAGAAGAAGATGAACATTAAACTGCAAAATAAAAAATTGAAAAATTGAAAAAAGTTATTAAAAATTGCCCGGTAGGTGCCAGTCGGGTCCACGTCAATGCCGGCTGGTCAAAATTAGCCGAATAGACTGAATTGACATAAATACAAAATGTTTATGACTTAATTGGCATAAAAAAAAAGATTTATGATTGAATTGGCATAAATACAAAAGGTTTAAGACTGAATTGGTAAAATTAAAAGATTTAGTACTGAATTAGTAAAAGTGTAATAGGTTTAAGACTTTTTTTTATAATTTTTCCCTTGCGTGACTAGTCGATAATCTCTCTTGAACTTTCCTGGGGGAAGTGTTCTCCTCTGTGTAATTGTTGACTTTTTTCTCACCTTTTCCTTTTTGAGTTAGGCACGAGGCAGGCGTAGAAGTAGATTGGGGGTGGTATGATAGCAATCAAGATTATTAGTGTTGAGTTTTTCTTACCTTTCTCCTTCTTCTTTTTTCGAGTTAGGCAGGCGTAGAAGTAGATTAGGGATGAGACGATAGCAATCAAGTACCCAAAATCCTCTTGATATGAGCTTTTCAAGAAAAGAACTCTCCCTATGAATGCACCACCATTGGAGCTGAAGCGAATTTGGAGGTACACGATCTTTATACACGAGATTTGAGGGTCCGCGTCGGGATAAAAATGCAAAATCACGAAGAAAAAATGGACAACTGCAAGCCATTGTATACAAATCTAGAACATCGCGAATTTCACGATAAAGTGTTTCGAAAAAATTAGGAAAAAATGAGGATGTTGTGCAAATCGCTCATAACTTTAACCCGAAAAAGAAGAAGATAAAGTAACTCTAGTGATCTACGAGATTACCAAATATATAGTCAAGGCCGGTGGATATCGTATTGAATTAATCTAAGCAATTAAGGACTAAATCCTAATTGTCAATCACATATTGATGATTTTTTCAAATATAAAATAAAGTGTAGCACGACCATCTCTTCCAGCGACATGGAAACATTAAAAAAAAACGTTGTACGTGTAGAAAAAGCTTCAAACTTCAACGAGTTGCCTGCCATGCCGGCACCTCTCGGCCCATCGCTGCACTAAAAACTTTCAGATAAAAGCCGCGAATTCGAGTCTTCGATTCCCGGATCTCGCTCCATTTCTCTCTTCGTCCACTCTCCCACCGGAACCGAACTTGGCATTCACGCGGAAATCGACTTCAGATGGCGAAGCAGAGGACCTCGCGGTTCCCAGCGCGCAAGTCGGCGGCGGCGGCGGCGTCGTCCTCGACTCTGATCCTCACGCTGCTCTTCATGTTCTCCTTCGTCGTGCTGATCCTCCTCGCCCTCGGGATTCTTTCGATGCCCGGCAGCTCCTCCGGCGACAGGCCGAAAGCGAACGATCTGTCCTCCATCGTGAGGAATACTGTTGACAGGTGTGGCATTTTGTTGATATCTCACTGTGATTTGGTTTCGGTTGCGTTGTGATGTGCGGCGGAATGTGATTTGAGTGGGGTCGAATTGTTTCTGTGGCGCTGCAGGAGTAAGGGGAATGAAGGTCGAGGAGAGCAGTGGGTGGAGGTCATATCGTGGGAGCCTAGAGCTTTCGTATACCACAACTTTTTGGTGAGTCTTTGTTTATCTAGTCGCTGTTGGAAATGTCTCTTTTCTTCTTCTTGAGGGGTCTAGATTGCAATTTGGATCGTTGGGATATGCATCAACATGAGAGTTTCAATGGCTTAATGAAGGCTAGATGTTTACGCCGATGCTGTTGTATAAGAAGCTATTAGTAACTATGATAGAATTAATTTTTTAGCTGAAAGTTTCTTTTTGTAGGATGTCGTTTATGTGAAATATGCATTGGCATAATCGTTGTATGGTTTCTTGAATCCCTTGATTGCTTTGAGCAATCGTGGATGCTTTGCGATGGAATTCTATGCGATTCTTGAAAATTCTCTTTCACTAGTTCAGGGGAATACTAAAAGGACACTGTCTTCCCAGGGAAAAAGACAAGAAGGACAAATATATTAGACAAAACTTAGAGTTCTTGTTCATGAGTCATTCGTCCCATGATTCAGTTCTTTCCCCATTTTATGCTCCGGGTTTTGGTGCACTTAAATGATCAATTCGAATACCTTATTCTACATTTTCCACCGAAAACTGCCTTCATGTGCTTAAATTGGCAGTAAATTGTCATTTTTATTGAGGTCTATCGCTGGCAAGTCTATTTGCACATCATGACTTTACACCGTTTGCCTGTTTGCAGTCTAAGGAAGAATGTGAGTACCTCATTGAACTTGCAACGCCTCATATGCAGAAGTCAACTGTGGTAGATAGTGAAACTGGCAAGAGTAAAGATAGCAGGTGTGGACCCAAAATTTTCCATCTCCAATGGTGCACGAAAGAAATTTGATTCTTCAAGTACTGTGAGTGTGAATTATTAGCTATGCTCAATCATAAGAAGCTCCTACTTCCTCATATAGGGTACGTACAAGTTCCGGAACATTTCTGGCAAGAGGACGTGACAAAACAATTAGAGACATTGAGAAAAGAATTGCAGATTTCAGCTTCATACCTGTAGGTAAGAGGCCGAGCTGCATTAAGGTTTTGCACTGGTGGATATCCATTTCAACAATTTTCTCCACTGCTGTTACCAAGTTTCGAAGTGTTATTTTTTACCTGTTCTGTTGTGGCTTCTTCCTTGCTTTCCTGTTTCTAGCTTCAAAGATATGCTTTTGTGGAACCACAGGAATAATTTAGCACAGTAAGCTCCTGTATTTAGGTACAAGTAAAATATAAAGCTCCTGTATTTTGGTAATTATCCCAAGAATTACAGATGTGGAGAGGAATATGTCTATCTGATTGAAGGATCAGACTAGTTCCGGACGGTTACCAACATTGGGTGTTTCTTTCATAAACCACAGAAGAAAAAGAAAAAAAATATGAAGAAGAATTAAGGTAGCACTCGTATGTACGTGTATATAGAACCTTATAGAATAGGTGAGTTTTGCATGAGAGTTTAGATTTGATTTAGGATAAGTTCTCAGCCTTGTTAGAGCATTGTCTTACTGTTTTAGAGGATTTTGCACTTGTGAAATATTATGAGGTAGCTGTTGTATGTGTACAGAGAGCTATGTGTGGAGAAATTTTGAGACTAAATGGTTTGAACCTACTAATTCATTGGTTTTACAGTTACCAAGGAGATCTATTGATAATTTTCATGAAGAGATGATATTATAACATTCCTTTTTGTCGCTCTATGCTTCCTTAAATATCTTCTGGATATATCTAGATTTAGACTTAATCCTTTGACAATTCCAAAATCCAGAGCATGGAGAAGGACTTCAAATTCTGCACTATGAAGTTGGGCAGAAGTATGAGCCACACTTTGATTACTTCCTTGATGAATATAATACCAAGAATGGTGGTCAGCGCATCGCTACACTTCTCATGTACCTGTAAGTAGATTGTTTGCATCTACTCTATCATTGATCCCTAGATCTTCCTGGCTGTCTAGGTCAGTATTTCATTATCCTATACTTTTCTGTTTGCTCTATGGTACAGTTCAGATGTCGAGGAAGGAGGTGAGACAGTCTTTCCTGCTGCCAAAGGGAATATTAGTGCTGTTCCTTGGTGGAATGAGCTATCTGAATGTGGGAAGGAGGGTTTATCTGTTAAACCGAAGATGGGGGATGCCTTGCTCTTCTGGAGCATGAGACCTGATGCCACATTGGATGAATCTACTTTGCACGGTCAGTTGTGACTCTTGCTGATCAGGTTGTAAGAATGATTTCATCACCAATGATGAGAATGCTAGCACTAGAAGAAGGGCTCTTTTCCTTGACTTTTGCATGCCTCTAATAAAAATCTAAAAGCTGGAACGCATGAGTTTATTTTCCTGAAGTTATTTTTTTTTTCAAACCTGGCACCATCGGATGCTGAATGAGAGAAGCTCTTGTCCCTTTGCTTTCAGGTGGTTGCCCTGTGATTAAGGGTAATAAGTGGTCATCTACCAAATGGATGCGTGTCCAGGAGTACAAAGTCTGAATTATCATACGGAAGGTGAGTTTTCCGCTTATCATAAATGCACCTTTTAATTAACATTGTTACATTCTGACCAAAAAAATAATAATAATAACATTGTTACATGAGCATATTGTCCAGCAGAAAAGAACTGGTGAAAGCAAAAGCATCTAGGTCCTTTTCCAATGTATCCTGACAAACGGCAGTCATTAAGATGTTTCCTTTGTTTCACTGCATTCTGTGCACTTGAATCTTTCTCATTTCGAGATTTGCGGGTGTCTGGCAAATTCTTGTCTTATCTGATTGGACAAGTGTTCGACCTTGACTTTTGGAACTGTCAGGCTTAATATTGGCCAGGCATGTGAAAAGAAGTTTCTGATACAGAATGTTCTTTGGTCGATTTCCTTTTTCATTCTCTACGACGAAGACTGAAAACTGATCATTTTGGGAAGCAGATGATTGAATTCCGTCCATTGCTTCCTCTGGTTTCTTAGCATTTTATGGCATCTTTTTTGTGTCATATATTGTTATTTATGCTTTCACCTACAGAAGGGACTTCTTGTGGTCCTTAATACATTGTCCTGTGCTCGTAGGTTCTAATGAAGTTTCTTGAAGTGATGCTGTTATCATACAGGAAAGTCTAAGATGAATCATAATTCCTTGCGTTTCAGATCCACTTATAGTCCTGTGCGAGCAGATCAATCCTCCATGTTGTACATCTTGGTTCATTGCTTTTGTGCTGACTGCGAGTACTTCTATTGTTGTAACTTGAGATAGAGTTGTAGAAATGACAAAGCAGGAAGATATATTTTTTTTGTTTTTTTTTTCTGTTAAGTTAAAATATTTCCCTTTAGAAGGAACTGTAGTTCTTGAGATGCTGACGAGAATGATCGAGATGCCAAATTCGAGGTTATATATTCTTTCTTTCTTTTGGTATTTATGAGCACCTGTGTCAACTTACTCAGTTTGACGGCATCAACCTTCTTTTTGACTTGGACTCTGCAAGTTTCTTTGCACTGCTCGAATGCATACTGCTCTGATACAAGTTCAGACACATAGGTGCATCGAATACTCAAATTGGCCTTAACTTTAATCATGTCTGATCCCATAAACATGTACCAATTTGCATATGCCTCTCTGTGTGCCCTTGACACTTGCTGTTCTGTCAAATCACACGAATTTGACTTGCTTCTCGTGGAGCCATGAATAGTCGATGGATGTTCATTCCATAACTTACACACATTGTGCTCGTTTCCCGAGTCTAATACACACACATGTCAAATTTCCAGTTTCCGTAGCACGGGGGCCATCACTCTTTGTGCTTATCCTCGACTAAGGTCCGGATGACATACTGCATAATACCACCGCGATCGAAATAAGCCAGTTCCACCTGCACTAGCCAAGGGTGGGTTCAACACACTTGGATGTAGAGTTAATGGCTGAAGTATAATCTGAGAAATCCAGCTACCTCAGTGTCCAAGAGCAATGTACACGTGAATAACTTGCCGTTGTCCGTCACTACTTTCACATCTTGACCAGGTTTCAATTCACTCACTTTGTTCGGAAGGTCAATCGTGTATCTTTCGTGGCCATTCAGCCCGAGAGTCTCGGCGTCCTCTCCAGGTTCGAAACAGAGCGGGATAATCCCCATTCCAACTAGATTACTGCGGTAAATTTGCTCGAAGCTCTTTGCTATGATCGCTTTCACCCCCTAAATTTTTGGTTGTTGCAAGGGTATGAGTGGTAACAGCAAAAGCATATAATCAGGAAAAAAAGAGTTCTCCGAAAATATGCGTACCAGTAACATCGGACCCTTGGCGGCTCCATCACAGGAACTCCCTATGCTGTACTCAGAACCAGCCAAAACAATAGTGTCCTGTCCCTCATTCTTGTATCTCTGAGAAAGAAAGGAACAAATACAAAGTGATGCTGTCAAAAAGTGCAGTTAACAACAGCTCAGAATATAGTTATACTCATTAACAACTTTGATTCGGCTTGACTTAGAACAGACAAATAGCATCATCAAATGTATAGCAATGCACGTAAGTGTTTGAGGAAGGTTTTGGAGACTTTCTTAGGTAAATTTCAAGAACCCCCTTAGCTTGACCTGTGTGGCCCGTACAATTAGTCGACTGCTTTTGACTGCGAAGTCCCACGTAAACAAGCATTTATCAGTTCAAGCTGCAGAAGTTCATAGATTCATGCGAGTGAAAAGTTACCATAGCAGCATCGAACACGTGCATCTTTTCCCCACTGGGGATGTGGATCGTCCTAGGCCCGACTTCTCCATCCAGGAGCTTGTTGACAATTCGGACATTGGCGAAAGTGCCCCTCGCCATCACCTCGTAATTGCCACGGCGACTCCCGTAAGAGTTGAAGTCTCTCCTATCGACCCCGTGTTCCACCAGGTACTTAGCAGCAGGACTGTCTTTGTGGATGCTACCGGATGGCGATATGTGGTCAGTCGTGATGCTGTCTCCAAAATAGAGCAAGCAATATTCACGCTGCGCTGGCCCAGAGGTGTCATCGTTATATCGTCGAAGAAAGGTGGCCTAAGAATGTAAGTCGAGGCCGGGTCCCATGCGTAAAGAGTTCCAGAAGGCACATGTAATCCATTCCACAGAGGATTTCCTTCAGTTATTGCATCATATGTGGCCCTGAACATATCTGGAAGCACATTCGACTGCACAGCCTGCAATATAGCACAACCGAAGAGATAGAAGAGCCAATATATTAAGTCACTCCTTATATTGACAATTCTGGAGGAAAGACTAAGTCACACTTCACGGTTTTTCAATCAGGCCACTTGCTCACATTTGCTATTTCTTCGTTTGTCAGCCAAATGGCCTTCAAAAATACACTTCTTCTGTCTTTTCCGTGCCCAAGGGGTTCTGTCTCAAGATCAATGTCAACCTGCCAAACAAAAATTATCTTCAGCATACAATGGCCGGTTAGCCACTGGATTGTCAAGTGCGACAGACCATGTGCCTAACGTGACACTGTTTTTGTTTTTGTCACAGTGGGTGAATCAAAGTATTGGCCTAGCCGGCGTGGCCAGCAGAAACCACTCTTATTGAGTGGTAAGACTGGGCTAAAAGTTTCATTAAACACACTCTTCGTCTAACCATAGCGAAAAAACAGGAATCGAACAAACAAAATACATACAGTGCCGGCGAGAGCGTAGGCAACAACGAGGGGGGGAGAAGCTAGATAATTAGCCCGCGTAAGGGGATGCACGCGCCCCTCGAAATTCCTGTTGCCAGAGAGTACAGCTACTGCTACGATATCTGATGATTGAGAGAGAAACAACTGGCTCTCTTCAGAAGGATTTTCTAAGACATACATGGTGAAGAATAGTTGAAACCAAGAGAAGGAAAGAGCAGAGAGATCACCGTTATCAGTGATAGCAGAAGCAACAGCCTCATGGAGATCTCCTGAGTTCCCAATGCATGTGGTGCATCCGTAGCCGACTGTGTAAAAGCCCAACCGATTTAAGTACTTCTGCAAGCCCCCGAAGCACGGAGCCTTGAGCCTTTAGTCAAGTGTGTATATAACCAAGAATCTTGGGAGACAATTAGCAGATTGAAGTATATGCATGCACCTCTTTTTCAGATATTTGGTTACAACTCCCGAACCAGGAGCAAGACTTGTCTTAATCCATGGTTTAAGCTGCCAGAAGATTCTAATTAGAAAACCCACTGATTTGTCTGAATTCTCTGAGCAAATGGTATATCATAGCAACCTTCTACGTGGAAAATCACTCAAGGACCTACATAAGACAGGCAATTTCCTCTTCCAAAACTCTTTAGAAAAAGGAAAAGCTAGATAAGAACACAATCTAACCTCTAATCCTAATTCACAGGCCTTCTTAGCAAGCAAAGCAGCCCCAAGCATTACGCTAGGATTCGAGGTATTAGTACAACTGCTAATAGCTGCTATGACAACATCACCATGCCTAAGCTTTTCTCGAGTCCCATTGAATGTGAACTCTGTAACCTTGCTCTGGGATTCCACTGGTATCGCAAATCCCTGAAAGATGTACTGTGAAGTCAGCCAACTTAGCTTGAGATGAAATGAAATGTGAACGACCAAAGAATATTTCCAGTGTTTGAAATATGAATATTCGACATCACAGAATTCTTCCCAAAGAGGACTTTGCTGCTGCCTGATGGTGACGTTCGTGGACAACCTGAGAGGCCATAGTACCATTGAACATGCTAACTATGTGGTATAGCGGGTAATAACCAAAGATTGGTATAAGAGCATGAAAAAGAGCACCTTAAATCCTACTTTATTGTTCAAGCATGCACGCCAGTCCGCCTTCATTTCTTTCAAGAGAACTCGGTCGCGTGGCCTGAAACAACCTAATTCTCACAAGAAGAGACAAAAATATGAAATATGCACTTATCCATTTCAAGAACATTCATCGGATTGTACCTCTTTGGCCCTGACACATAGGGTTCGACATCTTTAAGATCGAGCTCTAGATAAGAAGAGAAAACTTTCTCTGCCGGAGGCTTTGTTTATACAGAACTCCAGTCAGAAATAGCCAATATCGACTAGTGTGGCACAATGAAATCGGATAAAAAGCTTTCTCGTTACCTCACCTTAGTCCACAAACATGTTATTAGCCCGCAGATAAGACTCTATCATGGAAACCTATACAGTAAGCTCAGATGTCTCAATGAGGAAATACGGCTAAAGCTTCTCACACGGTAGTTTGGAAATGACATACAGTTTCATCGCTCCTTCCAATCAACTTGAGGTACTGTAGAGTGACATGATCCACTGGAAAGAATCCCATGGTCGCGCCATACTCGGGAGACATGTTAGCTATCGTGGCACGATCTGCTAACGATAGTTTACTCGTGCCTTCTCCAGTACGGTGGAGTGGCACTGATATTATTATAAAGGAAGAAAGTAAACATACCCAGAAAGGAAAAATCACACATCATTGTACTAGATAGCTAAATTTGATACCATAGAACTCGACAAATTTTCCAACGACACTGTGCTTCCGCAACATTTGCGTTACTGTCAACACCAAGTCAGTGGCCGTCACACCTTCTTGCAGTTCTCCCAATAATCTAAATCCAACCACCGCTGGAAGAAGCATACTCATTGGCTGCATATTCAGTAGGCTGAGGTGGTTCAAGCAAAACTAGGTGTACCAATTACTAGTTAACTACTGTGACAGCAGACATTTCAGCAAAAATCATCAACTTAGTGAGACTAATTGCATCTATTAAGGACGCAAAAACAATCCTAAGACAGCGGCGCAGGACTCTTTACCTGTCCAAGCATTGCAGCTTCAGCTTCTATTCCACCAACTCCCCAGCCAGCAACTCCCAACCCATCTATCATGGTCGTATGGGAATCAGTACCAATGACACTATCTGGGTATAGAACGCCAGTGGTATTAAACACAACTCTGCCAAGGTGTTCCAAATTAACCTACACATCAGATTCAACAAAGTCAATTTTTGTCTAGACGAAGCAAATGCTAGAAAAGGAGTAGATTAAATTGAGTCTCTAAGGACTAGTGTGCCCAACATAGTATACAGTACTTGTTGGTATAGCACACGATAAACTCTTTCTTTTGGGCTCCTAGAAAATGCATGCACTATCTTGTAACACCTGGTGGACAATCCCGCCTCCAGGCGGAAGAACAAGCATGTTATGGAACGCTATGGCTCCCCACTTGAGAAAACCGAATCTTTCTTTGTTGCGTTCAAACTCGAGTTCCATATTCGCTTGTACTGCATTTTCCGACCTCATCACATCAGCTTGAACTGAGTGGTCAATAACAAGATCTACCGGAACCTGCATAACAAAAACTGTGCATCAGCTGTCTAAGTATCTACATGAGGACTCGAAGAGCTTGTGTCACGCCCCGACTCTCGGGCACGCGACAACCCTGCCAAACGTCTCAGGTCAAAGGGACAACGTCCCAAGCACGTCATCGACCCATTCATTTTATCTTTCGATTAAGTGCACGCGGAACGATCTACTCCCCAAATAATCATAAAACAACAAGGATAGAAAAGCAGGGAGTCACATCAACCAATATCAACAATCGCAGCAAAAGATTTCATTCATTAATAGATATTCATTAACCCTAAGGAAGCTACAGAATCTACAAGCCCATCTTCAGGCCTGCTCCCTATGACCGACAAAAAGGTACCGGGTCAGGACAGGGCTAACTTCATATCTACTCCAAAAGAGGGGGTCCCGACACCCTCGTCATCCACAACAACAGATCTCCAAAGCTACGGACCTGAAAAAGGGTTAATCACGACGGAGTGAGAAATAAATCTCAGTGAGCTAACGCCTAAGCCCGGCTAGGGCGTTGACTCGCTCAGGCGACCTACACACAACATATCGCAATACTATAACGCCAATCACATGCAAGCTTACCACGCCTTGAATCACACCGAGAGACATCTCATTGTGCCGAAGAGATGTCTCCCCTGAACAACAAACCTGAATTCCCTGTAGTTGGTTACTCTGCGAATAAGTACCACATTTGGATGTGGATGCCGGATAAGAAATAGAGAATGCCATTATCTACCTCAACATTAACACAAGGGAATCTTTTCACAGCAACAAAATCACCATCATAGTAGCACGTTATGGCCTTTCCCGATTTCCTCTAATACTTTGATACGCGACATTTCCATCATCAGAAGCTATATCCTCCGTATGTCTACTTTACACAGGTCTAATATAGTTCACGAAGACTTGAGCACTGAAAATGTGTTGATTGTTGATATAAAGATTATAAAGATCATAAACGTCTATCTGCCAAGCTCGCTGATCTCCAATAAAGCACAATGATCCAAATTGCAAATTTCTTAAGGAATTGGATGGCAATGGGCAATTGATCGTTTCTGGGGATTGGGACAGCCACATGGAGGCTAATGTTTTGCCTAGCCTATTAAAGGGGAACTATGACTATAGTAAGGTCGAGGAGTTATTGCGAATGGTGAGAAACCAGTGGGCTCACAAGAATGAGTTTTCAACGGCCATGAAGGTACTCTCTCTAGAACTATGATGATTTCTGGAGCTATTGACTTGTGTGAACTTTGTATTCTTGTGAGCCCACTGCTTTCTCACCATTCGCCATCAAAGCAGAGTTATTGCGAATGGTGAGAAACTAGTGGGCTCACAAGAATGAGTTTTCAACAGCCATGAGGTACTCTCTCTAGAACTATGATGATTTCTGGAGCTATTTACTTGGGTGAACTTTGTATTTATATTAAGGTACTCACAAGTCAGTATTAAGTCAGTATTGCTTTGATGGCTCTGGCAGGCGCTGTCCAATCCAGTTCACGAGGGTTTAAAGACATTCTTCACCAAAGATTTCCGAGTGAGTCACACGAAGTGGCTTTCAAGTTCTTCAAAAGAGATCGATGCTTTAGGAAGTACTTTGAAAGAGATGAGATGTGAAGGTAAGGGCGTCAAATTTCTCATGCTTGCTACAGCACATCTAACTGCAACTGTGAGTTTCAATGGCTTAATGAAGGTTAGATGTATATGCCAATGCTGTTGTATAAGAAGCTATTAGTTACTCCAGCGGGATTAATTTTTTAGCTGAATTGTAGCATGTCGTTTAGATGAAATATGCACTGGCATAATCGTTGTATGATTTCTTGAATCTCTCGATTGCAGTTCAGTTGAATACTAAAAGGACACTAGTTTCCTAGGAAAAAAAGACAATAAGGACAAATGTTTTAGACAGAACTTAAGAGTTCTTGTTCATGAGTCATTTGACCCATGATTCAGTTCTTTCCCATTTTATGCTTCAAGTTTTGGTGCACTTAATACCTTTTTGTACATTTTCCACCTCAAATCTTCCTTCATGTGCTTAAAAATTGGTAGTAAATTGTCATTTTTATTGAGGTCTATGACTGGCAAGTCCATTTCCACATCATGACCCTACACCCTTTGCCTGTTTGCAGTCTAAGGACGAATGTGAATGCCTCATTGAACTTGCTACGCTTCATATGCAGAAGTCAACTGGTAGATAGTGAAAATGGAAAAAGTAGAGATAGCAGGTATGGAACCGAAATTTCCATCTTCAATGGTGCACGAACGAAATTTGAATCTCCCAGTACCGTGAGTTTGAATTATTAGCTATACTTAATCATAGGAAGCTCCTACTTCGTCATATAGGATACGTACGAGGTCCGGAACATTTCTGGTGAGAGGACGTGATAAAATAATTAGAGACATTGAGAAAAGAATTGCAGATTTCACCTTCATACCTGTAGGCAAGAGGCCAAGCTGCATTAAGGTTTTGCATTGGTGGATATCCATTTTAACATTTTTCTCAGCTGCTGTTACCAAGTTTGAGAGTGTTATTTTTTACCTGTTCTGTTGTCACTTCTTCCTTGCTTTCCTGTTTCTAGCTTCATAAATATGCTTTTGTGGAACCACAAGAGTAATTTAGTACATTAAGCTCCTGTATTTAGGTACTGGCCAAAAATAAAGCTCCTGTATTTTGGTAATTATCCCAAGAATTACAGATGTGGAGAGTAATATGTCTATCTAATTGAAGGACCAGACTTGTTCCGGACGTTTATCAACATTGGGTATTTCTTTCAAAAACAATAAAAGAAAAAGAAAAAAAATATGAAGAAGAATTAAGGTAGCACTTGTATGTTGTATGCACGTGTATTCAGAACATTGTAGCATAGATGAGTTTTGCATGAGTTTAGATTTGATTAGCATAAGTTCTCAGCCTTGTTAGAGCTTTGTTTTACTGTTTTAGAGGATTTTGCACTTGGGAAATATTATGAGGTAGCTGTTGTATGTGTACATAGAGAGCTACATGTGGAGAAATTTCGAGACTAAACGGTTTGAACGTACCAATTCATTTGTTTTACAGTTACCAAGGAGATCTGTTGATATTTTTCACGTAGTAGATGTTACTATAACCTTCCTTTTTGTCACTCTATGCCTCCTTAAATATCTTCTGGACTATATCTAGATTTAAGCCTTAATCATTTGACAATTCGAAATTTCAGAGCATGGCTAGGACTTCAAATTCTGCACTATGAAGTTGGGCAGAAGTATGAGCCTCACTTCCTTGATGAATGTAATACCAGGAATGGTGGTCAGCGCATGACTACACTTCTCATGTGCCTGTAAGTAGATTGTTTGCACCTACTGTATCATTGATCCCTAGATCTTCCTGGCTGTCTTCATTATCCTTTACTTTTCTGTTTGCTCTATGGTACAGTTCAGATGTTGAGGAAGGAGGTGAGAGAGTCTTTCCTGCTGCCAAAGGGAATTTTAGTTCTGTCCCTTGGTGGAATGAGCTATCTGATTGTGGGAAGATGGGTTTATCTGTTAAACCGAAGATGGGGGATGCCTTGCTCTTCTGGAGCATGAGACGTGATGCCACATTGGATGATTCTAGTTTGAACGGTTTCCTTTTTCTGATACAGAATGTTCTGTGGTCTATTTCCTTTGTCTTTCACTACGAAGAAGACTGAAAACTGATCATTTCGGGAAGCGGATGATTGAATTCCGCCCATTGCTTCTTCTGGTTTCTTAGCATTTTTAAAGATATCCTGATGATGGCAACTTTTTTGTGTCATATTGTTGTCTATCCTTTCACCTACTGAAGGGATTCCTTTTGGTCCTTAATGCACAACTGATCGCTTTGACCGCTACATACATTGCCCTTTACTCGTAGGTTCTAATGAAGTTCGTGAAGTGATGAGATGAATCATAATTCCTTGCATTTCAGATCCGCTTATAGTCCTCTGCGAGCAGATCAATCGTCCATGTTGTAGATCTTGGTTCATTACTTTTGTGCTGACTGCCAGTATTTTTCTTGTTGTAAATTAGAGCTGTAGAGAAGACAAAACAGGAAGAGAAGTTCTCTTTCCTTTGGTTTGTTAAATTAAAATTTTCCCCTTAGAAGGAAGTATAGTGCTTGAGATGCTGAAGAGAATGATCGAGATGCCAAATTCGAGGTGTTATATTCTCTCTTTTTGTTTGGCATCCATGAGCACCAGTGTCAACTTTACTCAGTTTGACGGCTTCAACCGTCATTTTACTTGGACCGTGCAAGTTTCTTTGCATTGCTCGAATGCATACTGCTCTGATACGAGTTCAGACACATAGTATGAGACATTCACATGGAACAAAAGTACACCGTACATGGAATACTCAAATTGTCTTAACTTTAATCATGTCTGACCCCATAAACATGTACCAATTTGCATATGCCTCTCTTTGTGACCTTAGTACTTGCTGTTCTGTCAAATCACACTAAATTAGTCACTTTACTTACTTCCCATGGAACGTTAGGATCTGTCTTTGCATTAGTTAATTTTTGCTTTCTGTCTTACCTTATGTTGCAAGCCCTAGAGGTCATTTTTCGAAGCCGAAATACAAATTTTGGTTGATCACATTATGACTTGGAAAGTTTGGACGAAAGTTTAGTTGTGTGATTGATCATTGTTGAAATCATGGGGAAGAAGATTTGGAAAATCTATCAAAGGTGTGGGCCTTTTATGAAAGTTGGCCCAAGTCAACAATCCTAGAAGGGACCCGGCAACCAATTTCAAAACTTTAAGAGAAAAGTTGCGAAATCGAATAGGTCGGGCATCGGGAGGCAAAATGCAATTCAATTCTGTAATTAGTGATGCGTCAAGCACATGTCTGGAACTTCGGTTGAAAGAATGGCCGGAGTCAACGCCAGGGACGTCGCATCCGCGATTTCACGATTTCAGGGAGCGATTCGCAACAAGTACTAAAATTCGGGGAGCAAACTGGAATTCCACGAGGCCAAAGGAAAAGAAGATATTTCCAGTGGGGAGGAACCAAGATAAACACCTTGTGGACCGCATAAAATTGAATATCATGATGAGAAGATGGGCGCACATCAAAGCTGGTACAACTAGCAATCCCTTGCGCCCAATCGCTTGGTCCGAAGGAAAAAAGAATTAGGCCAGATCGAAACCCGTCAACAAAGCTTTCCTCTTTCCTTCCTCTGTTTGCGAAAACGAGAGCTGTTTCGTTCGGTTCGTGCTCAATCTGTAGTTCCAATCTGCGTGCGCGTCAGATTTTTCAAAGGAAGCTTCTTCTTCTTCTTCCCCTCCTTGCTCTTGTTTCTTGATTTGTCACGAGGGGATAGAGAGAGAGAGAAGGACAACAGTTCTTGGAAGAAAACGGGTAGAGGGAGTTTTTTAATTGTCGATAAAGAAACCAAAACCAGGGAAAAAGAGAGACATTTGGTTTTTAATGCGGGTAGGTTGATGTGGTCTCTTTTCGTTGTCTCTTTAGGGGGCTTAAGCGTGCGCATCTCGTCTTCCCGTATATAAGAACTCCTTTCATGTGAAAGCTCCAACCTTTGATAGATCACGAGCACCACCCATTAATGTTCGACGAGGGAAAATGGAGTTTTACGAGCACCCATCGACTCGGTTCAATCTGCCATCGAGTTCCGTAGCTGCGGATCTCGTCGACAGGGTCAGAGAGATGTGCAGTGTGGCAGTTTCTGCAATTCTGGGCAACGTCTTCTCCGCGATCTTCACGTTTTTCTTCGCAGTTGGTGAGTTTGCTTCTCTCGATTTGTTCTGCGTCGTCTTCTTTTATGGTTCCTTGTTTCCATCGAAGCGTTTCTTGGTTTTGCGATTTGTTCATGTCTTGTTGGCCAATGACTGTATCTTTCCCCCCTGGCAGTTTAGCTTATCTGACAATTTGGTCTGTTCTCTGTAATTTTGGGATTTAGGGTGTTTTATGCAAGTTCTTATTGTTTCCATTTCTGATGTAAATCAACGATGTCTGGATTGAGAAGGGACATTTGTTATCTAAATTCATAGTCATTTTGCTGAGTCTGGTTTATGTTTGTGAGTGGAAAAGAGAAGAGTTTGTCACAAAGAGAAGTGCTTGGAGGTGTTTTAATGAAGCTTGATGCATCTGAGTACGAGTGGCTTCAATGAATTCGAAACATGACATGACGCCAATACTGTGTGTTTTACCTTATTTTTACACTGACAAGGATGAAAACCCTGTTACTGCAGTGGGTACCTTACTTGGAGCAATGACCGGAGCTTTGATCGGCCAAGAGACAGAGAGCGGATTCATTCGAGGTGCCGCAGTTGGGGCCATTTCCGGGGCTGTCTTCTCAATTGAAGTCTTTGAGTATTCCCTTCTTCTCTGGCAATCAGATGAATCCGGTGTGAGGTGTCTTCTCTATTTGGTGCGTCACTTAGCTCCATACTCGAATTAAAGATACGATTGAGCTATACCATTCAATGTCATCCTCAAACAGATTGCACTGACCATCATTTATCCTTGCCTCCTCCCAATCGCAGATCGACGTCATTGCAAGCCTTTTAAGTGGCAGACTTGTTCGCGAGCGCATTGGCCCTGCTATGCTGAGTGCTGTGCAAAGTCAGGTACCTCAGATGAGATTTGCAATTAGTGGTAATCAATTAAATTGCTAGCCTGAGGATAACGAAACACCAACTCAATATGTCGACGAATTTGATTCAGATGAGTGCTGTGGAACCAAGATTTGACGAGGTTCAGAACATTTTTGACACCGGCAGCAACGGGGCAAGAGGTTTGGCTGGAGATTCGGTCGACAAGATACCCAAAATTGGGATTACTAAAGATAATAACGTCGATTCTTCTGGGGAGAAAGTCTCCTGTTCAGTGTGCCTTCAGGTATTATATCTCATTAGTCTTATATCTGGGGCCTTTTGCTTTTGGCCATGAAATAGATAGAGTTAGAAGGGCCATAAATCACAAGGAACTCATTGAACTTGACTCTGCTTGTCATATGCAATTCCAGGACTTTCAGCTTGGAGAGATGGTTCGGTGCTTGCCTCATTGTCGTCACATGTTTCATCTACCTTGCATCGATAAATGGCTCATCAGACACGGCTCTTGCCCATTGTGCCGAAGGGATCTTTGATCTTGTGAATTCTATAACAAAGTAACAGGCTGATTGTCTTTTTTTAGCGAGGCAGTGAGTAGGTCCGAGTTTTGTAGAGTTGCTCTGGTAGTCTCAGCATACTATATACCCTGACCATTAGATGGGTTTGTTTGACTCTTATGTACAGAATTTTGATCTCCTACTTGATTCTCATAGTATGTGAAGATCTCCTTATCCTGATATTTGAGAAAATCTCGTAGTGAAAGATGAACCTCGGATGGGTGGATAGTGAGACGGTGGTGCATGAAATTTGAGTATCTGCTCTATGATGTAGTTTTCCGTGTTGAGATTCACTACTCGTGCACTATGAAATGTTCAATCTAGAGGCTCGTTGGAGTTACTTCGTGTAACAAGAGCCATGGTGCATAAGCTTTTGTTCATTTATTTCTGGAACATCAGTATCGAACACACCAGCTTTTTGGCGCTCTGCGACAGAAGTGCTGTTCTGAGACGGTTTTGCTCGACTTTTCCAGAAGCAGCAAATCATGTGCCCAACAGTATCTGTAGCATTACCGAGCAACCAGGTTTTCCTCGTTTTCACTCCCTCTTATTGATGGTTTACTCATTGCGTTTAGATAAAACGATAGTGTCGGCACCGAAGCTATCTAATTTCCCAGGTAGCAACGTTGGTTACACCACGTAAGTTGTTTTGGGAACAACCTGTCCTAGGCTTTAAGGAAGATGCCGTTTAATGGTCCGGTATGGTCTGAATTTCATGGAGGGGCCACAATCCAAGAAGTGTTTGCTGTACTGAACACGTGCAGAGACTAGTCCTCGTCATGGCCATGCCCATGACCCTTGGGCCACCCACTCGGGCAGTTCTGTAATCAGCCCTATCCACCACCATTAATATCTTGTCCTTCCCCCCCTTACTCAGCATTCTTGTCCAGTTTCTGCAAACACTTTCCTCTTATGAAAGAACAACGCAGGAAGAAACTGGTGACACTAAACCCAGAGAATCGAAACCCCGATTAATCTTGCTCAATTCTTGCGCGGCAATAACATGACTAACAATCTGCCGCCTAAAGTCGGTCGGATCTTCAACATGAGCTTGTATACGTTCAACGGAGTGGTATACGACTGCGAACGCTAATCCAGTACCTTTCCTCAAACTCGGTCTCCACCGCAACGGAATTTGGAGGCCTCCTAGGAGGTGTTGCCAGCAGATTCACTGAAGCAGAGACATCACTACTCGATATACATAGTTTCATTCCACTTATAGAACAGCAAAAAAGTTAGCATCAAGACACGTTTGGTTGTCCTCGATAGGGACCTCGACCCGCCTACTCGCGTCTTGAAAGGATATTGCTGGGAGAGGTGCTCCTAAGTTTGTGTGCAAGTAAATTGACACAATAGGTCTTGTCCTAGACATTGTCGAGACTCGTATTTGGGCCGCCACACCGATGGTAGTAGTAGTGTTCGTTCACGCATGAACATTACCATAATGCTAAAGGAACAATCGATATTGGAAGGTGTAGCCACGATGATTCTTTGTCGACGATATTTCATTGTGAACTCCAGAAAACTTTCGTTTGAAATGTTGATGTAGTGCCGACAAGGATCGCTAAACAGATGTATAAAATGGGGGGAAATCGCCTTTTACAACTCGTGCTTTCAGTGGAATTAAACTTTTGTATCTTGTGTTTGTTGTTAAGTCACGCTTAAATTGTTGCAGTTTTTAATGGTTTAACTTTAGCCAACTTCCCCAACCGTCAACTGGAAAATAGGAAGTTCCCCTCTCTTGTCTTATACAACCGAAACTCATGCTTGAGTTTAACCTCTCTCAAGAACTCAGCACTTTCTTTTTAACCCACCTTACTTTACTCAGGTTCTCCTAACAATGACACCTTCGTCATTTACATTTACGATCATCATCATCATCCTTCTGTTCTCTCTCTGGGAGTTCCGGGGCTGCGATGGCCGCATCTTCAGCTTCAAGATGCATCGCCGATTCTCTGAGTCAGTCAAGAAATGGTCCCCGTCAACCAGAAAGCTTTATCCGGCAGGCGATTGGCCCAGGAAAAGGAGTCACGAGTACTATGCCGAACTAGCCCACCATGATCGGGCGCTTCGCAGGTGCAGTTTACTGGGTGCCGATTCAGTGCTGGCATTTTCCAATGGCAACTCAACTTTGCAGATCAGCTCCTTGGGATTGTATGTTATCCCCAAAGATGGTTATCTGTTCCAACATTATCCCATTTAATGTTTCTTGAAAAAGGATAGAGATCATTTCCCCGTGCGTTCTCGCTAAGTATGTTCTTTCCTGGGTTTCTTCCGCGGCTACCTGCAGTCTGCATTACACGACAGTGCAACTTGGTACGCCGGGAGTGAAATTCTTGGTGGCGCTTGACACTGGCAGTGACCTTTTCTGGGTTCCATGTGATTGCGACCGATGTGCGTCTATTGAAGGCACAGCTTATGCATCGGTATGCCGGTCTCATTCTTGTGCCCTCTTAATCATAGGATCATCTGATCTTTCCCCTGAGCATGCGGTCCATCCAACAGAAACACAAAAGATGTTTCTTTCAACAGCAAATTTAATCGGATTCGGAAGTCAGCAAATGACCGAATGAACTTCTTTTCTTTTAATCAGGGAAATCTAGGAACATTATGGCACTAGATGTCCCCTTGTGTTATGAAGACCTGTGAAGAATTTCTATGTTCCAAGCTCCAAGTGCATGAGTGTGGGGCATACAATACTTCAGCAAACTGGTGTAGCTGTCAGTCACTTGTATCGTTATAACCTCAATATGAATGACAATTTTTTGATCCAGGGCTACAATCTCAGCACTTACAACCCTTCGGTATCCTCGACAAGCAAAACGGTGACTTGCAACAACAGTCTTTGCACATGGCGTGGCGATTGCGTAGGAGCATTCAGCAGTTGTCCATATTCCGTGTCCTATATATCGGCTGAAACTTCGAGTTCTGGAGTTTTGGTAGAGGATGTCCTACATTTAATCTCAGGAGACAAAAGCCACGAACACATTGAGCCTGAGGCGTATGTAACATTTGGGTAAGTTCTTGAGCATCACATCTTTGATCTTCATTCGATCAACATCGGTATGACAGATTATGCTATTAGGAGTTTGCAGTCATATTTGCCTTCCTTATTTGCATAAGGGTATATCTCGATATTGGTTTCAATTAGCAATGTAAATGCAGTTGTGGACAGGTGCAGAGTGGTTCTTTCCTGGATATTGCAGCTCCCAATGGCTTGCTCAGCCTCGGGATGGGGAAGATATCGGTTCCTGGCATTTTGTCGAGGGAGCGATATATAGAAGACTCGTTCTCTATGTGTTTCGGGCACGACGGGGTGGGACGGATCAATTTTGGGGATAAAGGTAGTCCTGACCAGGATGAAACCTCGTTTAATCCAAACCCGTCCAAGTAGGTGGCAACTTCTCAGCATGATAGAGTTCTCTTTCCATAACAAGAAACTTATCGCGCAACTCATGTCCATAAACTACTTTTGCAGACCGAGCTATAATGTCACCGTGACGCAAATTCAGATAGGAGAGACGCAACTCGACATGAACATCACTGCTCTGTTCGATTCCGGGACCTCCTTCACGTGCCTGACCAATCCGACTTATACCAGGCTGTCGGAAAGCGTAAGCTACATTATTTTATGCAGAACCGCATCGCTTCCTAAACGACTAGGTCTTATTTGTGTTCGTTTGATGCTGTCGTTTCTGTTGCAGTTTCACTCGCAAGTACAACATAAGCGGCGCCTTCTTGACTCGAGAATCCCTTTCGAGTATTGTTATCCTATGAGGTGATGTTTTTAGATTCCTGGACACAATCTCAGTGCAATATCATTACAGTTATGTACTGAAAGCTAGTTGATTTGGTGATGGACAGTCCCAGTGGCAACGCCGACTTCGTACCGAGCATGAGTTTAACTATGAAAGGAGGCGACCAATTTGCTATCCATGATCCGACAATTGTCATCTCTACTCGGTTAGTGAGCTTGATTGTGCAGATGATTTCACAGATACCTTATGTTCTGTGAAGCATAACTGACATGACAGTTAAATTATTTCCCGCCATTTCACAGGAGAAACTCGTGTACTGCCTTGCCATTGTCAAGGATGCAGAAGTGAACATAATCGGCCGTAAGACTCGCGATCTCCGTTCAATCTTACACTGTCGTTTAACGGGTCTAATGAATATTTAAAGAACGACCAAATCATAGTCACTAGCTTTTGTATGCGACTTGGGGGAGTACCAGAATCCCAACTTCATGCTGATACAATCTACACACTTTATTCGATCCTTGCGGGAATATGATGGCGTTTGCTACTGCAACTCTTTCTTTTTCAGAGAGTTTCATGACGGGCTACCGAGTCGTGTTCGACCGCGAAAGGCTCGTTCTGGGGTGGAAGAAATTCAACTGTCCGTGCTCTTCATCGCCCGATTCACTAACATTCCAGTTCCTCTGATGTAGGTAGTGAGCCAAGCTATTGGCAACCGCATTATTGATTTCCGACCTCTAATGCAGGCTACGACACGGAGGATCGTAAGGAACGCCCCGAGAAGGCACGGGACGAGACGACGCCTCCCAATTCTGCCAGCGCAGTTAGCAACTGGACAAACCCGGACCCAACAGGAACGATGAAGTATGCATCATCATCACCATTGTCTCAATATGGCCATATAACAGAGCTCTTCTGCTTGGGCTCCGGCTACCTCCTCACGTTGCTCATGCTCTGTGGCTTAGCCGTTTTGGGTCCGCTCATCCGCAGAACACTCAGGCCACGCTCAAACAGAGAGCCTCGAGTCGCAATCCAATGCCACCACGATCATCGGATATTCGAAGATTGATCAAACTCCGTCTTTGCCGAGATCGGAACTAGCGCAACCTCGGACCTTACCCGCCGGCGGCCGCGGTTCAGGCGATCCGGGGAGACTTCGTTTCGTTTCGGACGTAATCTGACGAAGCTTCCCACGCCGACCATTAAAGATACGCATCTTACATGGTCAACAAATGACGGCGCGTATGGAGTCATCAAACATGAAACCGGTGGTGAAGAAGGAGCCCAAGTGGGACTAGCCCCCCGTCATCGTCATCTTTCGGTTAAACGTCTCCATCTCCGCGATAGATTAGGCATGATCTTTCTTTCTTTAAAAATAACCACAAATTTTCTTTTTTCTTTCGAATTTGCCCCCGATAACCATCCGTCCAAAAGTCGCCACCAATTTCTTCAAATTTGTTCGGCCCAAAATTGGGCTAATTTGTCAGCCTCCTCCTTATCTCTTTTTGACTTTGACAAATTGATACCATCAAAGACAAAAGGAACCAAAGTTCTTCATTGTGGTCTCCGCCAATTGATGGGGGCTGATTAGCAGCTCCAAAGAGATGCAAAAGTTGTCCACGATTCACACCTCGGAAGGCTTAGAAATTCGGCGCGTGTAGACTTTTTATTTTGAATTCGACAAATTGCAGGCACTTTTTTTGTCGAATTCATTACCGACTGTGTTTACTCTCAATTTCATACCGATTCAATAACGCGGTTCTGATGATCGAAATTCAAAATAAAGAAAACGCGTAACGAGATATATATGTAGATTGAGTAGAGGGCATTAGTTGAACTAGTTAGTATCCTTACCCCCACATGATTTACTAAAGAAAATTTTCTATTTTTATGCGGATGACTACGTGAAATACGCGACGAATTGGGAAAGTACCTTAGGGAGGTCACAACCTTATAGTATGAAATCAATGGCTAGGATCTTGCCACTTGGCATCTCCGGGTTTTGTTTTCTTGTGGCTAACGCTAATGATCTAGAACGTCAACGGTCGCCCGCCAACAACTTCCCAACGTCCTCCCTAGTCTGCCATTGACGATAATGTCCCCTTTCGCATTTCCATCCTCACTTTTTAGAATTCTTGTGTTTTTGCTACACTGTTCTTAAATTTCAACTTTTCAATTTAAGCCCGAAAAAGGGACCATCAGACTCCTTTAAGTTATCGACGTCGTATTACTTAATCATTCTTTAACTACTCAAAAGATTCGAGCTTGATTCGACCTTCGGTTCCGCGAGGTCTTGGAAAAATCGAGCTCCGCCCAGGCTCGAATGCTACGTCGCCTCGACTCTTTTGTTGTTATTCTTCGCATTTGCCCCCATTACTTAGCCCAAAATCGAAATAAGAAGAATGTTTTAAGGGCGAGAAACAACTCGACTTGATTCGATTCGATTCTCTCGGATGCATCCATTACTAATTCTTCGCAATTGCCCCCTCACGTGGTGCGGATGTCGAAACGGGTAGCTGTCATTTGGGGGTGAGAAATGGGAAGTCACGTGAGGATTGAGGGCCAAAGTGCAAAATCACAATTTTAAATCCGCGTGATGAATTGAATTCGCATGAAACTGAGACTGTGGGTCCATCTCCTTCAACCTTCCCTCGCACCAAACAATTGCGTTCCCATTTCTGTCTCTGTCTCTCTCTCTATCTCTACCTGAGAAGGACTTTTGCGTGGAGTGTGTCTTTGACTAAAATGGCAAGTCATGTAGCTGTCTCTTTATCTTCCTCTTCCTCCTTCCGTTTCAATTCGGCTGACCATTTCGCACCATTTCTGCCGACCTCCTGCAACCAACCCTCCCTCCCTCCCTCCTGATCCATGGCGCCCGCTCCCGATCGCGCCGCCTTCTTGACCGCGCTCGTCTCGCTGGCGGTGGTTCTGGCCTCGGAGTCGCGGGGCTGCTGTGGGTTCGCGACGTTCGGGTTCGATGTGCACCACCGGTTCTCGGACCCTGTGAACGGAGTGTTGGCGGTCGATCGGTTGCCCGAGAAGGGAAGCTTGGAGTACTACAAGGTCATGGCTCTGCGCGACCGGGCCATCCACGGCCGTCGGCTCGCGGCGTCGTCGTCCGGTAACCAGACGGTTCTGACTTTCTCTGGCGGCAACGAGACAATTCTGTCACCTTCTCTTGGATTGTACGTATTGTGTTCTCTCTCCACTCGTCCTGTTTTTGTTTTGATCTCTAGTTCTCTATTTGTTGTGAACTGCGATTGCTTCTGGAAAATTTGCGGTTGGATTACTCGGAATTTGCTAGTGAAAGTGAAGAAACATGACAGAAGCACGGATTTTGCTTGTTCCACTTTCACAGTTTCACCTTGTATGATTTACGAAAGTTGTGACAGCTCAATCATCAAATCCCTAAAGGCTGATCATCTCAAAATTTCTTTTTTGTATGGATAATCTGTGATTGCTTTCCTTTGCCAGCTTCTAATAGTAATTGTCCCTGTGGTTTGTTTTTTGTTCATTTATTTTTCTGCCATACCCTGTTCCAGCTGAATTTCTCTCTCTTTTTTTAATTATTTTCTGCCGGAATTCCCCCCTGAATTATTCTTATTTTGATATTTCACAATGTCTTCTGTTTATTGACAACCAAAGAGGGCAGAATCTTCGAAGTTTTGCTCGAGTGGATCAACATAATTTGATAAGTGCTACTTTGTTTCTGGGCCTTTCAGTTTGCACTATGCCAATGTTTCGGTCGGGACCCCGAGTTTATCCTATTTGGTGGCTCTAGACACTGGCAGTGATCTGTTCTGGTTACCCTGTGACTGCAAAAGTTGCATACGGGACCTCAAGACATCATCTGGACAGGTATCCTTCTGGATAGGAATGCTCCGTCTCTGTCTCTCATTACAAAAGTCCAACCTTCATGTGCTATCTGGGGTGTGTGTGCATTAGGGAAGTGCTAGTAACTCCGGATGCAATGCATAGACTGGTGTCATGGAGAAGCTAATATGGTGGATAATTGTTGACATCTTGGGCCGTTGATTGACAAGTTTGAATGTGAGAGAGACTAATAACGTATACGGATAGAACTATGATAAATAACTTACCATGATTAACATGACATTTGTATATTATGGAGTTTGAGGTGGGTTTCTGCATGAAGAATTTAGGCATGATTCCATGAAGCCATTTAATCATCTGACATCCAGTTCCAAAGGCAGGGTTGTAGGAGTTCAAAAACCATGTTGTCGATGGCGCCCTTATGTGTGTGATTATGAAAAAATGGGCAAGACAAGAAACTAAACCCTTCTGACAGAGGTAAAAACCTAAAATTGTACGATATTTCAACATTTATATCTACATCCATTATGTTCAAGTGTATCCAGAAGATCTTGTTTCTTTCCCTTTATTATGGCATAAAAACTTTAGCTACTTCAGGAAAGACTTTCTCACCAATGGAAGGAAGACACAGGAGAAAGAATTAAAGTTAGCCTGTCTATGTTGTGTCCTTTGTCTAAGAGAGATCACTAGAATTAACAAGTTGCTCTCGTTAATCTTCTTGTCAACCAGACAATAGAGTTGAACATTTACAGCCCTAATGCATCATCAACAAGTGCAGAAGTACCCTGCAACAGCACAATATGCGGACAACAGTCGCAATGCTCTTCGGCTCTTAGCAGTTGTGACTATCAGGTTGTTTATCTTTCTAATGGTACCTCGTCTACTGGGATTTTGGTGGAAGATGTATTGCATTTGACGACAGATGACGATCAATCAAAGGCTGTCAATGCTAAAATCACATTTGGGTAGGTATACTGTCCTCCAGCACCATTTGAGCAAATTAGGGGAACCAACTCAAGAATTTTCTGTTACGGTGTGATTACGGAAGAAAATACTAGTGACCAACTTGCCCTTGCTGCTGCTTGTTGCTAGGTTCCATAGGACAGACTGTGAACATTGACATTTTTTAACTGTCCGGAACAGTGTAGTTGTTGCTTTTGTTTTGGATCTATTTGAGCCAAAAAGTGAGGAGAAGAAGTTTAAAGAATATTACTGTTGGTTTAGCATTACTTTGTTCATGCTTTCATTAGGTTCCCAGTAGTCAGAAGTTCAGTGGCTGATGTCTGAGATATGCTTGTTTTTGCAGTTGTGGTCAGATTCAAACTGGTTCTTTCTTAGATGGTGCTGCGCCAAATGGTCTCTTTGGGCTTGGCATGAATAACATGTCTGTTCCTAGCATTTTGGCTGAAGAAGGGCTTACTTCAAATTCATTTTCAATGTGCTTTGGACCTGATGGAATTGGAAGAATTAGTTTTGGAGACAAAGGCAGCTCAGACCAAGGAGTGACACCATTCAACCTTAGGCAATCACAGTAAGCTTCTCTGTGGGAAGAAAAGTTATCTTGTTGGATTGCCTCGATTTATGTTGCCAACTCATGGCATGGGGTTGCAGCATTTCTCTTCTATCCTTTCTTGGCCAGCTCTAATGATTCTTCTCACTGTAACTTTTACCAGTCCAACTTACAACATTACCCTTACTCAAATAAGTGTGGGAGAAACTGCTCAAGATGTCGAATTTAGTGCAATTTTTGACTCTGGTACCTCATTCACATATTTGAACGACCCAGCTTACACTTTCATTGGGGAGACTGTAAGTTCTTTACTTCTCTATTTCAGACTACCATATGGACATACCTTCCTCTCTTTAGCATGTTTACAGAGTACTTGTTATGTGCAGTTCAATTCCTTGGCCCAAGAAAAGCGACATTCTTCAGACTCCAGTATCCCATTTGAGTACTGTTATGATTTGAGGTTAGCGCATCTATGCACAGACTTGTATACAATGACTTTATTTCCTTGTGATGCTGAGCTCGAATCTATGTGCAGCCCAAACCAGAGTAGCCTTGAAACTGCAATAGTGAATATGACCATGAAAGGTGGAGATCAGTTTTATGTCACCAATCCCATAGAAGTAATATCTGATCAGGTACTTTCAAAAGTTGGATCCTCGCGTTTCCTCTCTATTTCTGTATGTCTTTTCCTGTAAAATACATGATAACTAGGGTTTTTTTATCTTCAGGGCTCCTACGTATATTGTCTTGCTCTAGTCAAAAGTGGAGATGTGAATATCATCGGACGTGAGTATCTGGTCATCAGAAATATTTGTATTGCTTATTTCCATGAAAGTTGTCCCCCTCTTCTAGTTCTCTATGTTACCCAGAGTGCGTGCTTGTGCTTTTTCTGGCTTTGCACAGTCAAGTTTCACCCTTCACCCTCCTGCAGATTTGCCCTTCTTTATGCTAACAGATCAAAAAAATCACTGCAGATTTCTCTTTCATATCATGTCAACTACAAGCCTTGACAGGCTGGATATTAAATACAGATGAAGCCCGTGCTGTATTAAGTTCTTCCCTGTAGCGAATAAAATCGATGCTACATTAAGCTCTTTCCTGTGGAATAACCTACATGTTTACCGCGTGCACAAAAGAACAGCTGCAACCCAACTCTGTTTTTCTAGGAACGTTTAGTCCAACTCTAAAATCTAGTTGAAAACAAGGTTTGGCATAGCCATCATGGTGTGGCTTCTTCCTGGTGTCAGTCATTTTTCCTTGGAATTGATACTATTCGAACTTGTCAAATATTAATTGTGAGGACTCGGATTTATTGCTTCCAGCACTTGTCTATCCTGTCATTAAGTATTCATCTTCTCTTTTTTCCCTTTTTCTTTGTCAGAGAACTTCATGACGGGTTATCGCATAGTTTTCGATCGAGAGAGAATGGTGCTTGGCTGGAAGTCATCTGACTGTGAGTAGAGTAGAACATAAGCTGTACTGGATTTGCTTGCTGTCAGTCGTCAGAGTGCTTACATTGTACTTTCATTTCGCAGGTTATAGTGCAACAGATTCCAGCACATTACCAATCAGCCCAACAAATTCTAGCCCTCCCGCTGTCGCCGTCAATCCGCAGGATACTTCAGGCAGTGGGAGTAATTCTGTAGCAGGCAGTTCGTCCTCTATGTCAAACCGTTCTCCTCTTCTGATTCATTTTATCTGTACATTCATGATGATTCTTTTCCCAATTTTGGCTATTGTTTGATCATTTTTCCCCATTCCAGGTCCTCCTCGTCCCTTGTATCATGTATATCGATATTAGGCATTTGTTTAGGCCATACGTTGTTATTGAGAGATATATATTCCCTCCCTATGGGGTTCATTGGCATACTTACGAGGGACATCGCACTGTAAATATTTCTTGATTGCTCATTATACGACGTCGCGTTTTTATGTTCGGAGCCTTTTTCCTCTGCCTGGCAAACCTACATTACTTGTTTTGATTTTTCCCCGATTACCCCCAACGCGTTAGTTCAACTAAAGATTCAGGCTGCAAGTTGAAAACATCCGCGAGTCGTGTCTATCTACCGAATGATGTATTACAATGTGGAAATAATCTTATACCAAAAGCCAAAATGCCGACAGTGTACCGGTGAGCACTGAATCTCTAGAGAATGCCCAACAGTCCAATTTTACAACAGAAACCCCACCAGATCAAAAAGGATCCGACCGCCTTAACTAACAAAGTTGAAACTTGGAAATTAAGCGTTTACCAAAGCTATTGCACCCTTGATTGCCCATCCTAACCACCTCAGAGCCGAAAACCCTTTTCTACTCTGTAGGTCCAATGGTAAAAGAGACAATTTCAAATGGCCCAGCCACCAGCAGAAGAAAAAGAAGAAGAAGAATCACAAGAGCTTATTAGATTGCATATGACTCCTAGTTTAAGCATATGATGGTCACAACTTCATTAATCATCGATCGGGAGAGATTCGTCGGTCCAGTCCCGAATATACATGCAAACTGTCCTTCAATGCCCCTTGTACTCAGCGTCTCAATGCTCACGAAAAGTTAATCTGGGATTTATCATTAAACTCCACTTTTTGACTGAGATCTTATAAACCCTAGCCCACTAATTATCAAAAACCATCATAAGCTTCATGTTAAAGAAAAGTGAGGTAATTGCATATCGGAGTCATCATTCTTATCTGAATTCTGTGTGAGGAAAATGTGCTTAGCAGACACATAATTGGGAGTGCTGCTGAAACATGTGGAATGTCTTGTAGTCCCAAGTTTGCTTCAAAATCACTACTTCATTATCAAGATTCTTGCTAAATACACCCGCTTTAGGTGGCTACCGTCATGTCGCTGCCTCTGCAGTTTCAACTAAATCTTCCTTTTTCGGACTATTTATATGTCCAGTCGAAGGGCAAATTACACTCGAAACTTGACAGAACTTGGAGAAGTTGAGGAGTGCACTAGGCATGGCCATTGGCGTTGCGCTCTTCAGCTCGATTCTCATACTTTCATTTGTCTCTCCAATCTATTCACTAAGTTCCAATTACTACGACAAGACCTGTCCCGATGCTGAGCTGATCATCGCAAATGCTGTCAAGAATGCCGCAATGAAGGACAAAACTGTACCAGCTGCTCTCCTGCGGATGCATTTTCATGACTGTTTCATAAGGGTAACCAAAAACATGTCTATGGTTCTCTCTGTCTGTTCGGAGTTCTCATACAAAGCTTCCTTGGGTATCAGAAATTAACTGAAAGTGCTAATCGTGGCCAAATGCAGGGTTGCGACGCGTCGGTGCTTTTAAACTCCAAAGGAAGCAACAAAGCAGAAAAGGACGGGCCTCCTAATGTCTCTCTGCATGCATTTTATGTAATCGACAACGCCAAAAAGGACTTGGAAGCTTCTTGCCCCGGTGTGGTTTCATGTTCAGACATCTTGGCACTAGCTGCTAGGGATTCCGTCGTACTGGTAAAATCATCTCCTTGTCCACTTTGTTATGTTGTATATCCTGATTCTTCACGACCTACCAGTCGCTGCATCATAGCTTGTCACTGAGGTTATCCTGAAAATCCACCCTTAATCAGTTAAAGCCTAAACGCTAATGTCTTGGGAAACATCTTAGGGCCAAGTGTAGGATTACTGTCCAATCCCGAGCTTCGTGCGCAATGTCTTGGACAGTCCCCATGCAGGTCTCTATCCTGGAAAATATTTCGCTACATCATAGGTCTATCCGACAGACACCAGACAGGACCGTGTTAAGCTACTGGCCCTTAACATTGTATGCTTGCGCCGCAAGTATTTGGATAGATATATAGATATATCTGTTCACCCTATATGTGCGTAAATAGGGTCGAACAAGACTTATCGGAAGTCGCCCTATTGGAAGTTAAATCAATGCCTACTGAACGGTTCCCTTCCTCTAATAGCAATTTTAGCCGAAATCTCTAGACAAGAAACTTTTCTTTTGCTCAGCAAATCGCGTATCTGATTGTGAATTTTCTTCATTTCTGATGCTTAAATAAAGTCCGGTGGTCCAACTTGGGATGTGCCCAAGGGAAGGAAGGATGGAAGAACATCAAAGGCCGGCGAGACGACGCAACTCCCAGCACCAGTTTTCAACATTTCTCAGCTCCAGCAGAGCTTCTCCCAGAGAGGCCTATCTATGGAAGATCTCGTCGCTCTTTCGGGTAAAACAAATAATCAAACAGGCCAACTTGTAACACCATTTCGTCGACAATTCGCTCCGCCAGATTCATTCATTTGTTTTTGTTTTCCACTTGTGATGATTCTGATCTCTAGCTTCTCCCCACTTGCAGGAGGCCACACACTAGGATTCTCCCACTGCTCCTCCTTCGAGGGCAGGATCCGCAACTTCAACGCCACGCACGACGTGGACCCGTCATTGCACCCGTCCCTCGCGTCGAGCCTGAGGGGGGTGTGCCCGAGCAAGAACAGGGCGAAGAACGCGGGGACCGCCATGGACCCTTCGTCGACCACCTTCGACAACACGTACTACAAGCTGATCCTCCAGGGGAAGGGCCTGTTCTCCTCGGACCAGGCGCTCCTGGCGGCGCCCAAGACGAAGGGCCTGGTCGAGAAGTTCGCGGGCTCGCATGAGGAATTCGCAGATGCGTTCGTCAAGTCCATGATCAAGATGAGCAGCATTACAGGTGGAGCGGAGGTTAGGAAGGACTGCAGGGTAGTGAATTAAGGTTTTGGATCACTTGCTACATGATCTGGACAATCATATTTCTCTGTTGAGATCAAGGCCAAGAGCCAGCTTAAGCTTATGTATAAGATTTAGTTGGATCAGTGCCTGTATTTGTTGGAAATGTACGCCTGAATATTAAAGGGCTTAAAGTTCAAGAGAAAGTGGAGAGTTTTCTTATGGACTTACTATGAACTTGACTAACAAAAAACTCAGCAGTCAATCTCCTTAAGCACTATAATAACTTCATTCATTCTGATGGCAAATAACACATCTGGCTAGGAATTCATGGCAAGAAAATGGAAGATGGGATCAAGGGTCGGACCCGTGCCTGGAATCTGCCGGCCCGTGACACTTTCTTACGGGGCTGATGAACCTGATTAACAAAAACTCAGCAGTCAAATCTTCTTAAGCACTAAAAATTTCATTCTGATGGCAAATAACTGTATCTGGCTTGCAGCTCATGGCAAGAAAATGGAAGATGGGATCAAGTCTTTCCATCTTGTACAGTCATTTGATCTGCATCAAGTCCTGTCTTGACTCGACTTAATCTTTTCTTTTGCTTTGTTTTTGGAATGGTCCATTCGAACAATTAACCCAATTCGATCACTGCTTAGCTCATCGATGCCTGAATAAGACAACCAGCCGTCCTCGACAATTTTCGTTAAATCATTGCCACTTTTTCGCGTGTATCCTTCGCAGATCATGTGGATAAGTGCTCCTATCAACTGTCGTTGTCAACAATGACTTATGCTTAAGTATTTTTGTCGAAATCAAAATATTCACCACTAATTTATTTTCGTAAGCGACACAAGCGAAATATAAAAATTTTTCAAATTGTTGATATTCCACGAACAATCACGCCCGAAAACACTTAGTTAAGTATCCGAGTAACTTGTCGAGGATAGTCAAATCTTCCCCAATGAGTTATTATTAACTCTATAGCGTTGAACACTGACTTGTTCTCTTCCACCCTCAGATTTCTCCACCAATGTCAGGAAGGTACAAACAAATCTTTCCATGTCTTTGTGTCCATGGATTTGACTCTACATATTTCACTTACTACAGTCGATCACATTAACATTGATATAATCTAAATTAGCTTCTGTAATTACCACGTTAGCCCGCGTGCAAAAATATGGAGAAGATTACTTAATCAGTCCTAAAATTATTGTACGGATGTCGATTCAGTCATAAGTCTTTCAATTTCGCCAATTCGGCCCCAAATCTTTGCGCGGAATTACAATGTAAGCCTCCCAGCCAATTTTCGCCCGAAACCGCTGGCTTGGCAATCTAGTCATTTGCCGACCGTTCTACGCGGCACGTTGCCACGTCAGCGGTTTTCTACAAAATTGGCTGGAAGGATTTCATTAGAACTTCGCACAAAGGTTTAGGACTAAATTGGGGAAGTTAAAAAGCTTAGGACGGAAATTTAGGACTGATTAGATAAATTCCAAAAAGAACGTGTATAAATGGGAGGCCACGTATATAATTAACTTTAGTTACGCATTTTCCGGGCAATTGCACTGTAACTTCAATAATCGACATTTAGAATTTCCACATCTTTCTAAAATTTAAATTACTATTTTTCCAGTAACCTTTTTTGTTTCGTGATGGGCAAACCGTGTGGGAAACGAAAGATCTAAGAACTTTGGGCGACAATTTCGTTGGCCAATCGAATCGCAGCTTTAGCTCCTGCCGTTGACCGGATCATCCCACCAGTCTCGGTCAACAGCAATTTCCGCAAATCCCTTTCCCCCACGTGGTCCGAGTCGACACGCAATTGAACCCAACTGAATTCACCATGTCCTCAACATCACAACACGCCACTGTCTTAATTGCTAAGCATGTGATTAGAGGTTGCATAATCCCCATCGTAATCAAAGCCGAAAGCACCTCTAGTCTCGATTTCGCGAGATTAGACCTCCCGCAAATGTGCTCGATCACGCACGCCGCTTGATCGCTAGTCACGGCGGGGATCGGCACGGACACGAACTTCAGAAGCCATTTCCGAAGCGAGTCTTACTCTCGGGACGAATCCGGGGCCACCCGTTAAATTTAGCGGGCGGTGGTGACAACAAGATCACGACGCGCGTCGTGCTTCGTTCAAAAATGAATTCAGCTTGCTTTTATTTCCACGTGGCATGGCGTTGTTACGATTTCTTTTGATGGATGCTCGTCACTTCCTTCCTTAAAAGGAAAAGAGCCGAATAAATTTAGATAGATGTTCAGCTACCCTTATCAATAACAGAGCATGTAAATATGAATTTGACAACAACAACAAAATTAAGTCGTGCCCAAAAAGATAATAAATTTAGGAAAAGAATGTTGTAGAACACGGAAGGCTCGGAAGATGAAATTTAAATGTAATTTTGAACATGTGAAAGATTTTGAGGCGATACGGTTTTTATATTGATATTGTTGGCTTTTGCGAAAAATGTAGCATTTCTGAAAAGTATTTTTCGGCGCTTAGCTAAAATCTGAAAATACACTAGGAAGTATTTTTCGCCGTTTGGTATTAAAAATCCGATTTGATTTTCCTCCATGCACTCATTTTAATATTTTTTATTTTTATTTTATCTTTTCTTTTCTTTTTTAAAATTGAATTTTTTATTTTTTATTTTTTAAGTTTTTATTTTTTTTCCTTTTAGCAACCACCGGTCGGTCGCCGACAACGGTGATAGCCGGCGACTAGCCACAGGCGAGCTTTAGAGGAAAATATTTTCCCCATTTTTGAAGAAGTTTTTTCCATGGATGGATCCATCTAACATCGAAATAATATTCCAAAATCAAATCCTTCTATTTATAAGAAAACATTCGGTTTCCAAAGTTTTTCAAGCCGCTTAAGTACTAAGTTTATTGCCAATAGGCATGCAGCCCTGCTGGTAAAGAGATTAGGGTGGCGACAGCTAATATCACATGTGTGGGGTTCTCTATAAAGAAACCAAGCAAAAGTCAAAAAGAGAAAAATAAGATATAGGACAGACAAAAAAAAAGTAATAAATTTATTGAAAATAATAACCATGGATTTATTAGGGGTGAGCAAAAAAATCATGATCCAACCAAATCGGACCGGACCGTACCCAACCGGCTGATTTTGGATCGTAACCGGCGGGTACGGTTCGGTTCACAGTTCCAATTTTCCAGAACTAGCGGGTACCAATTCGGTTCTCGATTTCGGGTGGGAACCATCCAACTGACCCAACCGAATCGGTCCTTTATATAATATGAACGTATATTTTTTTAAATGAAATCATCTCCTCAAAGGCCCAACTTGTGACTGAGTGGTCCGTCGTCGCCTCTTTCGTTCTCACTGCAGTTGCAGGGTGAGATTGAAAAGCTTTGTTTTTCTTGACATATTTCGTTTATTATGTTGTTGCAATAATGTCTTGCAGCTCTTTCGTTTCCACGTGAATTTGTGATTGCTATGGAGTGTGGATGAATGCCAAGGATGTTCCTCCCTTGTGCCTGGTCTTTGTGAAGTTTCTTTATGGCTTCCAAGGCCTTTGTGTACTTGTTGCACAGTACATCAAAAATTACAAAAAAAAAAAAAAAAGGTAAAATATAACTTCTTTACAAAAAATTCGGTAGACATTAGGACCGTAACCTGGATCCAACCGGAATTGAACCAGACCGGCGGTTCGGTTCTTGGTTGGATCCATGGAACGAGCGGGTGGATCGTGGTTCACATTTTGCAGAACCGGTCCCTAATGGGCGGTTCTCGGTTCTAGGGTGAGAACCATCCATCCTGGAACCGATCACCCCTAAGATTTATGGTGTGCTTGCTTCTCAGAAACTCAATTATCTAGAAAAAATTGATCTTGATATTTTATATCGCTTAAAAAATGAGTTAATAAAACATGTTAACATTAATAGCAAACAGTTTCGTATATTATTTGATGTCGTGTATTTATTTTATTCTGGCTTATACCACAAAGAGATCCAAACCAACCGTAACAACATATTTAGAGGGGGGAAAAATAACCGTAAACAGTAAGTACTGACTTTTTAAAATTATATGATAGTGCGGATTGAGTATAAATTCCGGCTATTCAAATTTTAATTTACCTAGATTTGTTTCTAGATTTGTTCAACCTATCGCATTTATCAGAAATTTCTATATTTAAAATGATAATATTGTCTCGGTTTTAAAAGTAAAAAAAAAAAAAAAGAATATTGCATCAAATCCTGAATCTCGCTGACTCGGAATCGGACTCATAGAGGGTCGCAATCCTATTCCTACACGAATTCTTCTTCTACGTTGCAGTTCATATAAGCCGACGCGGCGTCTTCTCTCTCCTCGTCGCCTTCTCCTCCCTCTCCCGCAAAGAGTGATCTCTGCTCTAGTCACCGATGGCCGCGATCGCACCTCCTTCCCCCTCGCCGTCTCCTGTGGCGGAGGCCGAGAGATCAGACGGCCGGAGCGAGCCGAGCGGCAATGCGGGGGCCGCCCCCGCGTGGAACAAGCAGGCCGGCGGGCCCGGGCCCGGGCCCGGCGGAGAGGCCGAGAGCGGCCTTCTCGGGTCGGGCGCGTGGCCCGCCCTCTCGGATTCCGCTAGGGCTTCCTCTTCTTCTCCGTCGAAGTCGTCGCCGGAGTCCCCCGCCGAGGACTTAGCTGATGGGTTGTCGGAGCTGTCCATATCGAAGGTGATTTTTCTTTTTTTCTTTTTTTTTGGCTTTTCGATTTTGTTTTCGTTACTCTGGTCACGTCGGACAAGTTTTCATCAATCTGGACCTGATGGTGATCTTCTTTCGCTACTGGATTATTACTGGAGAGTGTAGGAGCATGATTCGATGTATTGGATATCTTCTACGTCTTAAAATAGAGCATGAATGAACATTTAATTGAATGGGAGCAGAGTAAATGGGAGTTGCAATGGATAGGAAAAGGTGCAGTTTTTTTCTTTTTCCCCTTTCTAGAACTGCTTAAATATAAGCATAACCAAAGCTGTAAACTTATTCTGAATTGTCTGTTAAATTCGTTGAGTGCTACGTAGAGTGTTGTTCCATCTTAATTCTAGCAATGTGTAATTATAGAAACAAATTTCTGTGTTTATGTAGGCGATGGGATGTATTATTTAGAAAAGATATTCAGGATTATTTTCTTTTTTCTGTCTCCGTTTTGTTGATTAGTTGTATCTGTCTATTCAGGTGGGTTTAACTTTTGTGAAGTTGTATTTTCTGGTTTATTTGAGTTAATTTTCTGCTCTCTTTGCTCTAGAGAACTGAAACCAATAAAGTCGAGACTCCAAACCACATAACGCCTGCACGCCAAAGATCAATGAGGCGTAATGGCGCGTCACCCAATAGTACTTTTGACTCTCGACAAACTAGCCCAGCTTCTAGGAATCGGCATCAGCAGCCGCGGAGCTCTTCTTTCAGAAGCCGTAGCGGTGGGCAACATATTCATGCCGCTGATTTTCACCAGCAAATAGTTAGGCATGACCAACAGCGAGGAAATCAAGAGTGGCATTCTCCTCAAGTTGGAGGATTTGATCCCAGGTTCATGAGGCCGGTGCCGCCACTCTCTTTCCCTTTCCCTTTTCCTCATCCTTATCATCCATTCCCACCACAACAGGCATTTCCATTCAGTAACCCATTAGCCTATCCTGGTAAGCCAAATTGGCTGTCCATGTCCTGTATGCTAAATTGCTAGATGTTTAGTTATTGATATCTCGATAATTTGTCAGAGATGGCACCTCGTTTTTTCCCGACTCTACCTCCGGATATACAAGCCGGCGGACCCTTTCCAGTGCTGCCTCCTCTAGATGTCTATTCTCCATTGCGTTTTGAGATATTGCAGCAGATTGAGTATTATTTCAGGTACTTATATTTCTCTCGTTCGTCATTCTTTATTGAACTGTACTTTTCCTTTGTGACATTCTAACTCCTATCTGCCATTCAATTCTGGTCGTGCAGTAAGGATAATCTAATAAAAGATCTCCACTTTCGGAAGGAATGGAATGGACAGGGCTGGGTCCACATTTCAATAATAGCCGCGTTTAAGAAGGTGAGTTTATTTTAGAATGATTTAAGTGATGGCGTGGTTCTATACTGCATTTTTAGCTGAGTTTGGCCTTATATTGCTTTTAGATCCAATTCTATATTTAGGTGTCTAATGCGTGGAGAAGCACATTGTTCATCGTGTTGTTTTGTTGGGTTTTCTGGAAATTTTTTGTGTGTATAGACTTTTGATTTTTCAGAGTTATGTGTAGGCATATCGTAGGGAAACATAAGTACCTACATATTTAACAAGAAGGAGCTTGAATTGTGTGTGCACATGTGCCTGAGCGTGCATTCTGATAGTACAGTACGAAGTTATTGTCTTGTTCTTTGAACTTGTGGTTAAGTATAAGGTCTTTGGGTGAAGAAGTTAGTTATATTTTAATTTCTAAACACACGCTTGAGTGAACAATTGAGATTTAAAAGGAGACATTCCAATATTGTCAATCAACTTTTGTTAGTCAGATTCAGGTACCAGTAGAGCGACCCCATGGGGTTTAAAAATTATTCCCTGACACTGAAGTTGCATTTTTACTCCATGCTCCAACCACATAATCAGTTGAATAAGTCTTTTCTCGTATACAAATTGCATTTTACATTCCCAATCTTCACTTGATTTTAGCCATAGGATGTGATAATGTTGTAAAGTCGAGTGCGAAACTGAATCATATTTGTGAATGCACGAACTTGCTGGGCCCTTCCACGTGACGTTCTGTTCCCAATACGTTGAGTCAATAAACAGTATGTTCTCTGCCCTTTTATACAGGTTTCAAGTATGACAAGAGATATTAATCTTATTTTGGATGCCATACGAACTTCGACCATGTTGGAAATACAGGTATAATTTAATAAACCTCTATGCATGAGCTGAGTCTGAATTAAGTATGTGTCTCGTTATACACTGGTTTAGATAATTATGGATTCTTCTTTTATTCGATGTTGTACTTTAGGGTGAAATGGTGAGGAAGCGAGATGATTGGGAGAGATGGCTTGTTCCTAAGAACTTCAAGTTCTCCAGCGATACAAGCCCTCCAATCCAGTAGATACACTGGGCATTTACAAAATCATCTCTCAATGATTTGGGCACTGACCATCACTGTGCTTGTAACATGCCATATCTTTTCTTGATACTTTTGTGGATAGATCCTCATTGTATTTTGAGACTAGCCAGCCAGATGGAAGCCAATTAGGTCATCATTTTGTTAGATCCAAATCACTGTATTTTGGCTGAAAAGGGGAGTGCGCTGGAATGTGAGGGACCCAGAATAGAAGCTTCTTTTTGGTTGGTCTGGGTTTGGAGGAATTTGTTGTCAACAGTAATTATCCTCTTGGAGACAACCTTGCCCCGAAGGGTGTGGAACATTCATTCTTGTTAAGCACACAAACAAAGGAATATCAGAAAAGGAATAACAAGTCTTGATCAATAGCCAATGGAAGGAATATCTGGTCGAGCTGATGGCATGAGTGATGAGGACATGCATCAGGATAGTACTTGTTGAAGTTAATGTGTCATCTTGGGACCTAGTTTTCACCCCTTGGATGGTTATTTTTGCTCGATCTTTGGGGCGATCTTCCTCCGGTTTTGAAGATGAAGATACAATGCCAAAAGATGCAAGAAAGCAAACTCTGGTTGTTACATGCTATTTCACGAGAAAAGGAGGGATGGAACAGTTCTAGGTGATGCTGCAACTGGCCCACACAACTGCTGTCTTTGATCACGCGATGCCCTGTCAACTCGCATTAAGTCTGTCATTCCAATATGTTCTTTAGCTTATGATGTACCCATATTTGCCCCATCTTGATGCTCGCATGATGTACCCATCTTTGCCCCCATCTTGATGCTTGCCTGTGCAGAAGTTGTCTCGGTAATAGAGTCAAGAGGTAGTCATGGCTTTCTTTAGGGAAATGTACAGGTAATTGAACTCTGATTTTGTCGTTTTCATGTCCATATATGCATTCATTTATTCTGGATGACGACTAGTTAAAGTTCTAGCCGATGTGAGTTGCAGGATTTTATTTCTTCGTTTGAAATGTTTCCATGTAAGATTATCAACTCACTTGGGGTCTGCTGGTACACTGCTCTGAGGATGGTGCAACTTACAGTAAATCTGTCAAAACGAAATGTTTTGATTAAGAGACGAGGTGGCCTTCTCTCATGAAACATTCAGTCCATAGGCCTGAGCAGAATAGAGCGCTTCATTCATGTCATTGCTTAGCAACAAGGCCCAAATATGCAGCTTAAAAAGCTCATTTTGCTGTTTGATTCAGCTCGGGATTACCCTGAATGAGATGTTCCTGTTCAGTCTCGCCAATATCAAGTAAAGATCATCTTATTGGAGAAAGAGAAGGATCAAAGCCGCGAATCTGTTTGAAATTCGTATTTGAGGAAAAATTCATACCTTAGTGAAGTTTGAAGAGCTTGATGACAGCACGGTTTGCACGACTATAAATTTTCCAATTCAACTATATATCTATAGAATCGTAAGTTTGGTTGTTAGTCAAATACAAGGCAAACGTCTATTTAAAATGACTTGACCTTGTTTCTAGAACTACAAATACGTTATGTTTGGTCGATAGGAATGGGCATTGCATATTAACCACAAAATTATCAAATAAAATTACAGAGACAATATTGATGATTAATGAAAATTAATTAGTGTTAGTTAAAATGAAAAATTTTATAAAGACAATAGAGATATAATTTACATATTATTAAATAATTCTATTTTGGAAAAATTTAAAATAAGGGTCTAAAGTAGACCTTGTTTTAAATAACGGTCTGAAGTGCACTCCTTGTTTCAAAAAAACGCATCACCAAAGGCATTTTCGTCATTTACTTTTTGAAATTCTTTTTTTTTATTTTTTTCTTTTTTTCCTTTCTTTTTTACCCCTACCTATTTGCCGGTGGTCAGTCTCAGGCGATGGCCAGCCACCGACGAGGGCTGGGCAAGGCGACACTCCCCGGCCGCAACAAAGAAAAAAAAGAAATGGGAAAAAAAGAAAAAGTAAAGTAAATGACGAAAATGCCCATGGTCAGTCCCTTGACACTTCAAGCCCTTATTTGACACAAGGTCCACGTTATACCCTTTTTTGAGAAAATGATGACAATTCATGCCTTCATTTGGATTTTTTTTTTATCATTATAAAAAGTGCGTTAAAATATTAGATATCTATTTGATTGATATTAATTTGCTAATAATTATAAATTTGTTAGTACAACATTCAATTCTTTAGAATTTTAAATTATAGTTAAGTATCACTAATGGATAACACGGTTAGTGTAAAGTAAACTTATATTCAAGAACCATCGATTTTATACTATCCTTTTTTTTTTTATGGATAATAATTTATTAATAATTAATGATGAATCATTATTTAGTTAATTTAAGAAATATCGATTATTTTAGTATTAAGGAGAGTGCAATATATTTAAATTTATCAAAACGCTCATTCAATTCTATTTTTCACATACTTTTTGCTTACAACCAAACACAAAAGTTCACATTGCATTGCATTTCCCCAATCTAGCAAAGAAAGGTATTAACATCACCGCTGCATTCCTTTCGCATTCCATTTCTCTGATTCCATTCCATACCACCATGACATATACAACATTAGCTCTAAGGCTCCGTTTGTTTCGCGAAAAATAAGTGATTTAAAAAATATTTTACAAAAAATGATTTCTTAATATCGCTTACAAAAATGAATAATCGATAAATATTTTCGTTGTCTATTAAGATGTTTATAATCATATTGTTGTTGGTAATGAAAATATTTTTCGTTGACTATTTATTTCCAGCGATACATGCAATCAATTTCAGAATAATATTTTTCAAATCAATTATTTTTTCGCGAAACAAATGGAGGCTAAGACTTGGAATTCGAGACATGTGCATCTATTTCGCAAAAAATGAATGGTTTCAAAAAAAAATCTTAAACATGATTCTTTGTATCGCTTATTGAATACAGTTAATGGATAATATTCTCATTATCAACACAGCCTTCCATGCGTATACATTTTCGTTAACGATGAAAATATTTTTTCTTGATTTATTTTTTCAAATTATATAAATTATCATTTTTAGAAAAATAATTTTCAAATCGTTGATTTTGTACAAAACAAGCGCACCAGTATTTTCTTTTTTCTTTTTTTAAAAAGGGAGATCTTTTTAAGACAAAAGACTTCACTTGTTTAAAGTAAGAAAGAAAGAAAAAAAGTACGACGAATCGAGTCGCAAACATTGTCCAAGTAGAGCTTCTTTTGCGAATCATCGTAGTGATATAATAGATTAATGGACGAATGTGCACACAATTGCTAATGTTGTTTTTTTTTTTTCTTGGAAAATTGCTAATGTCAGTTTAGATCTACTTTTGTGTTATTAAGCATACATCCCACCATTGGCCTAGTAGTGAGCTTTCCGAATGGTTTGGGACCTCTTTTGCAATAAGTTCGAAATCTCTCGGTCCTACTCAGCCTAGGAGAAAGTATCGATCCGTCTGCGGCGTAGCTTCGATCGTCCCACGGCGCATAGGACCACCTCGGTTCTAGCGTCACCAGCATCCCGATGGGTGGCGGCAACCAACCTCCGCTCGATTTTGACTCGAACCGAACACCCTATCGCGAACAAACGTGGAAGAACTCCCAAGACAACGTTCGGGGAGGGGTCGCCGAGACCACCCATAAAAGAAATGGGACAGTAGCACAAATGATCCGTGAACTTCGTCCCAATGTGCAATATGAACCATAAAATTTTAAATTAAATGTGAACCCTGAACTTTAACCCAATGTGCAATGTGGTTTCTGGGCTTTTAATTTGTTTAATGTGGTCCTTTGACTTTCAATACATGTGCAATGTAGTCCTTGGATTTTATAAAAATGTTCGATGGTGTCCATTCATTAATTCAATATCGAGGACAACACTGAACCATTCTATATATTCTAGGGACTGAATTGAATATATACCAAAAGTCCAGGAACTATATTGAATAAATTAAAAGTTCAGTAACCACATTGCACATTGGACTAAAGTTCATGGACCACGTCGAACAAAACATTGCATATTGGATCAAAGTTCATGGACTATATTGAATAAATTAAAAGTTCAGGAACTCATTGTATATTAAGTCAAAGTTCAAAAATTATTTATATATTTTTTTTTATATTAGAAAAAAACACAGGCGAAACAAAACCCTAACGAAATTTCTGTCTGCACAACAAGAGCAGAATGGAAGCTGTGTAACGATCCGGTTGGTCTTGGATGGGGGTTAGTTCACCTCCCTTCTCGTGTCGGAAGGAGTGCGTGATAGAGAAGCATCGAAAGGGTCATGATTAGGGCCGCTGTTGCTACCACTGCACCTACCAGCTCCTGCCACGACCCGCATCCATATATATGTCCCCCGTGTACATTCACGGCTTCGAAGAATCAGAATCTGGCTCCCCCCTCACGTAACATTTTCACCCGGAATTTGGACTCGACATGTAACGTGATTCGTGAGCTTTTAATTTGCTCAATATCATCCATAAACTTTAGCTTAACATTCGATTTGGTCCTTGGACTTTGATACATGTTCGATATAATTCTCGAACTATATAAAAAAGTTCAACGTAATACTTCCATTAATTTAAAATCAAGGACATCGTTGAACATCTTCATATGCTCCGGAGGCCAAATTGAACTTGCATAGAAAATTCAGATACTACATTGAACAAATTAAAAGCTGAGAGACCATATTATACATTGGACTAAAGTTTCGAGATCACATCTATCAAATTAAAAATTTGAAAATCACGTTTAAGTCAAAATTTAGATATTATTTATGTCATTTTCTCGTCTTTCTTTCTTTCTTTCTGGTTAGGGCAAATCTTAGTAAACTTACAGGTAAAAGATTGACAGGGTCTCGTCTCGTCCCCCCAACCCCAACCCCACTATCAAATCGAAACGGGGAAGTTGGCGGGGCAATTCCTACATGGAAATGTCGCACATCTTTGACGTAGCCCCGAGTAATTGCAGTTCATGTTGACTGTTCAAAAGAGAAGAATAGATATTAGGCCATGATATCATTCAAGATCACAAAATATTTGATATGCATGTCTTCGAATTTTAAAAAAAAAAAAGAAGAGGAGAAAGTACAGCCGAAAATCTTAAACCATGCCCGCGACGACACCAACACCCTAGACCCCTTTTCTGTGTCTCCAAAACCCCCAACTTTGCATCGGTGTGACGAAATGACCCTTCATCTACCATCGAAAATCCCAAAACCCTCCTTTACTGTGACATCTATACCCAAACTTTTTTTCGTGTCACCGTTACCCTAAACTTGTATCAATGTGACTAAAACCTTGGAGTGTTGATGTGACCGTGGGCATAATTTAGAGGTTATATCGACACGAAAAAGTTAACCCAAAATTAATTTTCCACGGATTATCATGCTTTGAATGTACATCTACAGTACCATTATGGGGGTGTTAGATAGTCTAAATTTTTTCCGGTCAACTGCTAAAATATAAAAATATTCATGTCATACCTTTCTAATTTTTTTTTTTTTTTTTAAGCAATAGATAATTGTGAGCTTAATTCCAAGTTAGTATTACTGTTGGAACAACCAACGACGCACACAGGCCACGCATATTCCGACAAGAACAGCCAATGGTGCACTCAAAATTCTAGGTTAGGGGCAACCCATGATGTTATACGAAAAGATTGCAAGATAAACTTTTTCAAAAAAAAAAAAAACCGATCAAAAATTCAAAAATAATTAATTAATATTTAGGGTGCCTATTTTACGAAAAAATAAAGGAAAATTTTCAAAAAAAAAAGGGCCCGAAATGCCTTAATTTTCTCAAATAAGGGGCTGAAGTTGACCGTATTTCAAATAAGGGCCTGAAGTGACCTTATCAGTCTCAAAAAGGGTCCAACTCACCAGTAGTAGGGGCATTTTGGTCATTTAGTATTTTAAAATTTTTTATTGCTTTTTTCTATTTTCAGCTTTCCAAAAATTTTAAAAAACAATAGAGAGAGATACGGCCGGTGGGGCGGCGGCCATGGCCGGCGGGGTGGCCGGCGCCTCAGCGAGGGCCGAGACCCTCGCTTAGGTCCAGGGGACGGCCGCGGCCCTCGGCCAGACCACGGCAAAGGTACCTCGCCTGTATCTCTCTCTCTCTCTCTCTCTCTCTTTTACTTTTAATTTTTTTAGTTTTTAATATAATTTAACTAAAAATTAGGTTAAAATTATGTTTTGACTAAAATGCCCTCGATCAACCTGAATATTTGCTCGATCGGCCGGCCGGTGAGGTCATGCCCTTGTTTGAAACAGGCATTGCCACTTCAGATCCTTATTTGAGACAAAAAAAATACTTCGGACCCTTATTTAAAATAAGGATCACTTTATGCCCTTATTTGAGAAATAAGTGCCCTTATTTGAAATTTTCCCAAAAATAAATAATTTGGATGATAATTTTCTGAAAAATGATCCATTGTATTACTATTTTCATTGTCCATAAAATATTCAAACATAAATTGTTGTTAATAACGTAATTATTTGTCATCGACTAGTTATTTTGAGTAGTATAAATAATCATTTTAAAAAATATATTTTTAAAAATATTTACTTTTTTGCAAAAATAGCGGAGCCCGTAAATGATTTTGTATCCAAGGGCTCTGTCTCTACTAATCGCTTTTGGAACAAGCCATTGCGCGCTCGATTTCAAGTTCAACCGTCGGCAAACTTGATTTTGCCTATGCATGGTGAAATTTCACTGGCTGCAACAAATAAAAGACCTAATCAAAGGAAATATCCTAGATATTTCTAAAAGATATCTAAATTATCTCTAACGCTAATAAATCTTAGTTCTTTATAGGGACAATTTCAAATAAGGGCCCGAAGTCCTCTCATTTTCTCAAATAAGGGCCCCAAGTGAACCTTGATTCAAATAAGGGTCTTAAGTGCCCTCATTTTTTCAAATAAGGGTCTGAAGTGAACGTTGTTTCAAATAAGGGTCTGAAGTGACCATGAAATCTCAAAAAAGAGCCTGATTTCAAGGGCATTTTCGTCATTTTCCTTATTTGATTTTTTTTTCTGTTTCCTTAAAAATTAACAAACAAATTAAATTGAAAAAAAAAAAAAGACAAACTTGCAGAGGCGGGAGGGCTGCCCCTCCCGCTGGTGGGGGGTCGGCTGGGGCGGCGGAGTCGCCGACGCCTCGGCGAGGGCCGGCGACCCCGCCGACCAGAGGCGAGGGCCTGCTGGTCCTTGCCAAAACAGGGAGAGGGTCGAGCCCTCTCCCGGATCTGGGCGAGGGTCGCCGGCCCCCGCCCCGCCCTGACCAGGGGAGGGCCGGCAACCCCCACCCCGGCCAAGGCGAGGGTCGGCGACCCCTGCCCAGACCTGGGCGGAGATCGCCGGCCCTCGCCCAGATCTGGGAGAAGGCCCGACCCTCTCCCGATTTTGGCGAGGGCCAGAGGTCCTCCCCTCTGGTTGGCGGGGTCGCCGAGGCGCCGGCGACCCCACCGGCCTTCGACGCCCCTGCCGACCCCCCACCTGTGGTAGGTCGGCGACCACAGGTGGGAGGGGCAACCCTCCCGCCTGTGGAGCTGTTTTTTATTTTTTATATTTTATATTTTATTTTTTTTAAAACAGAAAAATGAAAAAAAAATAGGGAAAAAATAAATAAAAATGAGAAATGACGAAAATGCCCTTTAGCTCATGCCCTTTTTTGAAACTCTATAACCACTTCAGGCTTTTATTTGAAACATATTATGCCACTTCAAGCCCTTATTTGAATCAAGGTTCACTCGAGGTCATTGTTTGAGAAAATGAGAGGAATTCGGGCCATTATTTGGAATTTTCCCTTCTTTATATAACAAGTCCAGTTATCTTCATTCAAACATGCAGGCATGGAATTACTTCATTAAAAGCAGGGCCTAATTCCCTAAAAAAAAAATCTCATTTTTGGTGCAGTCCTGAATCTATTTTGAACTTTTTTTTATCTCGAAAAAAAACCCTCAACTTTATGTACAATCCCAAATCTGCCCCGAATTTTATTTTTTCTAAAAGAAAGTCACAAATTTTCAATGTATTCTCAAATCTACTTTGCGGTATAGTCTCATCTTGACATGACAGTTCCACATAAATAAATAAAAAAATCCACATTAGCAAAGTAATGGGACGATAAGTATGGACCGACATGGCATTTCCTACCTGGAAAACAAATCCACCCCGATAAAGAAATCCTCTAAAATGAAGCCATTCTAGGATATGAAAATTAGGGGTAACTAACGGCGATTTTTGGACAGGGAGCTAATGGGGCAGATGATATTAGAGTAAAAATTGGTGATTTTTTTTTTAGATAAAAAGAGTTCAGGTAAATTTGGGACTGGATCTAAAGTTAAAAGTTCTTTTTGAAATGAAAAAAAAATCGGAGCAGATTTGAAGCTTGACCTAAAATTGAGATTTTTTAAGGAATTAGGCCTTAAAAGTGGCTAATAAACTAACGCTTTTGTCCTTTATAAGGAAAAAAAAAACACACACACACACGCAAACACATAAGAAGAGAAAACTAGGGTTTTTGTCATGAAATTCAACGAGGAAAAAGCGGCAAAGCTTCATCTGTTTTTCCATGAACAAGGGAAATTATATTTATGGGACTTCTGAAAAATAACACTGCGAATGAATCAAGGCCACAAGATCTCTGAGTAGCTTCAACTATTTAGAGAGGACACTGCAGAATCTGATATGAACATCGGTCGTGCCATCTCGTCAACATCCGAGAGTACTTCTACTTCCCTCGACGGGCCCCCGCTTCGGTTTCCGTTCAACGAGAACGAGACAGAGACAGAGACAGAGAGACATCGTCCCAAGATCCTCTTACTTCGTTTTCATCCTGTTTCATGCCATAGTTACTCTAAACAGTGCAGTTCTCAACCATTTTCTTCCCCCGTTTGTTGTTTTGTCTTTGTCCATTTCCGTTTCTTGATATGGATTTATATCCTTCTGCTGGCATTTCATAACATGAACCGAATTTAACCCATCAATCTTCCCAGTTCGTGTTTTTTTTTTCCCTCGCTCCTACAGCGAGGAAACTCGCGCGACTTAACACGTGATTCGGATGAAGGCGACCTATGCCGGAGGGCTTTACTTGTTTTGGGGCTAATTTCTGTACCATTCATATTTCATGAACCATATGGAATTGTTTGAGTTGGGTGGATAGCAGATGGGACTATGCTTTCTTTAAATGGTTGTAAAGTTTAAGAAACAACATAGGCCGAGGATAAAAAGAACTCTCGTGCTAGGTTTCCTATCATGGCATAGGCCGAACATTAAATGGGGAAAATTTTCCCTTTGAGAAAAACAAAAGAGGGCAAGTCAAAGAAAGAGAGACAGCAGTGAGTGAGTGAAGTGAGAACAAAGGGTTAAATAAATGATTGCAGAGAGAGAGAGGAATGGTTTCTCCAAGAAAAGAAAGCTGGGGATTCTGAGGAAGGACCGGAGAGGAGCAGCAATTTATCCCATGAACAAGAAACAGGTGTTCATGTCGTGGAGCGACTTGTGTCATTCAATTCAAATTTAAGAATAAAGGGAAAGAAAGCAAGAAAAATCGAGAAAAGGGTGAGTGGGAATCTCTGTTCTCTGTTGGATTTTTTTGCAGAAAAATCAGACCTTTGACGTATTCTTTTGTGGCGGCATTGCTCAAATTCTTCAGAACTCGCTCCCCCCCCCCCCCCCTACGCCAACAGATCTCTCAACTTCTCAGCTTCCCAACATGTGTTTACCAATATATTTTTGTTTCCAGTCCTTCTCGGATCAGTCACATCGTACTCTCTCTCTCTCTCCGATTGTGGTGTGACATCCCAAATCCGAGATTAGTCTAGAGAAACCTTAATGAATGATCTGTAAGTGAATACTTACATTCAAATAATCATCTAGGTCGTGTGATTAATTTGAATATTTGTTTTAGGAATCTGATCTTGTCTTATATTAAGGAAGATAAGAATTCCGACATTAACTTTTCGAAAAAAGGCGAAGCATCTCGTCGCTAGCTCAAGCTTTCCGCTTCTTATGATCAAACACGAACTTGGTCGAAAAGAAAACATATCCTCTTCCTCCCTAAGATCCCGGCAATGATTCTACCTTTGCCCCGATGACCCGTTTCTCAGCTTCACATTCTGCGATCCACCCGAGACAAAATTGGTTCCCAATATATCCCCCTGGCCATGCACGCCCCGAGTCGTGTGATCCAATATAATTGAAGTAAGAGTGGAGAAACCAACCTTAGGCCAAACCGATGTCCTCTCCATCATCAAAGATAGAAAAGGAAAGGCATGGCACTTCCTAGTCTGCATTGTTTTGTCCTCTTTTTCCCTATCCAAAGGCAAATATAGAATGATAAAAGGGATGGCAAAGGAAATGAGAATTTCTCTTCTCAATAACACCAGTAGGCCCTTTTTGGTCCTTGGACGACAAAATTTGGGCTCTTGGTGGGGGCATTAAGGGTGGGCATGGGAACACTTCCGCTTCAAAAATCAACTTCTGCCCAGAAGTTGATTTTTCTACTTCTGCTCCAGAAGTTGATTATTTCTGATCAGAGAAATTCGTTTGATAACGGTTGAAAATTTCTATTTCTGAAATATTATTAACACAAAATCTTTTATGAAAAATTATTGTCGGCAGTCGAAAAATATCTACTTCAATTTTAAACTTTTCAAATTTCTTTTAAAAATATGATTTATTTGTTACTCTAGTGGCCAGAGATGGTGACTCGGCGGCTGCAGCGGGCGACGCAGTGGTCGACGATTGGCATTGGCTGTTGGAGGCTGCCGGTGGTAGTCGGCGGCGACGGTGGGCAGCGGCGGGTGATGGTTGGCGGTGGTTGCTAGCAGCAGAGATCAGCGGTGGGCGGCGGCCGGCGGTGGTCAGCGTTTGGCGACGTGGGGCAGTGGTCGCAAGCGACAGTGGGCGGTGGTTAGCGATGGGCAGCGACGAAGGTCGGCGGCAGGCGAAGGCTGGCGTGACCGAAAAGATGGTGAGAGCGTAATGAAAAAAGGATGAGGCGAGAAGTACTTCTTGTACGGAGAAGCAATTTTTTTTAACTTCTCAAATTGGGGGGAAAACAACTTCAAAAGTGAAAATTTACTTCATAATTAGAAATTTATTTCAGAAATAAAAAATTTTACCAAACGAATTTTTACTTCATAAGTTAAATTACCAAACGGATTTCTGCTCCAAAAGCACTTCTGAAGCAGAAATCCACTTCTAGAAGTGTTACCATGCACACCCTAAGTGATAAATTAGCCGTCCTACATTAGTACGGCGTCAACAAGCGAAAATGACAATTTAATACTCAATTTTATTATTATTACTATATAGTTAATCGTTGACTTTTGTGTATTTATCTATTGTGGTTACTATATAAATATATCATAAGTGGACCATTGATGATTTGATGTATTGTGCAATAACACTTTTCCCGTCCAAACTAAATCTAAATTGGTCAAAGATGCATGATTTCGTATCAAGTTAAAAATGGAAAATTCGTCTTACTGTACAGATTTGAATGTCTATCATTGGCATTGTTATTGCATTACCTTATATTAGGGGGAGGAAAAGGCAAGTAAGACCCACTTATACAATCTCCCCTGCTTCTTCTTTTCTTTTTCACTTAAATCAATTTGATTTAATGTTATAGCGACACGACACAAACAAGTTAAGAAACACGCGACGTCATCTTCATTGAATGCGCTTCTTGGATTTGAGCACATTTTAACGAGAATGGTAGTCATAATGTATCTCCTCTACCTTAAAGTGACCTAACCACACTTCTTTAAGGCACAACTATCACAAGAACACTAGCTGACACAACTCAGCCTTCTCAGCCGCCACCCTCCCTAGCTGCCGGCCACCACATTCACCAGCTTTGACCACCCGACCAATGCGGCCCGACGCCGCGGTCCCCTTTATGTCTCTTCATCCCCTAGGGGAGATCTGTTCGAATGACCATCCGCAACTACCTTGATCCCTCTCTCATCTCTGCTCTGAAACTCACCTCTCTTCGCTCTCTCACAACTGCACCTGGCCTTAAGTGACACTGGTCACGACGCCATGGGCGACCTTGGATCGAGGTCCCCAAGCACGGCGGCACCATTTCAGATAGAGAGAAAGTGTGTGTGAGAGAGAGAGAGAGTGAAGAATTTGGGTTGGGTGCTGCCTGTGCAATGTCGGAGGAGTTTGGGCAGTGGGTGCAAATGTTGGCGGCCGGATTACAGCGACCAAGCTAGGGTTTTGGATCCATGTTTTGTTGGAGGTTTGGATATGAATGGGGATAATTATCTAAAAAAAATCCTAAACCTATTGTATGGCGGCTAGTTCAGTCATAAACCTTTTAATTGTGTCAATTTAGTTGTAAACCTTTTGACGATTTGTCAATTTAGTCATAAACCTTTCAATTGTACCAATTTCATCCTAAACATTTTGACGGTTTGCCAATTTAATCGTAAATCTTTTGACGATTTGCCAATATAGTCCTTCAAGCCAATTATCTAAATAATAGGTTTATGATTGAATTGATGATCTTTCGAAAGGTTTAGGACTGGATTGACACAATCGAAAGGTTTAGGATTAAATCAGCATATTAACAAAATGATATGACTAAATTAAAACAATTGAAAGGTTTATGACTGAATTGGCTCTCATACAACGGGTTTATGACTTTTTGGACAATTATCCTGATATGTATGGGTGTGAGAAAAATGGTGGCAAGATTTTTGAAAAAGGATGACAATCTTGTAAATAAGTGCATAATTTTGCTGGAGCTAAGGTATGTAGTTCATAGTTTTGAAAACACAGGTGTGCTTTTAGTCATCGGTGGAAACTCAGTCATGTTTCGGTATTTTCCCGATAAAGAAGATTGTGAACTCAAATTTAGGTTAATATTAGAGTTAGAAGTTTTGATAAGATCCACGCCCGAATGGGAATGAAATTACTATTCTCTAATTTGGTTTGCATGATGGAATAGTCTTTCGACTCTTTCCAAGGCAATGTCATGCTTGATTTACTGTAATTGCATGGGAAATAAGTGGGGAATACCAAAGAATGCCCATTATACACCTTGATGGGATACAACCAAGCGTTAATACCATAAAAAATTTCAAACCGATGAATACTTGCTACGTTAACACTAAACTAACTTTTGTGTCGCAAAGAATCTCAAACTGACATACACGTGACAAATTTACCATCCATTAAATTTCCTCACTATCACGTTAAATAGCCAACATGGCGACACCCTTGGCAAACAACTCAAATGATCTGTGATGTGGATCCAACGTGAAAATAACGAAAGTGGATCTCCTAAACAACGTCATATTAGGGAAGCCAGCTCTAAAGAAAATGGATCGAGATTGGTAATTTTGGCCTAAGAACTCCCTCACGTTTCAAAAATCTCTTATAATCTCTAATTTTTCCCTGAGATTCCGATGTGTTTATCACGGATATACCAATTTGGACTTTTGTCATATGAAGATTAATTACGGTAAATGTGTCACAAGTCTAACGATTTGCGATTTTTGTGAAACGAAGATTGATTCAGGGTAAATGTGGCATTGGTATGCCGATTTGAGATTTTTTATGGTATTAACCCTAACCTGATTCACTAATTATAACTATGATAAATGAGAGATCATTACAATCTACGAGTATGGCTAGTTAATTTTCTTGTCAAATAACAGTGATAATAATTAATTTCCAAGTATAAGCATATCTCAAGAATATATCATGTAATCGTGATCATAAAACTATAAGCCCTAGTTGCAACAAAGTATTACTGTTTCAAACAATACCCTAGATGATTACTTACCACAAAGGGATAGCTAATGATAACAAGATTCGTACAATAACGATGCAACAATCATAATTCAACTAAAATTTACATAATCAAATGCTATAGATTTAGATCGCCAATAAATTAGACTCATAACTATTAAAATTACAATTTGTCATTTTGAAGATAAAAAGGCTTAATTGGACCTCAAATCTGAATAGTGAGATCTCCCAACACGAAAGTTGCACTCGAGCTTTGTACATCGGATTCTTGTCTCGCCTTCAGTAGGAACATCGGTTTTTTATTAAGCAGGTGACGTGGACGCAAACTCCGATGATGAAGTCGCGTACTCTTCGCTCAACAAGGCCGTAATTATTTATTTGGGAACAACTTATGCGGTCCATAATATCCAAGCGGGAAAACTCGTGCTACATTATTTCAGATCATTTTTCTTTTCTACATAGGGCTATTTCGCAATACCTAAGGTCTTTTTTTTGGTCGGACAATACCTAAGGTCTTGAGAGCATTCATTTTTTGTTTCTTTTCCAAAGTGGAATACAACTTTTCATGATTAATTTTGAGAACCGGCATTGAGAGGGCTTTTCCTCTGTATTTTCGCACGGATTGTACGTCCAAATGCATGTTTTGATAGAGAGCTTTAGTTCTAAATTTTATTAGATTTTAGTCCTTATCGTTTCTACTTGCGAGAGTTGATTTGGAGTACAGGTCTACAAGAATTCAAGGACGAAACTGGACTTTTTGACCATAAATCTCTCTTCCCACTGTGTCCCGACCCGACCCCCACCACTCTTGCCAATTTGCCATCACTCTCTCCCCGCCACTCCATTTTCCTCTTCATTTGTGGAAATATGAGCGAGACTCTGTGTTTGATTTCCGACAGTCTCCATCTCCATCATCCTTGATTCTCTCTCCCTCTCTCTGTCCGATCGAAATGTTGTCATCATCAGGTGGTCTTAGCGAAGGTAACACCAGCAGCTACAACCCCAAAACCACAGCTCTCGTCAGCACACTCTCCTCCTCTTCCTGCCTCCTCCTTCTTCATCTTCCTCGACCTCTTCTCCTCCTCCTCCTCCTCCTCCATCCCGCGACCGCCGCCAGACCCTGAACCCATCTTAGGATCATGGAGGAGGTGTGGAAGGACATCACCCTCTCCTCCCTCCAACCCCACCACCGCCACCGCCACCCCCACCCCCTCCCCCACCACCACCACCACCACAGCCCCTCCGCCGCGAGCCCCGCCTTGCGAGGGAACGGCCTGCAAGACTTCCTCGGGCGGCCCTCCCACGCAGACCCGGGGACCCCCTTGGCTAACGTCGCTTCCCCATCCTCTTCGCTCCCTCCTCACCACCCTCTCACCTTCTTGAGCCTCAACAACTCCGGCCCCGAGTTTCACTTCCTCGACGACTCGAGCCCGCTCGGGCCGAGCACCGCTCGGTTTCAGAGCCACAACAGAACGGGAATGGCCTGCTTTAGCACTAGCCCTTTTGAGGCTCTGGCGGGCTCTGCTGATCCTGGGAACCATGGCGAAGTTACCGCTTTTGGGAATATCAAGAAAAGGGTGTCCGAGAATGAGGGCGGCTCGGGCGACCGGAGGCACAAGAGGATGATCAAGAACAGAGAGTCCGCTGCGAGGTCTAGAGCTAGGAAACAGGAAAAGTCTTCGTTTTTATGCGTGTTTAAATAAAATTGCTCCTGAACTTAAGTGGAGATTGTTGTGCTCGTTTGATCAAGACGGCGTAATGTGTAACTGTCGTCGATGTTGCGCCTGTTACCCTCCTGTTGGATGTTTGTCGATTCAATTTCCTCGCATCTCCAATGTTCTTGGTCCTGTTTCTCTCTCTCTCTCCTGATATGTTGTGCTTCTTTCCCTTTTCTGGTCGAACAGGCTTATACGAACGAATTGGAGCTTCAGGTTGCCCACTTGTTGGAAGAGAATGCTAGACTGAAGCAGCAGCAGGAACAGGTAACCCTTTTTTTTTTCTTGCCTTCTTTCTTTGTTTCTTTGCTCTTACATTGTTGCAAGAAGCAGAAGAACAATTAGATTTTCATATTTAAGAGACACAAGTACCATCTGTTTTTTTTTTTTTTTTTTTTTTTTTTGTCTTTTCCCTTTTGAGTTCTACTCAGTTTAAAGACTTACAATCAGCTTTGCTTTTTCTCTTTTACATATTGTTAGTGATTAGTCAGGCGGAGAAGCTGGTAGTTTGCTTTCTCTTTTTAACTTCTGGTGGCCACGCCAAGTTAAAGTTGCGTTATTTGGTCATCTCATCTCTAGTCCACCTCAGTGTCTGCTCGCGTCACTTGCAGATATATATCCATACTGAGGCTTGCTTACAGTTCTTGTTCATTTTTGGCAAAGTTTTACAATTACTGCAATGGCTTGCGGATATACTGATGCAACTTCTTGTTGTGGGTTTTGGGCAGTTGTGGGTGGCTGCAGCATCGCAACTTCCCAAAAAGCACTCGCTCCACCGAACGTCGACAGCTCCATTTTGAACGGAGCGATCCTCGCGCTTGCCCTCTAACAATGCCGCTTTTCTTTCTTCCTTCTTTCTTCTTCCTTTTGGTTCCTATCTGGAGTTTAAACCTAAGGACAGTTCCTTTCAAGTAGTTATAAAAGAAGAAGGGTAGTGAGAGAAAGAGTGTAATTCGTGGAGGGTCAGGAATCTTCTTTTTTAAGATTGCGCAGGTTTTGTGTTGCTGTTGCTGTTGCTGGGGGTGGTGGACTCTACACTACGAACCCACGCGCGCGCGCACCCCCCCCCCCCCCCCCCCAAGTTTGAATGCTGTTTTTTCTTTATTGGTGAGGTGAGGACACGAGCGCATTACCCAAAAAGCCCTTGTGCTTTTATCTGTACGCCCTGAGATGCTGGAGCTCTGATGCAGCCTGCTGCTTTTGAGAGAGAGTGAGAGGGCGGGGGGACTGTGGTGGGTCTTTCCTCCTTTGTTTGCTCTTTTGTAGTTTCTTGACTGACTTTCCTGAATCCTAGCGGTTCATTAAACGTGGGCATTGTTCTCACTTGTGCTTACCATGATGACGACGATATTTTGCCAATGTGAAAGGCAGGGAAAAAAAGAGGGTCTCTTTGCTTCTGTCTGTCTTTTGAACTTTCTAGATGCTCCCGAGTCGAGCTGTGTGGATCGATAAACTCGCTGTATAATATCTGATTCCACACACGGATCTAAAGATTGGTCGGCTTAATTGTTGATTTGAACGGATGCACACTTGTGGTTCAGAATAAGGTTAAAAAAAGAAGCTTGGAAAGATGAGCTCAATCGAGTGCATCCCCCCGCCCAAGTGGTGTACAGTGTCCTAGTGAATCACTAGCGGGCGATGACAAGATGGGGGCTCTCTGCTTTTGTCCTTTCTCTCCTTATCTCTACGCTCTCTATCACTCTTGCTGAAAGCTCCCCTTTTGGCCTCTTTCTCTCTCCCACCTATTATTGTCCAGAGTCAATGATGCCCCCCTCTTTTGTTTCCCTTGGAAGACTTTCTTTTTCGCTATGTAAAATTCGGTTCGTGCGAGCGAAAGCTCGGTTGAGATTTCGTGCAGCTCGATGACGTTCTGTGCTCGCGTTTGTTGGGCCAGAAGAGAAAAAAGAGAGAAGAAAAGAGAAGTCAGCCGAGGAAACATTAGGGGAAGAGGACAAAGCTTTGGTGGGGTCTCCACATGGTTAAGGCACTTTCAATGGAGCAATCCAAGTTCTGTCTGTGGATTTCTGTGGTTCAGAACCTGTTTTCTTTATCGGATCCCCCGGGAAAGCATGAGTTCGATATCTCCATCTTTCGCAAGATGCATGCAAGAGGAGAAAGCTATTGCTGTCCCATACAAACCCTAAAAAAGCAATGGAGTTGTAGCGAAAGAATAGGGCAAAAGAAACTAGAACTGTTTGATTCTTAGTTATTTTCTTCTCCTTTTGCTTTCTCTCTTTGATCGGTTCTTCATTCTACGCTAATCTTCCACCTCCGACTAGTCTGCAGAATGGACAACTCCTCCGGCGTATTTGTTTTCTCAATGGGTCGCCGCTGAGGTCGCGAACCTCAGATGCGACGTCGCCGGGCTGCCCGAGGGAGAGCGGCCCGCCAGCAGGCGGTCGCAACACGGTGCGAGGTTGTATTGTCTTCTTTCACGGGGAGAGAGAGAAGTTAAAAGTTAAAGTTTAGGTTTTTCCGATAAATCTCTCTAAAGTCCGGGACATCAAATAAGTTTTCTTTAGGTTCTCGTGGGTGAATTTCTTGACAAGTTTGCGGGACATCAGATGGAACCATTGACGAACACCTCAAATTCAGTTTGAATTCAAGACTTTAGGTTGATTCGAAATCATTTTTTCACGTAAAAACATAGACGAACGAGTGATGATACGGTGTCCGAAAGCAACGGAGCCGAAAAATGACCGATTAAGATCGAGCGTCGAGTCGACCTCGGAACTTCCTCAAACATTAGGGCGTCGGTCGGAAAAAACATGGAGTTTCCATTTCCAGATGAATCTCTCAAGTTCAATGTTACTGCCCATACACGTATTTTTGGCATTACAATCAAAGCCACGAGACCCTCCAAAAGCCAAAAGGCAACATCAATCGTGTAGCTGTTTTTCGCAATTAGGTGATTTCAATACTTTTGGCAAGCTATCTTTGTTTGACGGAGTATTTAATAGGAGAAAATTCCAAACTTTACTCAACTCAAGCAGGAAAAAAAAAATGAGGTGAGTTGATTTTGGAAAAAGGCAACACATGATTTAAAATAAAAATAAAAATAAAAAAATACAAATATTTGAAAAAAAATTATTATAATATTATTAAAAATTATCCACGTCAGTGCCGGCGGTGCTACGTACGAAACCGGCGTCCACGTCAGCGATTTCCGGCCAATAGGACTTTATCGGCAAAAGGTAAAAAGGTTTAGGACTGAATCGACAAACTTGAAATGTTTAAAATTGAATTGACAAAAGTGTAGAAGGTTTAGAACTTATTTGACAATTTTCACGTTGAATTTTAGAACCGGCTTTTGCAGAATTCTTAGATCTAATCCAAATTATACATTAGAGAATAATGACAGACGAGGAGGAGGAGGAGGAGTCACATAAGTCATACCGAATTCAATTTGGACGAACTTGCGACTCGTTGGAGAGAGAATCGGTAATGCTATAGAAAAGGGGGGAGCAGCACTGCAGCATCATAACATTCCCCTAGTTCCTTAAAGTATATACATCGACAAGGACATTCAAACTGACAACAATCGACAGATTAAGGAGGGCGACTAAAAGTAAAAGTCTTCGTATCAAATAGTTATTTAATAAATTTATATCTTTACAAAATCGAACAACAAACTCCGTTGTCGTCCAGCGGTTAGGATATCTGGCTTTCACCCAGGAGACCCGGGTTCGATTCCCGGCAACGGAATTTTTTTATTTGTATTTTTGCTTTAATGAATCGTACCAATCTCGATTATGGAACCATTGTCGCCATTTTCGTTCTTGATGAATTCGTTCTCCTTACAATTGAAGCAACGAACGATCACGAAGTATTAACTCTCTTTTCTTTTTTTTGCATTATAGTCCTGCTTGAGCCATTCACCAATAAAATTTATTGAGTGCAATGAAGGAAAAGCTAATCTTAAAGCATAACACAAAAGCAGGCTCGTGTTAATGTCCCGCATTGAAAAAAAAAAAAAACTTTTGTGAGCCCGAAAGAGCTGAGCAATAACGTAAAACATATGCACACATTTTGAATCCTAGAGAGAATGTGTTTCAGAACCCAGCTGCGTGGAAAGAGGAAAACCAGATCACCATCTCTTCGGTTAGCTCCTCCCCTCCGCGGCACCCTCCATCTCCTCCTCCTCCTTCCATGGAAAACCGGCATATCGGGCAGGTCCTCCGGCAGGCGTCGAACCACCTGTCGACGCAAGCCCTGTGGAACTCGTGCATGCAGGGGAGCACCTGCACGCCCGCGCCCGCATCCTCGTCTTCGGCCTCGGCCCCCTTCAATCTAGACAAGCACACGCAGCAAACCTCGCCTCCGAATGGCCCGCCCGAGCTCGACCCAACGGGAGAAGTCGATGGGCCCACCGCCACGTCGTCGAGCTTGACCCCCGCGTACGGCGGCGCCTGTTCCTTGATCCTCGCGGGCCGTCGCGGGGCAACGTAGTGGCATATGAAGGAGACTAGTTTGTGGAGTACCATTTGGTGTTTTAGTGTGGGATATGCATGGGGGGGAGAGGAGCTTTGATGGTGGTTCTGAAGAAAGGTCAGTGCATAAAATGGTCTTTTGATGATCTGCGTGGTTTCGAGGGGTGGTTCGATATTTGAGAGTCTGATCCTGAGTACCCATCACAAAGCTGTTGCACCTAAAACAAGAGGTTTACGCTTGACCAATTTAATTTTAACTCTCAATCCATATTGTTTCTACCTACCGCTCGAAGATCAAGCATTTTGTACCAGTTGTTTTCACATGTACAATCTGATCTCACACTCAAATTCAGATCAAATCCCATCTAATTTGAGTTCCGGATAGCCTTCTCGATTCAACAGTTGCTTGGAGTTCCATTGCCGGGGGATTATATCGACAAAAGATTCGAATTTGATCCTCGCATGTCCAGATTTTACGCGCTACTCGGTTAAGGGAAACTGGCTAATCTTGATGGGTATAGGTCCAATTGTTAATTTTCATCTCGTTTTTTTTCGACACACTGTGATCCTCGGAGTCGCTTTCGGGGTACGAATCGTGTCCGATGAGCTTGAAAGCAGGTGCATTTTGCATATGCTGCGAAATATGAGTATTTAGTCCCTAGAAGTTGAAACAAACACTCATCATGCCAATCCTGTGATGTGCTTGATATAGATCCAGTCTTACCAACTAAGCAAGTATGGCTAAAGCAGCTAACAGCGTCACGGCACGTCGTGACTTGAATGCGACGGTACGAGCGGAATAGCGTGATGCTATTTCAGGGCGTTAGATTCACATCAGATGTTATGTAATCTGTGGTCAAGCTAAAAAAATGAAGAGGACTTGGAGGGTTTCTGGGAAACAGAATTGAACAACACAAGCATGGCCCCATAAACACCCGGCAGCGGGCAGCAGCTTTTCTCGAGCCGTGCTCGCACGGCTCCAGCAAGCAGCTCTTCTCGAGCCGTGCTCGCACGGCTCCAGCAAGCAGCTCGAGTCAGCAGAACAAACCCATCAACTACAACCCTGTTCCGATAAGGATGAATCGAAGGCTGCCTAATAATTTGAAAACTGCTATTAGAAAAAAAGGAACCTTACTTCAAGGGCCACCCCTCATACCAAATCGAGCTATGGCAGTTCTTAGGAAGCAATGAACACAAATCATGAAGGGGAAGTATCATCTCATTGAAAGTTAATGATATAAAGTATGATCAATGCCTAGCAAGACACAGCTTCAGTTTTTTCATCGCATTACATTACACCATAACACGACGATCTCTTGAACTTGCCAAGAGTACTTCTCGAAAGATGCATGAATTAGACAGAGAAATTGTGAGGATAGAACTGTTGATCTCGATGAAAACAGCATAAAAGTCATACGTACATAAACAGACTCCTCAACGAAGTCGAACAATGATCAGGAACTCGCACAAATTGGCGAAAACATATTCGCCATGCACAGTCTCTCTCGATTCTTCGAAACAGACACCGGGACCACCTCCTTACGTATCCCTGTTCCCGGAAGCCAAGTCTGCGGCATCATCACTTCTCAGGATCTTGCCATCCTTCGGCACGAGGCGAGGGATCCCATTCTTTATCTGCAGGTGAAAAGTAAGCGGGAGATAAATGGCAAATCGACATGCGTATACCGGAATAGAGGTGAAAATTCCCAATGCTCGAAGATGCAATGTACAAGGCAAACGTAATCATAGGATAAGCCAGTGAAAAAGATTATTTTCCAAAGGCAGCATCACCAAGTCAAGATGCATTCCTTTAGAATTCTGAAGTCAACGGCTCCCCCGCGGGGAGAATTCAGCAGATCTCTATAGACACTTCTCTTTAGCGAGTCTGGCGGTCGAATCCAGACATGCCGACATAGCTCATCGCGAATGAGGAAATCATTTTGACCGCACAGGAAATTTCCTAGTATACTCTGGGGAATTGACCAGGTAAAAGACTCAAGATTCAGCTCTCACTTGCTAGAATCGATGGCAAAAGGCAAAATTCAACCGACTGCTAAGAACAAACGAGCTCATAAAGGACTCCGAGCAGATCAAATAAGGGGGAATGAGAGAGAAACGGAGGGAACTCACGGGGAAGGAAACGCCAATGGCGTCGCTGATGAGAGAATTCGTCTTTTCACAGAACCTACAAACGTCAACCCCGTCAAACAATGTCTGGCCGCCGCAGAGAGAGAGAGAGAGAAAGAGAGACCTGAGGGGCTGTCTGGAGAGAGGGCAAACAAGAAATTCAGAGAGAGACTTGGCGAATCCAGTTGACGCAGCGGCGTCTTTGAGAAGAGTGAAGCTCGCTCTCACCATCTTTCAATCTCATTTCCCCAAATTCGATCAATTTCTTGCCGGGGAAGACGACGAACCACCGCGCTAAACGACGTTGCTCCAGCGCTTCTCGGGAAACGACCGACGTTTTGCGGTTTTCGCTTTTCTTCTTTCCCTCTTTTTTCCCCCCCCCTTTTCTGGTCAATTCTTAGCAAAAAGAAAAGAACCAATGCAATTAATTAAATCTTTGTTTAGCAGGCTCTTCAAGAGTAATTTCTAAAGCTCAGTCATGGAAAATCTTTCTCTTATCTTGCAATCTCCGTGACTTTCGTTAACGTTGATTTGTCACGTCATTATCGTCATGCTCATTAATTTTACATATAGAATAAGATCGCTTCGGGACTCACAATGGCGCGGGTGAATGTAGAGTAGCCTGCCCCTATATAATTTGATTGTTAGATTATTTAGAGCTTTTGAGATGGCCAAGGCAGCTTACTTCCCGGCCACTACACTAAATGCACACGTAGTCGTAGTAATTCATCCCGATTGCATATTATTTATTAAGAAAAAATCACTATATCGAATGAATGGGGAATTCGGTCCGTTCTTTAATCTGCCAAACAGAAAAGGCATTGATCAAATCTTACAGCTAAATAGTAACTAAAAATTGCGATGGTTCATGTTTTGATAAACTTATAGGAGATATCTAATCTACGATCCTTGAACTTAAATGTTCATCGTTTTAATCAATTTTAAATAAATTGGACTTAGATAAATTAATAAATAATTGGACACTCTAAATTACCAATTCATATTTGTAGGATCAAACCTAATACGTCATTTAGTTGGGCCTAGTATGTTAATGGGCCTGGACCAAAGACGGCCCGGCCCGGACAATTTAGTCCACCAGCCGGCGACGCCGTCGACACACCCCCTCTTTTCCTCTCCAAAACGCACGTCGCCATGGCATCGCGTCGTCGTCAACCCCAACAGAGTTCGAGCGCCGCTCAGTTCCCTCGGCAACACGAACTCCAATTGCTAATGGCGACGGTGGCCACACTCTCTTCTCACCACCCATCCGGACCCGCCGCCAGATGAATGGCAAGAGCCGCTTTGCGAGAACTCCTCCGTCTTAGAAGCGCCGCTTCCACTTCGAGGTCGAGCCTCAGTTTCTTTTGCTCGCATTCATGTCAATCTTCTTCAGTTGAGAGCAGGGACAATTCCCTGTTCGATTCGAGCCTCAAGCTTCTCGAAACCTGCCGAAGTGCTCGAGAGCTGCTTCAGATTCACGCTCGGTTGATCACTTCAGGCCTTATCCGCAAGGCAGCTCTGTCCAGCAGAGTCCTGAGGATACATCTGGAGCTGGGTCACGTTCAATACGCGATCTTGACTTTTGGCTGCATACATTCTCCGAGTACTTTCTGCGTCAATACCGTGGTTGAAGCTTACTCGGTTAGCTCGGTGCCGAGTGATGGGGTTCGGTTATATTTTAAGATGCTGAGGCGCGGGGACTTTGTCCCGAACAGCTACACTTACGTGCCGCTCCTCGGTTGTTGTGCTAAGATTGGTTGTGCTGGAACCGGAAAGAAGTGTCACGGGCAAGCTGTTAAGAACGGGGTTGACGGGGTGTTGCCAGTGCAGAACTCGCTGATTCACATGTACGGTTCTTGTGGGGTTATTGAGATTGCTCAGATGTTGTTCGATGAAATGCAGCTTAGGGATTCGGTGTCTTGGAATGCTACTCTGTATATGTATGTCAGAATAGGTGATTTGGTGTCCGCACGCAACATATTTGTTGAAATGCCTGAGAAAAATGTGGCTGCATACAACATCTTGATTGTCGGGTATGTGAAGGGTGGAAATCCTGGGGCTGGGTTAAAATTGTTTCGAAATATGATGTCCAAGGGGGTGGGAGCCAGCAGTAGGACTATGGCTGGCGCAGTTATGGCTTGTGGAAGGTCGGCCAGACTAAAAGATGGGAAATCAGTTCATGGCTTTCTCATCAAGAACTTCTTGGAATCAAATATCTTGATAGACACAGCTTTGATAGATATGTATAGTAGGTGTGAACGGGTGGATGTGGCGTGCAAATTGTTTGACAAAATTGAGGTAAAGAATCCAGTATGTTGGAATGCCATGATCTTAGGGCATTGCATCCATGGGAATCCAACCGATGGAATAAAACTATTCGAAGACACATTAGGTAGACTTAGGTCAGGCAATGCTGGCAAAAAGAAGAGGAAAAAACGGAAAAGAAAGTGGTTGGTGATGGCACAAAGGCAAGAAATTTTTCCAGATGAAGTTACTTTTGTTGGTATTTTGTGTGCTTGTACACGCGCCGGACTACTGGAAGAGGGCAGAAACTACTTCAGCAAAATGACCAGTAGTTTCGGAATAAAACCCAATTTCGCACATTACTGGTGCATGGCCAATCTGCTTTCTGGAGCTGGGCTCGTTCAGGAAGCAGAAGAGATACTGAGGTGCATGCCTCAGGACGACGACGACGTGTCATCGCAATCCTCTTCGTGGGCTAACTTGCTGTCCTCGTGTCGCTTTAAAGGCGCTGTGGCAGTGGGGGAAAGGATAGCGCAGTCACTCATCGAGAAGGATCCTCAGAATTTCTCGTATTACCAGCTGCTGCTAAACGTATACGCAGTGGCTGGTCAGTGGGAAGATGTTGTCAGGTTGAAGGATGTCATGAAGAAGAAGAAGATTGACAGGATACCACAGTGCGGTCTTGTAGACCTGAACGATATTGTTCATCGGCTCAGAGTGAGTGATGTTTGGCAAGAAGAGATGCAGATTGCACAAGGGTCAAATTAAGGAAACAACTTCCTCAGTGACCTGACTTTGAATTTGAGCGGCCACAATACAAATTCTGTAATGTACATTGAAGCGGCATTTTTCCATACCATAGGAGACCATCTTCTGACCTGACGGAATTTTGGATTTATACAGGAACTATGTGAAGAGAAATTCTCGCCTTCACACTACTTGATACGTGTCTGACTTCATTCATGAGCAGCTTGCCTATCAAGGTTTGTCATCTCAAGGAAGTTTGGGTGCAAGGCGTTCTATCCGCACAACGAGATAGAGAAACTCAAAAAGTGTTCCCCGTGCTCGATTGAAGATCTACACCAACTGTACCCTTTGTTCGCCCTCATTTTTCACTCGTATATTTAAGAGTGATCCGATGCAATAAAATTATCCTTGGATTTTTTTTCCTTGATGGTATGGTTTCCAAAATTGATTGTGGCTCATATCGGGTCAAAGATTATTGTATCAGTGACACATAGGAGGTGACAATTTGGGTCCTTTGAACATGAAAGTGGTAGAATACATAAAACAACAGAGCCGAAAAATTAGACTTATCATAGTCAAGTAGACATAAACAGTGGGTCGACAGCAGGTGTAAACAGAACAAATACCACCGCATTCCTCCAGCAAAGGACATGCTTAATTTCTCACGCATTCACATTCAAAAAGAGAATTGCACGTTCAACACATAGTGCACAACTGCAGATTCCGATTAACAGAGAGAAACACAGTGCCCGACTGCAGATTCCAATTGACAAAGAGACGCGCCATCATTCAAAAGCCCACTGATTCTCGCGGCGAACCTCCTCTTCTTCCTCAGGGGTGAAGTCATTCTTGATGCTGAAAGACTTACGAATCTCCTCCGGAGTCTTCCCCTTGATCATTTCTGCCACAGTCTGGCATGTCAGATCCAGCAAGCCCTTGATGTTCAGATAGTTTGCAGCCTGGTTTAACAAAGAGCCACACTTTCAGATAGTTTGCAAGCCCTTGATGTTCAGATAATTTCCCCCCTGGCTAATCTAGACAACATTTTTCAACTATGAAACACCCCAACTTTAATAACTCAACATTGGAATCAAGAATGAAATCTACCAGCATTAGGAACCAACTCCACAATACATCCCAGTGAAAATACATTCTGAAACATCTTCTGAGTTACTCCAGAACTTTTAAAACAGTAACCAATTTCATTTCTAAGGACTTCGGTCAAAATAAAGAAAGGACATCTCATTCAAGCTTAAAACTCCTTGTCAATTGGCAAAAGAAAGGATGAGTACAGCCACTAACTCTCTTATTAACAAGTAAGACACAAGAAAAGATGCTACTCCAAAACATGTATATTTAGTTGGCCAATGGGCAAGTAGAAAATGTGACTGACTGATGAGCTTTTTGAGTAATGGACCAGGAGAGACCAAACAAAGATACTCTTCTAACTGAAAGAGATTGCTTTGTGCCTGAGATATTAGAGGTGACATTTTGAAATGAAACCTAGTGAGCAAATTCTAGATTCCACACCCGCCTCCGCCCAATTCTTTTCTCTCGAATAGACATGGGCAAGTACATCGAGAACTTGTCAGTTCCTCGTGAATTTAACAAGAAGCTCTTCTCGGAACCTGCCTGTCTGTAAGTATAAGAAAACTTATTCAATTCTTTTTACAGCACCCTAATTATGTTCATTGAGAAAGCACACAAGTTGCACCATCAGTTTGTCTTCAAGACACCTTATCAAATATTACACAACAAAGCCAGAGTTAACGGTGGATAACAATCGCACTAAATTACTTACACCTTAAACTGCCTCAAAATCAATATAGCAATATGATACTTGCTACCTAGTCCAGTGAGACCTCTTGTTAACTCTTCCTTTATTGCCTTGAGACACAAATCGAGGTAATTTGGGATCCAAACCACCAAGTTTAATTCAAGTACATAGTGACGTATCAAAAGACTTTCAGCTACAACAAAGAGGAGAAACATAATCCAAATGCGTATTAATACAAACTCACATAAACCTGAAGACACACTTCTAATCGCCAATCAAAACATTACAAAACTGAAAAAGGAAGCACAAAAATTGCCTGAGGGGAACATGGCACTGATCAACACTGCATCACCAACATAGAGCACTTTTAAGTAAAGAATTATGCATGAACACTTTAGAAAACCAAACCAAGCATCAGCAAACACAGGCATGGTTCTGTGGAGACCAATAGCCATCTGACTGCTTCGGCAAAAATCGGCAGCCTATGCTAACCAGACAACCCATGACGCAAATTTGAACATAAGAAAGGTATATTATTGCGGCAATTGGTTTGACGAAGCATACACTCTGCTTCCCAAAACTTACAACGGCACATTCTATCAAATTCAACAAAAAGATGCGCATAATCATCAAATAACAGGATGCGTACGTGTGTTCTCTAACGACAGGATGAGTACGTGTGTACTCAACACATCACGGTTGTGTTGATGCAACTACTGTCCGGGTGTTAACAAAGTGCAGGAGGTGACCGCGTGATTCACCAGAATTTTATCAAGGCCTTAACGTTATCCCCTCCGAGCCAAACCACTACGAACCAGCTACTTGGGCTCAAAGGATAATCACCGCAGTACACTTAACGCTGGCTCGAATCCGAAACTACTTACACGGGTACGAAACTAACAAACCGTTCGAGGAACTAAAGAATCGACTGACCAGGATGAGATCAAAGAGAGTGGCCTGGTCGACTTTGACGAACTCGGCGTCCCAGGCCTTGAGGTCGTCGTCGGTGGTGCGATTGGCGGACTCGACGGACTCGACGTGCTTCTTGCAGTACTCGATGACCTTGGCCAGAATCCTGCTGGTGACGTTGGGGAGGGGGATCCCGCTGTCGGCGCAGTCGTCCTCGATCATGTGCTTGATGGTCTGCGACGCGACGGCCACCGCCTCGTCGACCTCGAAGGACTCGCCGTCGGAGCTCCGGAGCGTGATCTTCTTCGTTGAGGACATCGTGCTTCTGCTCCGCTTATCCGGTGCGGATCTTGTGCGGGTGATGGTGGTTGCTCAGATTTGGATCGCAAACCCTAGATACTGATTTCGTCTTTCAGATACAGAGAGAGAGAGAGAGAGAGAGAGAGAAGATTGGGGTAACCTTTCTTTGTTTCTGGACACGGAAACGAGTAAAATCTGTTTTTATTATTTATTTATTTTTTATTTGTTTATGTTTTTCTATTTCGGAGATAAAATCTATTACCATGAACGGTGAACTAAGGTGCGCTTCGTAACATTTCTATTCCCGATAACAATTTCTGTTCAGAAATAATTTTTTTTTATTTTTATTCCCTGGACGAGTATCTGAACAAAAGAACGCATTTGATAACTACACAAAATTTCTATTTTCGAAATAGAAAAAGAAACATAAACTTGTTTGGTACAATCCTGAAAATTTATATTCCGAATTTTCTTCATTTAATTATAAAAATGTCAATGGAAACTTAATAATTCGTGTTTGAATAAAACTCGACTTTTGTAAGGACTTAACTGATCAAGATATTTTAAGATGGTCTTAGAAAACATAATTACAAATGGTCTTAGAGGATGTCTCCAATAGAATCTTAAGGGAAGACAATTTAAGCATGACAAGTTCACTCTGACTATAGGATGACCTGCATGCTTTGTTAAAAATAACAAAATAGAAAAGGGCAGTGTAAACAAAAATATAGACGTGTAGGAGAGGAGTGAGCTAAACTCAAACTCCAGCAAGATTAATCTAGACAGCAGCAATCGTATTTATTATTTATCACAATAGAACGTAACAGGGTAGCAGGCACGACTCTACCGGATCAATAGAGCTAACGTCTACCACAAATGACATTAATTCACATTTCTCTATAAGAAGATGAACATAAAAAAACCAGATTGGAGATTCGTCCAATCAAGGAAGTGATTTTAGTCAAATCACCCACTTCTCACTTATCTGTCGTTTAGTAAGGAAAATCTCATTTGATTTTTTGCATTATTATTTGGTCGGAAATTGCTGATGTGGATCCGGCTGTCTTACGTGGCATGGTCGGCACTAACGTGGATAATTTTGGTAATTTTTTGAAATAAGATTTCAATTTCTTAAATATTTATACTTTTTTTCTTCTTACGCCGGCCACAAGCCAAGGACAAGCTCACCGGCCTCGCACGGCACGAAAGAGGGAAAGGAAGGCAGAAAGAGGGAAATGAGCAGTGGGACCCACAAGCACAGCACGGGAAAGTTGTGAATCCACAAATTGAGAAGATTACCTCAACGTGCAACGCGTTTCTTAATATTTTAATTTGTTCAATGAAGTCTATTCATTATTGATAAATATTCATTAGAGTCATTCCGTTTGCTCTATTTTTTTATTTTTTTAACTATCTACTTTAGAAAAGAAAATTATTTTATCCTTTGAGATGAATATCTTACTTAAACAATCGTAATGCAATTTTCTTTTGTTACCCATCGTTCCAATTTAACAGATTGAAAGCTACATCAGCAGATTCTGTTAACTTAAATAGACGAAAGGACGATATCGAACATTTTCACATAATCTAGAGGCTGTACTAAACATTTATTAATAGTTTATGGACAACTTATTACAAATTCAGGGATGACAACACACATTAAATCAAAGTTCAGGGACCCATCGTTCCAATTTAATTGATTGAAAGCTACATCAGCAGATTCTGTTAACTTAAATAGACGAAAGGACGATATCGAACATTTTCACATAATCTAGAGGCTGTACTAAACATTTATTAATAGTTTATGGACAACTTATTACAAATTCAGGGATGACAACACACATTAAATCAAAGTTCAGGGACCCATCGTTCCAATTTAATTGATTGAAAGCTACATCAGCAGATTCTGTTAACTTAAATAGACGAAAGGACGATATCGAACATTTTCACATAATCTAGAGGCTGTACTAAACATTTATTAATAGTTTATGGACAACTTATTACAAATTCAGGGATGACAACACACATTAAATCAAAGTTCAGGGACCCATCGTTCCAATTTAATTGATTGAAAGCTACATCAGCAGATTCTGTTAACTTAAATAGACGAAAGGACGATATCGAACATTTTCACATAATCTAGAGACTGTACTAAATATTTATTAATAGTTTATGGACAACTTATTAAAAATTTAGGAACAACAACACACATTAAATCAAAGTTCAAGAACCTTTTGTTATGTGTTACGAATTTATGCAATTAAATCGAGGGTTTTCATATTCTTATCAGGCTCATGCATAGTTTGGTTTACCAATGGTGTCTTATTGTTAACGCTAACCTTTTAGGGCAAAATCAGTTGTCTTGAACTCAAATGTCCCAACAACCCGGCTAAAACAAAATTCACACCGGTTGTATACAGGCAACATAAACATCAGCATTTTGTTGGCCATATGGAACACATGGGTGCATTTTCGTGTTGTTACAGTGTCCAATACCATCGGCAACTCGTTATTCCCGCAACGGTCCGGGCTACTGCAATGGCTCCTCGATAGAGCGCGCGCGAGGGTGATGCTCAAACCAAGCTTCGAGCGAGAAAGACAGAAGTGTGAATCATAGCATATGAATATCGCGCAATTCCTTCTCGCGAGCCAAACGAGAGAACAGATGATTGTTGGGTCGTAATTAAAACCGTGCAGGGCGGGAAAGAAATAGCAGTATAAACCACCAGAAAGTAGGAAAGCCTTCTACGCGGATAAGGTGGGCATTAACAAGGAGAAACAATTGCCCGAAGAACACGAGAGCAGCCGATCACCCGTCAACATATGAACAGGTTTCTGGATCTATTCGTAGTTCTAACAAGAGAACAGCCTAAATAACAAAGGTAAAAACCACTATTCTTGAACAAGATATCCTTTCCAGGTGGTTCATGAGAAACAGATCCTGGAATGATGAAGAGATACTTACTACTCAGGTTATCGTAGGCACAGCAGACTCACCCTACATGGGGCACCCTATGAACTGAAAGAAACAAAGGAAGCAAACATTACCTCTCTACGTGTATATTAAGACTATATCGTACTCAAACTTCTGATTAATGTACAGTTGTTTCCTCCTTCCGCTTTAAGATTGCATGTACTGCAAGGGTGGAGCACTGGTTTCGGCCTTCACTGGACCTACGAGGTGTTTTCCGTTTTGAGTGAATCACACATCCAAGGAAAAACAATTGCTGTTCTAAAAGCATCATGAAGTGCTGTCTAGGCATAAAGAATCGGATAGGTCCAATTTTTCATGCTAGAGTTTTATGCGAAAGGTTTACCTTTTACCCCGCGTATCTCCACTTCCCGCCATTCTTGGACAAGGGCACAACAACAGCACAACAAGTGGGAGAGGAAATCATCAAACCAGCCTCCCTGCAGTACAGGTTGAAAAGAAAAACGGTCATAAGAAGAACAATAAACAGAGCAGAGCGCACTTTGTTCGATCGTAGTAACTTTTTCGTCACGAGGGTTCCATTTAAAAGAGCTAAGGGAAGACCTAAGAGGACGTGAAAGGATATTACAATCAAAATGCGAATATTCTTATCGAAGATTTGAAAACGAAAAAAATCATCAAAAAGTAAGACGACCCGTGTATCTCACCCTGCACACTGCAACAATTAAGGTGGTGGTAGGTTGTCAGTTCCATGACGAACCTAGGTTGTATATTCTTTATGTAATATAGAAACAACAAGAACTAGCTCTGCATTTGAGCATGTTCTCCTGAGTTTCATATTTACTAAAGTCATTTAGAAGTTTACCTGGTATCAAATAGTTTCAATTTTCCAAACAATTAGTGTACAAGAATGCTGATATTGTGGCTATTTGCTGGCTGCCATCCCAAGCCATTTCCTCACACTTCCGCACTTTTAACTCCCGTAATTGGAGTTGTAAAAAAAATCTTTGTTTCAGAATGCGTATTGTTCCCTCCTCTCCAGTTAAACAGAATGACGAGAGGATCAGCTGAAATCATCTGCTTGGATGAGTTCAAGTTTGGACTTAGCAGAGCAGGCCCCACTGGTCTGATTCCAAATTTAGAACAGGATAAGACTTCAAAGTGTCATTTCTTTTCAGGGAAGAAATAGTGGCAGTGACCAAAATAGATAGAGTGCTTATGAAATTGACACATTGTTACTCAAACAAAAATATGTGTAGCTGGCCAATCCTGTTACCTTGATGTTAAAAAACATGCGAAGCCTCCTCCTGACACAGCAAGTATAGCAACAGCATGATAACACCAATGAGTAAGCCATCAGCTCATTACATGCTTCTGCCGAGGCTGATGACCATGTAACGAAAATTTCTCGTAAGTATTTTAGAGCATCGAACCCAGATAGACTTCCAAAGACAAAGCACTCAGTTATTCAAGTAGTAACTGTAGAAATTTAGATCATAAGAAGGCATGCATTCAAATGCAGATTTGTCCCATAACGATGACACAATCACGTTTTCAGCAAGAAATTCAGCGACAAGAACATTGAAAAGTCAGGATCACTGGATTAACCAAGCAACTACTGGCTAGTACATAATAATAAATGAAAAGATCATCAGAAAAAAGAATGTGAAGCTTCTTACATATGGGCCTGTTAGATGCTACAGTAGCAACCCTTGAAAATGTGCCACAAGGGAAGAAGAGTGTTTTCACACCTGCAAACCAAATGAGCAGCTTAGAAGTTCATTTGCACCAATAGGATTGTGTTTTGAATAGCAGAACTTTGTTCGATAAGACCAATGCAATGTACTCTGCGGCGAAACATCGTCCTCTCATGCCTTAGGACAGATTTGCAACGGTCCATACAAAGACATTCTAGGTGATGACCAGTAACGACACAAGCAAACCAAATTCACACGTTTCGTACGCACATAAAGCTGCTCCACCGTGCCAATTTTTTAATCATGCTAACCACAATTACTAGAGCTATTGGTTATTGATTCTCTTGCCAGTGATCAGTTAAAGGAATATGTTGAGCTCCAATATCCTAATATACATTGAACATTAGTTAATACTGGCCTCCCACTCCATCTATCTGTCAGGCCAAGCCGACTAAAGTACAGAGACTCGCTGCCAAGGGCCATCTTCAAAGCCTTCTCACCTATCTTATGCTACTGTGCAAAATATCTCCTCAGTCCTCGCTAACAATCTCCTCGTATTAAACTCATTGGTCAAAAGGAACATCTTTTTAATGGGCATTTCTGACTTTTGTGCATAACGGAACCATATGCCCAATCACCACCTTTTTATTAGAGAATCACACTTCGACTATTTCTCTCGATTGAACAATCACTGAGCTATAGACATTAAAAGGAACAGTAACAAGACAGAATTATGGATTTTTTATCTTCATGGCAATGGACTAGTGAGACTGACTACACCATAAGTAATAGCCTTCCACGAGATTAATCATGCGACTAATCCACCACCAAAGATGTACAGATAGATGTAAATTGATCAACTGAATCATTTCTTGAAAATTGCTATGCACAAGAAAACATACACAGAAGTGGTTCTGAACAACAGCCAAGCAAGTCAGCTTGCCATTCTTCACGTTGATGCGAACCTCTAACTGACAATGCTTCATGGCCACACAAGATAGCAGGCACTTTTCTGTACAGAAAAATAGGGAATCAGGTTTTAGAGCACGGCCCAAACTACAGAGGACAGATGACGCTTGGCAGAGAATTCTAATAAAATTAATATAATCACGTCTCTTTAAGTGGCAGCACATTAATCATAACACATGAAGGGAAAAGCTAATGTGCTGATGCATCCACCTCCCAGGGAAAGAGATGGGGGAAACATGCAGCTTCTGTGACTTCTACACATGCATGTACTATGGTTCTTCTGCATCCTACCCTTCTATGAATTATAGTCAATCAAAACACTGTCTTAGTCACGCAAAGTCTAATACATGGTGATTTTTCGTTGGAAAATCAAAATTACAAAAGCTACCTAAAATACTAAGTGACTTTTCTGAAACAATCAAAATTACAAAAATAATCCTAAATTTTCCCCTTATTTGATTTAGTTTACTCTATCTTATATATGTTTGAAGTGTCAAAAGCGTCCATCCTTGGAGCCTATACATCATCAGCCAAAACCAAGCTGACATGGTTTGAAAAACAAGACTCGGAAAGATCCTTCATTGTTCTGTGAATAAATCAACTTTCTGCCGCTAGTTTTACTCACAGTAAGCTGTTCCTACAATAAATGTTACATTTGAGCTGGGGCCTCGTCAACTCTAGCAACAATATGAAATACATTTTTGCAACATATATTATACCAGCCAACGTATTTAACAAATTTATTCAACTTCAGCTGAATTTGAGCGGAAACTACCTTGTAGTTGTAGAGCAATCACTTTTCTTAGAACGGCTTTCATCTGAAGGAGGATTCTTTTCATTATTAGTGTCTAAAACATTGTTCATAACTTCTTTGGATCCTACTTTAGGGGAATTATTCACTGACACCATATTCATTGTAACAGTTTCCGTTACATCGATCAAATGTTGAATTACTTCGCACTGGCTCACATCCAAAGTAGCTTGAGACCGTTGTAGTTCCAGCTGAAGCTTCTCATTTTCCTTTTGCAGCGCCTCACCAAATCCAAGATTGGGGTAGGAACAGGAAAGAGATTTTTTCAACACCATGGTGTCGTGCTTTGATGGTTCTCGCTGCAGGATTATATCCTGCACCTTCCTGTCATCTTCATCTAGTGAGTACTCATGTTGATCCTTCTCAATAGCTTCCATTCTCTCCTGTATGTTGCTAAAATATTATTCTTTCAACTTAGAGCACTTATCTATGAGGGAAAGACCACATATATGCAATCAACCCAACGTTTCAGTTTGATAAAATTTTCACAAATTGGAGACAAGACAGTTCTTTCCTGGTGCTGCTTATATTCATCAAAGGGTCTCAATATTTCACCAAGTTTTGAATGATACGTTCAATGTCGACACGATATCGAGAAACGTGAAATATTTAGCGTTTGCACTGCACAGCCGACACAGAGAGAGAGAAATCCGTACCCGAACTCTAGCATTGTCCACAAGGGTGATGAGAGGGATGATTTTCAAGTATTGATCAATCTCATTCTGGGCTCGCCTAAAGTGATAAACGATGTTCCACCCCATAGCCAACAAATAGAAGTAACTCCGTTCCTGGCAGCTGTTGACCAGAATGTAGGACCTTCTGAGAGCATCCTCGAGCTGCTCCAAAGGCTCCCTTGTCTCGGGGTACTTCTTTAGCTCCGATATCTTTAGTTGTTGCAACAAGTTACCGATCAGCTTCAAATGCTGAGCAAATTGCCGACAGTTCCTCTTGTGCAACCGCGCTGTGTTCGCCGCTTGCACTATCATTCCAATTAGTCGAGTTGCATCAAGCCCCGTGAGTTGGGCGATACTAGCGGCCTCCCCGAAAAGATCCCATGAGAACACCATCTTCGCACCTCGAAAAAGCACACCGCTAGCCTACTATACCCGCTCTCAATCTATGACGCCAGTCAAAGACTAAAAAATGTGCGCCAAGTTATACTGCATTCATGAAACATGCTTTCAAAAATCCAGTGCCATCACTTATAGCACCCATCCACACATTTAGATTGCAGACAGATAGAATTAATGGTGATCTAAATTTAGCAGCATGTTTCTCCACTGCATTCTGTCAAGAACAAGCATAGACTGAGAGTCGCCAGTCATGAAGAACAAGGAGGCGATACCGATCATCTGGCTTTAAGGCAAAACGAGAATGCTGCGCATGATACTCCCCATGCCGAGCAAGGAATAATCCAGAGTTAAGTTCCAATCGACTGCCAACAGAAAAAAAGTTCACAAAGCGAAATGAGATTGACGAGCTTTGGAAGATCATTGAGCAAGCTCACTGACCTACTTTTCAACGATGTAACTTAAAGGCAGACAAAGGAAAAAGAAAATAAATAAAGCAATGATGGATGATTAGCTTGTCGCTTGGACAACAAGTAGGCAATTATATCAAACAGAAAAACAAAAACAAAAAAGACAAAACGTACCTCCTCCGCTGAAACCGCCGCGAATTCGGACTGAATCTCCTCGACCGCCACAACAGCCACCGTACCTCGCCGCAGCTCGCGCTTATTGACTAGAAATCCGACAGAACTTCGAGAGACACAGCGACTCAGCCGTTAACTCGTCTTCCAGCGAAGAAACTCGGCCAAATGGGATCCGCCCCCAGATCTCGGTCGCTCCAGCAGATTTAATGCGCAAGGAAGCCGGAGCTACGCGGTGCCCATTGTAGGAATGACCGTACAGAAGCGACACGGACGAAGATGAAGAAGAAGAAGTGGGTGGAGAAGCATTGGTTTCAGAGTCTGGCAGACATTTCTTCTTCTTCCTCGGCCGCAGCCGCCGCAAAAGCTCCTGCTCTTCGTGAATGTGGGCGCATGTCGGAGGATGCACGAAGTGGTAGAGAGAGAGAGAGCTAAGCGAGAGTCGATTTCTGGGTGGCTCGCTCCTGCGTCGGTGGAGTTTGTTTGGTCTCTGTGTTCTGGTCTTCTTCGGCTTGTGCAGGTGGTGGCGCAAGGGACACTTCACCACGGCACGGGGACCCCACGCAAAGCAGCGACTCTCTCCCCACTGTGCTAAATTACCTTGTTGCCAACGTCCACAATGGATAAATTACACTCGTACCCTCGTCACACTGTTATATTATTGAAAGATGCAAAATAATGATTTTACACGGACGACTAAAATTATTGCTTATTAAATCATATGATAAGGAAATTTCTAAAATTCTTTTCCCTGATGCCATGATAAAAATCGAGCTAATCGCTTATAATCACTAATTAGCGTTCAAAGTAACGTAATTAAAACTTGTTTATCTGTACCGGCAAATAAAGAAATTCTTGTTTTATCGCTAAAGTAAGAAGACAATTAGTTTTGATATCTTTTCAACTTTTTACCAAGTGAAAAGGCATCAATCGGGCAGTTATTTGCATATAAATCGATTTTTGTCCACTCTACTTTGAGTTGTAGTGTAGATCTTTCACGCGTCCTCTTTGATAGAGAGATGTGCTTGTGAGGTTATGTATATTTTCTTCCAATGCGATCCACCAACTGTTCTTTACACATGCTTTTGCTCCGTTTATTTTGTGAAAATTAAGTTATCTAAAAAATATTTTTCTTTAAAACGACCACTTATATTGCTTAAAAGACCTGTCCAATATTTTTATTATCGACAAAAATTCATATCTAAACAACGGTGAGAATATTTTTCGTTCATTTATAAAGTAAGCGATACGATACAAGTCATTATTTTTAGGAAAATATTTTCTAAATTTATTTTTTAAGAAACAATCGGAGTCAGTAGGAGAAGAATACACAATAGTATGGCCAAAATTTGCTTCGCCTTAACATGATGAATGACATGACAAATGGATAATTACACAAATTGTCCATAAACTTTAACCCAATATACAATGTGGTCCATGAACTTTTAATTTGTTCAATGTATTCCCTGAACCTTTGGTACATATTCATTATAGTTCCTTTGGTCCAGTGTTCAAAGTCGTCCATCCATTAATTCAGTTTTAATGACAATATTGAACACTTTCAAATAGTTTAGTGACTATAATGAATATGTATCAAAAATCTGGAGATTACATTGAACAAAATTAAAAGTCCATGGATTACATTGCATATTAAACCAAAATTTAGAAATTATATTGAACAAATTAAAAATCATGGACCATACTGTAAATTAGATCAAAGTTTAGGTATAATTTGTGCGATATTCTCCATGACACATTACCTTAGTTTGGGGGTATTTGGTCAATTCACATCTATTTTGGCGAAGTATGTTCACGAACGGGAGGAAGTCACGTGTCATGGAGGGTCGTAGACTCTTTGGGCGCAAAACATCCATTCTCCGCGCTGGTTACGAGCGTGGACCCCACTAGTTGTACGAACACGGCACACGGCCCATGCAGCAAACCAGCATCAACTCGGGTCATTGCCCTTTTTCCTTTTTCTTTCTTTTGTACGGTCACGTGGTTTCGGACCGTCTTGTCTTTGCTCTTTTTATTTGTTAGGTTCATATCATAGAAAACCCTAAACAAGTTCACTTGTAACAAATTTACCTCAAATTATTTTTTTGACCACGAAAAATCATAAACTGATACACTTGTGATAAATTTACCACAAACTGGTACACCTGTGACAAATTTACCATCCGTTAGTTCTCGTTAAATCTAACCGTAAAATTGCTGAGTTTGATGACACGTGCCAGTTGACGGATGTACTAATTTGGCATTTGTACTCTCTGTTTGTCACAGGTGTATCAGTTTGAAATTTTTCGTGATATGAACCCAATTTAACGGAGGGTAAATTTGTCACAAGTATATCAGTTTAGGGTTTTTCATTATCAAAAAAATTAGTTTAAGGTAAATTTGTCATAGGTATACAAGTTTAGGGTTTTTGGTGGTAAAAAAATAGTTCATGGTAAATTTTTCACAGGTGTACCGATTCGAGATTTTTCGTGGTCAAAAAAATAATTTGGAATAAATTTATCACAAATGTACCAGTTTGGGGTTTTTTGTGGTATTAACCCTTATTTGTTTTAATTTTATAATACGAAGTCACCTGTTTGGTTAGGATTGTGATTCTCTGATTCTGTTTTTCGGAACAAAAAAGGATGAGAAACATATTTGGTAACGTAGAAGATTCTAATTCTGATTCTATTCCCGGTAGCACTTTTAGAAAAAGAGAAAAGAAAATTGATTCAGGAAAAAAAAATCACTTTTGAGAATTACAAAAAAGAACAAAGAGCTAATTCTTTTAAACAAATTAAGTCCAAGTGGACTTCTCAACTTAAAAAAAAATTAAAATTGGATATGACAATTTGCTAAAAATTAATTTTTTGAATATAAATTTTATTAAATTTAGATTTAAAAATAAGCTTTAAATTTAAAAAAAGTTTAAAAGGGGGGATTTAAAAAATTTAAAAAATTTAAAAAATTAAAAAGGGGGAAAATTAAAAAATTTTAAAAAATTTTTTAAAAAATATGAAATTAAAAAAAATCTCTCCACCTAGTTGTTCCTGAGAATAGAAATTTTGTGTAATTACCAAACGCCTTTCTATTCCAAGAACAAAAATTTTATGCAGTTACCAAATACATTTTGATTCTCTAAAAATCATTCAGGGAACAGAATCAGAATGATTTTAATTAGAATTACTTTTTTTTATCAAAATCGTTGCCAAACAAACCCTTAGACGTGAGTTTGTTAAGAAATCAGAAATGTCGTAACTTTCATACACGCTTATTTTGGTGCAAAAATTTTCGTCGCATCACTTTAATATCATTTTGGAGAAAAAATAATCAGTTAGGTGTCTCCTATGAAAAAATTCGACAACATATATCACATGATTTTTAAAAATTAAATGTTAAATATCACGTTGCTTTTTTTTTTTTTACTCACGTTCGACAAAAGATATTTCATATCTCTTTCTCTCCACATCCAAAGGCGAGAGGAGCTCGCGAAATCGACAATGGAGGAAGCGCGCTATACATTTATATGTCATCTCTTGCTTTACACTCACCGAGCTGGAATTTTTTATTTTCTTTTTTGGGATAATGACACAAATGGTCCATGAACTTTGACTCAATATGTAACGCGGTCCTTGAATTTTAGTTCAATGTGTAATATTATTCCTGAACTTTTAACATGTTCAATGTGATCTCTAAACTTTTGGTAAATGTTTAAACTAATCTATGGGTTATACGAAAATATATAATGTTATCTTTTTATTGATTTAAGTTCATGGATAATATTGAATATTTTCATATAGTCCAAGAACTAAATTGAACATATATCAAGAGTTTAGGGATCGCATTGAACAAATTAAAAGTTTAGGGACGACATTGCACATCGAATTAAAGTTCAGAGATCATATTGAACAAATTAAAAGTTCATTAACCATGTGACATCTTGAATTAAAGTTTAAAAAACGTTTGTCATTTTCCCTCTTGCTTTTCTTCGTCCTTTCTGCTTTATTCCGAGGGCGAAATTGAGAAGTGAAAAGAAATGACCACCACTCATCCCACCACGACCTCTTGAATCCCGATGTCCACCGCCGCCACTACTGCCGTCAGAATCAAAACGCCTGCCCCTTCCACGGTCTTTGCCATAACCAGACCCACCCTCGAGAAGCCACCTCTCTCACTTTGGGAGGAACTTGTTGGTCTGCCCACTCCAGGACTTTTAGGCTGCTTATGGTAACCATTCTGTTCTGGAAAATCGATTCTGATTAAAATGACTTTTTCTGATTCTATTCCTGAATGAGTTTTAGAGAATCAGAACGCGTTTGATAACTGCCCAAAATTTCTGTTCCTGGAATAGAAACGCGTTTGATAACTGCACAAAATTTCTGTTTCGAAAAACTGTTTCTCTTTCTAATTTTTTTTCATTTAAGTCAAATAATTATGTAGTTACTTTGTAAAATTTCATCATAAATTGAAGACTAATTTCCAATGCACACTAAAATAATTTAAAATACATTTTTTTTAGCATGTCATAAATGAAACACAAATTTTAATACATGATGTTTGAAGTTCGATTGAAGCATGGGATAGTTCCCATATTGAGAACTCATTTTTTTTTCTTTAAATGTTGCTTTGTCCAAAATACATACAAACATAGCAGCTGAATAACCAAATTATCCACTGACAAAAAAAAAAACCATATTATCCTCCTTGATACGAAGTACAAGTCCTTCACTATCATTTTGCAGCTTCTGTCCTAAATCCAAGTGGGTGTTTGGCTCCAGCTCCACATGCAGATGGTCGCATTTTGTGACGCATGGCTACAAGTATATATGTTATCATTCGCATGTTGGATGCCCTCATCTTCTGAGTTATTTTTTTGCAAAAGAGTGAAATCTATGAAATCTAGGAAATTTAGACCCAAATCTATGAAAATGAGGTCAAACTAGCCTAATCTAAGCTTCTTCTGTTTTTAGGGATTTTCTAAATTTTTTGTGATTTTTTTCAAATTTTTATTATTTATTTATTAGGTTGAGAGAAAAGTGACGAGAGAACTAAAAGGGAAAAGTGAGAGATGTGAGACTTCATTCTGTTTTGTGATTCTCAAAAGTGATTCTTTTTTCCAGAACCAATTTTTTTTGTTCTGGATTTTGCTCTAAAACTGATTCTGATTCTCTAAAACCGATTCTAGGAACAGAATCAGAATCAGAATTATTTGCGTTACCAAACATGATTCTCATTCTTTACTATTCTGGGGAATAGAATCAGAAAGTAAGAATGGTTACCATACAGGCCCTTAGCAAATCAGTTGGCATATTTCTAGTCCTGCTCAGAGAATAAAGTGGATCAAAGAAGAAAATCGATTTGTTTAAATTTGGAGCAAAAAAATGATATAAAAATTATTAATGTTGACTCGGAGCGCTGGCGAACCACGTCGGTTTAAAAAATTAATAAACTATCATCACATAGGATTTCCAGCACCTCAAATTGATGATGACACTTTAAAAGTGATCGTTTTTTTTTTATAACAAAAGTGACACTGAAGTGATCCAATGAAAAGTTTTTTTGGCATAAGACTTCGGTTGTTTCGCGAAAAATATGACATTTCTGAAAAATATTTTCCATGAAAATGACATTATTTTTCTGTGTTTGGCTGAAACCTGAAGATGGTATGAAAAATATTTTTCGTCATTTGATATGAAAAATATTTTTCGTCGTTTACTACGAAAAAATATGATTTGATTTTCATAAATAGACATACACTATTTGAGCGCTAGTAACTTGCACATGGGCGGCCGATAAACCAGGTATGAGCACTTGACTCCTTGGTTTGGCCTCGATCGACCTTGACCTAAGTGCCGCGGATCTAGGCACGGGCACCTAGGCCCAAGAGCGACCTCGATGGGCCTAAGCACGGGCACTGGGTTTCGGGCCTGGCCTCTATGGATCCAAGCACGGCCTTTATGGACCCAGGCCCAAGCATTGGGGATCCGAGCTTGGGTACTAGGATCCCACACTCGGCCTTTGTGGACCCGGGCTTGGGTGTTGAGGCAACAAGCACAAGCACCGAGGCTTAGGGCTTGGCCTTAATGGACCTAGACGTGGGCATCGGGAGCTCGGGTGTCGGCACTGGAGACATGGTCTTGGACGCCAGGGTCCGGAAACCAGCATAAGAGTTTACGTGCCCAAGAAAAAAAGTGTAGAGTTTTTGGTTTAAGCGTCGATACCAAGTATATTGTGGAAAATGATTTGGATTTCTTAAAGATAAAATGATTTTCCTGAATTTAAGCATAGGTTTTCCGTTAATTGGAAAACATTTTCCCTTGACTTATTTTCTTAAGCGAGCCAGCATAAGAGCTTGGGTACTGGGATCCCGCACTCGGCCTTTGTGGACCCGGGCATGAGTGTTGAGGCATCAAGCACAAGCACCGAGGCTTAGGGCTTGGCCTTAATGGACCTAGACGTGGGCACCGGGAGCCCGGGTGCCAGCGCTGGAGACATGGTCTTGGACGCCAGGGTCTGGAAACCAGCATAAGAGTTTACGTGCCCAAGAAAAAAAGTGTAGAGTTTTTGGTTTAAGCGTCGATACCAAGTATATTGTGGAAAATGATTTGGATTTCTTAAAGATAAAATGATTTTCCTGAATTTAAGCATAGGTTTTCCGTTAATTGGAAAACATTTTCCCTTGACTTATTTTCTTAAGCGAGCCAGCATAAGAGCTTGGGTACTGGGATCCCGCACTCGGCCTTTGTGGACCCAGGCATGAGTGTTGAGGCATCAAGCACAAGCACCGAGGCTTAGGGCTTGGCCTTAATGGACCTAGACGTGGGCACCGGGAGCCCAGGTGCCGGCGCTGGAGACATGGTCTTGGACGCCAGGGTCCGGAAACCAGCATAAGAGTTTACGTGCCCAAGAAAAAAAGTGTAGAGTTTTTGGTTTAAGCGTCGATACCAAGTATATTGTGGAAAATGATTTGGATTTCTTAAAGATAAAATGATTTTCCTGAATTTAAGCATAGGTTTTCCGTTAATTGGAAAACATTTTCCCTTGACTTATTTTCTTAAGTGAGCCAGCATAAGAGCTTGGGTACTGGGATCCCGCACTCGGCCTTTGTGGACCCGGGCATGAGTGTTGTGGCATCAAGCACAAGCATCGAGGCTTAGGGCTTGGCCTTAATGGACCTAGACGTGGGCACCGGGAGCCCAGGTGCCGGCGCTGGAGACATGGTCTTGGACGCTAGGGTCCGGAGACCGTAATAAGAGTTTACGTGTCCAAGAGTAAAAGTGCAGAGTTTCGGGTTTAAGCGTCGATACCAAGTTATATTATGGAAAATGATTTCGATTTTTTAAAGACAAAATGATTTTCCTGAATTTAAGCATAGGTTTTCTGTTAATCGGAAAACATTTTCCCTTGACTTATTTTCTTAAGCGAACCAAACGTCAGAAAAATGAGAAAAATATTTTTTTTCCGTAAAACAAGCATAGTTTAAAGCGAGAGTCGTACGAAAGTAACGACAGTTCCAACATCTTTTTTTCGATCTTTTTTAAGGCCAGATTGGGTATGTCCAAAACTATTCTATTTCTAAATCTTTATGTTTTTTTGCTTACTCCAAGTTTCGAACTTGGAAAGCATCCCTAAATCACCAGTTTTCATTTTATATCCGAATCTTAATACGTCCGAAATCGAATCACGTCAAACTTGATATAACCAGCGTCAAAGTGGGACCCAAACGGTGACCATGGACTATCCAATGGCGATGATAAGCCACGGAGCGCCAATAACTGGTCACCGGTGATCCAGACTAGCCACAGGTGACAGGTCGCACTCGGCCTATTATGGGCTACAACATTTGATTTGCCGGACTCTAGCTCAATGGTTTATTATTCAGATTTCTTTCTGAATATTAAGAATTATCTAGACTTCATTTATTTCATGAAAAATGAATGACTCGAAAAATATTCCCTAAAAAATTATCGTTTGCATCGCTTAAAATAATTAGCCAACGACAAATATTTTCATTATCGATAATAATTTATGTTTAGATATTTTCGTGGACGATGAAAATATTTTCTGTTCATTCATTTTTGTAAGTGATACGAACGATCATCCTAAGAAAATATTTTTCAAATAGTTCATTTTCCACAAAATAAACGGCGCCAACTATGTAATATTTTCTTTATTTGCATTAGTACGTCGGTACTTGATGAATTACTTAATCTTCTTTGACCCAATATGGAAATAAATGTTCAAAATTTTATTTTATTTTATTTTTTGAGAAAAAGAGGTGGAGTTCCTTAGCGCGAGACAGGGAGAGAGAGAAATCGAAACTGAAAACGACTAACGTGACGATGGTCATCACTGTCAAGTAACCCATATCTCGTTGATTGCTAAAAATCTCTCTTCTCTCTCGTCCCCCGCTCTTGGTATTTTTTCCAAAAACACAAAAGAGGGTTAACAATTCGGGTGGTTTCATCGAATCACATTTTATCTAGCTTTATATCCGGGCAACCAAATGCATCTTTGGAGATTTTATAGTAACCTTTATAGAACTTAGAGATAAATACTAGGGGTGTGCAAAGGAATCGAGAACCACCCGGAACCGAACCGGCCTAGAACCGATGGGTTTCAGGGGAACCAATCTGATTTTCGATTCCAATAAACTGGAACCGGTGGGTATTGGTCCAATTTCAAGTTTGGAACTGCCCACCGACCTAGAACCGGCATTATAAACCCCATCTTACTTTGGTCACGCGTGTAGGGGCGAGCATAATTATGGGGTACAGCGGGTAGAACTGGGAACCAGACTGTTGGAACTGATCCGGTTTCAAGTTCCAAAAATTGGAAAACGGATTCCAACGGACAGTAACCAATAACTTGTAACAAAATTATATTTTTCTTGTTTTATATTTTCGATCGATCATGCCCATCAGCGGGGCATACCACCGCATGACGTACCTTTTCTATTCACAGATGAGTAAAACTGTGTAAGTGGGTCTCTTTGGGGGAGGATTCAATCTTCACCAGACTTGACTCATGATGGCGACGGTTTCGGCTTCGCCTTTTCTGAGTGGTACTTTTGACCATGTAACCATCAATGGAAATGACTGAAAATGCCCAAAAAAAAAAAAAAGTGGTCAAAGGACTGTGGAAATCAATTGATTCGTTTGGTGAAGATTTGTTCTTTTTGCTTGATTAAAAAAGGTATTGGAAATGCGATTCCATAGATCGAGAATTTCATATTCGATAAGAGGGGTATTCTTTGAAGTATTTTCGTACCATGACCTAACTAATTTTCATAATCGAGTTCTCATAACTCGCTAATACCTGATAAGGAATGATCAACTTCAAAATAAAGAATGGCCTAGCAATTTTTGTGTAACTGAGAAAAGAAGAAGAAGATTCACATATTCTCCCCGCATCTTTCATACGCCGCTTACCCTTTCATCCCAACTCCAAATAACACAGAATGGGTGTGATCGTCGACTGTCTCGTCTCGTCGTACTGCTTTCTAGGCTTTATGAGGTCTCAAGCGAGATAAAGCATGCCCGAACCGAACTGGGGTGAAGCTAGACTCGATATCTACGAGCCGGAAGGAAATCCCGCGTTCAAACACGAAAGACGAGACTTAAGCCGAGCTTCTTGCCGAAGAGATCGGTTCGGCTAATTTGACACGACTAAAGCTTTTTCTATAAAGTAGATTCGATTCGTTGGCCATTAATTAGTCCTCATGTCCAGTAATTAAGATATATTCTCGTTCCTTTATAACTTGCAAAAGTATATGGGCAAAAAAAAAAAACCAAATACATCGGATCCTCTCAATTGCACCCTCCATCACGTCGTGAACGGCGCGCCATTCACGCGCATTTAAATGGCAATTTAAGAGGTCAAATCCGTCCATTCACGCGTCGAGCCATCATCACGTGAACCTCCCGATGTTCATCTTCCCGCTTATAAACCTCTCTCCGAATTACCCAAACTGCCCCCGAAAATTATCTTCCAAGTTTGCCCTCCTCCCAAGGACGAGGAGCCGTTCACCGGCGTTGTTATTAATAGCTCGTGACAAGGCCGAATCCGTCATTTAATGCCCTCCCCCCCACGAGAATGCCCTGATTATTTTTTATCTTTTCCCGCCTCGGCTTATTTTGATTTTCGGGCCCCCACGAACCCCTTTTTTCAATTTTCCCTTTTCAAATTAGCTCTCTTTACTATTCAAGAATGTATTTTCTCCAACTTTTTACCTTTAAAATATAAATTTTCGATTTTTTCTTTGAGATATTTCGTATCGAATAAAAATCAAATCAACAGTGACAACCGGATATTAAGTGAATATACAAGAAAATCCAGTTAGATAATTTAATCGCGCAATCGTCGTCGTCTGATGTGGTCCGGTCCGTATACACCATCGTTTGAAAGCACCTGCTTGGCCCCACCGAGGCACTGCAACGAACCTCGACCAATGGGAGCGCGCCACGTGAATGTCCAGCTTTATAATTTTCCGAAAAACACGTCAATCTTTTGGGAGCTTTTTTTTTTCTAAAATAAAAATTGCAGCAACTGTTGCTTGTAAAAATTTGGCGGGCAAATTCGCGTAATTCAAATACTGATCGAACCCTAGTTTTGCTTCATATCTTCCCCCCCTCTCTCTCTCTCTCTGGAGATTCGCTCTCGATTGAACTCTTCCAGGCTTTCGCTATGCAGATTTTGTCTTGATCGAGCTCTTCCAGCATTGGTTTCTAGGGTTCGTATCTCGAAGCTCTCCAAGATGAGGTAAGCTTTTTATGCGATCAGTGGATTAGATATGTCTATGGCTTCTGGATAAGCTTAATTGTGATTTCTGATTAGATATGGCTGCCGTCAATTTCTACTGTCCTTAAATAGTTTGTTTGATGATACATGATAGACAAGTTTTATTCGGCTCGCAACTCTCTATCGGATTGATTTTTGGTGATGTTGCGACTCGCGATTTGCTGTAGCTTTGGAAATGTCAAGAAAATAGGATTGAGGATAGCTGTTTCTCGATTTGCGTAAGCTTTGGAGAAGGCTCATTTCTTGTGCGTTTACTCGTGCTAATTTTCGTACCTGTTGTGGCGATTTGGTCGCTTGAACTTTTGCCACTTCAAATGTAAAGTCTTGTGCATAAGTGGAAGTAAAAACTTTCCTTTTGCTTCAGAAACTGGTGAAGATGCTGAATTGAAGGGGATATTGGATTTTTCTCAAGGGAGAAGCAGAAGAATTGAAGTGAGGAAATAAGACAGGTGCTGGACATGGGGAAAGTATCACCGAAAGAGAGGGAAACGAAGGGTGCGAGGCAAAAGAGGCGATTGCGGAGCTCAAGCAAGAAGTATCTTAAACCCGGGGCTCTAGCTCAGCTCCGGTACAGTAGAGGCTCGGGAGCCAAGTCCTGTACTGATATTGGGAAGAAAAGGGTTGCTGTTCTGGACGCTAAGAAAGCTGAGAATGACGCGCTCCTTGAAGATAAAGCAGTTGACAAAAGCCCCCTTCTGTTGTCCCCTGTAAATTTGGTTAAACAAAATAACTTACTGTGGACACCAAAGACGCCTCATGACAATGATTGTAAAACTGAATCCAGGCTTGAGGCTCTCCCCATAGATGTACTGGTATTGTTTACTATCTTCTTCTCATCTCATGGAGATTCGCGTTCTTATTTGTTGTTATGTCTGCATTTTCAACATATAGCTATGGGCTTAAGAAAAACTTTCTTTGCTTGTATTGCCTGTTTTCATGGATCCGGCATTTTGCAGACTTTGAAGACGGTGCATAGAAAGATGATAAATTTGCATTTTAAGGACGGCAACATGTAAGAATCTATATAGAGAAGGATGTAAAGTGCACGAATAGCTTGCTTTTCCCTTTTTTTTGTGGGTTTTCTTGGGGATGGGGGGTTTGTATTGCAATCTGTGTAACCATTTTTAGAACTTTGTCCCTTCCCAGTTAAAGTTTGGAAATGAGCCTCCAGTAAATCATATACCTAACTGTAAATAGCTCTTGTAATTAGGTGTGGGTAGTAGACAAGAGGCTTTTACAAGATCAATATTATTTTGGTTGTTTTGTGAGTACTTACTTCCGCAGGAGTAAAGGTAATAAGAATTCCAGCTGGAAGTTCAGATTTATGTCTCCTGTTTATTCTGGGATAAAGTACAGTTTTGCTTTGCCCTCTTGTTTTTTGTTGGGATGAATTCTTCTTTTTACTGTTTTATTTTTTCTTCCCTAAGCTAAATGCTTATTCCCTCAAAAATCTAATTCTTTTTCTTCCAATTTTAAGGTCAAAATACTTTGTCACTTACATCATGACCAGCTAAGGGCAGTTTTCCACGTCTCTCAAAGGGTTAGGAAGGCAGTGAGTGTCTTGTACTCTGTCGATCTCTCCCTCTTATGTTTTTGTGTCTCCTTCATACTGTCTATGTGGATCAAATTGAACCTATTGCTTGACATGGTGGTCCCTTTTGATCATTGCTATAGGTCGTGATTGCAAGGCAGTTTCACTTCAACTACACTACACCAGATCGCTCACGACAAGAAATGTTAAGAAGTATGACTCCTCGTCCAACAGAGCACTGGCCATTTAAAAGGTATAACTCATGGTTTTCATCCTATTGTGCCTGATTTTTACCTTGGTTAAACCATGAATATAATTATGCATACTGAATAAGACTGCTTCCACCAGGGGTGATGGGAAGGGAGTTTTCATGTCGAGTCCTCATACTCCTAAAGCACCAAGGCAGGGTCCACGGCCACCTTCTCGTATTAAGTTGGCTGAGATGCGGCAGATCGCTGCTGTACTTTTCCAGGAATCAACATTCCCTTCCAGATGTATGGTACCGTCAGTTTTAACGAAGCCTCTATGCAAGTCCTTGGCTTCAAATCGGGCCTTATTCTATGAGGAGGAATTATGTCAGGCTGTGGCTCAAAATAAACTTCGTTGATTCTTTCCTGTGGCTTTTGGTCACTTGGTGTTATCATATGTATATAGTTTGTTTTGCCTCCCTCTAGGTGTTCTTAAATAGGATGCTGGATGCAATTTTGTAGTTGGATGCATTAGGTGTTACTGTGAAATGAAATCCACTGGTACTTGATATTAAGCTGATAATTATCTGGATGTGGTGGTTTGAACTAGTTATTGTATATTTCTTGTGTGGTTGACAAGAATGGCCAGCTCTTGAAGTATATACTTACACATACTGCAGGATTTAGTTTTTTCTTTTAGCAGTATCTGTTGAAGTTGTATTTGCATTCACTTGCACTATATAGATGTACGCGTGACTTTTCAAGTTCTGTTCCCGGTACTGCATGGTGTCACCTTTATGGAATAGTATCCAACCATTTGATGTGCCAATGGGATGGATATTCTTGTCACCAATTGTATATATAATTTTATATGTATGTATACAATTTTTTTTCCTGTCTAGAATTTCCTGAACTTGTCCATTAATTTCCAATCTGCTGTGGTTAGAAAGCTCTGTAATGACTAATATGCCCTTATTAGTCTCATCAGAACTTTTTAATACGAATTCTCGCATTGTCATTATTCATACAGTTGCTATAATAATTAAACTAGCGGTGTGTCTCTTGTTATGAACTTGACCGGATAAAAAGTATTGTGGGATGTAGAGAAGTGGTTCCTGTCTCAAACAGAAGAGCTCTGCTTCTGTCGTCTAGAATATTAGAGTATTTTGACTCATTTACTGCATATTCCGCGGGCGCTCCTCCGTGGGGAGTGGCTTGAGAAAGAAGTCTGTTCTTCTTTTATATGGGGTACTGGGGTTCTGATCTGGTTCTTAATCGCTTCATTTTCCCTCTGTTCGGCCAGTTAATGCGGAGAAATTGTAACAATGACCACACAGCTTGGCTGGACAATGAAAGATTGATATTTGAGCTGGAGGATCACCATGGAAGGAGTAATTGATGGAATTCCTTAAGATAGCATCTCAGACATCCTCTACAGTGTCAGAGCGCCCAACTTAGCCACAGCATGAAGGTAAGAAGAAAACATTCGAGTACCATCATCGTTTCAATAATGGGAGAATTTTGAATGAAGAGTTGAATGTTTCACACTATCGCCAAGAGAACAAAATGGATAGACGGCTGACAGACAGTTGCAATTTTCTACTGCCACCGGTACAATCTATAATACGAGGCAGGGGCCCTATTGAAACTTCGAGGCGTACTTACTTACTAATCCAATTCACCCGTAAACAACTAACAATGCCGACAGAGAAGCTTGTCGGCATACTCGCTGATCACTTGACCCGTGAGGATCTTATAGGTCTTCTCTGTCGGATGGTAACTGTCCCAGAAGACGTACTTCGTGTCATCTTTGCATGTCTTGGAATCGTCCAGACGGTTACACAGTATGCTCACTTCGATGTTCCCCGTGCCGCAGCACCCTCTGTCCGCCACTTCAAATCCTGCACACACATCGACAGGACCAAACACGAGGCTGACCAACGGCATGGCGATAGAGATTCGAATCCGAAAGCTGAAATCTTTCGGAGAGAGAGAGAGAGAGTATAATGCGGCAAAGTACCGTGTTGCGAAGGGTTTTGGATGATGGAGAGCAATGAAGAGTAGATGTCCACATAGACTAGATTGGAGCCGGGGAGCTTTCGGTTGAGGGAGTCTATTTCTGAGGAGAGCTTGGAGTTGAAGAGGGTTGCTGCTTGATTGGCAGGCTCTGAACAGGCTCTTTCCAATCCTCCATCAAGTGTTCGCTGTGAGGGCACACATCCGATCGGTGGTAGACTCAGGACTCCAATTTTTCTTGCTCCTAATCCATAGAGCTCCTGCTAAATCATTCAATTGTACTTCAGGATCAGTTTTGTTTTGCAATTCAATCGTTATGTTATGTCTTTCAGCTGTTTCTTTATCGTCGTCGTCGTTCGGATGAGAATGTTTCTCTTCCGGGACTTACCTGAAAGAAGCTGGAAGCCGCACTGACCATGAGATCGGTGTAGGCCGCTATGTCGTATTCCCTTCTCCTGAATGGAGTCGAGTAGTATGTGTTCGCAATGTCGTCGCTTCCGCACACCGCTATGTAGAGGCTGTTCATGACGATGTTCGATGCCTTCTCTTCTCCGACGCCCAATTTGATCTTGTTCACGTACTCCTTGAACAGGTCTAGTTGATCCGATAGCGACAAGACCGACTGTCGGTATAATCATATTACAGAAGAAATTTCAGGCGATTCCTTTTGAATTCAAGAGATCGAGTTGGACTAAGCCAAGGTCCAGTGGCTCGTGAGGAGCCCGGTGTCTATAGACAGCGCGCACGCGCACACCCGGACACTCCCCGGTGTCATAACAACTATTCTTTCACATGTTTCGACACATACACAAACATACAAGCCTAAGACAACCTTAAATTCTTAATTACCAAAAACAAAGAAAGAAGGGTCGAATGGAAGAGCAGACGGAGAGGCGCGAGAGCTTACGGCGATTTTCGAGGTGAGAGGATCGAAACCGGCTGCGCCGGAAGCGAAGCTTACGCCGGTGAGGAGGTCTTCTAATTTGAGACTCGGGTCCAAATAAGCAGGCAAGTACTGCTTAACTCCAAATGCTTCGACTGGGGAATTTCGTTCCAAGATTCATAAAAAATGGGTTAATAACGTTGTAGTCCTAATCAGTATGATGGAAGGTCATGTCTTAGTTTAGGATGCAGTTTGCTTTGTTAAGCGTTATAGCATTGTTCTGTATTTAATTACATCATGAAACGTCCTAAAGTTGCAATAATATCGTACTCTCTCTACCATAGACAAGACAATCCCCAAAGGAACCGGCAACAAATTCCACACAAACTTCAAGACCGATGTAATAGAATCGGCATAGGAATTGGAAACAAGTGATGTCTTGTAAACGCACCGACTCTACACACTTAGAAAAGTCATAGGGTAAAAAAAAAAAGGGGTTAATACCATCAAAAACTCAAAAATTGATACACTCATGATAAATTTATCAAAAATTAATATTTTTGGCCACAAAAAACCTCAAACTGGTATATCTGGGATAAATTTTATCCATCGTTAGTTTTCGTTAAATTTTACCGTTAAATTATCGAGTTGGATGATACGTGGCAGTTGACGAGTGACCAGTGTGAGGTTTTATCCTTCGTTTGTCACAAGTGTATCGGTTTGGATTTTTCATGGCATTAATCCAATTTAACAAAAATTAATGGACATGATAAATTTGTCACGGATGTATAGCTTTTTAGTTTTTTGTGATAAAAAAAATTAGTATGTGATAAAATTTTCACAGGTGTACCAGTCTGAGATTTTTCGTGATATTAACTCAAAAAATGAAAAAAACAAAGAAAGGTAAACATAAAAGGTTTTAAAGGCGAGGGAGAAGGGCACAAGTCATGCATCTATTACTACAGGTGAAAACATTCGTTACATCAATGATAAAATGAATCCAAGAGGTCAATTTTCCGCATTTGACTAAAGTCAATGAAATCAGTGCAAACGAATGGGTCTTAGAAATTTGCATGACGACATTACCGAGCATGTCCGAGGGGACTTTCCCGTTGCAAAACCTTCCGGTCGGTTTCCCTCCCATGAAATCCCTCCCGTACGGCTGGAAATCGCACTTGACTATCGTCTTTATCCCGTTGTTGTTCCCGGGATCGACGATCGAGTCGCCGAACACGATCACCGCCGGCACGGGCGGCGCGCTGCGGTTGGATGGCGTGGAGGCGGCGGCGAGCTTCCCGCCCGCGACAAGGGCGAGGGAGACGAAGATAACCACATTTGCAGTAGAGGGTAAGCAAAGAAACTTCCCAAAGGTTAGCATCATCTTGATGGGCACAACAAAAAAAAATAGGAAGGAGGAGAAGAAAAAGAAGAAGAAGAAGCACAAGGCAACAATGAGGAGGAAGAGAGAGCACTCGTCTAGGCTCCGATTTTTCCTCATGTGAACATGGAAAAGGCAAAGCTATTTATTGGCTCTCCAAAGGCCTTGTAGTAGTTAGGCATGAATTTTCCGTCTAGCAATAGGCGTGCAAATTTTTAATTGAGGAAGCAAATGAAGTCTGGAAAGATTTGAACTCAGGGCCATGCGAGATTTTGTGAAATCACTGCGAATTATTCTAAAAGCTTAAACCGTCAGATGAATGCATAGTTTAGTACTTAATTCTCCTATTAGATGCATCCGGGCTGATTTGAGAATCACCCCCTACAATTTTATTTTTGGGGTCTAAATTAGATGAGTCGAGGAATCTATAGATTCTCCATCTATCTCCATCATTATCATCATCTATGAATTATTTGCAACCCCCAATCCCAATCTTGTGGTGTACAATATATGATATACAAAGACAATCAAATTACAAAAAAGAAAGAAAGAAAAAAGGAAAGTGACGGCCTATTTAATTCTACGTCCCAACTAAATTGACGAGAATGATTTGCGCTTTTTAATTATTGTGGGATGAGTCATATCTATCATGGTCACACTTCATCTCCAATCCTTTGCCCAAAAAGCAACCGTACATTTTTGGCGAAGGTAGCCATAACTCGACCGAAAATTGTCCAAAAAAAACAAATAAAAAATTCTTAAATTTATTACATTTTTGTCAATTCAATCCTAAATCTTTTACTTGTGCCAATCGAGTGTTAGACTTTTGAATTGTTCAGTAGCGATAACTCGATCGACCGTTGCAATCAATCTCACCCAAATAAATCCACTCGACATCTCTTTAGGGATGGAAAGCGCCTTCTGAATTAGGTACAGATATTTTCCACAAAAAGAAAAAGAAAAGAAAAAGAAGTAGGAAGAGATGCAAATGGTTTTCTAGCTGCCATCTCTGGCTCTCCACAATAATTACGAAATTTCCAACTGCAAACACTATCTGCCTCATTGCTCTCTCAACTGTATCCTATTCTTGTACTTGTTTACGACGAAAGGCTTTACTGAATTATATAGCGACCATCGCTGTTCGATAAAGCCACCTTCCCCTCTTTTAAAATTATTATCCGTTCTCTCATATTGATGTAGTGGAGATAACCCATCAATCTCTTTATCGCACATCAGGCTTTAGATCGAACCGTATCGACCTGTGACTATTGAGTCTAGATTTGTTGGTAATACTAGTGTTGGGTGATCGGGATTCTCTCGTTCCAAAAGCTAACTCAAAAGGTGGGATTTTTCTCTCATACTTATAAACTGACTACCAACCCATTCCATAAACGATGTGGAATAATCCCAATAGAGTGAAATGAATCCCGTCACGTCGGACAAATGGGTTACTATGATTTTGTGTTCTGTTGGGTCTCCACGTTCTGTATTATGTCTTTCAGAGTTAAAGATTATATGCAAGAACGAAGTGGGGTTTGATTCCATTGTATGTGCTCTTGATGTCCAAGTCGTGGGGAATCGAGACGTTCATGGATTCAACTGAGAAAAGAAAGTAAGAAGTGATGGAGTGAATTAAGTGTTATAATTGAATTTTCCCCCACTCTTCTCTCTCCAGTCGATCCTAGTTCTCTCCTCTCTCCCTACCTTTACATGCCTTTTTTCTTCAACCTCATGGAGGGGAGGGTTTGAGTTAGATCTCCCCCACCCCTCCCCTCCCCTCCCCTTCTTCTGAGGTTATTTTAGTTCTCTATCTCATTTTCTTATTTTCCTCCCATTTGGAAGTTTTTCTCTTCCGATTTAACCTAGATCTGAAAGCTTCTTTCTCACGTTTTGGGGAGATTTCTATTCCGATCTAATCTAAATTTGAGATTTTTGTATGTATGTTTTCGGGGTTTCGCTTTCCTCGAGTTTCATTAGTGAATAAGTTCAGTTTTGAAGGAGATCAAAGGAGCTTCGTGAAGGTTTCACTTTCACAAGTGTCAGATTTATGCTTGTTCAACTTTTTTACTCTGCTCGGTGATGGTATTGGACCGCCGAAAGGCAAGGTCGTATCATTAGATGGAGTTCTCGATGTGTGCTTATTACTGAAGACGGATTCGGTGATTGGTCGCCTATTTTGGTGTGAAGAAGTCATAGGTATGTTCTTTGAGCGTGTGATCTGTAACCTTATTCTGATGAATTCTCTTCTTATCTGGAACTTGTTTTGTTTTGAAGTTATCCAGGAAATGTTTCTCTCTTGTATTTCGACCAAGGAAGAGAATGAAATGTTATTTTGAAAAAATAAAATAAAATTAAGTGTTATAATTGTAGCATGCTAGATACATTGATTAAACATTCTCTAGATTTAGGTCATGCATCCTAACATATCCCAGCCTACTCTTCTGATAATTGGACTGGACAAAAAGTTAATTCTCTAAAAAAATAATGTAGAGTTAATGAAACACCAAACAGTTAATTCCCATCCCATGGCTTAGGATGGGTGCTTACTAAATTGTTATTTTACGTGACATCTTTTTAATGGAGAAAAGTACACTATATATGCCATAATTTTTGTATGATGCTCATTTTAATGCTAAAATTTTTCAACGGATCACTTCAGTACCATTTTGGTAAAAAGAAAGAAAGATCAAACACCGATTTGGGATGCCGAAAATTCGACATGGCATCAGTTTACTATAAATTGGCTGAAGCAATCTTGCAGGAGAATTTCGATCAATAAACAACGACGTGGTTTGCCATTGTCTTTTTCGAAGAAATCCGAAGAAGAAGAAGAAGAAGAAGAAGAAGAAGAAGAAGAAGAAGAAGAAGACACTGATTTCTAGCTTCTTTTTTCTTTCTCTTTACCTTCTTATTCGTTTTTCATTTTCAATTCTGACGAGTCTCTGGAAGTGACACAAGGTGTTATTCGAACTGTTGTCCCGATCGACGGCCGTGGGCGTCTTCAGATCCCCCGGTCATGCGTGTGCTCGTTCAATGATCCCCGAGCGCATGGTAAACTAGATAGATGGTTAGCTTTTAGTTTCACTATTGTCCCTCAGGGTTCCCTCGGCCTATGAGCAAAACGCCACTAAGATTGTGAGTGTTCACTTGATCTCACGTCGCTTACTTCGAACCTCGTACCGATGATTCACGTGTAGTGAACGAAAGAGCTAGGTTTTAAGCTTGTCATTACCCAACCAACCAGGAAAACAATGTCAAGAATTCTTGGAGGCCATTTAATTTCGACAAAAGACCCAATTCGTTTTGTATGGATGGTCAGATTCCATTGATTTAAAAGTATTTTTATCAATGTTTTTCTTGATGTTACTGAGATTAATTTCCCGGAGCGCGATTGTGAAAAATCGTTAGCTATGAACGTGTCAGATATCCGCGACTTTCTAAGACTTTGAATATAAACGATACTATTCGTTTTCTCCCCTCGAAATTCCATTCCACTACCCCGGCTAGCTTAGGAAAGTACTCCCAACCACACCTTCTCACACTTCAGTTCACTCCAAGACACTAACTCTCTACCTAAAATCGCGATTTAAATCGACCATAGCGATGATGTCTCTCGAGTAATCTTGAGTATATTAAAATTCGAAAGCAACACAATAGAGAATGGGAAACAAAAAAAAGAGCTAATCATGTGGAATGTAGGACCAAGGCATACCTGATCATAGCTGGAAATGGAACAGCTTCAGCAGTGAAACGAAATAATTAAGGAAGCAAAACGAGGTGGAAGACATTTATACAAAAATGTTTGTCTGTGGATGAGCAATGAAAGCATGTGGTTGTTACTCGTTAACAGGAGGGATGTAGCACAAAGTCAGGGGCTAATTAATACACGAGCCACAACCCAAATAAGCCCACGTAGCGCTCAGTGATTAAATTGGACAAAACCATTTATCAGCCAACCATACCGACAAGCGACAAGAACCGATAGTTATCGTCTACAAATGTCGAGAACGGATAAAGCAAGCCAGCTTGCTTGATATAGGTTCGTTAAAGTATTCGCATAGCTTATACGTAGGTTTATATACTTTTTATATACACGCGATCTTCTTTCCACTTTTCGATTCTAACTTTTGAATCGAATCTTCCCACATCGATCCACTGTATTGCGTCAATGAATCACGATGATTTGAGCACGCCACGATCAAATTGATTCGATCTTGTTTGCGCGCGTGAAACAAAGAGAGGACCAGTTTGCAAATTTAGTCCATTACGGGTCGAATTCGCCTCTTTTTGTTTTTGTTTTTCCGCTGAGCTGCATATGTGCTCATATTCATTATTCTTTATGTTTCATTCCAATGGGTCCTTACCAATTTGATTTTGAACTTACTAACCCTTCCTATGTCAATGCAACCAAAATAGCCTCTGCAAATGGGTAGAGGGTCTCCGTTTGACTCGCAGCTCCATATAGAAAGAAGAGGAATCCAGACAACAATGGGAAATAAACGATCGAAGGAACAAGATAGAACAGCAAGAAGCACGTTGAAATAGAGATTATTGCCAAAGAGAGGGGCCACGCAACAAACGAGCAAAGAGAGAGCTACAAAGGGCGATGTGATCGGAAGACAAAACTGGTGCTCGACATTCTCACGAGGAAACCGACCGAAGAGGAGGGCATCGATAGTTCTTTGATGAAATTGTTCCTTTAGGAACACAAAACTAGATCTCGGCAGCCGATTGAGAACCGTATTACGACACTTTGTACAGAAATGACCATAAATCGAATGTTATTACCACTTGTTACGACTACGGATATGTTCCTGAGGGACCACAAAAGTTCTCAGTTGCCCCAGACTCTCCATCATATGTTTAGGAGATGATGGTGAATCTTTCATTTTTGTTGGGAAGTGCCCACATTATAGTTAGATGCCGAGAGATTTTACCATGGGATGAGATGAAATTGGTTCTCTTACCTCTAATTAGCAATCAAAAATGGAATTTCGATCTTATGACAATGATACGTCAGCACTCAAATTGTTCAGTGAAGGGAGAAGTGAGGAAGACGTTGCGAACCAGTCCACATCGCGCTCAACTTGGCGTACATAAAAGGGTACTAAGCATGAGCAAAGTGCTAGTCACGTTACAACATGCGTAGGTAAAGCGTCCCTCCTAACTTGAACTATAATAAATCTAGGAAAAGAATGGTCATCCCAGAACCTTTACATCTCGCAGCACGTTGACTTCCGTCTTTTTTTTTTTTTTGATGCACTGACCTCTGACTTTAATTCCTTAGTGGGCCGCCATTGTATGTGTGTGTGTGTGAGAGAGAGAGAGAGAGTCTATCAGAAAAGCTAATCGAATTCTGCACGAGTGACTAACAAAAGAGAAGAACATGAGAGGAGCACAGACATATGCAAGCCTTGCCAAGGAGTTACCGAGGGAGATATATATAACTGCCCGTGAAAGACAGGTTTTCTTTTTTTGTTTCCTAAGTGGAGTCTCATAATAGATAAAGCAAAATCAGAACTGGCGTCAAGAACAGAGTGGATAACACAATGATGATGATTGTAATTAGAGATCATGACACCAATAAAAGGGTACCCAGTAGCTTTCCAGATGCTCTCTGAGGACTGAGTTTTTGTTAGTCGAGACGAGGAATGGCCCATAACAAAAGCAGCTGCTTACCAGTAGAATGAACAAAGAACGAAAGGAGATACAGGCAGGTCGGAAAAGTTGTTACATCTCTTTACACCTAGTCTCAATCACAATATTGAGCAGGCTTTTTGTGCTTTGCTCTTCTTTTTCTTCTGTTTTGGCGGTTGAAGTACAACCCTTATGGCTGCGTCAAAGACTCCCTTCACATTCTGCACTCAAGATAGGACTTCATCCATTAAGAAGGCTGGCATCTTTAAAAGCACAAGTAATCGTAATGAAATATCTCGTTTAAAAATATCATATACCTGTTGGGTTTTCGAACTGCATTCAAGGTATGCAGGAGCTCCAATCAGCTTCCTTAATTCCTCTCCCTAGAAGAAGTAATAATAAGGTTCAGATGTGAATAGAAGAATCATAGGAAACAACAGAACTATTCATTTGGCTTAAAATGAATAATGAGCAAGAATCAGTACCTGCTGGGTTGTAATAGGCACTGAACCAGGATGGTCTATAAAGAACTGCTTATCATCTCGCAAATCTGGATCAATTATCATTAGTAGTCAGTACATTTAGATCGAGGAAGAACGCAGATGTACGCATGTTTACTGGACAGAGGAGGGTATGTAGAAAGGGAACCGAAAGAGTAAATGTATTCAAGTCAACTCCATGTTATGAACACTACAGTTGTAGAGATATCTGCGAACAAATTAAAACTTGCAAATAATATTGGTAAAAGAGAAATCAATCATGGGGAATTTATTGATAATTCTTAACACTGCTTAAACTTGTTAACTGCAAACAGTGCTATGTAGTTCGACTATTAATAGTTGGCCATCAAATCTTCTTCCAACTTGCAAATGGAGTACATATGACAAACATGTATAGGTTAACACAAAAAAATCACAAAAAACATAAATGAGAAAAAGCAGGAAAGAAGCTAAATGCCAACTGAATAGAGAAATTACCCAGCTTGGTTCCCACGAGAATTATTGGCACACCAGGTGCATAATGCTTTAATTCTGGAATCCACTGGAAATAATAAGTGATAACAAAGATATCAGCATACAAAATCATGTAGAAACAAAAAAACCAAAAGCTCCTTAAATACCATTAGGCTCTCCCACCTTCTTAGAAACATTTTCATAGCTGGCCTTGCTTATGAGAGAGAAAGCAAGTATGAAAACATCTGCTCCGCGGTAACTTAGAGGTCTTAATCTGTTATAATCCTCTTGTCCTGTTAAACAGAACGAAAAAAACCAAATTACATTGCCAAATCAATTGGCAAAATCGTGAAAAACGAAAGAAGTAAAAATTACCAGCAGTATCCCACAATCCCAAATTGACAGTACTTCCATTAACCACCACATTTGCACTAAAATTGTCAAACACCGTTGGCACATAGTCCTGTTTCCATCATTCGGCAGTAAAATCATGAGAAAATGTCAAAATATTGAATAGAAAACCCCTTGACATCCAACGAATCAATCAAGCACAAATTTCTAAAGCAGACTTAACAGGAGAAACCAAACAATTTAACAAATCATTTGCTGTATTAAACTCATAAGAAATGTAAGAAAAATGCATAAACACATTTACCTGAAATCAACAACTGGAACCATATATCGATAGAATGAGAAAATTACAGCATAAATGCTGAGATCCACTAATACACTTAAATAATCGAGTCCCCAAAACTATCAGCTGTCGTACAAAGCACTATGGTTGTAGTCTAGCAGACAACAGGATGGCGGGCCAACAATAGAAGCGACAGGAGCATATTCTACAAACAGCTAGCCAGAGGGGTATGATGTGCGCAATTGGGACGACATCTTCAACCTTTCGGTAGACATAGCAAAGAAAGTGCAATAATAATACCTAGTAGCATTTCCCCATAATTTAGCAAACCAGAGAACAGAATGCATCAAATGTTATTTGCTGCATTTCCAAATTGAGCAGCACAAAGAAAATAAGAGCCATAGTATGTAACACCAGGACATTTATAACCCGTATCAGCATTCCAGGCAATGCTTTACAGATACAATGCTTAAGCCTCAAAGATCTGCTCTCAATTAGGTGAGGAAAGAGAGTCAAACATAAAAACATAGAAAAGCGAGACTTTCCTTCACAATGTTTTACTCCCTGAAAGGTAAAAATCTAACAAAAACCTCACAAGAACTCGCAACGAGTCAAAGCAGATCATCAGGAAAATCCTACATAAATCCAATCATTTCCACAACCGAGAAGCAATTCGCAAGAACGCGCAAGTGCCAAAACCCACCGCAAACGCGGCCGCAAAAGGCACACGGAAAAAGAAGGCTATCAAGCACTCACCGTGGGGAAAGTGTTGCTGGTATAAGAAATCAACAAGCAAGTTTTACCAACGGCACCGTCGCCGACGGTGACGCACTTGATGAACCTCGATGCGCTCATTTTCCCTCCTCCTCCTCCTCCTCCTCCTCCAACACCTTCAGATCTTCCTCAAGCCGAAGACCTGATCACAATGCCGCCGCCCGCCGCCCAGCCGCCGCCGCGTCCTAGCCCCGCCGATTCAACCGCGCATCTGGCACATCGCGAGCACAAGTCCGAAGAACGCAAAAGCACCAGATCTCAGAAGAAAGAAAAACGAAACCTAGAAAGACCGAAACTCAAACCCTAGAAAAAACCAGAAGCACGGGGGGGTGCGACGGGGAGCAGAATCGGGACGAGAATGTGGCGGAGCGATACGGCGAAGGATCTAAGCAAGAAGCGATGGAAATGCGGATCGAGGCAGGGGATGCAGATCGGGCAAGAGAGAGAAAGAGGAGAGAGAGAGAGAGAAAGAGAGAGAGAGTACCATTTCTGAAGCCGGAAATTAGTGCCGTTGAAGCGTTCCTGGAGCGAACCGATCTCCGCCAACGAGACCAACCTCCTCTTCTTTTAATGACCGATATCCAATTTCGCTATTTATCTTCGTAATTTCCCCCCACAATCTTTTTTGATTTATTCGATTTTTACCCTCGTTTTCTTAATTGGGTTCGATTTTTGAATTTGAGCTGTCCCTTTCTTTATTTCGAGACTTCGGATTAAAACGAATTTGAATCGAACGTTGAGCCCAGCGTCCAGCTCAGCTCGCGGCCGAGAATAGGTAGTTGCGTTTTTTTGGAACTAGTCGTGTCAGCTCGCGGCCGACATTCATTCTTAATTTTTTTTTTTTTGAGATTTCGAAATTCACCACAGGAAGAATATGCTGGAAAATTCATGATATTCTCGCGTGTCGCGAGCAATTTGGCTGGACCACTATGCTATGATTGCGGAGAAATTGAGCATTCTGATGGAATTCGAGACCTATATGTTGGGTTTTTTGGTCTCGAAATTGACCCACTCTGGAATCGATCTATATCATGTAGCGTGTGACGATGACATTAAAAAAACGAGGGCAACAATGTTTCAAATTGAGTAGAATTTTCTATTTATAGCACTGGTTTTTTTTTTTTTTTTCCGAATTGAAAGTAAGCCAATTACATCGATATCCAATTTTCTCTTTTTTATTATTATTATATATTTTTGATTGGAAGCGAGTTTAGGACAAAATGGGTCGGGCTTGAGCTATCCGGATCCGATATTTTCATATGCAAACCATCACCATCTCTCGATTCTATGGTTTCAGGCCCAAGAATTTTGGTTCAACCCGATCCGCCAACCCAACAATCACCATCTTTTGGGTAGTTTGATCAATTAATGGTGGATTTAAATCGTAAATTTTTATGAATACACATCACCGGTTAAGAGTGGCTAGACCTCTTTCCCTATAATTGTGATGTAGAGGGCACGTGATTGTTATACATGGAAAAACGACATAAATAATCCCTAAATTTTAAATTTTAGATTGATGTGCGATGTCACCCATAAACTTTTAATTTGTTCAAAGCGATCGTGTAACCTTTTTGTTGTCCACCGCTCAAGCTTAACAGATTGAAAGTCATATTAGCAGATCAAGACAGACATAATTAAATCGGGATTTTACCCTCGTGAAGGAAATTACTCTGTTAAGCGATCAATAAGTAATCGATGGATTCAATCAAGCAACAGGAACAGAGCACAGCGAGAGACCATCAATATCGTTATTTTGTTTTGACGATCCCGTCTGTCTGAAGTAAAACCTTCACGATAAACAAGATATCACCAATTGGATCTAGGGTGACAGATTGAAGGTGTGAACAATTGCAACACTGGCTTTACTACACTACATAAGCTACACATACATCTGCTGACAAAAGAATTGCACATATCTCTGAACGAAAGCTCGTTGCATCTGTTTCTCAAGACTTGGCGAATGCACGGAGCGTCTCATCGAGGACCTTCCTATCGTAATCACCCGTGAAGACGCAGTTACCAAGAGGCCCTTTTAGAAGGATGAGTCTTAGCAGCCCGTCGGCTACCTTCTTGTCGACCTGCACTTCCAAAACGCGTATCAACACCCATAAGACGAGATGAATTTTCAAACTCAAAGGATCGTATGGATGAAGCTCTCTTACCGCCATAACAGACTTAAACATCTCCACAGTCATGGTTTCAGGAGGGAGAATCGGCAATTTAGCCTGCTTTAGAATCTTGTCAACTCGGGTCACAATCGATTCATCAATCCAACCGAGCCGGTAGGACATATCAACAGCCATAACCTGAAGTTCAGAGACTTCATTTAGCATTATAGGGCACACAGGCTAAGAAACTATTGTCAAAACAAGGAGAGAGGAAAATTACAGAGAACATACAATGCCCGCCGCAACAGCTTCTCCATGCAGCCATTGACCGTAACCAAAACCGGTCTCAATAGCCTGAAGTAACAGAAGTACAAATTAAATTGAGGAGGGACATAAAAGAATAACAAAGACCTGTTTGGTAAATGGGGGAAGCCATATGATACTATCGTCCTAAACGAGTCTTTTATTATGTACATATGACTTTATGGAATCATTTAACTTCACTCTCTAGTATATCTTCGGTTAGGGTTAGCTACAGCTTTGCACAAGCATGAGTCTATGATCTGGTATAAAGATAAGAAAGCAAACGTAGAGAGGCTTTTGGGGATGTTAGTCTAGATGCATTGCTAATTACAATTTGGATACGAGACCCTAGATGAGAAGATGATCGAATTTGCATTGTGCTGCAGATTGCATCACAAGAAAATGCTGCAAGAAGAGCTCGTTATTTGAAATCGCACAGTTAATGCAATCTGGGCTAATTACCAGATGCAGCAGCACCACATTCCTTTTGTGAGGTTCCTTAGCACTAACTTGTGTCATTCTATGACAGTCTTACATACTTATGCTTACCCCTCCATGTCTTGTTAGAGAATTGAGTTTACAATATGCATGAGAGTTGGACAAAATCCCAAATTTCATACTCATAACAAAAGCCCAAATGGGTATGCCAAGGTCAAGAAAATGTAGTGACAAGCTGAAAACCAAACGCCAATTGCTTAGGCATGAAACTTACATGGCCAAACGTGTGTCCCAAGTTCAATGTTGCTCTCAATCCACTTTCTTTTTCGTCTAAGGACACAACCTCAGCCTTATTTTCACAGGAACGCTTTATAGCATACGCTAGTGCCGATGGATCCCTGTGATGAACCAACTTATCAACTTTCTGCACAAGAACAGCGAAGGATCCCAGCAAATGAAAATATTACCTGGCCATTAAAGCATGCATATTCTTTTCCTGCCACTCGAAAAATTCAGCGTCCCTTATAAGCCCATACTTAATAACCTCAGCAAGGCCTGATGCTAATTCCCTATCTGGCAAGGTGTTCAGAGTGTTAGTGTCTATAAGCACACACTGTGGTTGGTAGAAGGCACCAATCAAATTTTTCCCGAGGCGGTGATTTATGCCAGTCTTCCCCCCAACAGAAGAATCCACCTGGGGCAGAAATAAAACAAGGACGATCCATCAGCGTGGAAGCACGAGAAACCAGGAATAAAGAGCCAAGTTGGTGATAAAGAATTCAGTAGTTCTCAGTGATGAGAGACCTGAGCCATAACCGTCGTGGGAATCTGAATGAAGTTAACACCACGGAGGAACGAAGCAGCAGCATACCCACCCATGTCGCCGATCACACCACCACCAAGGGCAACAAATGTGCATCGGCGGTCCAATCGCGACTCAATTGCTTTATCAAAGACTTTCATCAGGGTGTCCTGATCAAAACAACCTCTCACGTCACTCAGAAGCCCGTTCCACCAGGCGATTAAGTGAATGAAACCCTGGATAGAGATCTCTGGAGACTTACCATGTTCTTGTACTTCTCACCATCTGGTAAGATCACATGATCGACAGAAACATTTGGGTTTCCCTTGGTTAAAGCGTCGACAACTTTATCCAAGTAAATTGGCGCCACGGTGTTGTTAGTCACCACAAGAACCCTCTTTCCATGAACATGCCTGGTACAAAGCAAGCACAAATACAATTTTCACCAAAGGGATCTGAAAGCAACTCTAGAGCTAAGCAGCCAATTGAAGTTCAGGGACACTCGTAAATTCAATCCAATCCTGGACCATGTTATTCAATCAGATCAGGCTCCAATCGATAGACTTCACAATTAAAACATCGTAATCAAACTCCCTCTGAAGATTCTCCCATCAATCTAACTCATGTAACACGAGATTTAAAGCATGCGTTCCAACAGGATAGAAGATGACCTCTGCAAGAGCTCCGGCTGGTCCAGGAGTCCGGACCCGATGTAAATCGGGTAGCTCCGGTTGCCCAGGTCGACCTCGACGATGGTGGGAGCCTTGGAGCTGGCCTCGCTCGCGGACTTGTCCATGACCTGAGTCGCGCCCGCGCGGACTCTGAACCTCGCGGCGCCCGCGCTCACGGAGCATGCGACGCCGCTCCGCCTCAACCGAACGCCGCCCGCGGAAGAGCAGAACGAAAGCGTCCCCGGCCGGACGAAAGCGTCGGCGGAGGCGTTGGCGGCGGGCTTCGGAGAGACGGAGAGCCTGAAGGCGTTCGCCGTGGAGGCCATGGGCAATGGATCAGGTCGGGCAGTGGAAGAGAGAGAGAGATTGTGTGTGTGGGTGACGGTGCGTGGTTTGGTGGGAGGAAGGGACATTGATGTCCATGCTTGGTGTGTGGGGAAGAAGAAGCAGAGGAGGCGGTGGATGTGGGGTTAGGTGAGGAGGATTCTTCGTTCTGGAAATCTTGTTGGGAACTAATTATTTTTCTTTTATTTACCTTAGACTTTTACATTTCTTGGAAAAAATCAGAAAGTTTTAAATAAAGGTCGGGAAAATTTGAAATAAGGGTCTGAATAACCTTCTTTTTCTCAAATAAGGGCCTGAAATGAACATTGTTTCAAATAAGAACCTGAAATGGCTTCATTGTTTCAAAGAAGGATCTGAAGTGGCCATAAAATCTCAAAAAAGGGCTTGGCCTAAAGGGCTTTTTCATCATTTCCTCTTTTTGATTTTTTAAAATTTTTCTTTGTTTTTTTTTAAATTAAAAAAATTGAAAAAAAAGTAGACACATGCGGGAGGGCTGTCCCTCTCGCGTGTGGCTGCCGCCCCACCGCCGGTGGGGGGTTGGCGCAGGTCGCCGGCCCTCGCCAAAACTAGGGCCGGCGTCGCCCTGGTCTGGGCGAGGGCAGGCGACCCTCGCCCAAATCCGGGAGAGGGCCTGCTGGCCCTTGCCTCTGGTCGGCGGGGTCGCTAGCCCTCGCTGAGGGGCCGACGACCCCGTCGGCCTGCGTCGACCCCCACCGGCGGTGGCGTGGCGACCACAGGTGGGAGGGGTAGCCTTCTTGCCCATGTCTTTTTTTTTTCATTACAAGAAAAAGAAAAAATAAAGAAAAAAAATCAAATAAAGGGAAAGAACGATAAGGTCTTTGAGAACAGTCCCTTTTTTTAGATTCCATGGCTATTTTAGGCCTTTATTTGAAACAAGATTCACTTCAGGTCTTTATTTGAAAAATGAGAGCACTTCAGGGACTTATTTGAAACAATGTTCATTTTAGGCCATTATTTGAGAAAACGATGGCACTTCAGGCCCTTATTTGGAATTTTCCCATAAATGTCTAAAATGAACATCAATTCAAATAAGGGAATGAAGTGACTAAATCGTCTCAAATAAAAAATTTTGACTGGCAGGTGAGCTTGTGATTATTTCGATCGCCGGAAAAGGAGTATTTTAGTTAGAAAAAAATGCTAAGTATAAATTTTTTAGTTTTCTTTTCTTTTTATTTTTATTTTTATTTTTATTTTTCCCTCTTCCTGTCAATGGCTCACGAGGGTCGTCAGCCTTAGGCGAGGGCCGCCTACATTGTGTTTGGGCGATGGGCGAGCGAGAGCGGCCCTTGCCTGTGTCTGGCAACATCTGTCGGCCATCGACGAGGCCCGACTATGGTCGACGGAGGGAAGAGGGAGAAAGGAAAAAGAAAAAGAAAAAGAAAAAGAATAGAAAAAAGAAAAAAGAAATAAAAAAAGGAAAAATTTTAAAAATGTAAAGGACGAAAATGCCCTTCAATCGGCGAGGTCAGGCCTTTCTTTGAGACAGATATAGGCCACTTAAGGCCCTTATTAGAAACAATATCCACTTCAGACCCTTAATCGAGAAAATAATGACACTTTAAACTCTTATTTGAATTTTTTCTACAAAAAAAAAATAAAAAATTAACGAAACGTCGCATTTTGATGGAGAAATTTTGTAAAAGATAACTGAGATTGAGGCTTCAATATAAGAAGATCATTACGATATCCTAGTTGAGAACTTTTGCCAAAATAATACATGTAATAGAGTCGTTGAATAAAAAAAATAATAGCTGATTCTTAAGTCGACTTTTGAATCATAAATCGGCCGGTTCCAAAAATTTAGAATCGAACGTGACAGGATAGGTTTTAGGTTTGAAATTTAGAACGTACGACCTTTAGTGGCCACATAGTTTGTCAATTTGAATAGCCATTTGAAGTGATTAGACAGTCATTGGCACATGTTTGATGGTTAGATGGTAACCCGAAATCTTGAACCCGATTGTCCGAGGAAGACCCGTTCACCATGAAGTCAACCCGTTTTGTGGTTGCAAAGGCAACGCAGCCTATCTGAGCGACCGGTATGGATATCTCAACCGTCGACTTTATGGACCTCCCTTTTCTTTTTTCTTTTTTTTTTGAAACATACGTAATCAGTAACCTATCACCATACTTGTCTCTCTACATCCTCCGGCATAGTATGGTGTGCTGTAGTAGCTGTCCAGCTTCTCTTCCTCTATCAATCCCTGCGTCTTTTCCGAAGGATTTTTTTCTTTCAGCAACACTTTCCCGGTGAACCGATTAAGGTGTATCTCCAGACCGTGCGAAAGGTTTAAACGTTCGCTAGCCTGCTAACTCCGTTCGACTTGCATCATCGGATGATGCCGATCCCATGACTAAATCATCTGATCCGAGAGCCACAGAGGTGCTCATGAGTCATGACATGTTTAGGTCCTTGTGTCATGAATGGTAAATTAAACGAACCCTTGAACACTAGCTCAAGCAGCTGACAGATTTCAGCAGAAGTTGCCTCGACGGCTTGGGAAGCGACCGTCATCTGCGATTCCAACTTCTCTCGACCTGCATTTCGGTTTTCTCAGTCCTCATGCAGTCAGCCATCTTCAGCTCCTAGCTTCCCCATGCTCCATTTTAAATGTCCCAGCATCCTAAGACCAATACAAACAAAAGACATGAATTCCGTTGCCTGCATAGACCAGAAATCCTTTGGTTGCTCAATATGCACAGCTTTCTTTCCCAAAGCCTATAATCTCTCCGCAGGAGAACAGTGGCTGCTATACACAGACCTTCCATTGCCAAAATTCTAGTTGCTCGGCTTTCCATTCGATTTGGAACTGGTCCATTCCCATGTCCGCAATGAGGGACTCAGATTGCATATGCAGTTGAAAGTGACAAAAAGAGAACTGCTCTCGCTAAGAAAAAGCAAACTAGCAAAACATGATCAGGCTTCATTTTACTTTCACCATCTCATCCCATGGTTTCTTGCACATAAAAGGCAAAATATCATACTAATCTGTATTTTTTACATTACTGTAAAACAGAATTGACCCAAAAGGAAGAATGAAGAAAAAGAACAGAAGGCTTAGTCGCTTATGTATCCTCTTTTGCTTTGGCAACAAAAAGCAGGGCTCGAAACTTCCAGCGCCAATGACACTTGAGCACCAGCATCAGCAGCATCCAGAAAATACTTGATGAATTTAACTAGTTTTGCTACGAAGCATGTTTGAAATGATATTACTTCTTTGTTAAATTCAAAGACTTTTTCTTCCTTTTCGCACAACAAGGCCCGTTCTCTCTCTCTCTGAATTAGCAATCTAGGCAAATCTCAGGTCTTTCTAATCAAAGATACCACAAGACTGAAATGCTCCACTTCCTTGGTATCCCTAGCCATGATGTCTAAGAACCTCTCAAACAAGGAGTCCAAGATTTGACCCCCAAAGTGGCTTGTGATCATGGACTCATTCACTGACCTCATGGCCTTTGCCATCATCGCAGCTGTCTTCCTCCTCTCATACTTGTGCCCTCCATTCACACCATCCATTGGAGCTGCAATGATCTCTAGCCTGTCAAGTGTGAAGAACTCTTCTCTCTCTATCTCTGCCCTCACATCCTCCACGTACGGCTCGTAGTATGGCGTGTTGTAGCTGTCCAGCTTCTCTTCCTCTACCAATCCCTGCGTTTTTTGGAACAATTTTCTCTCTTGGTAACATTTTCCCGGTAAATTGATTAAGGGATATCATGAGAAGATTGGCTTTTTCATGAAAGCAACATGTTCTCCATGTGAAAGGGTTAAACATTTTCTAGCCTGCTAACTCCATTCTACTTGGATCATTAGACGACCAATCCGATCACTAATCATCTGATCAAAGAGCTACAATGTAGCCTAGCTCTAGAAGACTGCTAGCTTTTGTGATTTCGAAGCATCCATTAGTCACATGGTGACAAATAGCAATTCCAGCAACTTTAGCTCACTAGAGAAAGCTAAGTTGCACAGTTCGAAGTTACTTTATTTGATTCAAGTAGCCAAGTGACAGGTCTTGCAAAATGTGAAAGTTATACTCCAAGACTGATGTGAGGACATGCCAAAAACTGACCTCCTCCTCTAGAGATCCAGACGCAACAGTGGCTAGGCAAAATCGATTAGTGACTTCAATTCCAACAAGAATCCCTGAGACCGAGCCTTGTATATGCAATGACAAGAACACATGGGTGCAAATAAATATTGTTGGAGCTACACGTACCTTTGAGACCAAATCCTGAAAGGCTAGTCCTATGTAGTCCCAAAGCAGACAACTTTCATCAGGAGATGGGTCTGGCGTCCTCCGGCCCATGAAAGTCAGAACCATGCATCCTCCAGGGGCTATTTCTTCTGATCGCGACTTGAGAAATAAAGAGAAGTCCCTCCTGAATTGGTTCAAATAAGCTTCCGCAACTCCCGGTGGACTTGTCCTGGAAATATAAAATTTCCCTTTATTTACCAGGGCTTTGTTAGATCAGTCACTCAGCTCCAGAGGTACCTGCAGAAGGGAATTTCAGGTCAGAATTCTTCTAATTGAACTTTTCACTCCTTTTCGCCTTATCGAGCTCAAAACCATTAAAAGTTATCAAATTCTGATGGAATGCTCCTATAAATATTTGAAAGCACAAAACTTTGAATGGTTATAGGTTGAAAGTTCAATCATCTTATAGTTAAGGGAAGTGAAATTGGATTTTCTCTTTTAAACTAGGGTGAGTGCTGACCTGGGAGAGCCAATGGAGGCTCGTGGAAGATTGCACGAAGTGCAGGCTCTTCGCCAGGAAAAGCCTACCATAGAAAGAACCTGGAACTCCAGCGATGCAACACGGCCCGAAGTCCTGGCCTTTCTCTTCCCTCATCCTCTCCTGGAACTTTGGAAGGGACTTGAAGACTCTGTTGAAGTCATTGGAAGGGAGGTCATTCAGGAACACGCGGAACTGTGGCGGCGAGCGTCTGAGTTGGCGGCATCTGTCGTGGATGATGCTCATGCTTTCAGAGATCGCTAAGAGAGTGTTTGGCCCAGAAGAGCAGCAGAGATCAGAGATCGTGACGGTAGCAGGAAGTTTCTTGGTACAGAAATCCAGTAAAGCTGCGTGCAACACCGGCATTGTCCTGGAAAGATATGCGGTCTAGAGGAGAAACAAACACTTCAATTTACTTGGGCGAAACATAGTATTAAAGGAGAGGTAAAAACTCAATGTCAGTGCTCAATGAATTGGATGATGATGTACACATGTAAGAGTCGTCTTGCTATCACAATAATTTTTTTGTTGTTGGCCATTTAATAAAAGATTCACCTTGTGGAATTAAAGCTTATTACTTTGCAGTAGAAGTTTGTTTATGGCCTCGGCTTGTTTATCAAAAACCAAGTTCATCAGGATGCTGGAGAATCTCTGCTTCATATTATCCTATAGAGAACTTTGCCTTGGCACCATTCTCTATTAGGAGACTTTTATGAGATTCTACGAGCACTATGCAAACTGCATTAAGGCCTCTTATGAGTTTGAGGTTTGATTCTCCTCACTGGAGACCGATATTAACCCAAAAAACTACTGAGGGATTGACATAAAGGGACTGCAGACGTTGTGCAAGAAAATTATGGCTATCATATTAGAGAGATTTTGCTGCTTGTCTTCAACTTCAATAACATTTGCTGGTATTGAAGAAGGGAAGAGAATATGGAGATAAATTACTTCTGTAATCACATCTCTGTGAGCCAACTCACGGCTTTGACTTTTAGAAGAATATCTGTTTAATAGCTACTTCAACCTGAAGCACTAAGCACCCTCCTACAGGAAACACTGTTCTAGACGAGCATTTGAGTTTGCTGTAATTGAATTCAAGAATGTTAATTAACGAAATTACAACTATAAAGAGAAGTCGCGATAATCAGGATATGTGTACCTGTGTTTTGGAGTTCTCGGCATAGCTCTCTTCTCCGCAGCCGCCATTCATGCTCAGAATCTGCTCAGTTTCCATGCTCTGTCCCCCCATCGCTCTCTGCAGATCAAAACACTGACTGTATTTTCATGGGACTAGACAATTTGTTTTCGCACTCATCCATAATTAATATCTACAAGTGTTCAACACTCACATGAACTTACCTATACTACTATTGACAAGAAACAAGATGAATAGCTTGACTTATCTGCTTGTCTTTCATGGAGAAGTAGCTGGATTCTTAGTTCTTGTTCTGTGGGACACATCCTTTCTGGTAAAAATTAATCCTTCTGTGATGATCTCTGTTTCCCCAGTTTGGCTGTTATTTTTGGTGCTTTTGAAGCAGTTCCTTGATAGCAAAACAAATTACTCGTGCCTAGTTGCCTATGTTGAAGAGAGCACCGCCTCCTCTCTCCTTCTAGAGTTTTCTTGATTAGTCTAGCTTTTTCTAGTCCTAATCCCCTCTCTTCTTCTTGATTAGTCCAGCTTTCTCTAGTTCTAATCCTCTCCAGAATTTTCCAGCTTTTATCTAGTTGTCAAGATGGCCCTATAAATAGGGGTTCTAGCCCTTTGCAAGTTTGTAGAGCAATACTAGTGTGTGCAGTGTGTGAGTGGCGTGAGAGTGGTGTGTGTGAGTGGCGTGAGAGTCCATCGTGTGCTTGTGCAAGTGGTGTAAATTAAGTGGTCTTCTAATAATATAAAGAGAGTTTTATTTAAGTTGAGATATCCACTTGATTCTCTACAGCCTACCGACAAAATTCCAGGTTGCATCCAGACAGAGATTCCCCTTGTTATGAATTGTTCCAAACAAAGGTCTCTAATTAAAAATGTCATTTTCAGTAGGCTTGGTTGGCTAAAATTACAATTACAACTAGGATGCAACTCAATTTACATTACAGAAGCAAACCATTTCCTGCGCAGCTGTCACAAAGTGGCCATTGCGCTTTGTGTACTGAAAGCATCCAAAATCATTCCTGTAAAGGACGAATAACTCACAATGCCCAACTCCAGTTTCTAAACTCCTCTCATTCTAATCTGACTTCACCATAGTGGGTTGTCTGAAAAAGTTGTAATACCTAATAAGATCATCTCCATGGACAACCAAGTTGACATAAAACTCTATCCTATATACATCGGTATGAACATTCTCTGCATCGAATCGATCCGCATGGCTACGCCGCAATCAAGGAAGAAGCCTCTTCAAATCGTGCTCTGGTTCATTGTTCTTGGCTACATTGTACAACGACTCGAACGCCTGCATGCACACGCTAGAAAACCCCACGATTGCCTGGAACACATGCGGAAAACCCATCTGTAGGTTATTCAGCGTCATTGCTCTGGTTATGCTCACCGATTTGTCATGTTTCGACTTCTCCTCTTCCGCTTTGGCTCTGAAAACTGCCACCTTGGCACGCTTTTCCCCGACAGGGTCCTTGCTTCTTCCAGAACCACGAGACTCGGCTGCACAAAATGGACCGTACTTGCTCTCCAACGACCTGAGCTCAATCGTCTTCGTCTCAAGCTCTTTGAATGCACATTCCGACCTTTTCTTCTGCTTCTGCTCCCCCTCTTGTTGAACCACAATAGAATGGATTGCGGTCAATAGGCTGTTAATTCCTTCTGATGCTACTTTGTCAGGGATCCGGTCGACGGCTTGTTGCCACTCCTCACAGAGTGAATAAATCTTCGACTCTTCTGAGGTACGAGTAAGTGTGTTCTTGTTGAACTGGAAGAGGCTGAGGCGGAGCCATCCTGTAAGTGACTGAATGTAATCTCGTTGAGCCTTGACAAGACTGCAGAAGGAGAGATGCCACTGCTGGACCTCGAGCTCGAGCTGCAGAGTTGACTGTCGGTGAATCTCGGATGTGGGTTCAGCAGATGGAATGATGTTAAGGTATCTAAGCTGCTGGACTATATGGGTCTGGACCTGGTGGCACTCATACATGCTTCTCCACATGCACATCAATCTGCATTAGCAAACAGAGGGAGGTAAAATGCAATTACGCAATTCTTTAAGACAGAGCGGAGAGCGCATGGATTACGGAAAGAGGGAAAAATATATAAGTACATTTATCAAACAGAACCCAGATCGAGTCATTTTGTGCATCGTACTTGTTATATTCATTATGTGACAAGCCATATGTTGAAAAACACGTCAAATTCGTAAATAATTGCAACTTTCGATTTTGAGCTATATAAAGGGATCGTGACATGTTTAAATTTCTACAGCAAAAGTAGCCAACACACTAACTCTAAACAACAAGAGTAGCATGATGTGGTTGTGATTATTGAACCTTTATTAAATGTTCTTCCAAGCCCCATTTTCAACAACGATATATTTGATACATTACATGCAATAGTTCTTTACTCTCCTCGACAACGGGATAAGTGCACGGGAAGTCCTAAAATTTGTCATGAAAGTGCAAATAAGTCCTAAAACTTTCAAAAAGTTCAATCAAGTCCTAAAAGTTGTTACGAAAATGCAATCGAGTCCTAAAACTTTCAAAAAGTGCAACCAATGGATCGACTCGAATAACTCCATGATGTAAGGTTCAAAACATTGTACTAACCCTCTCAGGAATGAGAAGAATGTGGGACTAAAAGTGAAAAGAAGGGACAAGAGGGATAAAGAAGCATAAGAAAAGCATTCAAAAGCAATTGCTTGTACAGTACTGGCATGATTTTCTCTTCTGGCTCAAATGCAGAAGCTGCCTTTCACTCTAGTAACCGATGCATTTTACTTCATTTTGTGCTAGATATGACTTTTCTTTAGTGGTTAGACGGAGGCATCCTAGTAACCACGACCATTTTCGTAAGAATTCTCATACAGACCTTTCTAAAGTATTGAACCATCTTAATAGGTAATACTTGGAAAAGTGACACGTTCCACATGATCTAGCATGTGTCCAACTAAGAAAGACCATGCAAAATCCAAACTTTTCCTCATCGCGGAGCCAGTTTTTTAAACATTCATTCGGTACTATATAGATTAGGAAACAGAGAAACGTAAATGAGAGAATGTTTAGGTCTTTGTGTCATGCATGGTAACGTAAACGAACCCTTTAACTAGCTCAAGCAGCTGTGGATACAGCTCCGTGTCTCTTAATTTGACGATTTCAGCAGAAGTTGACTCGATGGCTCGGGAAGCAACCATCAGCTGCGATTCCAACTTCTCAACCTCCTTTTTGGTTTTCTCAGTCCTCATATAGTCAGCCCGCTTCAACTCTAGCTTCCTCAATTGCTCCACCCTCTTGTCATGCTCCATTTTAAAGGTCTCAGCATCCTAAGTCCAATACAAATAAAATCACATGAACTTGGTCGCATGGATAGACCAGAAGAGGGAAAGTATCCATTAATTGCTCATTATGCACAGATAGCGGAAGAGAAAAACATTCTAGGAAATCCATATGCAGTTACACATCTTTAAAATCACCAAACTTTTCGACGGTCACATAAACTGTTTCCTAGTAGCCACTTGCTAGCACATTGGAGATTCGTGTCAATTTCCTAATGCGCTAAATCGTCTTATATCTTGTTGAGGATGACAAGAGCAAAAGAAAGACAATAACAACATAAATAATTGAAAATGATAGCTACCTTGACCTCCTTGTACAGCTTCTTCTCCCATGCGTATAACCTCTCAGCAGTAGAACAGTGGCTACCATACACAGACCTTCCATTGCCAAAATTCTGGGCACTTATCCTGCCAAAGCCATTTGATTTCGGACTAGTGCATCCCCTCGTCCACAAGGAGGGACTCAGATTCCAAATATAATTATGAACTTTACCTGCCAGCACCAAAGGATCAAAACTTCAAACATATATGTGCAGTTCAAAGAGACAAAAGAGAACTTCTCTTGCTCAGAAAAACCAAACTAGAAAATCACTGTTTTGCTTCATTTTACACTCGCTATCTCATCTCATGGTTTCTTGCCCATAAAAGCGAATTATAATCAAATGGGCAAATTTCTTTTTTCCGACAGATCTGTCAAACAGAATTGACACAAAAGAAAAAACGAAGACACAAAAAAGAAAGCTTAGTGATTTCTGTACCCTCTTTGCTTTGGCAAGAAAAGGCAGGGCTTGGAACTTCCAACGCCAATGACACATCAGCACCAGCATCAGCAGCATTCAGAAAATACTCATCAAGCTCTTTGATTATCCCCATCAGATCTTTCCCACTATTCCTCGACACCACCATTGCAAGCTCACGATTGCTGTCCTTTGAATACCCACTGACCACTGTCATGGAGGCCGCAGGCGGTGCCGCCAACTCAGAAGCCGTCGTGGTTGCCTCCCATTCCTCCTCCGTGGCTGACCTCGAGGACGACGGCACGAAAGGGTCCCAGAAATCCCACCCCGAAGCCGCGGGCGGCGGCGGCGGTGGAGGGGGTGGGGGCGGCAGGGGCGAGGAGGCGGTGACGGAGGTGGAGGTCCAGGTGTCGGAGCTGGGGCTGAGAGGGGGCGGGGGTGGCGGCGGGGTAGGCGGCGGCTGCGGCGGCGGAGAGGGCAGCAGGGGCGACGAGTGGAGGCGCCGGTGGTGGAGGTGGAGGGTGGTCTCGCCGTTGGCAAACTGGAGGAGGGCGGATCCGGTACTGCGCAGCGCGCGCAGGTACATGGCGTGCGAGACCGAGAACCCCTGTCTCGCCTTCACGAACTGCTTCATGTACCTCTTCCTCGCTCTGCAACGAGACACCATTTCTTCTCTCTCTACTCTCGAGTAACAACACCCCATCTCTCTCCCTCTCTCCAAAATGGGAAAAAGGAAAGATCTTTCTCTCTCTTGTCCCTCCTCTCTTCCTGGGCTTCGCTTGATTTCCTCAAGCTGCTTCAAGCTTCATCAATGGCGGGCATTTCGCGGCGTTCAGCTCGGCACTGGCATTTTTCAGCGAGGGATCAACTTTAGCAGCAGCACAAGTGACAACAGACTGCAAAGTTAAGCCCCCCCTTTGTTTTTCCTTCTGGCTCACAGACGCAGCTTTCTTGATCACAAACTTTGCTTCAGTGCAGCTGGAACGACTTCGAAACCAAAAAAAATAATTTCTTTCCCAACAAAAGAAAAAATGGATGTGGAGTTCCAGGTGTGCGGTTTTGGAATGTGGGTGTATTTTTCTTTTGGCGGAGAAGAACAGAGATGGATGCTGAGCACGAACAGGAGTGTTGAGATGCAACAGGGACAATGTGTCTTGGGCAGAGAGCCCAGCAATTTTATATTCGAACTCGAATGACTATAATGCCCTCGCTGAGAACATGCAATTCACTCAACGGTCCTTTGTTTTTTTTGGCCTCATCCCTCTCCAAAACGGATGATTTTTTTTGGTCAATTTTTTTTTGACCAATTAGAAAATGAATTATTAATTGATCATTAATTATCTTGCCTAATTAGTAATTAGTCCGTGCTTCTCCGCGGTATAAATTTTTTCCATGAAAATCGCGTTATTGTTCTATCTAATTTGGCAAAAAAAAAAAAATTATTTTATTTATCAATTAAAACACAGCCTAAATACATCGGGAAAATTTCGCCAGAAATTTAGCTGAGCTCATTGAGCGAAATAATTAGAAATTGACAGAGTGTTTGTCTTTTGGGATGTGATTTATAAATAACAATGGAATGATATTGTCTCCTCATAATTTGAAAAGTTTCTAGGCTTTTAATTGTCTAAATATACCGTTACGAAATTTAAGTATACATTTTAATAAAGAAAAAAGTTGAGATTATCCCTAAATAATTCAACTGGAAATCAATTTTTTTCAAGGTAAAATTTAGTTGTAATTATTTTGAAGTTTAGGGGAAAAAAGACATAAAATGTATTGATATATTAAATAAAAGTATACTAACACTCTATTTGTTTCGCGGAACATGATTAATTTGAAAATTAATTTTTTAAAAATGATCCTTTCTATCTCTTGAAACAATCAAAATATTTTTTTCATAATCGAAAACGATCAAAATATTTTTCGGGTTCATTCATTTTTATAGGTGATATAAGCGATGGTTTTTAAGAAAATATTTTTTAAATTATTTATTTTTTGGAAAATAAACGGATGACACTTTTTTCAAGAAAAAATTGGAAAATAATAAAATGCATAGTATACTAGAAAGCAGCAAAAGAGGGAGGGAGGGAGGGAGAGAGGGGTATGGCAGGATTTTCTTTAGTATAAAAGGGGGAAAGAAAAGAAAGAGGAAAGGAGGGTGTCGATTTTACGAGGACACTAGAATGGTGTCCCACGCTAAGTATACACGGGAATGCATAAAGTCATAAAGGTCAGTGAACAATATGTTGTGTTAGAATTAAAATCATATATTATTTTCAGTTTGCTAGTATTACTAAGTTCAGAATTTAGAAATCATGGAGATAATTTATCTCTTAAAATATATGCATGGGAATGCATAGTAAAGTAGCCACTAAATGGTTGAACCACAAATCGTATTGAAAGGGAAAAAAAGTGCAGCGTAGAAATATAAGTCTTTCAAATAATGCGGTCATGTTGGTAAAGTGATTAGAGGGTATGGACGCTAGTATCATGGGTGTGGGGCTCGACTCCCGCGCTCTACAAAAAGGTAAAGCAAAAGTCAAAAAGAAAAGAGTTAGAGACAGGAACAGATAAAAAAAAAAAAAAACTTGAAAACTTTGTGTCACAAAGTTAATAAGGTATGCTTCCTTATTCATCACTAGACAATCTAGAATAAGGGACCATCTCTATTCGAAATTGAGAGGGAGGAAACTTAATAAGGTACTCGTAGGCTGGCCAAAATCCCGCAACAATCACAACATAAGGAGGAAAATAAAAATAAAAATACACCGAGAGCTTTTTTCGTGCTGGCTTTCGAGAAGTGTCATACGAATTTGCTGTCATGATAAAAAAAAATGTATTGCGGATCTTAAAAAACTATGGAGAGATATCGACATTAATCTAAGATGATTCAAAACTATCCACGTACTTCCAAAGATGAGATATGTTCAAATTGAATTAAAATGAGTCAGATAATAGGGGGAATATGCAAATTCAAAAGTCAAGAACATGCACGAGAGAGGAAATGGGACAGGTACTTCTAAGGTTGTGGCCACGATGAATATGTTGGCGTGAGTTGGAATTCCCTAATTTGTAGGGATTTTATTTTTCCTCCTGTTTTGTAGAGGATTTTTTTTCCCTAATTTATAGGGGCTTGACTTGTAGAAGAAGAAGAAGTCCGTCTGATTATATATATATATGGGTCTATACATACTTAATGAATATACAGAAAAGAAAAAAGAAGAGAGAGGGTAAAGTGTTTGACCGAGGACGTAGGCATATTGCGAACCTCGTTATCTCGTTAAATCGCATGTTCTTTATGTTCTTTTATCTGCTTTTCAACGTAATATCGTAATCAATGCCTCTTTGGCTTTGCCAAGAAACCCAGGTACGATGGTTGGTCAAACTTGTCATGGCCTTTGACTCACCCTTTGATAGGACCAGCCCATGCTTATTCCCCATTTCACCTCCCAAGCCTTCTCATATTTACGGATTCTCATTTCATTTATTGCAGGTAAAAATCCAAATTAAGACTTATGAAGGGTAAAGATTCTAGTTTTTTGGTCATCTAGTAAAATTGACGCCCGATTTATTTCTCCTTTCGAATCTTTGAATTGTGCGAGTAAATTCCGACTCATTAGATGGGCGCAACGTGACGTTTTTATGGTGATTTACGAATCGTTACGCGTTGTGCTATTTGGCGATGTGACATGTAAAATGTCAATGAGGTTCCGCCAAGTGATTTTCAGAGAAGTTTCATGTCTTTGATCATGACTCTGCTTGTGGATATTCTATTTATTCTTAAACGAAGGAGTAGGCAATGGCAATGGCATCAGTCATTTCTTGGAGCTTCCGTTCTCTCTTCCAGCTTACATAGTATATGTACCTTTCTTCTCTACTCTCTCTTCCTTACTTTCCACTTTTACCTCTCCCTCTATAACATCATGCGAAATCAAGCAAAACTAGCTTTGTTGCGATTGCTTCCGCCATCGCCGTCTTGGTTCTTCCGTTGGCATCGACTGTCCGTTCTCCTTGTTCCTCAGTGAACTTTGCTTGAATGGCGCCGGTCGTGGACGCGGAGTACTTGAAGCAAATCGAGAAGGCTCGCAGACTCCTCCGCGCCCTCATTTCGAGCAGACAGTGCGCTCCTATCATGCTTCGCTTAGCGTAATGATTCTCGCATCCTTTCTCTTCCGTCTTGTTACGCCTTCCTTTTTGGCGAAGTAAACCTTGTTTGGAGGTTGGTGAGGGACGGAACTTGTTAGATTGCAAGCGACCGGGCGCATACACGGTGCTTTGTAGCGTTTCGCGCAGATTGCCCATTTAGGACTTCTCAAGTTATATGTTGGTGCATCATGGTTATGAAATCTGCAGGTGGCACGACGCGGGAACTTATGATGCCAGAACAAAGACCGGAGGGCCTAATGGCTCGATACGGAACGAATCCGAACTGAAACATGGCTCGAACAATGGATTAAAGATTGCTGTCGATCTATGTGGTGGGCTTCCGCGGCGCATTCATAAGTTCATTCTACTTTTTCTAGGAACATCTTCCTTCAAGTCTTTCTACTTCTGTTTTGTTTCAGAAGAAGTCAAGGCTAGGTGTCCGAAAATTTCCTACGCAGATCTTTACCAGGTCACCGTCTTTGTCATGGATTTTTGCCTTCTTGGTTAACAGCTTTGTATGGAATTGCTATTTATGGTAACTGATGAGCAGATAGAACAGTCTATGCGAATTCAAGTTCAAGACGAGAGACTTTTCAGATGTCGTGAACTCACGAATTTGGCCATAATTTGCTTTTCAGCTTGCTGGGGTTGTTGCAGTTGAGGTTACAGGCGGCCCCTCCATCAACTTTGTCCCTGGAAGAACGGTAAATCGGCAGGAAGAATTCTCGAGGGCTGATGGTTCATGCATCGCTTATATCAACTGATTCGATTCTATATTAGGATTCTACGTTGTCTACGGAGGAAGGCCGTCTTCCAGATGCTGCTAAAGGTACGTTATAATCAGCACTTCTTAAGATTGTTCACTGAAACCTTAGGTCGAACAATTGTCAAGGGATTGAATTGATGACACCCAGATGAAAATGTTTGTATGCATCAGTTAGCAGAGATCCTAAGATTTTCCGCAATGCTCTTAATGTATTCCTTGCTCATCTTGATACAGGCGCATCGCATTTAAGGGAAGTATTTTATCGGATGGGCCTCTCTGACAAGGATATTGTAGCATTATCAGGAGGCCATACTTTGGTAGATATCTCGGAAGCAATTAAACCGCCTCATCCGAGTTCTTCACTGTGGTCCTAGCAGTTTGTACATGATCCGATTTCCTGTTTTTTCTTCGTCTCTGAACTTGTAGGGAAGGGCACATAAGGATAGATCAGGCTTTGATGGACCCTGGACCAAGGAACCCCTTAAGTTCGATAATTCTTATTATGTGTAAGAGACAATCATACTTCGATCTCTCAATTCACCCTCCACTTCCATCAGACGAACATTCTGCCCAATCTTACCTGCATTGTGATCGAAATATGCAGGGAACTTCTGAAAGGAGACTCAACAGGACTTTTGAAACTTCCGACAGATAGGGTTCTAGTGGAGGATCCAGAGTTTCGTCGCTATGTAGAGCTGTATGCCAAGGTAATATTGATTAACTGGGGGCCTTCGGAACATCGATCTCGCATGTGTTATAAGTTGTGCTGGAAAAGGCAGTATATGGTCCAATGGAAGTTCATTCTTTGTGAGAGTTTCAGTTTGTTCTCTTTTTCGTTTTGCTGCACAGGATGAAGAAGCCTTCTTTAAAGACTATGCAGTGTCACACAAGAAGCTGTCCGAGCTAGGCTTCTTCGCTCTGGCTTCCTCGGTCTTAATGCTACTGGTGAAGCTGAAATCAGGATTTGCTGCAGCCTGGAGTTCTCGGAAAAGTGAAATGAAAAAGAAACGGCGAAATGAATCGCTTGTGGTTTCATGACATGGTCGAAATTTAGCTTTCTAGTACAAAATCACCGACTCTGTAAACAAAATGTCGTCCAGTCATCAGATGGCGATTCTCATATAATTCAGGAAATGCATCTGTTATAATTCAGAAAAAAATGTGCCTTTTATTTGATAAACTTACATCAAATTGACAGGGAACAGTTTAGTGGGAGAAGTACTAGAACTCTGCCCTACTTCTTCCTGCATTGCTACAACCTACAAGACAGATTCTCCCTCCTCAACTAGAATGAATGAAAATTTAATAGGAGAACAAGTTTATCTCCAACCTAGAATTATATAGAACTATTAGATTGATAAACTATGACTGAAGCTAGTTAAAAGAATGACCAAGCCCTCCCTTTGTTCAGGCTTTTGGACTCAGTGAGAGTGTAATGTCCTGGAAAACCTTGAGCCTCTTGTCTATCTTCTTGGGGACATTCCAAGTGCTGTTGTTGCTGCTGCTGTTGGTGCCTACCGTCTTTCCGGTTTCCTTACTCTGACCCAGAACTGCAGCAAGAATAGCCTCTTCGAAGTCATCATTGTCAGGCAACGACTCCATCAGATTCTCCGACTTCTCCTCGGGCGAGGCGGACAGCCTCCTCGACTTGTTCTCTGTTTTCTCTGGCCGCTCCACAAACGGCCTCGCTGCTTCGCCGAATCTCATACCGTTCGCCGCATTCCCGGACCTCGTCCTCTTGAGGGTCTCATTGTTATTGAACTGAACCCCAAAAGGCTCCTTTTCCTTCACGAGTTTCGTCGAATAAAACGGCAGGGCATCTTTGTTGAGGGAATTCAAATTCCCATTAAATGTCATAGATTTCATGAATCTCTGCTGCCCCAACCCTGTCGTCTGGTTCGTAGTAAAATTAGTGTCGGTATTCTCATCCCCGAAATCGTCTTGTGATTTACTTGGATTGGCATGATGACGATCCTTGCAAGGCTGAGGCTGCCAAATCGACGATGAACCCAGGAACGCATCGAATAACTTGCTCTGCTCGACCCGGTCTCCTCCCTGGTTCATCATATCCGACTCGAGGTCTTTGAGCATCTGTTGTGCCCTTTCATAGGCTTTCAGGTGCGAATCAACACCTCGAGGCCCATCGGCCACGGCCGGTTTCACCCGCCGCAGATTCTCTTTCGCTTCGGCAATCCTGCCTTGTTTCATCAAGCAGATGCCCAAATTGCACATTTTGTTGTTGTCTGGCGCGATTATGAGTGCTCTCCTGTATGCATCTTCTGCTTCAATGTAGTTGTTCTGCTGCATCAGTGCCCAACCTAAGTTCCCCTAAAGCAAAAAATACATCAATTCCGTTTAAGTATGATGCACTTCAACATGTCTGACCTTGCAAATGTCGTGAATTCGCACTAATTAAATTTAGTTCAATCATTTGAAACTCAGCTTTAGCATTGACAGTATCCTAGATCGTTCAAGCGATACGGGATCTGGCATGGAATAAAAAGTAGAATTCGACAGGCTAGTGGACTCTTACCAGCAACCGAGTCGCTTCCTGCTCCACGGAGACTTGAAACTTTTTGCCTTGAGATCGAGCAGTTTTGGTCCGCTTCCCATTGAACGCAAGCCCTTGCTGAATCAAGTACAATTTATGCTTCAGAAGTGCAATTTGATCATCCAATCTCCCACATCTCTGTCAACATTGAACACAAATGACAATATTTGGTTAGGGACCACATGGAACAGTGCGGTTTTGGCTAAACTGAAGTGATTATAGACCTTGTAAAGATCCAGTAAGATGTTATCGAGTGACTCCTGAGCCTGATCCGAACATCGACACCGCAGTGATTTGATAGCTTCAATAGCTTCTTCAGCCCTGTTCTGTTGCTTCATCACAATGGCCATGTCCTTGAGAGCACTGTCCACTCTATCTCCGGCGTTAATCGCCGCCCAAAACAGAGGTATCGCCTTCTCTGGATCCTTATCCACCAACTGACCAATAAAAAACCACAGACAAGAAAACCCCATCAAAACAAAACATCAATATGATCCATAATATTCCCATGAATTTCTGAGGTGAGCCAGGTGCTTGCCTGGACGTTTTTGGCTCTAACATAAGGCGTGTCGCCCACCGGGACTTTGTGGGTGATGTGGAAGGACTCGGACCGGGTTCTCGAGACCCCGAGCGGCTTTGCGGGCGAGGAAGGAGCAGATTTGGTGGGTCTAAATCCAGGAGGAGCATTCCACATATCTTGCAACATCTTTTTATCAGAAAAGGCTCTTTCGTTTTGTTTTCACTTTTTCGCAGTTGCGGCAAAGTTAAGATTCACAAGACGAAGCAGATAGTGGAATGCCTGTGAGATGAGAGAGAGAGAGACAGAGAGCACCTCTGAAGGAGATCAGAAGTGCAGGAGGGAGGGAGAGGATGGAGAGAGAGTTTGGAGGGACGTCCCATATAGAGGAGAGAGTTCCCTATTTTGAAAGAATTGTGACCGTTGGAGTGACCGTTCGCGGAACTAGCCGTTGCGTTTTGGGGACTCTTTAGTCTTTTATTATAATTCTTTTGTTCTTTATTTTATGACGCCGAGGAAGATTGATTATTTGCGTTGATTGCCTTGATTTTCACAGAAATATGAAATTCCCCCCCATATTCTTATGATACTTCCAAACATGTCCTTGGATTCTGCCTTTTCTTTATGCTAGCAGCCTGGGATTGTTTGTCTGAAAGCCTTTATTTAGGTTTTCTTATTTTCCCTTTTTGAGGAAAAAAAAAGAAATTTACTATGGTGAAATTGATAAGATATTTCTTTTCTGAAAAAAAGGCTAAAAAAAATGTGGTTGGCCTCTTTTTTGTTTTTCAATTGAAATAATAAGAAACTATAATTTCGAAAGAATTTATAACGCTGCTTCAGCTGTGAATCATAACAAGAACAAGGAATTACTATTATGCAAAATATGTGATTTGGAATTGATGCGTAAGCACGCACTTAAGATAAACATGAAAGTTGAAAAAGAATAGTTTTCTCCGTGCATTATCGTCTTTCCCTATTTAAGATATTCCCCTTTCTTACCAAATAGGAGGTTACTACTATTTGTAAAATTTTGGGTAGATTAACTCATTTTACTAGAAGCCGAATTGACTTTTATTCCTCATTTTATGTTTAATCTAATATTTTGTAGTTCATACATTTGATTTAGGAAAAATTCCAAAAAAGGGCTCGAACTGTTATCATTTTCTCAAATAACGGTCTCAAGTAAACATTGTTTCAAATAAAGGCATGAATTGCCCTTATTTTCTCAAACAAGGATCTGAAGTGAACCTTGTTTCAAATAAGGGCCTGAAGTGGCCACGCAGTCTAAAAAAAGGCCTGATTTCAAGGGCATTTTCGTCATTTCCCTTTATTTGATTTTTTTATTTTTTATTTTTCTTTTCCTTTTCCTTTTTCTGCTTTCTTAAAAAAAAATTTAAAAAAAGAAAAAGAAAAAACACACGCACACACAAGCGGGAGGGGTGGCCACCGCCCCATCGCCGGGAAGGGGGGCGACAAAGGTCGGTGGGGTCGTCGGCGCCTCGGCGAGGGTCGGCGACCCTCGCCTCGATCAGGGAGAGGGACCGACCCTCTCCCGATTTTAGCGAGGGCTTGTTGGCCCTCATGTCTGGTCGACGGGGCCGCTGGCCCTCGCCAAGGTGCTGGCCTTTGCCGACCCCCCACTAGCAGTGGGGCGGCGGCTAGCCTCTCGTCTGTGTGTGTGTGTTTTTTTGTTGTTTGTTGTTTTTTTTTTACAAAAAAGGAAAAAAAGAAAAAAAATAAAAAAATAAAAATGGGGAAATGACGAAAATGCCCTTTAGGTCAGGCCCTTTTTTGAGAGTCCATAATCACTTCAGATCCTTATTTGAAACCTGTTATGTCATTTCAAGCCCTTATTTAAAGCAAGGTTCACTTGGGATCTTTGTTTAAGAAAATGAGATCACTTCGGGCCCTTATTTGGAATTTCCCCTTTGATTAATTCTAAACCCGAAATTTCTAATACGCCCCACACTCGATGTTGACACTCAGATTGACACATATTTTTTTTTTTCATAATTCTCAAAAACTTGAATAGTATTTTAAACTTTAATGGGATTATTTTTTGCTTTTGCTTAATTGTAAACAAATAGGTCCTTAAAATATTTTAGATACTCCTAGACAAATGATAATTATTAACTCATCAATTAAAATGTGCTAAGATCAATATAGAAACTGATTCCTTATTAGGGTTTTATTACCTACTTGTTTTGTTGTTAGATGCCTCTTATTGGTTCAAAAGTCTCTGGACAATTGACTCTCGGAGGATCCATACTTGATAGCGTATTCATTTATTTCGTGAAAATAAATAATTTAAAAAATGTCTTTCGAAAAATAATCACTTGTATTGTTTGAAAAAAGTAATCAATAAAAAATATTTTAACTATCGACAATAACTTCTGTCTGAACATTTCATGGACGATGATTTTTTTTATTGTTTTATTTTTTTAAGTGCACTCATTTTTGGAAAGATATTTTTCAAATCATTATTTTTCGTGAAATATGTTGTAATATAACGCGGAAACTAACTAGGATCTTGCAAATTAAGTCAATGCGAAAGCCCAGAAAAATAAGATTGTTGGGGTTGTCCCACATCGGTTGTGGAAGGGGCTGGTGGTCAGTTTATAAGTGTGAGGGAAAGCCTCATCCTTTGAGCTAGCTTTTGGGATGAGAGAGGCTCAAGACCACCCAACACTGGTATCAACAAGTCTGTACCCAACAGTCACACGAGAGATAGATATACGGGTCGGGAGATATACGAGAGGCTCGTCTCATCCTTTGAGTTAGCTTTTAGGATGAGAGAGGCCCAAGACCACCTAACAAAATAAATAGAGTTTACATCTCATGTACTTATCTTGTCCCACACGAGGCTTAACCGTAAATCGCATGACCTCGTTTGTTTCCATAGTCGAGAATTTCAAAACACCTTGTTGTTCAATAGCTGACATGTATTCGTTTCTTTGTTTTTTCTTTTCTACATTTTTTTTCTCACTTTGGTCTTCTTTCCCAATAAGACCAACAGCTAAACCGTAAATGATGCCCAATCATCGCCGCCTGTTCGTCGTGATGCCGCCCCTGCTATCAAGCCGCCCGATGGTGAGGCTGATCTTCGTCGCTTGGCTGAATTTTCAGAGTAAGCAGAGAGAGATCAACCGGCAGCTCCCACGATCTTCATGGTCGCTGTGGCGACGACTGGTGGCTTACTTCCGTCAATCAGCGATGTTGTGCCGTTCTATGGTGTTACCTAAGGCTTGAAAATGGCGATTCAGGATCCAGAGGTCTATCAAGAGTGGCAGCAACGTGCAAGACGAATCAAGGTGCCTGGTCAATTCAAAACTGTAGTCGACGGCGGGTGTCCGCCATTTGATCCACCACCGCGAACGTCCAACAATTGGAGAAGTACTAGCATGTTTTATCTTTCAGATTTATGTTCATAATTTGCTATCTTTGCTCATAACAAATGTTTGTGCAATTCCGTTAAGAAGTTAACTTAGGTAAACTTAGGTAATCGAATTCAATCTTTTTCAACGAATTCTACTCCATAAAAAATCCAAATCCCTATTTAGATTTCTTCCAAACATAAAAGAACTTCAGGAATTGGAATCCTTCTCTATGTGAAATCCAACTCCACGGTGAACCAAACGTGGCCTGAAAGTGTCAAGATAATCCTACTCTAATGGAAAAAGCCATTTGAGAGTTTTCGTGCAGCTCACATTCAAGTCATCCTGTATAAAAAGTAACACAAGATAGGAAAAGGACGTGCAAGCTCTTTCGCGCTATACTCGACAGGGGATTTCCACACATCACCCGACTTTCCATCGTCACGGTAAGCTAAAAATCCCCCGAAGGATGGTAAATCCGGCTTCATCTTTGTTATCAATGCTTCGATAGCCAGACAGTTGTCAAAAAGAGCTCAGATCAAAGGCACTTAGGTGAGAAAGCCAATCGGTTCATCTGAGAGTCCACGCCGGAATTAGTGTCTTCAGAAAACTTCATGGACGCAGCTAACGACAACTTGCAGAGACTAACACCAGCAAAGAAAACAGTGAAACCCAACTGAACCCTATGCTTTTGAATCAGGCCCCAACAATTCCTCCAAGTAAGCAATATTTGTGACCAGAAATTCGAGATTAATTAGGTTAAGAGAAAAACATCAAGGAATTTTCTCCCAACAGAAAACAAAAGTGAGCACCAAATGAACCTCTACTCTTACCGGTCACCTATACGACATACGAGAAAACCAGCGAGAACTATTGTAGGATTGTCCACAACAAATTGATCATTGGTGAATAAAGTTAAGACAATCAGCCTGAAAAAGTGCTGCGAAGAGCAATGACCACGCTCCTAGAGTAATTTCAACTAGCTCCATATGCAAATTACAGGCTGCAATCCTAGAGTGCTATATATCCCACAGATAGCAGCAGGATTTCCGCTTCTTATAAAACCGATTTAGGGCTAAACAAGAAATTAACAAAGCAGGTGCATAGATTTATATCAACAAAGATCACATTACATGAGATTTCAGCAGCCATAAACATCTCACTCCAGAGAAATCTAATACCTACAACTTACTGCATGAGGTAAAAAGAATCTAAGACTTATGATAGTTCAACCTGCATCTCACATGGGAAAATATTGAGAAACTCTGCTTCAGATGACCGTCAACTATAGAGCTCGAAAACTGTCTTGCTTATCGAGTCTAGCTGTCCCGGAGCTCGACGATTCACCCATGGCATCGGAGTTTGCTGGAGATTGGAAGGGCTCCCTCTTTAGAGACGTAGGCAGTCCAGAAATCTCCTGAACAATTCCACCAAACAGAAACAAAAGAATGAGACAGAAATTCGCCATTTGGGATCCTAATTCATCAATCGACGGAGCAAATCTACCGTGTCCTTCCACCACGACCCTGTTCCGGTCCAGACACCAATCGTATCGGTGGAAAACACGGCCAACCTTACCACACTCTAGAATCTACGGAAGTTGGTACCTTCATCAGATGCAGCCTCAAATCACAAGGTCGAACTTGGTTTCCGATGCAGGCCAGGACAAACTTGGAGTACTGATCGAGCACATCCGCAGCGGCCTGCTTCTTCTCTTCGACCTGAAATAATTCCCGGGTTTCTCGCGAGCTAGAACGTCAGGAGAACAAGACGAGACCTTTTGATCGCGCAAAAATCACTGCTTTGTGATCTTAAAAGTTCAATTTCTCAATCGAGGACATACTTGCACCGATTCCAGGCTTTTTTTTGGCCCCCTCAGTTACAAATTGCGAGACCCAAATAGACGGGTGATCATTGTCAACGGCCGAAACCCTCTCGCACTCCCCAATCCCTCAAGATCAGTAGAACCCTAGAAGCCGGGAAAATTCCCTTACCAAACCAAAACATAGGGGTGATTTCTCAGCTAAAACTTTGTGGTACTTGGTCGAACGACTTGCAGACAACATCAAAAGGGCAAACAAAAGGAGCTGAATACCAATTATACACTCGATTTGGGACATGAAACGAAGCGATAATTCAAAGAAGGAAAACGGAAAGAATCGAGTGACCAGTAGAACGACCGACCTCGTAATCTTCTTTCATGGCAGAAACTGCGACAGGTCGTCCTCACTTGGTCTTCCTCAGAGGCCAAAGCGATGGTTTTCTCAGCTCCTTCGCTCTGCGTGTGACGAGCGCCAAGCCAAAATCTAATAATGCGGCAATCAAAATAAATCCATGATTCGACCAAAAAAAGAAATAAATAAAAATAAATCCATGCATCTTTGCTAAAATTAATTAATAAAAAAATGTGACGGAAAGCAAACATATTGGCCTATTAGCTCAGTTGGTTAGAGCGTCGTGCTAATAACGCGAAGGTCGCAGGTTCGAGACCTGCATGGGCCAAATCATAATAATTTTTTTTGTTATGCAAACATCTGGAGTTTCTATTGCCCCCTACCTAACGTTGAAAGTTTTTTGACAACACTCACTGTCAAACATGAGCTGCTGTTCCTAGAGTTCAAGAGTCATGCGTTATGTTCATCTTCTGATCTCAGAAAAGCAATCAAACTAAGCAATCGCGCACGCGGGCTTTAAGGACAGATTTCGTGGAAATGGTCAGTGGCGGGCGGGTGATCATTAGTTCAACGTGTTCCGACGTTCGTTCGCGTTAGTTTTAAACCAAGCAAGTAATTGAACTACCATTCTTCTTCATTAACACTGTAATTGCGCTTGTTAGGAAAGCCAAAAAGAAAAACTGCACTTGATGATTGTTTCATCTTGAGCTAAATGGGCACTGGTTGACATCTTTAAGGAAAAATGTATGGGGATGTTGGATGTTAATAGATTACATGAAAGGAGACATTATGTACAATGCTTAGAATTTCAGCAAGAAAGTGCGAATTTCCATGGGACCGAGCTCCACAATGAGAGCCGAGACGTCGACAGGGCCGCCTCTTAAGGGCGTTGGTTCCTCTACGACTTCCCCTTCGACTTTCCATGTCATCCGCTTCATTTCAGACTTCTCTTGGTTCGCAGACAGGCTCATTTCTTTTACTTCCTTTATCTGAAGTCATGACCATATATATATCGATTACCAAATCATGTCCATCAGTATGATAAACTACTCTGTGTGGTTGGCACATACTAAGAAGAGCAATGACATTAGTGCAGAAAAAGCTTTACGTACAGTCCTTCCGGCGAACATCTTCTTGAGCTCGACTTTAGCCAAAATTGAATACTCCGCGTCTTCACCGGTCTACATATATTCACAAGAATAAAGGTGGAAATCAATACTCTGCGGCATATAACAATCACCTCTCTTTGATTGAAGTTGGACAAAATCACTTATGAGTGTGTCAAATTGATGGAAAGTGTGGGGTAGTGAGTGAATAGCCTAAAAGAATCGGTTTTGTCAATCCAAGAGGCGATGACTCCATTGTTGGACTACAGTCTCTTGTGGGGTTTGCACAGATCCACAGTTCTGTTGATTGATTCTAGATCTCACACGGAGTTTTATACGATAGCGCCAATGACATCGTATTCAAATGTGTTATGACGAAACGCAGAAAACAAAGACAGAACAACAGGATTTTACGTGGTTCGATCGAGGCGATCTACGTCCACGGGCGAGGCGAAACGAAATTCCACTATGATCAAAGAGAGTACAAGATCGCTGAAGCGCACGGCTCGCGATAATTACATAAAACGAAAAACTCTCTCAATAACAAACATGAAAACCCTAGCCTAGGTAAATAAGGCCCAACCCTAACAAACATGAAAACCCTAGCCTAGAAAAAGTAGAGGTTTAGTTCGCGATGTCGGAGGGTTGGGCCGATAGGCCCAACCCTCCGACATCGCGAACTAAACCTCTACTTTTTCTCTTCTTTTGGGCTGCACGAAATATATATCGAACTGGATACATAAAATTCAAAGACATATTTTACAAAATGAAATAGATTGATGAAGCTCTTTCTTTTTGGGCTAAAAGGGCAAACAAAGTTCTTTTCTCACCTCATAAAGATGTGCAAGACGTAGAAGTGCACTTCCATCATCCAATTCCTGCAAAACAGAAAGCTCAGTTAATCCCAAAGAGAGGGAGAGTATTTGAGATAAAACTCATTAACCTGCAGAGTGATCAAAGCGACATTCTGAGGTAAACTGTAACTCGAATCCATAGTAGTCGCCCTGGTAACGTGAGAACCTGTCCAGTCCTCCATCTTCTGCAGGGTCATTATCTTTTGCTCAGGTAACGGCTTAAGCATGGACCAAAAAAAAAAGCTAAATGCATTCAATCCCTACCTCATGTGCAAAAGCCAAAACTAAAGGCGAGTTCACTTCTTGGCCAGTAGTCAGACGCCAGCGAGCTCCGGTCCCGGGTTTGTTGATGCCTATATAGTAGTGTCCTCGTACCTGAAAATACAACATAAGTTGGGAAAAACGAACGAGGAAAAACAATTCTTCGTCCACAGATAAATGTAATGTACCGTTAGTCCTTTGCACGTGCTATTTGCGATGCACACCTTCTCGTCGAGAGGTCCGACCACACCTGTGTTATCAAAGGGTATTCGCCTGGTGCACGAATCAAGAGAAGGTAAAAGATCGCTAACGCGAAGAAAGGAAAGAATCATAACAAGTGGAGCATGGAAATGAAGTGCCGAACCTGTGAAGCATCAACTCTATTTGCCCATCGTTGATACTGGCTCCTCCAACGGCACGATCCACTAAGACCGAGAATTCGGTTTTGTTGTCCGTGGTGAAAATTCCGAGATTAATCTTAAGGCATAGCGTTGGAGGAGAGGACCGTTTTTAGGGGAAGAAGCATATTCATGAGTCTATGCTATAGGTTGATGAAGTTTCATCTATTCAAGGACAATATTATCACTTGCAATCGTTTGCTAAATCGTTAAATTAAGGAACTCACAGGATAGTAATTTCCAGCAACAGGTTGAGTAACAGTGAGGGACCAATCCGGTCTATAATCTCGCACCTGCACAAATGATATGTAAGCTTTTTGCATCAGCCTAGGACCATTGATGAACTAGCAAGATGGCTGTTGTATGAATTAGTTGTACATCATTTCGGTTAAGATAGTGGATAATGAGAATGTAGATTCCTGGTGCTGTCTTTCAATGATAAGTGAACCAACTTTTCTTTTAAACGACATTTGAAATTGGAAAAACTTGAAGAACATCATCTTTTTATAAGTATAACACAAGGATAGATGTTTCTTAGTGAAGGGAGTTCGAAAACAATATGAGTCTAGCAAACATTGCACTCCATCTGCTAGTACCAATATTCAGATTATCTACCATGAATGTTGATAATTTCAAGAGATAAGGAAAGGCGGCATCTAAAGATAATGTAGGGTTTCAGAATTTACTCGTTTTATGAAATCCCTTCCATTAGAATCGGTGTAGAAGGTCTTCTCGGTGGCCATGTTCGTCGTCATTTGTGTTGTCACCTCCTTCCCAACTCCATTATCTGTTGGAATTGGTCCAATCTTCAAAGTTCAAAGTAAGAAGTCTTAATTAGGATTTTCTTAGAGACTGAAGAGGCTAAATCTTTAATACCGACACATCGTGACAATAAATCCATCGACTTTGCATGCTAAGCATGGAAAACTCAATCAACTGTTTTGTTGGGTTACTCTGTCATATCTAGAAAATCATAGTCTACAAAGCGAGAAAAATAGGGAAGGGCAACTCACCGTGAATTCGACATCAGCGTGCTCTTTGTCCTTGTGTAATCTCGTGACCTAATTAAGCGAAAAAAAGCAAAATCAGATGTCTGAAAATCAAGCCATTTGACTCATCCATTATGCTGGTCCAAAACTTACATAAGATATAGCACTTCATTAGCAGCAACTCATACCCAATGGGGGCAAAAGAGTTTTTCAAGAATGTCATGATTTCTTGCACCAATAGTTCTGGAATGAAATTAGTTATTTGACACACAGGATCTAGATTTGCAATAAAAACGGGGCATAATAGAAGCAAATTAATTTCCAGTTCTCTGACATCAAATCAAAATCCTTATAATTGTTTGTTCGCTAAGGGAGCAACGTTGTCCGAGTACAAAACCAAACTGAATTCCTGTACATGTTCACTTGGATCGAACTTGAAAACTTAAGCTATTAATGGGAATGTCCAGCATGCAATGAACAAGTTCCACTTTTTACTGGGTCAAGGATTCTGGTTAAATGAATGACATTTCTGATTAGTAGCTTAGCTATTCAAGCCAAATGTTAACTACTATGCTTCAGTCTAACTCAAGTTACTTGAAGGACCCAAAAATGTCCAGAATGTAGATATTTCAACAAAGAGTTAGACTTTCAATCCATAGGATCTAGAAAAAAAAGTTAGAGAAACAGCTAAACAAATCATCGGGACATCAGAAAGATTAATGTGCCTGGACTTAATTTATCAAACAGAGAACCTGATAGATCCATGAACTGAACTGCTGATGCACTTCATCGACTAGTGGTCCCTGAACAACCTTCAGGGGCACCTGTGAGAGTTGCAATAGGTGATGAACTCTTATGTGTCCAATCTTCTTGTTGAAAAAGATTTAATGTACGATATTACTGAATGCATGGTATTATTTAATGTATAAGAGTGAGTTAGAGCATATACAGCTGAGTAATGACAGGCTGCTTACTTTCCTTGAAACAATAGTTGGATGAGCCCCATTTGGACGGAAGACGTACAGATTAGAAGCCTGCAATGAAAGAACTCTGCTGAGCACTTGCAGGCTATCTATCTACCATTCCTTGGTTTGTGCTGTGAATAGGTCCACATACCGGTCTGCATCGTGTCACAAATCAAGCACAGAAAGATTTACCGGATAATCATCTGTATTGCCGATACTTGACTCATAGTAGAGATAGCTTTGCTGTACTGGTACATCCACCTGGTAAATTTGAGTCGGTCAACTACAGATTCTATGCAGTGAATTTGGCATAGCCTCACAGGAGCATATAAGAAACCCCTGTGAATGCACTGCAAGGTAATCTGATAAGTAAAAGTGACGGAAGGAGACGGAGTGTTATAATGTAGGACATTGAACCCTTGTCAAACCCTGAAGAAAAGCAAATGTCGTTATATGAATCGAAACATCTAAATTTTAGGAGAAGTTCTCATCATTGTTTCGCTTTTGCCACCATAAATGGACGGTTCCTATTTGCCGATAAATTGTTACATGACCCTTCAAACTAAAATTACCCTTTCGTCTTAAGTCCACAGAGGACAAGGAGCTGCTGCAAACATTGTAATAGGACAGATATTAATAAAGTAGGTTAAGATGCCAACCAAATGAGACCCAATCCAAGAAGCAAAAGAAAGGCAGAATAGGGAGATGAGAAAGTGCTCTAAACAGAAAAGACTGATTCAACTGATCCTCAATGGAAAATGAAGATATCACAGGTACATCAATCAACTAAGTGTCCAAAATTATTATTTGGTAGACGTGATTGAAGCTAGAAAGCTGAAGCAGCCAAGTTGCATTCCAGAACCCTTTCTCATCGCAATAACATGTTTAGATATCCGATGATGTGTTATGAGCAACACAAGTGGTGCACATATAGTTTTTAGATTCCGAGAAACTGGTGAGTGAGATGTTCATAAACATACTTTTGGCAGTACACAAAATAGCCCTTTTCTTAGAGCCAGTTATTTCGGCCTGTACAAAATCTTATAAAGAGCAAGTTTTTCCTACAAAAAAGTTGCGAGTTTGATTCTGATCCAAAGAACTTTGAAGAAGTGAATGAGATTGATAACTTCAATGCATTTATACATGCATAGTGAAATGGTAACAGAACAGTGAGCACACTTTGGAACAAAAGCTTGTCGCTAAACAATAATCTGCAACTTTCTCTAGACTCACCCCCGTCTTAGAGTTGAATATCCGGACAAGTTGCCCGGAGGTTGACGAAAATAGCATCTTCAGATCCCCGGGTCCAACTTCTATGGTATCATTCTGTGGATTGCCCAGTGTTGAAAGGAAACTAGTTTTACTTTCCCCTGCATCATTTTGAAGCCCGGATTAGGAAAATAGGTTTAAACAAGTCAACATCGCTCACTAACAACTATGAAGCCGTGTCGAATTAATTGTGCTGATCAGTTTTACGGCCTCAGACCCATGCGCTTCGAATGGATTCCGAATAGTTTTGGAGAATGTCTAGGCTCATCTCCATTCTCCCATGATGCAGTTTACCTCATGCTGATTAAAGGGTTTGAATTTTGACTCATTATTCATTCTGCCTCCTGTAATCTACTCTAGCAAGCCTTAGCAGATGACATAAATACCAATCTCGGAGGCTCGGATGATTGTTGTCGAGAATCAAGTACATAAATACCAACCTTCTGTAGCTGCCTTAGAAATGAAGTATGTGTTCCAACCCAATGGCGGTAGTGAAACTTGAAATAGAAGCCAGTACTTTGGGACCTGCTTAGGCGACAATCCCAAGTACGCTTTCACATAGAAGTTCCTCAAGATGATCGTAACATTATCCAAATCGACAAGTTGCGCTTCAACAGTATTTCCAGAAGAGTCACGGACGACAAAATTTGAATCAGCAACCTGGTAGACATTGTCATTGCCACATTATATCGAGGAGCTATTGTCAACCTCTTGATGCATAAACTGTTGGCACAACACGAAAGAAGTACCTACTTACAGGGATCCTTATAATATCAGTTCGATTCCATCCGAGCGAATTATATGCTACCACAACCTGATGAAGAAAAATTCTATTAGAACGTACAAATTTCTTTAAGGAGTCTATAGCATAATACCCGAAAAGTTACCAGACTCTTTCCGTCCGGAATGTCTTCCTCTGTTGGTGGACAGAAACTAATATTAATTAGTTGGCACTGTAAAAAAAGGGGCATAAATAACAGATGAGTACAGCACATCTTGAGTTAGTGAACTATTTAGTCTTCAGACCAAATTTGAGTCCCAATGAACTGACTTGCTTATATGGCATTTTGAAGGAAATTTACAAATCCTTTTTGTTGGAAACTGAAGGGACTAAATGAAAACTTACCTGGCTAAAGTTTAAAGCAGGTGATGAGCATTGACCACCTGGTTTCTTACTAACCAGGCACGAGAGAGCATTACCGATGACAGCTTCTGCCTAATCGATTTTAAAAGGCATTAGAGATTAGCTTGAGATTTGAGAAAAAAATACCCGAAAGGACAAATTTAACGACACTTGAGTTTGCAACCTCAGAAGCTCCAATAGCTAGGCGCTTCTCATAGTCATTGGTCGTGTGCTGTTCAGCAGTACCGGTGACAGCATCGTGATGTTGTGCTATTCCTAATGCATCTCCGAGCCCGTAAGTGCTAGGACCACTGAACCTTCGCCCCACAAGGAATTCAAGCTGGCGCGCTGCCTATTTAGACAAAAGAGAACACTGTCATGGCAAGGTTTAATATTGCTATACTTATGTGGGACAGATGATATCAATCATAGAAGGAAGGGATTAAAACTCTATCTTCTCAGATACTTGTTTGAAGAATTAACCCTGCCCATGGAACATAAACAATTCGAACATATCGCAACTCATCCCTCCAGAAACTAAAGTCAGATGGAAGTAAGCACACACTGAAGACAAAATCATTTAAGTCGTGAGCGTTCCACTCGGCTTGAAATAGAGCGACAACAGAAAGAGATATACTGTCTTCAGATACAGTATGAGCTCCAGTAAAGAGAAACAATACCAAATAGTATCCACTTAGCATCCTAACAAATCTTTTCAGGGCTGGCCGGCTAATAAAGTAACCAGTCCAGTAGGCATCTTTTCTATCTGCATACCTGTACACAAAAGCAAGTGTCCGTAAAATATCTAGTATAGAGGCAACTGAGATGGGTGAAAAAGAGATACTTACGGGAAGTAATCGTCTGTTTTCAAAGGCCATGATACATTTTCTGCATTTTTTGCGTCGACATAAATAGATGGTGTAGAGTATAATGCATTCACCCGACCATCCTGAGAGAGAAGAAATACCAGGAATGGGAAAAAAACAATAATGGCAAATGCATTGAAAGAAAACGAAAGGGCAAAAGCATATCTCTCCTCTCCAGAGTAAGATTAAATGAGTTTTTCCGAAAATGCCAGTGTTCTGAAGCATAACCACTTGCATATTACAATCATAGAGGTAAAAAGTAGAGCAGGTAGTTTTACCTTGTTAACATAATGAATGAATTTGTCCATCTGCTTGAACCAAGACTCGGCATATTGGTACTGAAAATCATCACCCATGGTCCACATAATGTGATTTGTTCTTGTAACATTTGCCTGTTCATTACTTATAATTACTTGACGATGGTCAGTCTCGGCCAGAGATAAACCAAGATCCTAATAAGCTGTTGTCTGCAAAAAGCTAAGAGTATACCTGTATCATTGCAGCACTAATAAAATCATTCACTCTTTTTTCGACATTGTAGTCGTATAGGAGAGTATTGTCCTGCAGTTTGAACATCTCAATGGTGAATCTGTCTGCCAGAAAAAGAAAAAAGCTTGAAAGTGATTAATTTGGTTGAATAACAGCACACACCTGAACAGGCTCGAAATCATTAGACACTTCAAAATCGAAACCTTCCGGTGGACTATAGTGAATGGGAAATGCATTTGCGAAAATCTGCAAGGGCACAGACAAGTGCATGATCTTTGTTTTGAGGCGAAGTAACCAAGAAAATGAAGGTAATGAGGCTGCTTCTATTTACAAACCTGAGATGAGGAGCCAAATGTTTTAGACCCACGCCATATAACCTCAAGAGATTTATCATTCTTGCGATTTGCTCTGTCTTGGTAATCGATCCTCGCAAAATGCAGGGAATCAAATCCAACCTGCAAATATGGTGATGGTCCTTTCAGAGGAAATACAACACGAAGCATGGAAAATTCATTCGGAAAAACAACCATGCTGAGCAACTCTTTTTTCATTCAAGGACATAGAATGTGAGACAACATGATACTTTTCAAAGTCTAATGGTTGCATCATAGTGTGCAGACATCAAACCGAAAAATAACTCATAGCTACACTTAAGACTGATTGGTAGGTGAAAAGAGAAAAGGGCAACGTTGATGAAGCCTTAGATAGAATATTCTACCTCAGCTCCGAGTAGGTAAGCTTGCACGGCAGAATGTCCAAACGGATCAATTTGCCATCCAACTCGAGAAACTTTGTTAAATTGTGACTTTATCAGGCCATGACCTAGAGTTGTTTGGTCAATCATGTCGATGTAATGAGTTGTTGCCTCATCGTGCATACACCACCCGCCATTTCTGCAAATTGCCACCATTACCGTCAGGACAGTAATAGTGCAGAAATTGCCATAACACATTTAAATGCTTACTGACTGCATACATGAATTCCAATTGGCCAGCATTCACAAGTTTCCTCACTTGTTCTTGTGTTTCTGGATGTTGCTCGAACCACCATCTTTGGAAGAAAGCCTATGATTTTCATGAAATTCATTAGTGACTGTATCAAGCTAAGCTCGTTTGTAAGTGGACAGTGGACGGAATGAGCGACGGTCTGAAACCACGATTATTCACAGTTTGTCTTCTCTCTCTCTCTCTCTTTGATGAATTGAGGGTACTAGATGAGGGCTCTGAGAATAAGCAATTAAGGGGAATAAACCGACACTGATAAGATTAAGAGAACCAGTATGCAAGTCCATGAGAATATAAATGCAAAAGGCGAGTGCAGTTCCAAAGGTTGCATCAAATCATTCTTCTGTGTTTAGATTATTAAATGCTAGATGTCTTTACTGCAGAATAACAACCGATATTTACGGGAAAGAAATAGAAACAGGTACTATAAAATGTAGTGTTCCTGAAGCATAAAAGATAGAGAGCATGCGGCCGCATAATCCCAAAGGTTCATCTTGCCAAAGTATGTCCTTGTTATCAGCATGAGGATCATGTAATGGCCATTTTCATGTTAAGTGGGACTGTAATGCTGAACTTTCATTATCTTCTGTCTAGTGTGTCTTAGCGGCATGCCTGAAAGTTCAGTTACTATTCTGATGCTATTGGATTGCGCTATTGCACAAAGATTTTAACCTCTTTAAAGGCCAAAACCATCGGTATCTTCATGTCAACCATAGTGGATTTGCAGATTTGTCGGTTACGAATATGAAAAGGATTAACATCACGATGGGCGATTGGATTGAAGTTCTACCACAATGCTTTAGACCAGAGGAGTCAAGCTGATCAACTAGATTCAAGCCTGATATAGCAAAGTTGACTGATCGCAGAGAACTCAAAAACATGGTTTGAAGATGATCAAAACAAAAATGAGCTTTCACAGATATGCATCAGAAAGAGTCTAAAATTAACAGAATTTAACCATCTCGGCGTACACAAACTTCCTATTGGGATCTCGCGCCAACGCTTTGACGACGGAGTCAAGCACATTCTCGACGCAAGCGCCCTGCACAATCAATAGCACAAAAAACCATTTTCCCATTCACATAAACTCCTAAGTATTCATCAACCAAACAATATAGCCAAACTTCAATATGCTCTTCAATCCGGAAAATATAAGGACCTGGATGGTGTTATTCGAGCCAACATAGTACTGATCGACCGTCTTCAACCATCCGACGTCGTCATGCGAATGCGGGACCAAATGCACGTTCAACTTCCCTGCCACAACCTCAGCACCAGTGTTGTACTTCATGTAAGCTCCATCCACTCCTCCATACAAGCATACAATCTCCAGAATCACAATCACAAAACAAGAAGCCACAAGAGTACCCATTCAGCAACAACAACTACACACACACACACACACTCACTCTCTCTCTTCAGTTTTACTGTTGACTCCAGACGATCGATAAATGGTGATCACCAAAGAGTTGGACCAATGATGGAGTGACGTGTGGATCTCCGCCGGTTATGTTAGACTTTAGTGGACGGCCTGTAATTCGTGGGGGGGTGTGTGTAGGATATCGACTCTTGACTGTGACTTGGCACAGATTCTGCAATGGAACTCCATTAAAGACCTATTCTTTTTGCTTCATTCTCTCTTTAAATAGTTGGAAGTGTAAAGATACTTCCTATGTGTTGGCGTAGTCATTCAATGATTGAGCACATTGAGTTATTAAAATCCAGTGAGGCCAAAGTAAGATTGCCGGAACTAGCGGTGGCCATGGGCCGGTTTGGGCCCGGGTCAAACCTGGAACCGGCCCGTTGACCGGCCCGCCGATTCCGAACCTGAACCGGCCCAGAACAGCCTGTTCCGAATCGCATGGAGAAATCGCCGGTTCGGAACCGGCTTATAGCCATTGCCGAACCAGCAACGGTCGATATTTTGACCGTTGCCTTGCAACTGCCATTTGGCCAATTTTTTTTTTTTTTTATTGTTTTAAAAAATATATCCTAAATTCTATAAATATCCCTTTTCATCTTTCATTTTTTCTCACAAATTCTCACAAATTCTCTCAAATCTGTGACTTTGTCAATTTTCTGAATTCGTTTTCCGCTCAATTCTCTCAAAAAATGGCAAGTGGAAGCAAAGGTAGTGGTAGGGGAAAGATCCCGTTGGGGGAATCCGATCATCCTTATGATCCTCGTGATTTTGCATATTGGGGAGACGATGTTGATGATATCAACATTATTCCCAACGTCGAGCATGTCCCAACGCAAAAAAGTCTGCATCCTCCTCCTACCAGTGTCGAAGAAATGTCAACAACAAAGGAGCTGGAACGGGAGGGTACATCCGACATATGGGAACACTTCACGAAGGAACATTTAGGCGGAAACAAGTACGAGGTAAAATGTAAATATTGTGGGGCAACATACAAATTTACAGGTGGAGGCGGCTATGGAACATTTAAACGGCATCTGAGGTCGAAACATTCAATGCAAGCAGGGATCGATACCAGCCAATAACAAATTTTCGGGTATGCCAATTCTAACGCTTCTACTTTATTTCGTTACAATGAAAAATTTTATGAAGAAGAATTAGCTAGATTTGCTGCCGTTGAACGTTTATCGTTTAATTTTGGTGAAAAAGTTGGTTTTAATCATTTTATTCAAACTGCATGTACTCCACAAGCAAAACTTGTTTCGAGAAATACGCTTAAACGCCAACTTTTTGATATTTATAAAAGAGAAAAAAAAGATTTGAAAAACTTTTTTATGAATTTCAATGGACGTGTGCATATAGGTAGCGACATTTGGAGTGATCCTTGGAAAACTCATTCTTATATGGGAATTACATGTCATTGGATAGGCGATGATTGGAACATTCAAAAAAGAGTTATTGTATTTCGAGTTTTTGATGATAGGCATACAGCAATTAATATTTATAGAATAATTATGCAAGTTTTAAAAGAATATTTTTGGTTAATAAAATTTTTTCAGTTGGTTTTGATAATGTCGCGATACTTCCATTTCCGAGTTAGAAAAGATTTGCAAACCCGCTTTTGGTGGGTAATTTTTTCACGTTAGATGTGCTTGCCATGTTTTAAATTTATGTGTACAAGATGGTTTACAAATTTTTGATATTTTTCTCAACCCAATAAAGACAGCAATTCAATTTTTATGGAGACATCCTCAAATTATGAAAGAATGGAGAAAATTTTGTAAAGCAAATAGAAGAAGACCAAAAAGATTTTCAAGAGATGTTCTAACTTGTTGGAATTCTACGTACGAGTTGCTTAATTAATATTTTGCATATAAAGATTTATTATGTACGTTTATTTCGAATAATATTTCTAAAATTAATTTATTCCCATAAGAGTGAGATATTTGCAAAAAAAATTTAAATCTTTTAAAAATTTTTAATGATGCAAATTATACTTTATCCGATGTTTATTATCCTACTACGCATTTATTTTTAATAGAGTGTGTTAATATTGCTGGTATTTTTGAAGAAAATGAAAAAGATGATCAATTAGGTCCGACTATTATGGCAATGCAAACGAAATGGCTGCATTATTATACCGAAATTCCTCTTATTTATTTGGTTGCTTGTGTTTTCGATCTACGTACCAAATTAGATGGTTTAGGTGATGATTTGAATACGTATTATGACTGTTTACATTTGATTGAATTTATAGATATTAGAACTATACAAACAGTAGTTAAAAACACAATAGTTGAAATGTATAATGAATTTTCTAATAGATATAATGTAGGTGATAGTGGATCTTCCTAACCTAGTGACGTACAAAGCGGGGACCTAGGTAGAATTAGTAGATGGTACAAAATGCTGATGAACAGGCAAAAAAGACAAAAGGGAGCAACATGAAATATTTTCGAAGTAGAGACCTATTTAATCACTTTTTTTGAGTTTAGTGAATCCGAAGGTGGCACAGATTTCAAAATTCTAGAGTGGTGGAAGAGGCATTCAACCCAATTCACATTTCTCGCTCTCATCGCAAGACAGGTTTTAGCAACTCATTGTTCAACAGTTGCGGTTGAACAAGCATTTAGCGCTGGAGGCAACATTTTGGATGACCGACGTTCAAGATTAGCTCCAGAATCGGTGGAGGCTCAAGCTTGTGTCGATGATTGGACAAAGGCTCAACATTGACAACAAGAGATGGATCGCATCAATGAAGCCGAATTCTTCGATGATGGAGATACCACCGTCACGGGTACCGGTACCGGAACCGGCGAAACGGGTAGCGACGATTAACGATGAGGTAAGTATGAGATTATCAAAAGTAAAAGAACTACATGGGCTTTGATTCTTCGATCCCAAGAAGATATGTAGGCGCTTAATAATAATTCATTAAGTTCAAGCCCATTCCTCTTCCATTTCCCCCCCCAAATTTGATTACAATTTGTATTTGATAATTTATTAGTTGATAATTTTTTTATTTCATAATTAATTATTTAAAAATTAAATTTGAAAATCGAAACCGAAACCGGCCCTTAAGGTTTCGGTTCTGGTTCATAGTGGCCACGAACCGGAACCGGCCGGTTCCGAACCGTGACCACCACTAGTCGGACCCTGGAGGACCATCAAAACCTCTAATTGGTCCTACCAACTCGCTCTCAACATTAAAATACCAAGCGACATAAAGATGAGGGATCCATTCCGCAAGTCCGACATCTACCCAAACGATCGAGGTACACTTAGTATACACTAGAGCTTGCTTGGGAACAATAACATTTTCATAAACATCTTCTACATGCATGGCGGCTCCAAATAGTGGTGGCCGATAATCCATCCTACATATCTGAAAAATAAATGGGTGAGCTGAGACCCAGTAAATGAAATCACTAAATCTAAGGTAGGTGTTCCTCTTACAATTACTCAACTAAAATTCTCACGTGCGACATCTATCGTCTACGAATTCCTACATATTATAAATTATGCAAGAATTTTCAAGATGTCATAGCCCAAGTGGGCGACGGCCGCCTTTGCCAGGGGTCGGCGAGGGCCACCCACAACCGCCTAGGCGAGGGCGTCCCTTGCCTGATTCGGCGAGGGCAGCCCTCGCCTGAGGCTGAGTGGTGGGGGAAAAAAGAAAATGAAAAAAAAGAAGGAAAAGGGAACAACAGAAAAAATAAAAAAATAAATTGAAGAAAATCTAAAATATTATTAAAAATTATCCACGTTAGAGCTAGCGGTGCCACGTAGGACAGCCGGTATCCACGTTAGCGATTTCCGGTCAATATGACTAAATTGGCAAAATTTGAAAATATTTAGAACTAAATCAACAAGTTAAAAAGGTTTAGGACTGAATTAATAAAATAATAAAAGATTTAAAACTTTTTTGACAATTTTTTCGTTGTTAATGGATAGTAGGCTTGTGACATTTAAGGTGATCCTAAAGGGGAATCTTTTATAATTTCGCATGAGTAAGTGTTGAGATATGCAAAAGGGTAAAAAAAGAAGTATCTCCATTGAAAAGAAGTTGCGGGGTGACTCATCCAAAGGCAAGAGATCGGACGAAGCGAGGGACCGTCGTTGAGATTTTTGTCTGTTTCTTTTCGGAGCGGACGATGATATTGATTGATTCATTGATAACATGAAAAAGCCAAAAATCAATAACATATTGCCACGTGTGAATGTTGATCACTTATCGTAATGTTGTTTTTCACTGATAATCAGTGGTATCTTATATTTAATTTTCTTCACTGGTTTTGACATATATATATATATATATATATATATATATATATATATTCATTAAACTGTTGGAAAAGTAAAATGTCTCTTCATTATTTTCGGTATTATCTCGGGTAACTCCCTACAAATTTAACTTTTTTTTTTTTGGGGGGGTCTCAATGAGGCCTGAATATAGATTTCAATGTTTGGCAACACGGAATTTGAAGCATGTGAAATTACATGAGCAAATTCTAAGTTAAAAATGCAAGTACTTGCGCACTACACTTGGGCCCAAATCCCTTAAAAAGCATTAATTTTAGGTTGGATTCAAACTCCGGCACAAACCTTTTTTTGTCTCATAATTTTTTTTTAGCAACTTCAGTCCACAAATCGGCCCCGTCAAATTTCTGTCCGATGATGCCGTTAAAAATCTCAAGTGCCATTCCACGTCGTTATATTATTCTTTTTTTTTCTCTTTCCCTTATTTCACTTCATCTTCTCATCGCAACGACGATGGAAGCTAACACTCATGGAGAGAGAGAGAGAGAGAGAGAGAGAGTTGTACACTTGGAATGACATGTCGGTTAAACAGCATCATCGGACGGAAACTTGACGGTGGCCAGATTCGGGAACCGAGTAAAGTAAAGGTAGTGTCTTTTATCAGACAAAAAAAAAGTTCAAACCCGAATTAAGTCCCGACCCTTTTTTTTTTTTTGGCTGAAAGGAAATTTTCATTTCACTTGAAAGATATGCACATCACTTTTAAGATAAACACATGAAAATCAAACAAAGCAAGTAAATTTGAAAGATAAATCAACTTGATACAGCTTGTAGAGACTCACTCATTCCACAAAGTCGGGTCTGTGATAGCATTAAAGTACAACTTGCGGCCAATCACCGAATCTCGCATCACCATCAATGAAGAGCACACACCGAGATTTCCTTCTCTAGTAGCTACGGCTTTGCCAAAAGGCGGTGCGCGCCTAGGTTCAATGTCCTAGCACCATCACCGTATAAGGACAACAACAACACCAGCAGGTCGGAAGAGCACAGAAAACGACTTGTAAATTCCAGATCTATTTCTAGAACGGAATAGAAGAGCACCTAAATCTAAATCTAAATCTAACTTTAAATCGGGAGAGAAGACCTGCAAAAGACATACCAGCTGATCACAAAATCACTTTCAGATAAGCCGACTGTCGAAGCAGTAGAAAAACCGCGCTCGACTATAGGAGCAAGCACCGGAGCCGAAGTGAGCGAGCAGATCCGGAATAGCAAATTCTTCCGAGATACTCACATTTTGAACTCTGAGCTCACCAGACAAAACTCTTCACGTGGAAGAAGAAGTCGAGGTGATCCGCGAAATTAACGAAAAGACTTTCAAGAAAAACTCAATGATATAGGGGACTAGGAAAGTAAGAAGAAAAAGAGAGAGGAGGGGGGAGGAAGAGCGAGAGAGGGAGAGAGCCCCTCTCTCTCCCTCAAGAAGGTTGCTGCAGAAAGGAGGGGTTGGGGGGCGACTTGGCGAGGGAGAGAAACCCTCCGCCGTGTAAGATTCACTGTGTCCCGACCTAAATTGATGCTTTTTTGAGGAATTGAGCTCTTATACTTGACAATGAACTTCCACGTCCCCCAACTTTCCCTTGTTACAGTGAGCTGAAAATCCCTTGAGGGGTGGTTAATCCAGCTTCAACTCTGTTGGCAATCCTTCAAGAGACAAACACTTTTACCAAAAGGCGCTCAGATCAAAGACACTTAAGTAAGAAACCTGATCGATTCATCACTGAGAATCCCAGCCGGAATTTGACTATCTAGACAAAACAGGAAAAATTGTCCAAAACACCCTAACCTATTACATTTTTATCAATTGAGTCATAAACCTTTTAATTGTGTCAATTGAGTCATAAACCTTTTCACGTTTGCTAATTGTGTCCATCCAGTCAATTTGGCAGGAAATCGCTGACATGGAAGCCGACCGTCTTACGTGGCACAGCCGGCGCTGACGTGGACATTTTAACGAAACTTTAATTTTTTTCCTTCTTTTTTATTTTATTTTCTTTTTTTTTCCTCCTTTACTTTTTTTTCTTTTCTCCTTTTTCCCTCCGCCGGTCATCGATGGAATTGGAGGGAAAAAAGAAAAACAAAAAAAGAGAGTAAAGAAGGAAAATAGGAGAAAAGAAAAAAAAATTCAAGAAAATATTAAAAATTATTAAAAATTGTTCAGTCAGCGCTGATCGTATCACGCAGGACAGCCGTAAGCGATTTCCAACCAAAATTGGCTACATGGACTCAATTGGCAAAATGTAAAAAAATTTAGGACTCAATTGACACAATTAAAAGTTTATGACTTAATTGGTAAAAGTGCAATAGGTTTAAGATTTTTTGGACAATTTTTCAGGACAAAACATGGTGGGACACAGCTCGCGGCAACTCGCAGAGACTAACGCTTCCAAACCACCAGGATGTACTAATGCCATTTTTAACCTGTTGACACCAAATAATAAAGAGTTACCGAATGGACTTTAGTATCACTGTGTCCCGAAAGTCGGTAAATCGGGAATGGTAAGTTACTCTGAGAAGTTCAGTAAGTTGTCTGCAACATACCGAAATGTCTAGAAGACTAAACCCGATATTCGGGAAGTAAGAGAACAGGGCCACTGATTTTTAAAATTCGGTAAGATTCTGGATATGCCGAAATTATAGAGGATCAGCAGTAAGAGGAGTATGAAGACAAAAGAAACCGCAGGATGGCCAAACTAGCCATGTCAGCAAGAAGTTACGAGCAAGAAATCCGGATAGTGGATGCGAACAGTTCACGGCAGTTGCTGGAAAAGATTCAAATTCAAAGCCATATTGACAGTTGAAGATCAAGTTTTGGCGGATAAAACGTGGGCAAATGGGAAGTTATTGAAGGCGCCAAGATTCAGAGTTTGAAAGTAAGAAAATAACCGACAAACGGTTATGGAAAGCCAAAGAATAATAAATAATCGAAAGAGAGGAGAAAGGAAAAAGATCAACACACATCCAAAAGAACTCAAGTTTTCTGCACTTTAACTTCCCTGTACTCTCCTTTCCAGCATTTACAGTTTCTGCAACTCCAGTTTATTATCAAGCTTTCTACTGCTTTCCTAGGAGTATTGTAACGTAGTCTGAACCCTTGTTGATCTCAAATCCACATTCGATCCATTGAATTCCTACCCATTTCACTTCCATGTGTGTTACTCCGTGTTCTCACTAAAAATTTCCTTTCGAGAGTTGAGCCGCAGAACCCCTTTTAATAAAAACCGAAGACTGAATTTCGGTGAAAGATATTCCTTGTTGCAAAAACGAGCGAACATTTTTTTGGCACGCCCAGTGGGACCATTGTGGTAAGATTAAGAGAAATGGTGAGAACCAGATGTCAATCAGATGGAGTACCAGTTGGCAACGTCAACAATCCAGATGATGGAGCACGATCAGAGCATTCGGCAGCGAATGAGGACGTACCCCATCACAATACGGATGTTCCTCGGCAATTGAACGAAGAACAAATCCATGCGTTGGCACCTGACAACACTTTGATAGCCACGATGAGAAGAATGTTTGAGGAACAGCAGAATGAACTCACTAACCATATGGTGCAGCATGTCTCAGATGTGATAAAGCCTATGATGATTAACGCCATAAACGAGGTAATATCGCGTCCTAGTTCATCCTCTCAAGTTCCTCCCTTTTATGTAAATCCTCCTGGTACGATACCATTTCCACCAGCATCGGGACATCCCAATGTTGGGTATAATGGTAGTGGAGGATCGAATCTGCAGCCTCTAGTAAGGATTATACCAAGACCAGAAAATCCTACAACAGCAAATCTGGTAAATGGTGTGAGTGGTTACAATTTCCCTCAAACTGGCCTTACTGATGCTAATGTGATCAATCCCATGATCCCGAATTATCCACCAGTATTGAACATACCTCCGCCAGTGAATGTCCCTAACTTCGAGCCCATGAGACCACCTGTAGCTCAACCATATCCACAAGTGGTAGAAAATCCTCTCTACAGGCCACCACCTCATGTTAACTTCAATATGGATCAACAAGGAATGAACAGACCTCAGCAGGTTGATCCTAGGGGGCAGGATCCTTGGTTGGGTCAGCAGAATTTAAGGCCATGGAATCCAGACAGAGTTGCAGAATTTGTAATGCAACAATTGGGAGCAGAGAGAGGCACACCAAAACCTGTATACAGGAAGCCACATCCCGATTGGGTGGATAACATTCCATATCCAAGGGGATTTAAAATGCCAGATTTCGCTGTATTTACAGGTGAGGAAGATCAGTCAACTGTGGAGCATGTAGGTCGTTTTTTAGCACAATGTGGAGAGGCTGGAACAAATGAATATTTAAGGCTAAGGCTATTCCCATTGTCATTATCAAAGACAGCATTTACTTGGTATACGAATTTACCAACAAATTCTATTCAGACGTGGGTTGAGATGGAGAGACAGTTCCATTCTCAGTTTTACCGAACGGTACCAGAGGTAACAGTAGCCGACTTGGCCAGGATGTACCAGTATGGCACTGAGACAGTGGATCAATTCATTGCTCGTTTCAAGAAGTCCAGGAATCGGTGTTTGACTTCTCTCACTGAAAAGGAATTTACAGATTTGGCTTTTAATGGGCTGAAGTTTAATCTCAAGGAGAGATTTGAGGGGCAGGCTTTTGATGATCTTTTTCAATTAAATGCTCGGGTTTCTAAGTATGAGCACCTGCTGAAGGATAAAGATAAGAAGCCGACGAAGGATAATCGGCAGACAATAGCATCGGTTGAAAGTACCGAATACAGTGACTTTACCGAAGAAGAGAATGAGATAGCGGTAGCAACTATGGTACTTGAAAAACCATATGTGTGCCCAGCTTTGAAACCAGCAAAGGTGAGAGATGTGTCCAAGTTTAAAGCCAAGGAAACGAGTAATTATTCGTTTGATATCTATAAGTTGGATGAGATATTTGACTTGTTGTTGAAAGATGGAATGATCAAATTGGCTGAGGGACAGGTAATCCCATCCAAGGAAGAGACTACTGATAAAAGGTATTGCAAGTGGCATCATTCCAAGACTCATGATACGGTGAATTGTATTGTTTTTAGAAAGACAATCTAGGAAGCGATTCGTCAAGGCAAGATTAAATTCGCTGAAGACAAAGGCAAAGCTCCAATGGAGGTAGACATAGATCCTTTCCCGAAGATGATCAGTATGGTTAACGTACATGAGTCTACGAGGCATGATAATAGACAATTGTGCACCCGTTGCCAGCGAGAATTAAGTTATCAGCATCGGGAAGTTCCCGAGTTCCAGTGCATGAGAGGAACAAGGGGAAGATACAGATCGGGATCATTTTTCCGTCGGGAAGGCAGACCACAGATAAAGTCTGAGATTGTTGTAACTAAAAACGTTTCGGCACAATCAAGAAGTCAAGAAGCTGAATCAAGGCGGTCAACACAAGTGTCTGAGAGACGGGAATTTTGCCTCGATCCACCAAGACAAGTTCCTCCAATTCAAGAAGTTGAAACACAATCTCATAGGGAAAAGGAAATCCCACGAAAGCCTGAGAAGAAGAAGAGTTTATGGCAGCGATATAAAGAAGGAGATCCCAAAGTAGGATTGCTTGGGGAGCCTAGTGGGAAATTTGATTATGTGGTGTATTATGGAGACACGAAGGATTCCTTATCCCCGTCATTGCCTGTGGAACCATCTGGTTGGGGAGATGAATTTGATGATCCACCATCATCAATTCCCCAGGAAGTTCCGAAGACAAAAACAATTAAAATCCCACACGATCCTCCCGAAGGAAAATGGTCTTTGGCTAAACCGCCGGGGCAAGCATCTTACCGAACTGCAAAAAGACGTTTTCAGCGAATGAAAAGCAGACAGAGGGATTTCGAGAATCGTCGGGACAAAGGAATGCCATCACAGATTCCCCCAACCAGATCTTTTAATACGAGAGGAAATTGGGTTTGGAGAAGAAACCCTGATGATAAAGAGTTTGTCAAACCAGAGAAAAATTCTGTATATGATTCGGGGAGTAGTTCTCACCACGAAGTGAAAAAAGGAAAAGAGGTTCAGCAAGTCTCCCAAACAATTACCTTTGGGCAATTCCAGGTAGCTCTTAATCCGAGGCATCAAGTTAAAATAGAACAAAAGAATCTGAATCTCAAGATGTCGCAAGAAGATGATAAGAGTTGCCGAGCTGGTCATTCCAAAATGCCGAAAGAGAATTGTTCGCCAATGAGGATCAACATGGTCCATGCTAAGCTTCCAGCTGAATATGGAGCTTGCTTAGTGGTAGAAGAAGAACTCGAGCATATCTCAGAGAAAGAAATAGCAATGACAGAATTCGAATTCTCTGATAAAGAAATGATAAGGTTTGATAAAGTACCTTCAGACAAGGCTAGACATTTAAGGTCCTTGGTTATTTCAGGTAGAATCAATGGTCAAGCTGTCGGTAAGATCTTTGTAGATGCGGGAGCTACCTTGAATCTCATATCTTACAGGTACTTCAAGAAGTTGGGAAAAGATGATGATGAAATAATTCCATCGAATGTTCAGCTGTCTGATTTCCTAGGAGAAGTTACCGAAGTCAAAGGGGCAGTTGTATTAGACTTAACCATAGGATCTAAGACATCAAGGACGACTTTCTTCGTGATAGAGTCTGATGGTTCGTACAATTTGTTGCTTGGAAGAGATTGGATACACTCCAATCAATGTGTACCTTCGACTCTTCATCAGGTTCTAGCATTTTGGAATAGTAAGGGAGTAGAGTACATTAAGGCTGATTCGGGATTTGCTTCAATAGGATTAACTGGTATTCATCAAGATCATCAAGAGTACTCACATGGAGAACATGTCATCGGAATACTGAAAGTAGATTCACGATCTTATGCTTATTGCCGCTTTAGGAATATGAAAACTGAGTGGATTCCCAAGTCTAGCTTGGCATTAGAGGAGTTACATACTCTTTATGGAAAGCGAGCCCTTATTGCAAGAAGTTTGTGAAAGGTACTTTGCATACCTGGCAGAGAAGACCCAGCAGAGTGCTGAAGTTTCAGATTGTATTGACGAATGAGAAGAGTCACCAATCAAAGAGGACAGCAGGTCAACAGAAGCTCAAGACCCATTGTTAGAATTTGATATAGGAGAACCTGGGTGTTTTCGTCCAATATATGTAAGTGCTTTTCTGCAAGGGGGCATGAAAGAAGATTTAATCTACTTGATCAAAGAATACAAAGATTGCTTCGCATGGGATTACCATGAAATGCCTGATTTGTCAAGAGATATTGTAGAACATCGTCTTCCTATTAAGAAAGGATTTCGTCCACACAAACAGTTAGCAAGAAGGTTTGCTCCAGATGTGGTTGACAAAGTCAAGGAAGAGATTGAAAGGCTGCTGAAAGCAAAATTCATTGAGACAGCCAGGTATGTAGAGTGGATTTCGAATATTGTTCCTGTGAAGAAGAAAAATGGAAAATTGAGAGTCTGTATTGATTTTCGGAATCTTAATAATGCCGCTCCAAAAGATGAGTATCAGATGCCGATGGCAGACATGTTAGTAGATTCGGCGTCGGGAAAAGAGATGTTATCTCTAATGGATGGTCATTCGGGTTACAACCAGATATTTATTGCTAAAGAAGATGTCCCGAAAACAGCGTTTAGATGTCCTGGTGCTATCGGGACTTTTCAGTGGGCAGTGATGCCTTTTGGGCTGAAAAATGCAGGAGCTACTTACCAGCGAGCAATGAATTTCATCTTTCATGACATGATTGGTAAATTCTTGGAAGTTTATATTGATGATGTTGTGATCAAATCAAGTCAGGGAAAGCATTTGGACTATCTTGAGCAAGCTTTTGTTAGGATGAGAAAATACAAATTGAAGATGAATCCAGCTAAATGTGCCTTTGGAGTGCGAGCAGGGAATTTCTTGGGATTCCTAGTTAATCAAAGGGGAATTGAGATTGACAAGAATAAGGCAAGGGCTATTATAGAGCTTCCTCATCCTACATCAAAGAAGCAGTTGCAGATGGTACTCGGGAAAATTAATTTTCTCAGAAGATTCATTGCAAATTTATCTGGGAAGATAGAACCAATGACCCAGCTCTTGCGTCTTAAAAATCAGGAGGAGTTTATATGGGGAGATAAACAGCAGAAAACGTTTGATGCGGTCAAAGTTTATCTAACAAATCCTCCTGTATTGATGCCGCCGAAAGCAGGCAGACCATTAAGGTTGTACTTGTCTACTACCGATTCAATTATCGGGAGTATGCTGGCACAAGAGAATGAAAATGGAAAAGAACAAGCGGTATATTATTTAAGTAGAATATTGACTGATGTTGAAAAAAGATATACCGCGATAGAAAAATTATGTTTATCTTTGTACTTCTCTTGTATGAAGTTAAGACATTATTTGTTGCCAGCTACAGTACATGTACTCGGTAAGACTGATGTGATAAAATATATGTTGTCACGGCCTGTTATAAAAGGGCGTATAGCCAAGTGGGCATTTATCTTGTCTGAATTTGATTTGGCATACGTACCAATAAAAGCAGTCAAAGGTCAAGCTGTTGCTGACTTTCTTACCGAATACCCATGTTTGCAAATGGAAGAAAATAAACAGAACTTCAGTCAAGTTATACCATGGACTATGTATTTTGATGGATCATGTGCTAAAGGTATGGCTGAAGCTGATTTGATGATAATTTCTCCCACCGGAGAGCTTACAAGGTGTGTTTGTAAGTTAGATTTTGAATGCTCAAATAATCAAGCCGAATATGAAGCACTAATCATCGGCTTAGGAATACTGATTGAATTGGAAGCACGGTTCATCAAAATATTTGGTGATTCACAGCTAGTGGTGAAGCAACTGAAAAGAGAATATCAGTGCTTAAATGAAAATTTGATTGGCTATTATTATCTAGCCAAGAAGCTGTTGGAACAATTTAGAGAATATGACATAGTCCATGTCAAAAGAGAAACCAATTACGAAGCCAACGAATTAGCACAGATGGCTTCTGGTTATAAAATATCAAAAGAATTGGCTAATATTGCAGCCATCATCACATTATCGGTACCTTCTATTGAACAAAGAGAAATACCGATAGCGATCAGTGAGGTGATCCGAGAAAAGGATTGGAGGCAGCCCATTATGGAATACTTGAAAAATCCTGATTCAAGAGATCAAAAGCTGAGGAGACAAGCCCAGAAGTACGTAATATTAGGAGAAGAGTTATACCGAAAATCTTCAGATGGGCTACTATTAAGATGTCTTGATAAGGACAATGAGAAACTGGTTATGGCAGAAGCTCATGAAGGCATATGTGGAGCACATCAAGCTGGAATTAAGATGAGATGGCTTCTAAAAAGGTATGGATATTTCTGGCCAACAATGATGCAGAATTGCATTGAATATGCCAAAGCATGCATTTCATGTAAAAAACATGGACCTTTGCGACATGCACCTGCTATAGAGCTTCATTCCATTGTAAAGCCATGGCCATTTCGATGATGTGCAATGGATATAATAGGTAAGATTTATCCACCATCTTCTCATAAGCATAGTTTCATTTTGCTAGCTACGGATTACTTTACGAAATGGGTGGAAGCTATTCCATACAAGAGCATTAGTCAGAAGACGGTGATCAAATTTATTGAAGAAAACATAATTCACCGATTTGGCTTACCGGAATCAATCACTGCGGATCAAGGGACAGTGTTTACTGGAGATGAAGTTATGGAATTTGTGCAATCAAGAGGAATTAAGATGCTGCATTCTACACTATATTATCCTCAAGCAAATGGACAAGCTGAAGCTACTAATAAGTTGTGATTGGATTGATTAAAAAGCATTTGGAAGAAAATCCAAGAGAATGGGACAACTTGCTATCGGTAGTGTTGTGGGCATACCGAACATCACGAAGATCAAGCACAGGCGTCAGTCCATATATGCTGACCTATGGACAAGAGGCAGTTCTACCGATGGAGATAACCGTTCAATCATTACGAGTCCAATTGCAAAGTGAAATGTTGCCAGAAGATTACAGAGATTGGATGTATATAAATTTGGATGAAGTAGATGAAGTCAGGGCATTGCTTTGGATCAGTTGATTGCACAAAAGAAAAGAGTAGCTAGAGCTTTTAACAAGAAGGTTAGGATCAAGCAATTTGCTGTCGGGGACTTAGTGTGGAAAGCAATCTTGCCATTTAATCTCAAAGATAGAGAATTCGGTAAGTGGTCCTCAAACTGGGAAGGCCCATATCTAGTTATCGAAATGTTCAGTGGAAATGCGTACAGATTGATGGATATCAATGGAAAAGAACTATCTCGTTCTATAAATGGGAAATTCTTGAAGAAATATTATCCATCAATCTGGGAAACACAAGGAGATTAATTCATTCATCAAAAGCGAAAGTACATTCTGATCTTGGTTACAAAGGTCTTCAGATCTTTAACCAGTTTGAGGTTCTGAGCTACAAGTTTGGAATGTAATTCAAGATCATGGCGGAGTTCGAATTGCTGCTCTTTGAGATGTTCTGTGCGACGAGAATGGAAGCGGACAGCTTCAAGTTTCTCCCAAGTTTCCTGTAGCAATCGTCTATACTTGTCTGAAGAAACTTCGACCATGGACTTGACACGGGAGATTTCGTCTTTAATTATCCTGCGTTCGGCACGGTTATGACTGGAAAAGAAATTGAAAAGTCGACGTGTCGTCTCAGCATCTTCTTTGGCATAGAGGCAAGAGTCTTGGACTTGAGCATATGCTTCCTTGGAATCACACAATCGGAAGAATTCTTCCACGATTTGGAGCTTAAGAGTCTCAGCTTCCACAATGATAGGCTTAAGGCTCCAAACCTCCTTCACATTGCGCTCAAACTCATCGAAGCTGGTAGGGAATAAAAAGCACAGTTCCCATACTAAGTCCAAGAGATCAGACTCAGCAGTTAAAAATACCTTGGACCTGAAAGTGTCCGTCAGTTCGGTAACTTCTAACCTATGCTTATAATTCAGTAATAAAGCATGATGTCCCTGAGATAGTAGTTCATGTAGTCGTTTCCATAAAGATCGATCATCTGTAGGCAATTGGATAAAAAGTTGTTCATGGTTAAAAGAAATGAAGAACAGTTTTCAAAGCTGGAATCAGGATGCATTTAGCAAAAAGTTTACCTTCATGTTGGCCGTTACGATGTCTATGTGATCGAGGCCAAAGAGGCAACTGAGATGAAGAACCATGTGAAGACATCATGAGCAAGATTGCAAATGTTCAGGATGAATTGTGCAATTTGGGCAGTTATAAATAGAGAGGACATAGAGCAGATCATGGGTAGTGGCATGCCAGAGCTTTTCTCGGATAATTGGAAGAACATGGCCCATAAGTGGAGGAAGACGGTTACCAGAATTGCCGCCAAAAATATTCTCTTGCAAGAGAAAGTATGCAAAAGTCATTGAGGATTATCGGGAAGCATTATCATCGGAATCTTTGTTAATCATTGAGGATTATCGGGAAGCCTTATCATCGGGATCTTTGTTAGTCATCGAGGATTATCGGGATCTTTGTTAATCATTGAGGATTATCGGGATCTCAGTTAATCATTGAAGATTATAGAAGAGCAGATGTTAGAATTCGGCAAATGAAGCAAAAGAACATTTGAGACAGAAAGAACAAGATTTTTCATTTCCATTTCCTCAACAGAGTCTTGGCTTCATTTACAAAAGAATGGAGCTCAAATTCTAAGTTAAGATTTTGTTCCATGAGCTCCGCCCTCTGCTTCTCACAAGTTTTGACCGACCCACAGGTGGAATCATATTCTTTCCTTAACTCCCGACACTTCTCCATCTTTCTTCTAACTGATGGGCAAAGATGACGCATCTTCACTTCTTGCTCCATCATTTGGACCTCTACCATCTTCAATTCTTTCTCAAGCTCTGCTCTTCTTTCTGCTAAGCGGTGAAGTTTGCTCTCTTCGGCTTTATAACTGTCATAGAACAAGCGGGTATCTACACATTTGTGGGTTAGTTCATCCCGAATGGCTTGACCTCGCTGTTCTCCGAAGAGAAGATGTGGAAGATGATAGGTGTTGATCCTGATGGTGTCCACAGCATCCACAAAACCTACGGCGAAGATATCACTTTTGTCTTGGAAGTCTTGGGAAAGTGTAAAGGAAGGATTACCAGAGCATACTTCTTGAAAGAGAGTTCTTGCTCGTCTCTCTTTGTCAGAGTCGGTAATCAACTTCCCATAGCCAGACTCTAATAAGCTAAGAAGTTCAGTCCATTTAGCCTTGGCAACTTCCTTAGAAACTTCAGAAAATGATGCCGGGTCTATAGATTCTGGTGGACAATCAGCAGTGGAGGAGCCAGGAAGATCTGTGAGCAGTATACTTTCCACTTCAGCTTTCTCTTCAGTAGATAAGAGAGTTATCTCAGCTGCGGCAGAAGGAACTTGTGAAGAAGAAGAGCTTGCCATAGACATTCCTTGAAGAGGCAGAGTGATTGATGAAGGCTGAACGAGCGGTAGAGGTACATTGGTTGATGGGCCTTCAAGAAATTCCCCATCAGGAATCAGGATTCTTTTTGATGCAGATGAAGGCTTATCAGTACCTGTAAATGCAGCTATGAGTGTTAAAACAATAGTATAAGGAGCATTCACCATTCGGTAAAGTGAAGACAATACTTATCGATAGAAGTTGGAGATTTCTTAGTCTGAGGAGAAGATGGGTCATCAGCTTGTTCCTTTTCCTTAAGTTTTGGAGTCTGGGTTTGCCTTGATGCAATAAGAAGTTCCGTCGAAGAAGCCGGAGGCACTAGGACAGGGTCAAGGATTGCTATATCATAATCAGGAGCAAGAGCAGATGGGGAAGAAAGCAAAGCCGCTTTTGATCGGTATATTTTGAGAGTCTTCCCTGAGTTATATTTAAAAGAAGAAAAGCACAGATCAGTATTGGAAGGTATGCTCATGATTAGCAAAAGCTTTAATATTAAAGTTACCTTTCGGTGTATGTGGCTTTATCATGGCACGTAGCGTGGGACTGACGGATGGGCTCCTTGGTGATGATGATAAAGATCGAGTGGTAGTTCTTTCTGTTGCTGGCTTCTTAGACGCCTTTTCTGGAGCAGGCAGTTCTAAGATTTTTCGCTTTCTCCCTGCTATGAGCGAAAACAGTTAGACACAACTAAATACCGAATGAAGATGTACATTGAAAGAAGGAGAGCAAACTAACCTTTAACAGGCTTTGCCGGTTCCAAGGGAAGAAGGTCTTCATCTCCGGTTGATTGAGGAAGTGCAAGAGTGGCCGTCTCCTTTATTTTCAAAAGGATCATGTCCAGCGGCTCTGAGAATACAGACTTCCGATAATTCTTCCACCAGAAGTCGAAGTCTTCTGAAGAGCGATCAGCATCTGGAATGAACTCGGTAACACGGAACAATCGGTAAATGTCCCGAATCAGCTTGTTCAGTTCAATGAAGTTTTGACTGTCGCCTTGCTTACAGAATACTTTATTGATGAAAGAAAAAGAAAAAGTGTAGAGAGCCGGGACAGGAATCCCTTGAATCAACCCAAATTGTCTAGCACAATATTGAGGAGAGTAGATTTCGAAGCTAGCGACGAATCTACCCTTTATTGAAAACCTAACAGGAAGGTCAATAGAGGTTAGAACGACTTGCCAAAAATCACTCTTATTCTTCTGAAAGGAAGGAAGATATGATTTGAATTCGGGAATGAGAAAAGGAGAAAAAGAGAATTGTTTCCCTATGATGGAAAAAATTTGGGAAACAAAGAACAGAAAATAAGATAATTGCCCCTCTAGAAAAGGAATCAGCTCTCGGCTTAAGGCTCGACAGACAGGATGATTCGGGATAGAAACCGAAGGGGGTTGCGAGAAATGGTCTTTGGAAAATCAAAAAGGAAAATAAAAAGCCGACCAGGCTTGGAGAATCCAGAGTGGACCACCATAGACTCCACTTATTTCATCCGAAATGATGGAAGAAGCCGAATGGGCTAAGCCTCGGTACAATAAGGATAAAATGGTTTTTCCTAAAGAAAGGAGAGTTCCCGAAGCTAAAGCAGAAGCTATAGCTACGAAGTCCTTTGAAACTCTCACAATAGGGTGGCAAAAGAGGAATTTACAGAGCCAGTACAAGAGAAAAGCGGTGTGTTCCTCGTCGGTAACTTCACCTTCTTTCCTAAAAAACTTACCGATAAAAGCCCCATAAGCTAGCTCGGAATCAGACAACTTACCGAGTCCTGGGTAAGAATCCGAAGACAGAGTAGATGGGTCTGTACCTAAAGGACTAAGACCGGTCAGGCAATGGATGTCGAGCAAAGTTACCGACATCGGGGAAAAAGGGAAGAAGAAGCAGTTGGTAGAAGTTGACCAAAAACAGGATAGGGCACTGATTAGCCCATGATTCAGACGATAATCAAAACAACAAAGGCGCAAAGCATTATGAATCGAAAGTCCATCCCAAAGAGAGCCCTTGGAAGGACGAAGTCGAAGGTACCATTGGTAAAAATTTGGCTCAAAATCAGAAAAAGCCCTAAGACGAGAAGGACGGGAGTGCCAGTTGTAAGCTAGAACGGAAGAATGGTGGATTGGAAGTACCTCAGTTTGATGACGAGGGAAGAAATCAGAGAGAATGGCAGGAATCGAAAACTGATTGTAAACAGTTGGGCCAAGGATGTAAGAATCCTCGAAATCATTCTGCACCGAGAAAAAATGCCGGTCATCGTTGAAATCTTGAGAGTCTCTGAAGTTATAATAGCGCTCTAGGGCATTTGAGGCAAGGAAGGAGGAAGCTTGAGCTTTGGGAGCCATGGTGTCTGATCAAGTACGGAAAAGGGCACGAAGGAGTGAAGAAGCGAAAGAGCAAGAGAATAACGAAAGAGATGACTTGTTGGAGAAGCAAGTTTGAAGGCGAGAGATCAGATTTTGTGGGGACATCTGATATATATATTGAGTTGATACGAGGAGAAGCTGAAAAGGCAAGCGCGCGAAACGAGACGGCAAAATGGCGCTGGAAGCAAAAAGTAAGTGTCTTGTCATCTTTGGCATTTAAAAGAATTAAAATTCTTTTAATTCTTTTAAAGGGGGCATATGTTGACACCAAATAATAAAGAGTTACCGAATGGACTTTAGTATCACTATGTCCCGAAAGTCGGTAAATTGGGAATGGTAAGCTACTCTGAGAAGGTCGGTAAGTTGTCTGCAACATACCGAAATGTCTAGAAGTCTAAACCCGATATTCGGGAAGTAAGAGAACAGGGCCATTGATTTTCAGAACTCGGTAAGATTCTGGACATACCGAAATTATAAAGGGTCAGCAGTAAGAGGAGTATGAAGACAAAAGGAACCGTAGGATGGCCAAACTAGCCATGTCAGCAAGAAGTTACGAGCAAGAAATCCGGATAGTGGATGCGAACAGTTCACGGAAGTTGCTGGAAAAGATTCAAATTCAAAGCCATATTGACAGTTGAAGATCAAGTTTTGGCGGATAAAACGTGGGCAAATGGGAAGTTATTGAAGGCGCCAAGATTCAGAGTTTGAAAGTAAGAAAATAACCGACAAACGGTTATGGAAAGCCAAAGAATAATAAATAATCGAAAGAGAGGAGAAAGGAAAAAGATCAACACACATCCAAAAGAACTCAAGTTTTCTGCACTTTAACTTCCCTGTACTCTCCTTTCCAGCATTTACAGTTTCTGCAACTCCAGTTTATTATCAAGCTTTCTACTGCTTTCCTAGGAGTATTGTAACGTAGTCTGAACTCTTGTTGATCTCAAATCCACATTCGATCCATTGAATTCCTACCCATTTCACTTCCATGTATGTTACTCCGTGTTCTCACTAAAAATTTCCTTTCGAGAGTTGAGCCGCAGAACCCCTTTTAATAAAAACCGAAGAATTTCGGTGAAAGATATTCCTTGTTGCAAAAACGAGCGAACATAACCACATTGTTCTGTCAGGCCCCAACGATTCCTCCACGGGTGGTAGAGATCACGTTGCAGCAATTTCTGCTCGAAACAAGAGATTAGTGAACCGGGCAGAGAGCACGTTGCATGAGATTTCAGCAGCCATATACATCTCAATCCGAAGTAATTTAACGCCTTACAACTTACTGCATGAGCAACTCAGAAAGGCAAAAAAAAAGGCAGAACTATGAAGATGCAACCTGCTTCTTACATGGGAAAATATAGAGAAACTCTGCTTCAGATGACCATTGACTACAGAGCTCGAAAACCATCTTGCTTATCGAGTCTAGCTGTTCCGGAGCTCGACAATTTCACCCCGTGGCGTCAGAATTTACTGGGGAATGGAAGAGCTCCTTCTTCTTTAGAGACGTAGGCAGTCCAGAAATCTCCTGACCAATTCCAACAAACAGAAAGAAAAGAACGAGATGGAAATTCGCAGTTCCGGAAGCAAATCTACCATGTCCCTGTTCCGGGTCCAGGCACAAATCTTATGGTGGAGAAGATTGTCAATCCCACTACACTATACAATCTATGGAATTTGGTACCTTCATCAGATGCATCCTCAAATCACAAGGTCGGACTTGGTTTCCGATGCAGGCCATGACAGACAAGCACTACTGATCGAGCACATCCGCAGCTGCCTGCTTCTTCTCTTCGACCTGAAATCATTTCTGGGTTTTTTTCGTGAGCTAGAACGTCAGGAGAACACGACAAGACCTTCTGATCGCGCACACACAGGAGAACAAGACGAGACCTTTTAATCTCTCACAATTGATGCAACCTGGAGATGGGCACTCTTTGCGTAGTCTAAAGCAGAGAAGAAAACTGCCAATGAAGGAAACGGTTCTGTGCATTTGAACCGGCGATCATCCGAGCGAGTAGTCATTGAAGATTATCTTTGACGAGTACTCGCTGAGAAACTTGTGAAGGCCATTGTCCGGTTGCTTTAATAAACTAAGCAAGTAATCAAACTACCATTCTTCTTCATTGATACTGTAAGGGCACTTGTTAGGGAAGCACCCCCCCCCAAAAAAAAAACATAAAAAAAACTGCGCTTATTAGTACCCTTTTGGGGCACTGGTTAACATCTTTATTAAAAAAATGTATGAACGGCACTTTGGAAGTTAATCGATTACATTAAACGAGACAAATGCTTAGAATTGGAGCAAGAAAGTACGAATTTCCATGGGACCGAGCTCGACAACGAGATCCGAGACATTAACAGGGCCCCCTCTTAAAGGCGTTGGTTCCGCCGCGACTTCCCCCTCGACTTTCCATGTCATCTGCTTCATTTCAGACTTCTCTTGGTTCGCAGACAGGCTCATTTCTTTCACTTCCTTTATCTGTAGTCATGATCATATATATCAATAACTCAGTATGAGAAAGTACTTCGTGTGGTTGGCAGACACTAAGAAGAGCCCCGGCATTAGTGCAGTAAAAGCTTTACATACCGTCCTTCCGGCAAACATCTTCTTCAGCTCGACTTCAGCCAAGGTCGAATATTCGGCATCTTCACCGGGCTAGAGATAGTCATAACAAGAAAGATGGAATGAATACTATGTGGTATATATCAATCACCTCTCTTTGATTCAAGTTGGAAAAACTGACTTATGAGGGTGTTGAATTGATGGAAAGTGTGGTAGTGAGTGAATAGCCTGATAGAGTTAGCTTAGTCAATCCAAGAGGCCATGCCTCCACAGTTGCATTACAGTCTATTGTCGGTTTGCGAAGATTCATAGTTCCGTTAATTGTAGATCTCACATGGAGTTTTTATCACAGCCCCAACGACATCGCATTCAAATTAAATGGATTGACAAAGCTCTTTCTTTTTGGGCTAAAAGGGCAAATGAAGTTCTTTTCTCACCTCATAAAGATGTGCAAGACGTAGAAGTGCACTCCCATCATCCAACTCCTGCGAAACAGAAATGTCAATAAGTCTCAGAGAGAGAGAGAGAGAGAGAGAGAGAGAGAGAGAGGGGAGGGAGGGAGTATTTGAGACAAATCTGAATAACCTGCAGCGTGATCAGAGCAACATTTTGAGGTAAACTGTAACTCGAATCCATAGTAGTCGCAATGGTAACATGAGATGCTGTCCAGTTCTCCATCTTCTGCAGGGTAATTATCTTTTGCTCAGGTAAAGGCTTAAGCATAGACCACAAAAAGCTAATGCAATCAATCCCTACCTCATGGGCAAAAGCCAGAACTAAAGGCGAGTACACTTCTTGGCCAGTAGTCCGTCGCCAGCGAGCTCCCGTCCCTGGTTTGTTGATGCCTATGTAGTAGTGTCCTCGTACCTGGAAATACAACATCACTTGGAAAAATGAACGAGGAGAAACAATTGGTCGTCGACAAATAACTTCTGGCAACGTGACGCACCGTTAGTCCTTCGCACGTACTATTTGCAATGCACACCATCTCGTCAAGAGGTTCCCCCACTCCTCTGCTGTCATCTTTAAGTATTCGCCTGGTGCATGAAGCAAGAGAAGGCAAAAGATTTCTAATGCGAAGAAAGGAAGGAATCATATGGGGCAGAGCACAGAACGGATGTGCCGAACCTGTGAAGCATCAACTCTATTTGCCCGTCTTTTATACTGGCTCCCCCAGTGGCACGATCCACTAAGACAGAGAATTCGGTTTTGTTGTCCGTGGTGAAAATTCCGAGATTAATCTGACAGCATAGCATAGGAGGAGAGGATCCTTTTTAGGGGAATAACATATTCACAAGTCTATGCTACAGGCCGATAGAATTTCATATGTTCAAGCACCATATTGTTACTCACAATCATTTGGTAAGTCGTGAATTTAAAGAACTTACTGGGTAGTAATTTCCTGCAATAGGTTGAGTAACAGCAAGGGACCAATCTGATCTATAATCTCGCACCTGCATGAACCATAGTAAGCTTTTTTGCGTCAACCTAGGACAAACGATGAACAAGCAAGATGACTGTTGTATGAATTAACGCCGTGACTGGAAGAGTATGTTGCACATCATTTTGCTGAAGATGTAATTCAGTTGATAATGAAAATGCAAATTCCAGTGAATCCACTTTTCTTTTAAACGGCCTGTGAAATGTGAAATATTCGAAGAACATCATAAGATATAACTATGACACTATGATAGATGTTGCATAGTTGTTGCATAGTGGAGTGAGTTCACTCACAACAATATGTCTAGCAAACCTCGCACTCCATCTGCTACTACTAATCGAGATTATCCGTCGAGAATGTCGATAATTTCAAGAGATAAGCAAAGTCGGCATCTAAAGGGAATATAGGTTTCGGAGTTTACCCGCTTTATGAAATCCCTCCCATTAGAATCCGTATAGAAGGTCTTCTCTGTGGCCATATTCGCCGTTATTTGTGTTACCACCTCCTTTCCAACTCCATCATCCGTTGGAATTGGTCCTATCTTCAAAGTTCAAAGCAAGAAGTCTTAGGAAGATTTTATTGGAGACTGGAGGTTATGTCTTACAAAGATCGACTTTGCATGCAAAGCATTGAAAATTCAATAAACTGTTTTGTTGCTAATTTACCAATTCCGTCAAATGTTAAAAATCACAATTTACAAAGCAACAAATATGGAGAAGGGAAACTCACTGTGAATTCAACATCAGCCTGCTCTTTGTCCTTGTATAATCTCGTGACCTGATTAAGTAAAAAAGCAAAATGAGATGTCTGAGAATCAAGCCATTTGTCTCTGTTCCCTTTGTGCCGGTCCAAACATCATACGATATAGCACTTCATTAGCAGCAATTCATTCCCGATGGGGCCAAAAGGGTTTTTCAAGAATGTCATGATTTCTTGCTCCAAGTGTTCTGGAATGAAGTTGGAGCAAAATGAGATGTCTGAGAATCAAGCCATTTGTCTCTGTTCCCTTTGTGCCGGTCCAAACATCATAAGATATAGCACTTCATTAGCAGCAATTCATTCCCGATGGGGCCAAAAGGGTTTTTCAAGAATGTCATGATTTCTTGCTCCAAGTGTTCTGGAATGAAGTTGGTTAATTGACATACTTGATCTAAATTAGCAATCATATAGGGGGCATTATAGAAGTAAATTACCTTTCTGTTCTACCATCAAATCAAAATCCTCCTTGTTTACTAAGGTAGCAATGTTGTTCAGATTACAAAAGCAAACTTAAACTTGGATCGAACTTGAAAACTTAAGCTATTAATGTGAATGTGCAACGTACAATGAACAAGTATCACGTTTTTGTGGGTCAAGGATTATGGTTAAACGCATGACACTTCTGATTAATAGCTTAGCTATTCAAGCCAAATGTTGACTACACTGCTTCAGTCTAACTCTTTGTTGAGATATCTACATTCAGGACATCTTTGGGTCCTTCAAGTATGTTGAGTTCCGTAAGCCCACGGGAACTAAAACCCATAGGTTCTTCAATAGAAAGGAGAAATAGCCAAGCAAATCATAGGGATAAGGAAGAACAATGTGTGCTTGGACTTAATTTATCAAACAAATGACCTGGTAAATCCACGAACTGAACTGTTGATGCACTTCATCAACTAGTGGTCCCCGAACAACCTTCAGGGGTACCTGTGAGAGGTGGAAATAGGTCATGAACTCTTGTCTGTCCAATCTTGTTGTTAGGAAAGATTTGATATACGACAGCACCGAATGGATAGTATTAATTAATGTTCCAAGATTTACTTAGAGCCTGCACAGCTGAGTAATACAGGCTGCTTACTTCTCTTGAAACAATAGTTGGACGAGTCCCATCTGGGCGGAAGATGTACGCACCAGAAGCCTGCAATAAAAGAACTCTGCTGAGCACTTACAGTCATCTATCTACCTTTCCTGGGTTTGTGCTGTGAATAGGTCTAGATACCGGTCTACATCGTGTCACAAATCAAGCACAGAAAGAGTTACCTGAGAATCAACTGGATCGCCGACACTTGAGGCATAGTAGAGATAGCTTTGCTGTACTGGTACATCAACCTGGTAAATTTGAGCCAGTCAACTAAAGATGCTATGCAGTGAATTTGGCATAGCTTCACAGTAGCATATAAGACACCCTTGTGAATGCACTGGAAGGTAATCCAATAAGTAAAGTAACGGAAGGACAAGAAGTGTTATAAAGTAGAACATGAATTCTTGTCAAACCCTGAAGAAAAACTAATGTTATTGTATCAATCGAAACGTCTAAATGTTAGCAGAAGTTCTCATCAAACTAGAATTACACATTCATCTCAAGTTCTAAGAGGACAAAGAGGAGCTGTAAACACTGGAGCACGAGACACACTAATAAAGTAGGTTAATGTTAGAAAGTCCAACCCATCCCCTCTCATGTGGAAGCCGGATGAAATTTTGACCGCGCACATTCATGTGGAATTTTGACCACGGTCATTCGCGAAAGGAATAGCACTGGCTGTGATATCATGCTAGAAAGTCCAACCCAAAAGCTTAAGTTGATAGGTGGAGGGAAAAGATTGATTCAGCTGAGATAGTGCTGTAAACGGAAAAGATTGATTCAGCTGATCCTCAGTTGACAGTGAAGATATAACAGGTACATCAATCAATTAAGTGTCCGAGATTATTATTCGGAAGACGTGATCGAAGGTAGATAGCCGAAGCACCCAAGTTGCATTCCAGAACCCATTTTCATGTTTGTAACTTGTTTGGATACCCGATGTGCTTGTCAAGGAGCAACACATTTCAAGAGAAACTGGTGAGTGAAACTGGAAATATTTGAACATAGAAGTTCATAGAAGTTTAAGAGCTCAGCACTTTAAGTTATCTATTTGCAGTTACAATCAATTTTATCTTTCTAGCATTCTCGCTGAGCACTTGCAGTTATCTACTTTGGCAGTACAAAAATAGCCCTTTTCTTGGAGAAAGTTATATCGGGTTGTACAAAATCTTTGGAAGAGCAACTTTTTTCTACAAAAATTTTGCAAGTACGATTTTGGTCCAAAGAATTTATGGAAGTGGCTGAGATAAGATTGATAATGTCAATGGATTTATCCATGTATAGTGAATTGGGACCAGAACAGGTGAACACACTTTGAAAGAGAAGCTCATTCAACATCAACATCAACAACACCTTTATCCCAAACTAGTTGGGGTCGGAAGAAAAGCTCATTGCCAAACCAATAAAAACAATGTTATTCACTAGACTCACCCCGGTTTTAGAGTTTAATATCCGGACAAGTTGCCCCGAGGTTGACGAAAATAGCATCTTCAGATCCCCTGGTCCAACTTCTATGGTATCATTCTGTTGATTGCTCAGTGTAGAAAGGACACTAGTTTGACTTTCCCCTGCATCATTTTGAAGCCCAGATCAGGAAAATAGATTTAAACGAGTCAGAATGGCTAACAAACAACTATGAAGCTGTGTCGAATAACTGTGCTGATCGGTTTTACGGCCTCAGACACATGCACTTCAAATGGACTCTGAATAGTTTTGGAGCATGTCTAGGCTCATCTCCACTCCAACATGTGCAGTTTACCCATGCTGACTTTCAGGGTTTGAATTTTGACTCATTATTCATTCTGCTTTCTGTTTATGTAATCTCCTCTAGCAAGCCTTCGCAGATGACATAAATATCAATCTGAGTGGCTTGAACGATTGCTGTCGAGAATCAAGTATGTAAATACCAACCTTCTGTAGCTGCTTTAGAAATGAAGTACGTGTTCCAACCCAATGGCGGTAATGAAACTTGAAATAGAAGCCAGTACTTTGGGACCTGCTGTGGCGACAATCCCAAGTAGGCTTTCACATAGAAGTTCCTCAAGTTGATTGTAACATTATCGAAATCGATAAATTGCGCTTCGATGGCATTTCCAGAAGAGTCACGGACGACAAAATTTGAATCACTAACCTGGTAGACATTTTCAGTGCCAAATTATGTCTAGGAGCAATTATCAATCTGAAGCATAAACTATTGGCGCAAAGAAGTATATACTCACTGGGATCCTTATAATATCAGTTCGATTCCATCCAAGCGAATTATATGCTACCACAACCTGATAAAGAAAATTTCAATGAGAATATACACATTTCTTTAAAGAATTCAAGAAGAATGTATGGATCTTCGAGAATGTACCACTTTGGGAATTCCAACAATTCGTTTAATTATAGCATAAAGCCCAAAAATTTACCAGACTCTTTCCGTCCAGAATATCTTCCTCTGTTGCTGGGCAGAAACTTATATTGAGTAATTGGCACTGTAAAAAAAGTGACGTAAACAAGAGATGAGTACAGGTCATCTTGAGTAAGGGAAACATTTGCCTTTAGACAAAATTTAAGTCCCACCGACTTGCTTATATGATAGTTTGAAGAACATTGACAAATCCTTTTTGGTTGGAACTGTAGGGATTAGATTAAAATTCACCTGGCTAAAGTTCAAAGCAGGTGATGAGCACTGACCTCCTGGTTTCTCACTAACTAAGCACGAGAGAGCATTATTAACGACAGCTTCTGCCTGATCGATTTTATAACAAAGAGAATTTACAGATTAGAGTGAGAGTTGAGAGCAAAAAAAGCGAAAAACCCCGAAAGGAAAATTCAACAAGATTTCAGTTTCCAACCTCAGAAGCTCCAACAGCTAGGCGCTTCTCATAATCATTTGTCGTGTGCTGTTTAGCTGTACCGCTGACAGCATCATGATGTTGCGCTATTCCTAAGGCATCTCCGAGCCCGTATGTGCTAGGACCACTGGACCTTCGCCCCACAACAAATTCAAGTTGGCGCGCTGCCTAAATAGACAAAAGAAGCACAGTCATGGCGATGTTTAATGGTGCTATACTTAGTATATCTGTGGAATAGATGATATTAAACATCGAAGGAAGGGGGGGAACACAATATCTCCTCAGATGCTCATTTGAAGATTTAACCCTCCAGAAACTTTAAGTCACAAAGATGTAAGCACAGAGTGAAGCCAAAATCGTTTAAGTCGTAAGCCTTCTACTCGGCTTGAAATAGGGCAACAACAGGAAGAGATATCCTGTGTTCTGATACAGTATGAACTCCAAGAAAGGCAAACAATACCAAATGATATCCACTTAGCATCCTAACATATCGTTTCAGGGCTGGTCGGCTGGTAAAGTAACCAGTCCAATAGGCATCTTTACTATCTGCATACCTGTACACAGAAGCAAGTGCTGGTCATATATGTAGTTGATGGTGATTAATATACATAGAGGCAACTGAGATGGGTGAAAAAGCGGTACTTACGGGAAGTAATCATCGGTTTTCAAGGGCCATGATACATTTTCTGCATTTTTGGCATCGACATAAATAGATGGTGTAGAGTATAATGTATTCACCCGACCATCCTGAGAGAGAAGAAATACCAGGAATGGGCAAGAAAAAATAATGGCAATGCATTGAAAGCAAAGGTAAGGGAAAAAGCATATCTCTCCTCTCCAGAGTAAGATTAAATGAGTTTTTCCAAAACTTCGAGTGTTTTGAAGCATAACCACTTGCATATCACAATCATAGAAGCAAATAGTAGAGCAGGTAGTTTTACCTTGTTAACGTAATGAATGAACTTGTCCATCTGCTTGAACCAAGACTCGGCGTATTGGTACTGAAAGTCATCACCCATGGTCCACATAATGTGATTTGTTCTTGTAACATTTGCCTGTTCATTGGGAAAAATGAGTTCCTAAATGTGTACCTCAATAATGTTTACACATATAATTACTTGACAATGGTCAGTCTCGGTCACAGACAGACCAAGCTGTTGCCTGCAAAAAGCTAAGAGTATACCTGTGTCATTGCAGCACTAATAAAATCATTCACTCTTTTTTCAACATTGTAGTCATATAGGAGAGTATTATCCTGCAGTTTGAATATCTCAATTGTGAATCTGTCTGCCCGAATAAAAAAAAAAAAGAAGCTTTAAAGGGAATAATAAGGTTGAATAACAGCACGGACCTGAACAGGCTCAAAATCATTAGACACTTCAAAATCGAAACCGTCTGGTGGACTATAGTGAATGGGAAATGCATTGGCGAAAATCTGCAAGGGCACAGACAAGTGTGTGATATTAATTTTTGAGGCGAAGTAACCAAGAAAAATGAAGGTAATGAGGTTGCTTGTATTCAAACCTGAGATGAGGAACCAAATGTTTTAGACCCACGCCAAATGACTTCAAGAGATCTATCACTCTTGCGATTTGCTCTGTCTTGATAATCGATCCTCGCAAAATGCAGGGAATCAAATCCAACCTGCAAATATGTTGATGGTCCTCTTATAGGAAATACATCACAAAGCATGGAAAGTTTATTGAGAAGAACAACCATGCTGAGCTTTTTCATTTAAGGACATAGAAAGTTAGACAACATGATACTTCTCAAAGTCCAATGGTTGCATCATAGGTGTGCAGAGATCAAACCAAAAAAACAACTCAGAACTATACTTAAGACTGATTGGAAGGTGAAAACAGAAAAGGTTGACATTGCGAATTCCTTAAATAGAATCATCTACCTCAGCTCCGAGTAGGTAAGCTTGCACGGCAGAATGTCCAAACGGATCAATTTGCCATCCAACTCGAGGAACTTTGTCAAATTGTGACTTTATCAAGCCATGACCCAGAGTTGTTTGGTCAATCATGTCAATGTAATGAGTTGTTGCCTCGTCGTGCATACACCATCCTCCATTTCTACAAATTTCTGACATTACCATCAGGACACTAATAGTGCAGAAATTGGCATTGACACATATAAATGCTTACTGACTCATACATGAATTCTAATTGGTCAGCATTCACAAGTTTCCTCACTTGTTCTTGCGTTTCTGGACTTTGCTCTAACCACCATCTTTGGAAGAAAGCCTGTCATTTTCATGAAATTCGTTAGTGACTGTATCAAGCTAAGCTCGTTTGTAAGTGGACAGTGGAGGGAATGAGCAAAGGCCTGACTTGAAGAAGCTATAGCATAAGAACAACTGTTTGTTCGCAGAAAGCACGATTTTTTAACAATCGTGAGCAAAACAATTAGTGAGCTACATAATCCCAAAGGTTCATCTTGCTATCAACAGGAAATTAAAACTGAGAATCATCTAATGGCCACTTTCATGTTAAGTGGGACAGTAATGCTGAACTTAAATATCTTCTGTCTAGCGTGTCTTGGAGGCATGCCTGGAAGTTCAGTTACCCTTCTGATGCAATGGGATTGCACAATTGCACAAAGATTCTAACTTCTTTAAAGGCCAAAACCTCTTCATGTCAACCATAATGGATTTGCAGATTTGTTCATTACAACTATGAAAAGGACTAATATCACGACGGTCAGACCTGGATTGAAGTTTTACCACAATGCTTTAGACCAGCAGACTCAAGCTGATCAACTAGATTCAAGTTTGAGGTAGGAAAGTTGACTGATTGCAGAGAACTCAAAAACAAGGTTTGAAGATGATCAAAACAAACATGAGCCTTCAGAGATATGCATCAGAAAGAGTCTAAAATGAAGAGAATTTACCATCTCGGCGTACACAAACTTCCTATTGGGATCTCGCGCCAACGCTTCGACGACGGAATCAAGCACATTCTCGACGCAAGCGCCCTGCACTAACCAGTAACACACACAAGAACATTTTCCCATTCACGTAACTGCATAATTATATGTACATCGAAGAAGATATAGCCAAACTTCACTATGCTCTATGACCCCGAAAAATACAAGGACCTGGATGGAGTTATTCGAGCCAACATAGTACTGGTCGATGGTCTTCAACCATCCGACGTCGTCGTGCGAATGCGGGACCAAATGCACGTTCAGCTTCCCTTCCACAACCCCAGCACTAGTGTTGTACTTCACTTGAGCTCCATCCACTCCTCCATACAAGCATACAATCTCCAGAATCACAACCACAAAACAAGAAGCCACAAGATTACCCATTTCAGCAACAACAATCATAAGAAGACAAGAAAGCGCTCCTAGTTCAGTTCGGCAGACACACTCACAATCTCTCTCTCTCTCTCTCAGCGGCTGTTGACTTTATAGGCTCTGAAAGTGGTGAACTCACCAAAGAGTTGGAAAAATGACTGAGTGATGTGTGGATCTCCGCCGGTTATATTGGGCTTTAGTGGGCGGCCTGCAATTCCTAGTGGGTGTGCAGGATTCTGCACTGGAACTCCATTAAAAGACCAATTCTTTTTGCTTCATTCTCTCTTTCTATAGTTAAAAGTACAAAGATACTTTCTTTGCGTTGGCGCAGCCATTCAATGCTTGAGCACATTGGGTAATTACAATCCAGTGAGGCCAAAGTTAGAATTATGCAGCGGATACATTTGTTTACGCAAACGGAAAAAGAAAAAACCAATCTTTTTCAGACTCTCTCTTTATAAACCGCGGCACAAATTGATTACGTACTCATCGGAACTTCATCTCCATCTACAAGCAAGTCGGACCGTACTTATCAAGTCGGGGCGTCGAGGATAGAACGACCGATTCACGAGACGGGTTGTCCTTCGGCCTTCGATAACTTTCACTTGAAAGTCCACCGCCATTGTCATCCATACGAGGGACCTCCATGAAAAGTCGAACTAAAGTTGGATGACTACAAAGGAAATATGCAAACCCGTGATATGACAAAAACCAGAATAACAGTGATCAAAACGAGTATTTCACTTCATCCAAAGCCAAGAGAGACCGGACGAAGCCGGCCAAGAAAGAGACAAGAACAGAGACAAATCACAAGGGACGTTCGTTGAGATTTTTGTTTCTTTTTTTCCTTGTTTTCGGACCGGACGAGAATAACGATTGATTCATTGATGACGCGGCTAAGCAAAAGTAAACAAGATAAAAAACCACGATATTCCTTAAACCATTGGAAAAATTAAATGTTTCTTCATTGGTTTTGGTATTGTCTCGGATGACTACCTACAAATTTAACTTTATTTTCTCAATTGAGCCCTAAAGATATATTTCGATGCTTGGCACCACGAAGTTTGAAGCATCTGAAATTACATGAGCAAATTCAAGGTAAAAATGCTAGTTCTTTCGCGATGTACTTGGATGTTGATGTTTGCTTGCAAAACAAATAAAAGTGTTTTTTTCTTGTCCCACATAGAAAAGATTGGAAAGTGTGACACACTTTATAAGCGAAACGCACACTTTATAAGTTCTTAAATGAAGAAATGGGAAACTAGGCTACACTTCATTATACCCGTGTGTGGATGTGCACTTCGCACTCCTAGGCAGTAGCGGATCAGAATTGACACTAATCATAAATTATTTTTTTATTTTCGAAATTATAATAATAAATCGACGTAAGAGTTGCGGTTATTTTTTTTTTTTAATTTTAATTTCGAATTTTTAATTATTTAATTATTTCTAATGGATATTAGGGACTCTTACAACCTCCGAAGAGGTGTGTTCGAGATTTTATTCGGACATGAAGAAGTGTGCATGAATTAACCGATTTTTTTTTATTAATTTTAATTTCGAATTTTTAATTATTTAATTATTTCTAATGGTTATTAGGGGCTCTTACAACCTCCGAAAAGGTGTGTTCGAAATTTTATTCGGACATGAAGAAGTGTGCATGAATTGATCGATTTTGGACATGAAGAGTTGTGTTCTCTTCGCTAATATATGTACTTTTTGTTCTGTTCATTGTTTTCATAACAACTTTCATTTTTGTTTCTTTTCAATGAAAAATAGCCACCTTTTCAAATTGTTCCCTTTGAGAGTTCTTAGAAAAATATTAGAATTGCTATCTAATATTCTCGGTTAAGATTTTGTTATATTCTGAAGGATTTTTCCCGATAACCATTAGCAACTACGTGGGCCAAATAATTTCTTAAAGAAAGTGAATTCACGCCTTAAAATCTAATTCCATTTGTTCCCATAAATACACCATATTTTCCCAACAGCAAGTACCTTAAACAGGCCAAGTTTCGAGCTTCTTTCTTTCGCGCAGTCACTCAAGCGTAAGTACGCAAGCAAGAGAGAGGAGTAAAGTGATTAAGTCTTGAAATCGGGTGATAATCAATCTTTAAATGAAAAAAGTCATGGACTTTTTTTTTGTCTCATAAAAAAATACGCACTTCAGTCGGTAGCCTCGTCAAGTTTCATCCAATGGTGCTATTAAAAGTTTCGACATGTCATTCCGTGCATACATCACTTTCTCCCTCCACGAGCTTAGGTAGCCACGGTCCTCGTGATGAAGAAGATGAATGAAATAAGGTAAAGAGAAAAACAGAGAAAAAATATGTAGATGATGTGAAATAACACTCCAAATTTTTAAGAGAGTAATTGGATAGAAACTTGCCTATAGTGGAGTCGTCGGCGCTTGGGCCCGGGTCCATCAAGGTAGGATCCACGTCCATGGAGGTCAGGCCCGGGCTCGATTCCATCTAAGCTGGGCTCAGGACCCGGTGCCTGTGCCGCGATTACCAAAACTCTTCAATCCCGAAAATTTAAGGACCTAGATGGTGCTACTCGAGCCGACACAGTACTGATCAACGGTCTTCCACCATCCGACGTCGTCGTTGTGCGAATGCGGGACCAAATGCACGTTCAGCTTCCCTTCCACAACCCCAGCACTAGTGCTGGACTTCACGTGAGCTCCATCCACTGCTCCATACAAAGCCAAAGTCTCCAGAATCACACCCACAAAACAACAAGCCACAAGAGTTCCCATTATAGCAACAACAATGACACACACACACACACACACACACACACACACTCACTCACTCACTCTCTCTCTCTCTCTCTCTCTCTCTCTCTCTCTCTTCAAATTGACTGTTACATTTACAAGATTAATGAATGGGCAGATCACTAAAGAAATGGGGTTGATGACAGGTGGAGCTCGTCTGGTTACATTTGGATTTTAGTGGCCAACCTGTAATTGGTACGGTTCTGGGTAGGATACTGACTCTTGACCGTGATTTTAGCACAGATTCTGCAATGGAACTCCATTAAAAGACCTGCACTTTCTGCTTCATCCTCACTTCCTATGGTTAAAAGTGCAAACCCACTTTGGTTGTATGGGCGTCATCATTCAATAACTGAGCATATTGGCTAATGAAAACCCAATGCAGCCAAAGTCAGCACGCCAATCGGGGCAACTACTTAGTGTAGTCAGTCCTCCAATTTGACTCTGCGCTGTGATCAACAAGCGAGAATGGATGACAGGATGTGGGATTGACGTGGGGGGTCTTCTATACTTTCACGTGTCAAGTGTTGTTAATTTCTTAGTCCCACATCGTGACTTCCTTGGATTAATTCACAGACATATTATCCGCTTTGGCCCGTCTCATACCAAACCTCACGATTTTATCGTTTGGTGCACACGTGGACATATTCCCAAGGGAGTGCTCTCACGTGAGTACCCTTAAATTTGGAGTTCCAAAGCTAAGAATTGCTAAGAACGGCATATCTTGGGAGTGCTCTCACGTGAGTACCCTTAAATTTGGAGGTCAAAAGATGCTGATTCCAATTTTCTCAATTTTCTCTCTCTCTTTCACACACATATGCACAGTTGTACATTTTTTTTATATACATAATAAATTATATCAGCGGTGAGTTTCGGGATGCTGGGCTCGCATGTCGTACTGGATTGTTGCACACATGGCCGCAGAAGTCCGCCTAAGTCCAAGCTCGTCAACATATCCAGTTGGACCCACATTTATTCAAAAGATTAAGCCAATGAGTTATGGGCCAACTAGGATATCTTAACTACTCAACATCATATCAATTCTTCGATATGGGACTTCTCTAATACAACTCACACGTGCATCCTAACAATATCCACATCACATCAAAAGAGATCCTAGTGTTTTTCTCATTTTATCGGTCCCTTCGTGCTAGAGGGTCCCTTGTACGGGAGGAATAATGTCGGATCAAGATTCATTCGGAGTAATTTGCGCGACGAATTCGATACCTTTTACTATACGTCCCTAGGCTTTAGTCTAACATTTGCGAGGTCATTTTTTTTTTTCAAGACCACATCTTCCAACTGCGTTATTGTTAGTGTCATACACATGAATGCGGTGGGAGTAGATCGAGAGCGAGGTCAAAATTACTTACGACCTCCACGGAAAGTCGAAACAGAGTTTGATGACCACGGATGTGATGTGCCGAATCTAATCTTGTCAAAAGAAAAGGGACAAAAGTCCATTGAAGAGAAGTTGTGGGACTTCATCCATGGTCAAGAGAGACCGGACGAAGGTGGCCAAGAAAAAAGAGAAGAAAGGGGACGTTCGTTGAGATTTTTGTCTGTTTCTTTTTGGATGAGAATAATGATTGTTAACATTGATTGTAATAGATGGCCCAACAAGCTCAAGCCCATGTCTCCAAAAAGCCCAAGCCCAACCATTTCACTTCCTCTTCAGCAGATGAAGCCTTGAAGCCAGCGGAGAACAATGACTCGGGAAGAGAAGTGCTTGCCCGTGAATAGGTAAAAGCGGAGAGAGAGGAGAGAGAGACAAATCTTCGCGCGTAGCCGATCCGGACATCCTGACAAGCCGAATGAAATCCGCATTGCAAAGCCTGGTAAGTAATCAAGTCTAATCGGAGTAATTTTTGAAGTTAGGTCGTAAATCCGAAGTTATGTCAATTTTTGAGGAGTTCTCGAGCAGTGGATATATATGGAAATGATATAGTTTAGGGCGTTGTAGAGCTGTGAGGTTTGACAAAAATCGATAGCGAAATACGGTTTGATCGAACGAATTCCTACCGTTTCGTTTGTGAGTTACCTGTAACAGAAAAAGTTGAACGTTTGTCATAAATGAGTTTTTTTGTTAGTGCTTAGGAGTCATTTTATCGATGATTAAGCGTACTTAGTCGATTCGTTCGTTATTATAGTGTATTACTCGATTTTTGTTATCGTTTTTTGGTTAATTGAAAGGAATACGAGTTCGTCGATTCGAGTGACTTTTGTAGGTTGGTCTTCAATTTTCTCATGAGAGTAGTACTATCACTTCTATAAATTTAGAAATTCATATCTTGAAAGCAGTAGAGATTTAATATAGTAGGAGTTATGAAACAGTATGTTTCTCGCATAAATTGAATCGATCTTATATTACCTTTTTAGTCGGTTGACAAGACATTATTTGAATTAGTTTGAAATGATCATTTGTGAACGTCTTGAGGGAATTGCTAAAAGCTACATGTATTGATTTGTGAAATGCTTTACGAAATGCATTCGATTTTATATGATTCGATTTGGGAAACCGGTTTATGAGATGATTTCTAATTTTGGTTGTGATTTATTGAAGATTAAGATTGATGGATTATACTCATGTTGCTATGATTAGAACCCATTGAGAGGGTAAGTATGCATATTACTATTAGGATGTCCTTCATGGCCGAACCACCGGCTGATATAGGTGAAGATCTAGCCAAAAGGGTAAACTTGGTCGCCTTTGTCACGGGCTTTAAGCGTGGCCATAGTTAGATGTTGAGCATTAGATTAGTCAGTGAATGTACTATTGACGTTTGGCTTGATTGAGATTGATCAATGGAATCTACCTGATGGTCGATTTGTTGTTGTGAGCTAATTATTGGTTGCCCTTATGCATAAAGAGTTCTGTTCGAAACATATTTTCATCTTGCTAAAACTCAAAGGGAAATATATTTGTAGATCCGTTTTTGATATTTTACCTATATCATAAACTGAATTTAGGATTAATGAGTTATGATTTCGATTTATAATATGCATATGGAATGTTTGATCCACTTAGAGGAAATATACTATTCATTGAACCGTGGTTGCTTATTTTATTCTTCTTACTTGCTTTTCAGGTTATTCAGCGAGCCACAAGTAGGACGTGAGCGTTATCTTTATCAAGATGACATTTTGATGGTGGGGATTTTTGTGTTTAAGTTGCATATGGCTATGATGAGCTTCTAAGTTAGTTGTTTGTTGGATTGGTGTATATATCTTTTTTTGATGGATTAAGACACTCTGATATTGCAACGAGATGAATTTTTATAAAATACTTATGGATGTATATATTTTGATATCGGGTTAAGTTATAGATAAGTTTGAGGCTGCTTCTTTGGTTGAAAGGATGGTATTGCCCCTGTTCTTGTAGAGTTGGGGGAGTGAGATTGATGACGTGACAAAGGAAAAGTCAACAAGAAATTATCATGTGTATTAGAAAGAACGATATTCCTCAAATTATTGGAAAAATTAAATGTTTCTTTGTTATTTTTGGTATTATATCAGGCAACTCCCTAAGAAGTTAACTTTTTGTCTCAATGAGGCCGATATATATATCAATGTTTGGCACGGCGAAATTTGAAGCATATGAAATTACATGAGCAAAATCAAGTTAAAAAGTAAGTTTTTTTTTGCAGTATACTTGGGCTCAAATTTCTTGAAAAGCACCACCTTTAAGTCGAATCAGAATTCTGGGCCGACCAGAACCCCCTGCCCATGCCCGAGTCCCCCATATGCCCAGGCTCAAGTCCATCAAGGTAGGGTCCAGGTCAATGGAGGTGGGGCTCAGGTCCCTGGTGTCTGTGCTTAAGTCTGTGGCGTCCAGGCCTGGCCTAGGACCGCCATTCCCGTGCCTGAGTTCTCAGTGATTGAGTCAAGATCCATCGAGGTAGGGTCCAAGTCCATGGAGGTTAGGCCTAGAACCCAGGTGCCCATGCCCAAGTCCACGGCACCTTCCCTCAAATCCATCTAGGCCACGTTCGGGACCTCAGTGCTTGTGCTCAGATCATTGGCATTCGAACTTGGGATTACAGAGGCTGGTCCCGAGTCCATAGAGCCCGAGCGTGGAACACTCTCGAGGACTCGTGCTCGACCTTGATGGACCCGGGCTCAACCTCAATTGACCGAGCCTAGTCTCCATGACCTAGACAGGAATCCAAGCATGGGCATTGAGCTTTTGGGCCCGGCCTATGTGGACTTGAGCCCGAGTATTGGGGATCCGGACAAGGGCAATGGGGTCCTGAGCCTAGCCTTCATGGACTCAAGTCCTACCTCAATGACATGGGCATAGGCGTCGGGTGTTGAGGTTATCCCACATCGGTTGTAGAAGGGGATAGTGGTCGGTTTATAAGTGTGAGGGAAAGTTTCATTCTTTAAGCTAGCTTTTGGGATGAGATATGCCCAAGACCAACCAACACTAGTATCAAAGCCCAAGTTACCAACAAATCTAGACCCAACAGTCACAGGCAGAGATACGGGTTGTTGCGACTCTGACCTAGGGCTCAATGTGTGAGGAAGAGATTGTTGAGGTTAGCTCACATCGGTTGTGGAAAGAACTGGTGGTCGGTTTATAAGTGAGAGGGAAAGCCTCATTCTTTAAGTTAACTTTTGGGACGAAAGAGGTCCAAAACCACCCAATATCGGGGACTCGGGCATAGGCACCAAAGTTCCATGCTCGACCTCCATGAATAGAGAATCTAGAGCTGGGAACCAAGCATGATGGTGAAGATCGTGGGCTCAGCCTCAGGACCCCGATGCCCGTTCTCGATTACTCGACTGCCCGTATCTCAATCACTAGTACCAGAATAATGCATGTCTATTTACGAAAATAAAACTAGGTTTTCCTTTTTCAAATACTGAAAATGTTGTCATTTTCCAAAAAATTACTTCTTGAATTTTCCAAAAATTTCAAATTATCCGTGAAGCAAACGGAGCATCAGCTACTGTTCTTGTTCACTCAAACTGTAAGTGCACTCAAGCTAAAAATCGTACCCTTTTGCACACTGTTTGATATCTTTACTATAGAATGCATGAAAGAGACATTAAAAGTTAATTGATTACATGAAAAGATACATTATGTACGATGCTTAGAATTTCACCACGAAAGTGCGAATTTCCATGGGACCGAGCCCGACAACGAGATCCGACGCATCGACAGGGCTGCCTCTTAAGGGCATTGGTTCCGCCACGACTTCCCCTTGGACTTTCCATGTCATCCGCTTCATTTGAGACTTCTCTTGGTTAGCAGACAGGCTCATTTCTTTCACTTCCTTTATCTGAACTCACGGTCATATATATCAATGACCAAATTATGTCCATCAGTATGAGAAACAACTTTGCGTGGTAGAGAGATACTAAGACCTGTGAAAGCTTTACGTACCGTCCTTCCGGCGAACATCTTCTTCAGCTCGACTTTAGCCAAGGTCGAATATTCGGCATCTTCACCGGGCTAGATATGTTCACAACAAGAAAGATGGAAATGAATACTGTCAATCACCTCTCTTTGATTGAAGTTGGACCTAATGAAACTGCATTCCTATGAAATACGTTGACGAAGCTCCTCCTTTTTGGTAGGGGTGTGCAAACTGGACTGGATAGGACCAGAACCGGCTTGGACCGGCAGGGTTGGTCCGGTCCTTGAGGGGGGCTGTCCGGTCCCCTGTCCCAATAAATGAGACCGGTGGCCGGGCGGTCCGGTCCCGGTTCCATGGTGGATGGGACCGGACCGCCCAGAAATATATAATAATAATAATAATAATAATAATCTTGATATTTTTCGGCGCTTCAAACCTGTCACAGTAATTTTCAAAACGCAATTTGATTGTCTATTGGCTACTTATTTTGAATTTCATCTATTGCTAATTACTGCAGACCTATGTTGCACCAACACGACACGCGACACAACACGACACGCCGACACGTGATTTCTCAAAAAATTGAGAATTTCGACACGTTGAGAAACGTTATATATTAAATATATATATTTTTATATATACATGATAAATTATCATGTATATATAAATATATCAGCAGTGAGTTTTTTCTTCTTCTTCTATTAGGGATTCACGATTAGGTTTTTTTTTGCTGGCTGGGTATATTAATTTTGGGGTGGCTAGATATATGACTTAAGTAAATCTTTTTATTTTTTATAGATTTATATTTTGATCCCTAATTTATTGAGAATGCTTAAAATTGACCCCGTGTATGTCGAAATGGCGTGTCGGGATGCTAGACTCGCATGTTGCTGGCGTGTCTAGAGCGCTGACCACGTGTTGGTCACATGTCGGAGAGTGTCGAAGAGTGTCGGAGTGTCAGAGAGTGTCCGACACGACACGACACGGAGACCTCCGGAGAGTGTCCGTGTAACATAGCTGCAGACTGCTTCAGTGGATAACGTTAATTTGGTGATGCTCTAATTGCATGTACTTGAAGAGTTGCAGCTAGCTTTTATTTTTCCCTTTCATTTTTCTCTTCACTGCATTCCTTGGCGATTGCAAGTTGGGAATGTCGTCTCGCCATTACATTCATGCAAAGCCATATATATATATATGTGTGTGTGTGTGTGTGCGCGCGCGCGCGCGCGCGCGCGCGTAATTAGAAAAAAATTAAAAAAATTTGAAGAACTAGTGTTAGGGATCCCATTGGGACTAGACCGGACCGCCGGTCCAGGGCCGGTCCGGTCCCCAGTCTCGAAAATTTGTGGACCGGGACTATCGGTCCGGTCCCCGGTTCCATACCGGGACCGGACCGGCCCGGACCATGCACACCCCTACTTTTTGGGCTAAAAGGGTAAATGAAGGACTTTTCTAACCTCATAAAGATGGGCAAGACGTAGAAGTGCACTCCCATCATCCAACTCCTGCCAAACAGAAAGGTCAATTAATCCGAGAGAGAGAGAGACAAAGAGGAGGGAGGGAGGGAGTGTAATCTGAATCACCTGCAGAGTGATCAAAGCAACATTTTGAGGTAAACTGTAACTCGAATCCATAGTAGTCGCAATGGTAACATGAGAAGCTGTCCAGTCCTCCATCTTCTGCAGGGTCATTCATTGTCTTTTGCTCAGGTAAAGGCTTAAGCATGGACCAAAAAAAAAAGCTACTGCATTCAATCACTACCTCATGTGCAAAAGCCAGAACTAAAGGCGAGTACACTTCTTGGCCGGTAGTCCGTCGCCAGCGAGCTCCCGCCCCCGGTTTGTTGATGCCTATGTAGTAGTGTCCTCGTACCTGGAAATACAACATCACTTGGAAAAACGAACGAGGAGAAACAATTGGTCGTCCACAGATGACTTCTGGCGATGTGACGCACCGTTAGTCCTTCGCACGTACTATTTGCAATGCACACCATCTCGTCGAGAGGTTCCCCCACTCCTCTGCTGTCATCTTTAAGTGTTCGCCTGGTGCATTGAGCAAGAGAAGGTAAAAAGATTCCTAACGCGAAGAAAGGAAGGAATCATATGGGGCTGAGCACGGAAAGGACGTGCTGGACCTGTGAAGCATCAACTCTATTTGCCCGTCTTTGATACTGGCTCCACCAGTGGAACGATCCACTAAGACCGAGAATTCGGTTTTGTTGTCCGTGGCGAAAATTCCGAGATTAATCTGACAGCATAGCGTAGGAGGAGAGGATCCTTTTTAGGGGAATAACATATTCACAAGTCTATGCTACAGGTTGATAGAATTTCATATGTTCAAGCACCATATTGTGACTCACAATCATTTGGTAAGTCGTGAATTTAAAGAACTTACTGGGTAGTAATTTCCTGCAATAGGTTGAGAAACAGTAAGGGACCAATCTGATCTATAATCTCGCACCTGCATGAACCATAGTAAGCTTTTTTGCGTCAACCTAGGACAATTGAGCAAAATTGCTGTCGTATGAATTAACACGGTGACTTAGCGAACAATGGAAATGCAAATTCCAGCTAATGTCTTTCAATGATAAGTGAACCAACTTTTCTTTTCAAACAACATTTGAAATTTGAAATACTCAAAGAACAGCACAAGTTATGACAATAACACTAGGATAGATGCTTGGTGGAGTGAGTTCGAATATAATAACAAGTCTAGCAGCATTGCACTCCATCTGCTAGTACCAATATTCAATTCATCTGCCCGAGATGTCGATAATTTCAAGAGATAAGCAAAGGCGGCATCTGAAGAAAATGTAGGTTTTAGAGTTTACCCGTTTTATGAAATCCCTTCCATTAGAATCAGTGTAGCAGGTCTTCTTCGTGGCCATGTTCGCCGTCATTTGTGTTATCACCTCCTTCCCAACTCCATCATCTGTTGGAATTGGTCCAATCTTCAAAGTTTAAAGCAAGAAGCCTTAGGAGGATTTTCTTGGAAACTGAAGAGGCTATATCTTTACTACGTAGACATTTGTGACAATAAATTGATTGACCTTGCATGCAAGCCATTGAAAATTCAATCAACTGTTTTGTTGCTAAATATACTAACTCTGTCATATGTAGAAGATTTATAGTTTATAAAGCAACAAAAGTAGGGAAGGGCACCTTACCAAAAAAAAAAAGTAGGGAAGGGCAACTCACTGTGAATTCGACATCAGCGTGCTCTTTGTCCTTGTATAATCTCGTGACCTGATGAAGTAAAAACTTAAAATTAGATCTCCGAGAATTCGACATCAGTGTGCTAAGCACGATGCTTCAGTCGAACTCTGTGTGGAAATATCTTCATTCTGGACATTTTTGGGGTCCTTCAAGTATCTCGGGTTCTGTAACCCATGAAAAACTAAAACTCATAGGTTCTTGAAAGAAAATTAGACAAACAGTTAAGTAAATCATTGGGAAAAGCAAGAATAATCTTCGTCTGGACTTAATTTATCAAACAAAAAAGACCTGGTAGATCCATGAACTGAACTGTTGATGCACTTCATCGACTAGCGGTCCCCGAACAACCTTCAGGGGCACCTGTGAGAGTTGAAATAGGTCATGAACTTTTATGTGTCCAATCTTGTTGTTACAAGATATTTATTATATGACATCACCAAATCGATATTTTTTTTTAACATTCCACGAGCTAGTTAGAGCATTCAGAGCTGAGTAATCACAGGCTGCTTACTTTTCTTGAAACAATAGTTGGACGAGCCCCATCTGGACGGAAGATGTACGCACCTGAAGCCTGCAATAAAAGAACTCTGCTGAGCACTTGCACTTATCTGTCGTCCATTCCTTGTTTTGTGCTGTGAGTAGGCCAAGATACCGATCTGCATTGTGTCACAAATCAAGCACAGAAGGAGTTACCTGAGGATCATCTTTATCGCCAATACTTGAGGCATAGTAGAGATAGCTTTGCTGTACTGGTACATCAACCTGGTAAATTTGAGTCGGTCAACTAAAGATGCTATGCAGTGAATTTGGCATAGCCTCACAGTAGCATATAAGAAACCCTTGTGAATGCTCTGGAAGGTAATCCAATAAGCAAAGTAACGGAAGGACAAGTAAGTGTTATAATGTAGGAACATTGAATTTTCGTGAAACCCTGACGAATAGCTAATGTCATTGAACTAATCGAAACATCTAAAATTTAGGAGTTCTCATCGTTGTTTCGCTTTATGCTACCGTAAATGGACGCTTCCTATTTACTGATAAGGTGTTACATGACCCTTCAAACTAGAATTACACATTCGTCTTAAGTCCTAAGAGGACAAATAGGTGCTGCAAACTTTGAAATACGAGACATATTAGAAAAGTAGGTTAAGATGACAACCACATGAGACCCAATCCGAGAAGCAAAAGAATAGGCAGAGTATGGAGATGAGATAGTGCTCTAAACAGAAAAGATTGATTCATCTTATCCTCAGTGAAAAATGACATAACAGGTACATCAATCAATTAAGCATCTGATAATTATTATTTGGAAGCAAGAAAGCTGAAGCAGCCAAATTGCATTCCAGAACAGTGAACACGCTTTGAAGAAGTGAATGAGATTGATAACTTCAGTGGATTTATCCATGGGAAGTGAAGTGGTCACAGAACAGTGAACACGCTTTGGAAGAAAATCTCATTGCTAAACAACAATCAATAACTTTCACTAGGCTCACCCCCGTTTTAGAGTTGAACATCCGGACAAGTTGCCCGGAGGTTGACGAAAATAGCATCTTCATATCACCTGGTCCAACTTCTATGGTATCATTATATGGATTGCCCAGTGCAGAAGGGACACTAGTTTTACTTTCCCCTGCATCAATTTGAAGCCCAGATCAGGAAAATAGATTTAAACGAGTCAGCATGGCTTTCTAACAATTATGAAGCTGTGTCGAATTAATTGTGCTGATCGGTTTTACGGCCCCAGACACATGCACTTCGAATGGATTCTAAAATAGTTCTGGAGCATGTATAGGCTCATCTCCACTCCTACAAGATGCATTTACCGTCATACTGATTATTATGAGTTTGAATTTTTTTTCGTTATATGTGCTACTTCTCGTTCATGAAATCTACTCTAGCAAGCCATGGCAGATGATATAATTATCAATCTCAGAGGCTTTAACAATTGTTGTCGAGAATCAAGTACGTATATACCAACCTTCTGTAGCTGCTTTAGAAATGAAGTATGTGTTCCAACCCAACGGCAGTAATGAAACTTGAAACAGAAGCCAGTACTTTGGGACTTGCTGTGGCGACAATCCCAAGTCGGCTTTGACATAGAAGTTCCTCAAGTTGATTGTAACATTGTCCATATCGACAAATTGGGCTTCAATGGTATTTCCAGAAGAGTCACGGACGACTAAATTTGAATCAGTAACCTGGTAGACATTGTCATTGCCAAATTATATTGAAATGCAATTATCAATCTCTTGATGCATAAACTATTGGCACAACAGGAAAGAAGTATATACTCACAGGAATCCTTATAATATCAGTTCGATTCCATCCAAGCGGATTATATGCTACCACAACCTGGTAAAGAAAATTTCTGTTAGACCATACGAATTTCTATAAGGAATTTAAAGCGTAAAACCCGAAAAGTTACCAGACTCTTTCCGTCCGGAATATCTTCCTCTGTTGCTGGGCAGAAACTTATATTGAGTAATTGGCACTGTCAAAAAGTGACGTGAACAACAGATGAATATAGGTCATCTTGAGTAAGTGAAATAGTTAGTCTTCAGACAAAATTTAAGTCCAAACGAACCGACTTGCTTATACTACAGTTTGAAGAACGTTTACAAAGCCTTTTGGTTGGAAACTGAAGGGGATTAAATTAAGACTTACCTGACTAAAGTTTAAAGCAGGTGATGAGCATTGACCTCCTGCTTTCTTACTAACTAGGCACGAGATAGCATTATCAATGACAGCTTCTGCCTGACCAATTTTAGAACAAAGAGCATTTTGAAATAAATTGAGAGTCGAGAACAAAAAAGCTCAAAGGGCGAATTCAACGGGACTTGAGTATCAGACCTGAGAAGCTCCGATAGCTAGGCGCTTCTCATAATCATTGGTCGTGTGCTGTTTAGCAGTACCGGTGAGAGCATCATGATGTAGCGCTATTCCTAAGGCATCTCCGAGCCCATAAGTGCTAGGACCACTGGACCTTCGCCCCACAAGAAATTCAAGTTGGCGCGCTGCCTATATAGACGAAAGAGAGCCCAATCATGGCAATGTTTAATGTAAGCACACGCTGAAGTCAAAATCACCTTCTAGTTGGCAACAACAGGAAAAGATGCAGTGTTGTGATATAGTATGAGCTACCAGAAAGAGAAACAATACCAAATAATATCCACTTAGCATCCTAACATATCGTTTCAGGGCTGGCCGGCTAGTAAAGAAACCAGTCCAATAGGCATCTTTTCTATCTGCATACCTGTGCACAGAATCAAGGGCTCATCATATATCTAGTGGATGGTGACTAAAATAGAAATATCACATAGAGGCAACTGAGATGGGTAAAAAAGCGGTACTCACGGGAAGTAATCATCAGTTTTCAAAGGCCATGATACATTTTCTGCATTTTTGGCATCGACGTAAATAGATGGTGTAGAGTATAGTGCATTCACCCGACCATCCTGAGAGAGAAGAAATACCAGGAACAGGAAAAGAAAATTATGGCAGTAATGCATTGAAAGGAAAGGAAAGGGCAAAAGCATGTCTCTCCTCTCCAGAGTTAGCTTAGAAAGTCTTATTCTGAACTAATTTTAGATCCTTTTGGGGTACATCTCAAATTATCTGGGACTGGAAATGAGTTTTTTCAAAACTATGAGTGTTCTGAAGCATAACCACTTGCATATTAAGATAATAAAAGCAAATAATTGAGCAGGTAGTTCTACCTTGTTAACATAATGAATGAATTTGTCCATCTGCTTGAACCAAGACTCAGCGTATTGATAGGTAAAATCTTCGCCCATGGTCCACATAATGTGATTTGTTCTTGTAACATTTGCCTGTTCACTGGGAAGAATGAGTTCCTAAATGTGTACCTCAATGACGTTTATTCACAACTAATTACTCGATAATGGTCTGTCTCAGTCAGAGACAAACCAAGATACAACAAAGCTATTGTCTGCAAAAAGCTAAGAGTATACCTGTGTCATTGCAGCACTTATAAAATCATTCACTCTTTTTTTGACATTGTAGTCATATAGGAGAGTATTATCCTGCAGTTTAAAGAAACTCAATTGTGAATCTGTCTGCCAGAAAAGAAAAAAACAAAATGAAAAACTTGAAGGTGATTTATTTGGTGAAATATCAGCACCTGAACAGGCTCAAAATCATCATCTACTTCAAAACTGAAACCTTTCGGTGGACCATAGTGATCAGGAAATACATTTGTGAAAATCTGCAAGGGCATAGACAAGTGCATGATATTAATCTTTGAGGCGAAGTAACCAAGAAAAAATGAAGGTAATGAGGCTGCTTCCATTTCAAACCTGAGATGAGGAACCAAAGGTTTTAGACCCACGCCATATGACCTCAAGAGATTTATCATTCTTGCGTTTCGCTCTGTCCTGATAATCGATTCTTGCAAAATGCAGGGAATCAAATCCCACCTGCAAAAATCGTGATGGTTCTTTTATAGGAAATACAACACAAAGCTTGGACTATTTATGAGGAGAAACAAGCATGCTAAGAAACTCTCATTTTATTTAAGGACATAGAAAGTTAGACAACATGATATTCTCAAATGTGTAACGGTTGCCTCAGAGTGTGCAGACGTCAAACCACAAAAAAACTCAGAGCTACACTCAAGACTGATTGGAAAGTGAAAAGGAAAAAAGGACGACGTTGAGGAAACCGTAAGAATCTTCTACCTCAGCTGCGAGTAAGTAAGCTTGCACAGCAGAATGTCCAAATGGATCAATTTGCCATCCCACTCGAGGAACTTTGTTGAATTCTGACTTTATCAGGCCATGACCCAGAGTTGTTTGGTCAATCATGTCAATGTAATGCGTTGTTGCCTCGTCGTGCATACACCATCCACCATTTCTGCAGATTGCCAACACAACCGTGAGGACAGTAATAGTGCAGAAATTGCCAGAGGCACATTTAAATGCATACTAACTGCATACATGAATTCCAATTGGCCTGCATCCACAAGTTTCCTCACTTGTTCTCGCTTTTCTGGACATTGCTCTAACCACCATCTTTGGAAGAAAGCCTATCATTTTCATGAAATTTGTTAGGGACTGTATCAAGCTAAGCTCATTTGAAAGTTCACAGTGGACGGAATGAGGGAAGGCCTGGAGTCAAGACTATTTGTTCACAGAAACCATGATTCATGAGCAAACAATTAGTCAGGAACACTTCAAAAGAAGCAAAAGTTGGCTATGATCCGCATCTATCACGATAAAGAAATACTTCATTATGATTCTCTTACAATCATATTAAACTCTACACTTTGCAATGTAATCATAATCAAAATTTAATTTGGTTAAATCACACTTTGTCTACTCATTGGTTTTCTAGCCTCAGATCGAGGGTAATAGAAGAGGACTCTAACAATAAGCAATTAAGGGGAATAATCCGACACTGATAAGATTAAGAGAACCAGTATGCAAGTCCATGAGAATATCAATGCAAAAGGTGAGTGATATTCCAAAGATTGTATGTGTTTAGATTTATGAGCAGCTAGATGTCTTTACTGCAGAATAATAACTGGAAAGAAATGGTAACATGTACTATCAATGTATTATTCAAGAAGCATAAAAGTGAGAGAAAGCATGCGGCTACAAAATCCTAAAGGTTCATCTTGCCAAAGTACTTCTTCGTCGACATCATAAAATTAATATTGAGAATCATGCAATTGCTTGAACATCTTCTGTCTAGTGTGTCTTGGTGGCATGCCGGGAAGTTCAGTTACTCTTCTGATACAATTTGGATTTCAAACTTCTTTAAAGGCCAAATCCATCGGTATCTTTGTGGCAACCATAATGGATTTGCACATGTATTAGACTAATATCACTACGATCAATCGGCTTGAAGTTTTACCGCAATGATTTTAACCAGAGGAGTCGAGCTGATCAACTAGATTCAAGCCTGAGATAGCAAAATTTACTTATTGCAGAGAACGCAAACACATGGTTTGAAGATGATCAAAACAAAAAGGAGCCTTCAGAGATATGCATTCTCTCTCCAGTTGAGGCAATTATACACACACACACAGAGTCTAAAATTAACAGAGTACCATCTCCGCGAACACAAACTTCCTATTGGGATCTCGCGCCAATGCTACGACGACGGAATCAAGCACATTCTCAATGCAAGCGCCCTGCAAAACCAATAACACACATAAAAACAACTTCCTATTCTCCTAACCACGTAATTATTCATCAACCCCAACGATATGACAAACTTCAATATGCTCTTCAATCCCGAAAAATATAAGGACCTGGATGGTGTTATTCGAGCCGACATAGTACTGATCGATGGTCTTCAACCATCCGACGTCGTCGTGCGAATGCGGGACCAAATGCACGTTCAACTTCCCTGCCACAACCTCAGCACCAGTGTTGTACTTCATGCAAGCACCATCCACTCCTCCACACAAACCCGCAATCTGCAAAATCGCAACTACAAAACAAGAAGCCACAAGAGTACCCATTTGAGCAACAACAGTGACACTCACTCACAATCTCTCTTCTCTCTCTCTCTCTGTGTTCTCTGTACTCAGTGACTGTTGAATTTATAAGAATGATGAATGGTGGAATCACAAAAGAATTGGACCAGTGGCGGATTGATGACAGGTGGAGCTCGTCTGGTTATATTGGATTTTACTGACCAGCATGTAGATGGTAGGGTACTGGGTAGTGGGTACGATGTTGACTCTTGACAGTGAGTTTGGCACAGATCGTGGAATGGTACTCCATTAAAGGCCTACCCTTTTTGCTTCACTCTCTCTTTCTATAGTTAAAAGTGCAAAGTAACCTTCTTTGTTTGGGACTTATCATTCAATCATCGGGCACATTGGGTAATTCGATGAAATGATCGCAACTTCCTCTATATAAACCTCGGCAATCTCTGCCTACGTCGTCAGTGCGAACAGTTGCAACCTGCAATCCGAACTGAGAATGGATTTGTGGAGTTAGCTCCCCCTCGTGTAATCGGGTATACATTAATGTTTGCATAAGTTATTGTCAGGTAGAAATTGAATACGTACTCATGCAAGTCCGTCTGTCGGCTCCTTGATGTCAAAAGAGATCCTATTTTCTTTACTCGTTTCCTTCGTCCCTTTCAGGAGAGAACCGACGTCGGATCCTCGAGGAAAATGATCGATCCGGAGCAATCTACGCGACTGGTTGTCCCTTCGCACCTCGGTAACTTTCACCGGGAGTCCCATCGACTCCGGTTCAACAGTCATCATCGGAAGTTCATCTTGTTTGGGGCCACATCATCCGACCACCTAGTGTCATTCATGGGACAGTTCTCGACAAAGAACGTGAAGGGAGTGAAACCTCAGATTGATCAAAAGTGAGGCCAAACTTGGTGACGAACTCCATGACGACAGATGCAATGTGCCAAACTGAATCTTGTCAAAAGGAGAAGGGACAAGAAGACCTGAATATGACAAAAAGTAGCGAGTACTTCCATGGGAAAGAAGCTGTGGGACTTTTATCCTGAGCCAAGACACCGGGCGAAGCTGGCCCAGAAAGAGACAAGACGGGGAGATGTTTTCGGACGGGACGATGGGCGGGAAAAGCAAAAAAAAAGACAAGAAGAAATCAGCACGTGGGGGAAGGCTTGGTAGAAAATGCCGAGGCTGGAAAAGTCAAACCAAACGCGGAAGAATTGATTTGTGAAAGGGACACGGCAATAATGCAATCCGCTGCAGGATTAAGTTCTCGTGTGTTAAATATTGCTTACTTGTTAGAATGCTACTTTTCGCTAATAATCCGTCTTATCTTTTCAAATGGTACTTAAATTTTGGCCCAACGTACAATGCAATCTCTAAACTTTTAATTTGTGCAATGTTATCCCTAAATTTTTAACTTATTTAATGTGGTCTCTGAATTTTTTGTAAATATTCAGTCTAGCCTCTAGACTGTATGTAGGTGTCCAATGTTATCCTTCCATTAATTCAAGTTCAAAGACAACATTGAATATTTTCATATAGTCATGGACTAAATTAAACATATATCAAAAGTTCAGGGACCGCATTAAACAAATTAAAAGTCGAGGGACGTCATTGTACATTGGGCTAAAGTTGAGGGACCACATTGAACAAATTAAAATTTCAGGGATCACATCGCACATTTGGTCAAAGTTTAGGAACCATTTGTGTCATTTTCCTTTCAAATATTTGTCAAAAGGAGGAGAAAAAAAAAAGGCTAATGCGATCGAGTCGCGTTTTGGATAGATAGAACCCATTGTCCAATCTCGTCCATACGCCGATTCGATCTCCCGAGGCCTGGGTGAGCTCATGTCCACCCAGCAAATGGTCCACTCTGCTCCTGAGATATTACCATTATTAATACCATGGAAGAAAGCTCTTTAATCCACATGATGGTAATTGACCTAAGAACATCGAAAACCCTAAAACCTGAAACATAGGCACCAAGGTCTCGAGCCCGGTCTCAATGAACCAGGGCTCGAGCAACGAGGACCCGAGCACACGCATTGGGGTCTCGGGCCCTGGATCCCGATGCCCATGCCCAATTTTCCGACCGCTCATGTCCAAGTTACTAGCGCTCGAAAAAAGCATGTTTATTCACGACAACAAAATTAGATTTTCTTTTCTAAACGATGGAAACTAATTTACCAATCATTTTCAGATTTCAATTGAGTACTGGAAAGTATTGTCATTATCTTCGAAAATTACTTCTTGGAAAATATTTTTTGGAAATATCAAATTTTTTACGACACAAAATGGAGCCAAAATTACCGTTCTTCTTCATTTATACAGTAAGTGCACTAAAGCTAAATCGGACCCTTTTGGGCACTGGTTGATCTCTTTATTATGCATGAAAGAGACATCGAAAGTTGATTGATCACATGAAAAGAGACATTATGTGCATTGCTTAGAATTTCAGCAAGAAAGTGCGAATTTCCATGGGACCGAGCTCGACAACAAGATCCGACACGTCGACAGGGCCGCCTATTAAGGGCTCCGCCGCGACTTCCCCTTCGACTTTCCATGTCATCCGCTTCATTTCAGACTTCTCTTGGTTCGCAGACAGGCTCATTTCTTTCACTTCCTTTATCTGAACTCACGGTCATACACATCAATGATCAAATCATGTCCATCAGTATGAGAAACTACTTTGTGTGTGTAGCCGGATACTAAGAGGAATAATGGGATGAGAGCTGTAAAAGCTTTGCGTACCGTCCTTCCGGCGAACATCTTCTTCAGCTCGACTTTAGCCAAGTTCGAATGTTCGGCATCTTCACCGGGCTAGTTTTATTCACAACAAGAAAGATGGAAATAAATACTATGTGGAATCTATCAGTCACCTCTCTTTGATTGAAGTTGGACCAAATGACTAATGAGTGTGTCCAATTCATGGAAAATGTGGTAGCGAGTTGAATAGCCTAAAGGAGTCGGTTTAGTCGATCCAAGAGGCGATGCCTCCGTAGTCGGACTACAGTCCCTTGCTGGTTTGCGAAGATTCACAGTTCTGTTGATTCTAGATCTCACATGGAGTTTTATGTCATAGCCCAAATGACACCTTATTCCTATGAAATACGTTGACGAAGCTGCTCCTTTATGGGGCTAAAAGGGTAAATGAAGAACTTTTCTCACCTCATAAAGATGGGCAAGACGTAGAAGTGCACTCCCATCATCCAACTCCTGCGAAACAGAAAGGTCAATCAATCTCAGAGAGAGAGAGAGAGAGAGAGAGTATTTGAGTTCAAACTCATTTACCTGCAGAGTGATCAAAGCAACGTTTTGAGGTAAACTGTAACTCGAATCCATAGTAGTCGCCACAGTAACATGAGATGCTGTCCAGTCCTCCATCTTCTGCAGGGTCATTGTCTTTTGCTCAGGTAAAGGCTTAAGCATAGACCACAAAAAGGTAATGCATTCAATCCCTACCTCATGTGCAAAAGCCAAAACTAACGGCGAGTACACTTCTTGGCCAGTAGTCCAACGCCAGCGAGCTCCTGTCCCGGATTTGTTGATGCCTATATAGTAGTGTCCTCGTACCTGGAGATACAACTTCACCTAGGGAAAACGAACGAGGAGAAACAATTGTTTGTCCACGGATAATTTCCGACGACATAACGTACCGTTAGTCCTTCGCACGTACCGTTTGCAATGCACACCATCTCGTCGAGAGGTTCCTCCACTCCTCTGTTGTCATCAAGGAGTATTTGCCTGGTGCACAAAGCAACAACAGAAGGTAAAAGATTTTTAATTTGAAGAAAGGAAGTAATCATATGGGGCAGAGCTATGGGGCAGAGCACGGTGACGAGTCGAACCTGTGAAGCATCAACTCTATTTGCCCGTCTTTGATACTGGCTCCTCCAGCGGCACGATCCACTAAGACTGAGAATTCGGTTTTGTTGTCCGTGGTGAAAATTCCGAGATTAATCTGAGGGCATAGTGTAGGAGGAGAGGATCATTTTCAGGGAAAAAACAAATTTATGAGTCTATGATGTAGGTTGATGAGATTTCATCTATTCAAGGACCATGTTATCATCACCCAATCATTTGCTGAATCATTTAATCAAAGAACTTACTGGATAGTAATTTCCTGCAACAGGTTCAGTAACAGTGAGGGACCAATCTGGTCTATTATCTCGCACCTGCACGAACCATAGTAAGCTTTTTCGCATCAGCCTAGGACAATCGAGCAAGATGGCTGTTGTATGAATTAACGCTATGACTGGAAGAGAATAATATGATGCACACCATTTCGCTTTGTCAGCCAAATAATGAAAATGCAGATTCCAGCTAATGTCTTCCAATGATAAATGAACCAAACTTTTCTTTTAAACGGCATTTGGAATTTGAAATACTAAAAGAACAACGTTATTAATAACTACAACGCTAGGATAGATGCTTAGTGGAGTGAGTTGGAATACAATAACAAGTCTAGCAAACAGGAAATGTAGGTTTCGGAGTTTACCCGTTTTATGAAATCCCTCCCATTAGAATCGGTGTAGAAGGTCTTGTCCGTTGCCATATTCGTCGTCATTTGTGTTATCACCTCCTTCCCGGCTTCCTCATCTGTTGGAATTGGTCCAATCTTCAAAGTTGAAAGCAAGAAGTCTTAGGAGGATTTCTTGGAGACTGGAGAGGCTAAATCTTTAGTACGTAGACATTAGTGACAGTAATTCCATCGACTTTGCATGCAAAGCATTGAAAATTCAATCAAACTGTTTTGTTGCATAACTCTGTTATATGTAGAAAATCCTAGTTTACAAAGCAACCAAATAGGGAAGGGCAACTCACTGTAAATTCAACATCGGCGTGCTCTTTGTCCTTGTATATTCTCGTGACCTGATTAAGTGAAAAAAAGTAAAATCAGATGTCTGAGAATCAAGCCATTTCACTCATGTGATGACGTTATGCCAGTCCAAAACTTCATAAGAAACACTTAATTAGCAACAAAACATACCCAATGGGGCAAAAAGGTTTTTAAAAAATGTCATGATCTCTTGCTTCAAGTGTTCTGGAATGAATATGGTAACTTGACATACTTGATCTGCATAAGCTATGAAAAATGAGGCGTAATTGAAGTAATTTAACCTGCAGTTCTAATTGTTTGTTTGCTAAGGTAGCAAGGTTGTCCAACAAACTTAATTACTGTGTGTTCACTTGGATCGAACTTGAAAACTTAAGCTATTAATGGGGATGTCCAACATGCCATGAGCAAGTCCAATTTTTTTCTGGGTCGAGGATTCTGGTTAAATGAATGACATTTCTGATCAGTAGCTTAGCTATTCGAGCCAAATACTTCTATGCTTCACTTCAACACTTTGTTGAAATATCTACATTCTGGACATTTTTGGGTCCTTCAAGTATCTGGAGAAGTAAGCCCATGAAAACTAAAACCCATAGGTTCTTGAAAAGAAATTTAGAGAGACAGCAAAGCAAATTATCGGTATAAGCAAGGACAATCTGTGCTTGGACATAATTTATCAAACAAATAACCTGGTAGATCCATGAACTGAACTGTTGATGCACTTCATCGACTAGTGGTCCCCGAACAACCTTCAGGGGCACCTGTGAGAGTTGAAATAGGTCATGAACTTTTTTATGTGTCCAATGTTGTTTTAGATAAGATTTAATATAGAACATCGCTGAATGAGTAGTATTTAAATGTTCCAAGTTAGTAGAGCATGCACAGCTGAGTAATGGCAAGCTGCTTACTTTTGTTGAAACAATAGTTGGACGCGCCCCATCTGGACGGAAGATGTAAGCACCAGAAGTCTGCGATAAAAGAACTCTGCTGAACACTCGCAGTTATCTATCTACCACTCCTTGATTTGTGTTGTGAATAGGTCTAGATACCAGTCTGCATCGTGTCACAAACCAAGCATAGAAAGAGTTACCTGAGGATCATCTGTATCTCCGATACTTGAGTTATAGTAGAGATAGCTTTGCTGTACTGGTACATCAACCTGGTAAATTTGGGTCAGCCAACTAAAGATGCTATTCTGATAAAGATGCTATGCAGTGAATTTGGCATAGCCTCACAGTAGCATATAAGAAACCCTTGTGAATGCACTGAAGGTAATCCAATAAGTAAATGAGCAACATGACTAGTGTGCATATAGTTTTTAGATTTCAAGAGAAACTGGTGACTGAGATGTTCATAGACATACTTTTGGCAGTATACAAAATAGCCCTTTTCTTAGAGCCAGGTATTTCGGCTTGTAAACTATTTTTGTAAAAGAGCAAGTTTTTTCTACAAAAAAGGTGCTAGTTTGATTCTGGTCCAAAGAACATTAAAGAAGTAAATGAGATTGATAATTTCAATGGAATCATCCATGCACAGAGAAATGGTAACAGAACAGTGAACACACTATGGAAGACAATCTCGCCGCTATACAAAAATCAATATCGTTCACTAGACTCACCCCCATTTTAGAGTTGAATATCTGGACAAGTTGCCCGGAGGACGACGAAAATAGCATCTTCAGATCCCCGGGTCCAACTTCTATGGTACCATTCTGTGGATTGCCCAGGGCAGAAACGAAACTAGTTTTAGTTTTCCCTGCACCATTTTGAAGCACGGACAAGGGAAAATAGATTAAACGAGTCAACATTGCTCACTAACAAATATGAAGCCGTGTCAAATTAATTGTGCTGATCGGTTTTACGGCCACAAGCACCACAAATGGATTCTGAATAGTTTTGGAGCATGTCTAGGCTCATTTCCACTTCTACATGATGCATTTTACCTCATGCTGATTAGTATGGGTTTGAATTTGGACTCATTATTTGTTCAACTTCCTGTTCGTGAAATCTACTCTAGCTAGCCATGGCAGATGATATAAATATCAATCTCAGAGGCTTGAACATGAGAATCAAGTATGTAAATACCAACCTTTTGTAGCTGCTTTAGAGATGAAGTACGTGTTCCAACCCAATGGCGGTAATGAAACTTGAAATAGAAGCCAGTACTTTTGGACCTGCTTTGGAGACAATCCCAAGTAGGCTTTCACGTAGAAGTTCCTCAAGTTGATTGTAACATTATCCAACTCAACAAATTGCGCTTCAACGGTATGTCCAGAACAGTCACGGACGACTAAATTTGAATCAGTAACCTGGTAGACATTGTCATTGCCGAATTATATCGGGGAAGCAATTATCAATCTCTTGATGCATAAACTATTGGCACAACAGGAAAGAAGTAAATAACTAAACACTCACGGGGATCTTTATAATATCAGTTCGATTCCATCCAAGCGAATTATATGCTATCACAACCTGATAAAGAAAATTTCTATTAGAACATACCTAATTCTTTAAAGAATTAATATCATAAAACCCAAAGAGTTACCAGACTCTTTCCGTCCGGAATATCTTCCTCTGTTGCTGGGCAGAAACTTATATTGAGTAATTGGCACTGTGAAGGAAGTGCCGTAAACAAGAGATGAATACAGGTCAGCTTGAGTAAGTAAAACATTTAGTCTTCAGACAAATTATAAGTCCCAATGAATCGACTTGCTTACAAATCCTTCTGGTTGGAAACTGAAGGGATTAAATTGAAACTTACCTGGCTAAAGTTTAAAGCAGGTGATGAGCATTGACCTCCTGCTTTCTTACTAACTAGGCACGAGATAGCATTATCAACGACAGCTTCTGCCTAATCGATTTTAGAACAAAGAGCATTTTTTTGAAATAAAGTGAGAGTTGAGAACAAAAAACCCCAAAGGGCAAATTCAACGGGACTTTAGTATCCGACCTCGGAAGCTCCAATAGCTAGGCGCTTCACATAGTCATTGGTTGTGTGCTGTTTAGCCGTACCGGTGAGAGCATCATGATGTTGCGCTATTCCTAAGGCATCTCCAAGCCCGTAAGTGCCAGGACCACTGGACCTTCGCCCCACAAGAAATTCAAGTTGGCGTGCTGCCTATATAGACAAAAGTGAGCCCAACCATGGCGATGTTTAATGTAAGCACACACTGAAGTGAAAATCATTTAAGTCGTGGGCGTTCCACTCGGCAACAACAGGAAAGGATTTACAGTGTTGTGATATAGTATGAGCTCCAAGAAAGAGAAACAATACCAAATAATATCCACTTAGCATCCTGACATATCGTTTCAGGGCTGGCCGGCTGGTAAAGTAACCAGTCCAAATGGCATGTTTACTATCTGCATACCTGTACACAGAAGCAAGTGCTGGTCATTTATGTAGTTGATGGTGATTAACATAGATATATCACATAGAGGCAACCGAGTTGGGTGAAAAAGCGGTACTCACGGGAAGTAATCATCGGTTTTCAAAGGCCATGATACATTCTCTGCATTTTTGGCATCGACGTAAATAGATGGTGTAGAGTATAATGCATTCACCCGACCATCCTGAGAGAGAAGAAATCCCAGGAACATGAAAAGCAATTCATGGCAAATGCATTGAAAGAAAACATAAGGGCAAAAGCATAGCTCTCCTCTCCAGAATAATCTTAGAAAGCCTTATTCTAAACTAAGTTTAGATCCTTTTGGGTTACATCTCAAAGAAAAAGATACAAGGGAAAGTACCATGACCTTGATGCCTAGGGAAGTACGCAAATTATCTGGGACTGGAAATGAGTTTTTGCAAAACTTCAAGTGTTTTGAAGCATAACCACTTGCATTCTAACAAAATAAAAGCAAATAATAGAGCAGGTAGTTTGACCTTGTTAACATAGTGAATGAATTTGTCCATCTGCTTGAACCAAGACTCAGCGTATTGGTAGGTAACATCTTCACCCATGGTCCACATAATGTGATTTGTCCTTGTAACATTTGCCTGTATACGGGAAAAGTGAGTTCCTAAATGTGAACCTCAATGATGATTATTCGCAACTAATTACTCGATAATGGTCTGTCTCAGTCAGAGACAAACCAAGATACAACAAAGCTATTGTCTGCGAAAAGCTAAGGGTATACCTGTGTCATTGCAGCACTAATAAAATCATTCACTCTTTTTTCAACATTGTAGTCATATAGGAGAGTATTATCCTGCAGTTTGAACATCCCAATTTTGAATCCGTCAGCTAGAGAAATGAACAAAATGAAAAACTTGAAGGTGACTGATTTGGTTGGGTATCAGCACCTGAACAAGCTCAAAATCTCCAAACACTTCAAAATTAAAACCTTCCGGTGGATTATAGTGATCCGGAAACACATTTGTGAAAATCTGCAGGGCACAGACAAGGGCATGATGTTAATCATTGAGGCGAAGTAACCAAGAAAAATGAAGGTAATGAGACTGCTTTCAACTCAAACCTGAGATGAAGAACCAAATGTTTTAGACCCACGCCATATAACCTCGAGGGATTTATCATTCTTGCGTTTCGCTCTGTCTTGATAATCGATTCTCGCAAAATGCAGGGAATCAAATCCAACCTGCAAAAATGTGACAGTCCTTTTATAGGAAATACAACACAAAGCATGGACAATTTATGAGGAAAAACAACCATGCTAAGCAACTCTCATTCCGATTAAGGACATAGATAGTTAGACAACATGATACTTGTAAATGTGTGGCGGTTGCATCATAGCGTGCAAACATCAAACCACAAAATAACTCAGCTACACTCAAGACTGATTGGAAAGTGAAAAAAGAAAAGGACGACGTTGATGAAACCTTAGATAGAATCGTTTACCTCAGCTCCGAGTAGGTAAGCTTGCACGGCAGAATGTCCAAATGTATCAATTTGCCATCCAACTCGAGGAACCTTGTTGAATTCTGACTTTATCAGGCCGTGACCCAGAGTTGTTTGGTCGATCATGTCGATGTAATGAGTTGTTGCCTCGTCGTGCATACACCATCCGCCATTTCTGCAAATTGCCAACATTACTGTCAGGACAGTAATAGTGCAGAAATTGCCATTGACACATTTAGATGCTTACTGATTCATACATGAATTCCAATTGGCCAGCATTCACAAGTTTCCGCACTAGTTCTTGCGTTTCCGGACTCTGCTCTAGCCACCATCTTTGGAAGAACGCCTGTCATTTTCATGAAATTCGTTAGTAGCTGTATCAAGCTAAGCTTGTTTGAAAGTGGACAGGGGAGTAAAAACAACTGTTTGTTCACAGAAACCACGATTGTTTAACAATTTGCGAGCAAACAATTTGTGAGGTACACCTCAAAAGAGGCAGAAGTTGGCTACGATCTACTTCTACGTCAAAGTGCATTGTCTTACAACAATAATCAAGAATACTGTGCAACTGCCCCTTTCATGTTAATTGGGACTGTTATGCTGAACTTCAAAATCTTCTGTCTAGTGTGTCTTGGTGGCATGCTTGGAAGTTCAGTTACTCTTCTGATGCAGTTGGATTGCAAAAATTGAATAAAGATTTTAACTTCTTTAAAGGCCAAAACCATCGGTATCTTCGTGTCAACCATAACGGATTTGCAGAACTGTTAGATTGATATCACCGCGATCAATTGGATTGAAGTTTTACAACAATGCTTTAGACCAGCAGAGTCTAGCTGATCAACTAGATTCAAGCTTGAGATAGAAAAATTGAATGACTGCAGAGAACTCAAAAACAGGTTTCAAAGATGATCAAAACAAAAAACGAGCCTTCAGAGATATGCATTCTAATCTAGATGACGCTATCATGCACACACATACACTGAGAGAGTCTTAAAATTGGCAGAATTTACCATCTCGGCAAACACAAACTTCCTATTGGGATCTCGCGCCAACGCTTCGATGACGGAATCAAGCACATTCTCGACGCAACCGCCCTGCAAAACCAGTAACGCACATAAAAAGCATTTTTCCCATTTCGCCTAAACCAGTAATTATTCGTCAACCGACGTTGTAGCCAAACTACATTTCGCTCTTTGATCCCGAAAATTTAAGCACCTTGATGGAGTTATTCGAGCCGACGTAGTACTGATCGACGGTCTTCAACCATCCGACGTCATCGTGCGAATGCGGGACCAAATGCACATTCAACTTCCCTTCCACAACCCCAGCACCAGTGTTGTACTTCACGTAAGCACCATCCCCCCCTCCATACAAACCCGCAATCTCCAGAATCACAGCCACAAAACAACAAGCCACAAGAGTACCCATTTCAGCAACAACAATGACACACACACTCACAATCTCTCCCTCCTCTCTCTCTCTCTCTCTCTCTCTCTCTGTTCACTGTACTCAGTGACTGTTGAATTTATAAGATTGATGAATGGTGAAAATCACCAAAGCGTTGAACCAGTGATGGAGTGATGACAGGTGGAGCTCGTCTGGTTATATCGGACTTTACTGTCCGGCCTTGTGATTGGTCGGGTACTGGGTACGATGTTGACTCTTGACTGTGATTCTGGCACAGATTCTGGAACGGTACTCCATTAAAGGCCTACCCCTTTTTGCTTCACTCTCTCTTTCTCAGAAAGTTGAAAGTGCCAAGTTGCTTTCTTGTTTGGGCGGTTATCACTCAATGGTTATCTTTTTGGAGAAAATGAGTGTGTCAGGCAAAATTGAATACATTCTCATCTAACATCTCTATTTTCATGCAAATCGGCTCCTTTATGTCAAAACAGATCCTAGCGACCTCAGATCCTCGAGGAAAATTGATTGTTTGGAAGCAATTTACGCGACGAATCATCCTTCACGCTTCGATAATTTTCGCCGGAAGTCCCTCAGCTTCAGTTCGACAATTCATCGGAAGTTCAGGACAAGAATGTGAAGGGGGGAGTCGACTTTAGATTGATGAAAGGTGACCTCAAACTTAGTTACGAAGTCCATGACGACAGATGTGATCAGCCAAATTGAAACTTGTCGGAAGAGAAGGACAAGAAAACCAGAATAACACTAACGAGTATTTCCGTAGAGCAGAAGCTATGGGACTCTCTGTGCAGAGCCAAGACACCGGACGAAGCTGGTAGTTGATTGATTCATTGTGACGCGACAAAGCGAAAAACAACACGAAATCAGCACCTGCGGCAGACTTGGCAGAAGATTGCCGAACATGAATGTTTTTCAGTCTTAAAATAATTAAATAAATAAAAGTATTTTTATTCTTCATGGTAATTTACGTTTAAAAACATTGTGAACGATGGAATTTTTTCTTTCATTCGCTTATAACGACTATTTTTGGTTTTTTTTTTTAAGTATTTTCAAAATCATTTGTCTATAGAAAGGAATACGTCAATTAATGTAATAAGATGCAGGATTTTGTTGGGGTGTTAAAAATTGCTCACTTATTTGAATGTTATTTTTCACTGATAATCCACCATATCTTATAACTCAATTTACTATCTCTATTTGATTTTAAAGGATCGTTACTTATACTCACAGGCGATTGTCGATCACACCAGGACCAGATAACCCAGGTCTGAGTCCAGGCGTTTAGCTATTGAAGAACCATCAAAAGCTTGAACAAGCATTCATATATCGCAGCGAATTTCCAGCTCCTCTGCCAAATCTCCATTCACGCTACCAGCAGGCATTTGGAGGCAGTATCGATGAAAACTCGTCGATTCACACTTTTCTGAAGGAATACCGACCAGGGGATTCTCGAGGATCGACATGAGATGATCGGACAGCCGATCTAGACATCATACAACACAGACAATACAGAGCTTAAAAGATCTCAAATATCAATGAAACATCCCTCAGACAAAGCATGGTCATTTAAAACATTGCCATCCAATTTCTGTGATGAACTGCTTTTGTAAAGAGATTAAAAACGGGGCGAGATAGCACAGCGTAAAAGTTCCAGAAAGCTTTAAACCCCCAGCAAACTACAGAGAGCCAAACTCCATGTTCAGATAACCCCATAAAAGTTGTCAACTCGGCTTTGTAAATACTTTTCAGCTCACTCTTTGCTCTCTTGAATTCTTCCCATGTGAACATGCACTTCCATGGCTCCAGAGGAAGGATCACTAACCTACCAAACACCCGCACAATGAATTTTCATTAGAACCAATCATTCTATTTGTAAGTTCACATTTCACAGACAATCGCATGTTGCTACAACTATTGCACAAGAATAATAACCTGACAGAAATATAATAACTACAGAAATCACTGCTTCTCCTCTTCATTTGGCCCCTTGTCTTCATCCTTTTTCTGCAATAGAGAGAATATCGCAGTTTGTCAAAGATGATATCATGGTTATAGCCATAGGCACATAGCACTTATGCTATAACATGCACTTCCTTGCATAAACTGAAGCTCTAACATAGGAACCCAAGTGCAGGGGAAAAAGTATAGCATTCTCTACAGCACTCATGTAGTAACATGCGTAAATAAGCATGCAGAAAATACAAGTCTGACCTAATCGAATTGAAGCCAATTTACACCCTCACTTACACACAAATCCCAAAAATGAAGCATCAGACTGATGGATAACTATGATACCCTATATCAGATACACCCAAGCAACAAAATATCCCACTTCTACCAGGGGTTCTATCACAGTCGAAATCGCACCTGAGACTGGTTTTGCATGGAAGCGAGCAAATCCTTGACAGAAGGATCATTTGGGTCCACTCCAGGAAGCTGCAGGAGCAACAAATCATTATCAGATGGAAGCTAGGCAACCAATTCTTTTCCATGTTAAACGTAAGAATTGAAGGGTTCAAATGGAAGATGCATCAGATGTACCGATGCAATTATGGATGACACAAAGGATTGGTCCGCCAACAACTTGCTCATATCTGCCTGGCCTGATGAATCTTTGTCGCTGTCCTGGACTGACAATTGAAGAGCTGCAAGTAAGCACCATACAGTAATGTATTAAACCACCAACCAGCGAGAAGGAAAGACATTGTCTTCGATATGCTTCCGACAATCGTCGCAACAAAAGTTGGAGATAATATGCCAATCCATATTTCTCTCCACAGTAGACGTAGCCAGGAAGGAAATCAATTCTAAGGTAATTCTCAGAAGGCATAACTAGTGTTGTGAAAGATGTCAACATGCAGTGCAGTCTGTCTTCCCAATATGATACCACGAGGCCATGTGAGTTTCCAAAAGTACTTCGATAGAGTAGCACACAAGAAGACAGGTGATTACCATTCACCCATCTGTGGGGTTGGACTCAAGACATACAAGTAAATCACAAGATCTAACCTAGAGCCAAATCAGGATCATCTGCAGCAGCCTCTGACATGTCGGTGTCTTGCATATCATGGCTAGAGGTGGTATCATCCATCGACATAGCAAGGGCCTGCTGTAGCAAAGCATTCTCATCATCCTGCCATTTTAAGCAAATATTAGTTCAAGTCCAATTAGTACATGTACTGAGTGGGGGCCAACAAACAAATGATCCTATCAGTAAAATTCAATTTTACCCCTGACAGAAAGTAGCAGCTGGCAAAACAAAGTTAATTGCAATCCCTGAGTACAAAAAGAGGACCAAAGTACGAAAACACGTTTTTTGTGAATTGCGTCCCTCAATTATGATACGTTTTAGTGAATTGCAACCCTTCAAAAATTAAGGTAACACAAGATAATCATGTGACCATAGAGGATGGGCATAATCAGTTGCATCATCATGCAGTAAACATTGATAACTTTGTGAGAATCCGAAAATAGGCAGCCCCAATTGGGCATCAAAGCAAAATGCAGCAATTCTTTCACATGTAGACATTTAAATCATCAAAGCCTTCAGTCTGCTTCATTTGACAAACAGCACAGAAGAACAAGATAATCTGAAAACCTATGGGAATAACACCAAACAATCATTATTTCCCTCAGCGTCCCAAAATCTGCTTCAACCTTGAAAAACCAATGAACCTCGTGCTATAGTTTCGACAACAGACAATAAACTTTGACGATTCAATACTAACAAAGCAAAAGCCCCATAATGTATGCAGACAGTTGAGACATTTTTAAAACACACCACAAATATCAAGGATGTAAACCAGATGGGAAAATAGAAGCACCCACACTTATTTCTTTATCTAGATATCTATCCCCCAAAGAGACTCTTTCTCCTTTCAGATACTCGCACGAATTTTAATCTGACAGTATAGTTATCCTGACGCATGGGGTAAAAAATCAGGAGATGCTCCTATATGATTGTAAGAAACAACTTTAAATATCTCAGCAGGAAAGCTGTGGAGCATCCATAATAGTTGATACGTAAAATTCCAACAAACAGATGCATTTCATTAGCATGAAAATCGGACTTTTTTCTTCAAAATTGACAGCTTGGGGTCTTTCTAGGTTCTCAACTTAAATGAGTGAAAAATGGGCTTGATAACACCAGGCAACTTGAAAGGCTTAACAATGATACTGACCATTATATCATCTTTTTTATTATCCGCTTCAGAAGCTGAACCACTGGCACCTTCAGTCATGGTTGCATCTTGTGATGATGGCTGTTGTTCTCCTCCTTTCTCCTGCTTAGCAGCTTCCTCAGCAGCCTTCTTAGCTGCTGCTTCTTGCCTTGCTCTTTCCTCTTCCATGGAAACTCTAAGAGCAAGGGCCAGCTCAGGATCCAGATTGGGATCAACACCAAGATCAAAACCAGAGACACCACCAGCAGCTGCTGCTGCAGCCGCTGCCGCAAAACCACTTCCACCTTCCCCATCCCCGGTGAAGATAGGGGTGCTACCAAACAATCAAATACATAAGGAAAATCACAAAATGTCCCAGCATTGACAACAAAATTTCAAGGATGAAATCAAAATGGCTTACCTTATCAGGACATCAGAAAGAGCATTTGGACCAGGAGGAACATGAACAATGTGGCTGGTGTCGTTATTATTCACAGCAGCAAGCAGAGCTTCCAGTTTCTCAGGTTTCCCTTCATCTTCGTCCCCAAAGTCGACAATATCAAGTGCTACACTGTTCTTCTTTAACTTCCTTCCAATCATCTCGAGTAACTTCTTGTCGTGTTTGATGGGACTAAAAGTACCCACTATCAAAATCCAATTGAAGAAGCAAAATATGATACATTGAAGAGCGGAGAACAGAAAAAAACTCGCAGCACCTTCCAGCAAAGACTATAATTCTTTGTTGCTGCTTTTTATTTTGGCGATGCTTTAGTGCCAATTGAGCCACCTGGATTCCCGCAGCCAGATTCATCTCACCGCCAATTTCCAGGCCTAAATGCTCCACATAAACAAGACATAAAAATTGTTGTAACATGATTTTCTTGCTACTCCAACGAAATTTCTCAGGGGGGGGGGGGGTGGTGGTTGAGGTACCCCCCCCCCCCCCCTCCCCCCAAAAAAAAAAAAATCAACAACCCCAAACAAGAAAGAAAGAAAGCCAACACACATACGCCACAACAAACAAAATCCTATCGAAGGCCAATGTCCAAAAATTCGAGGATTAAAAAGATGCAACCGAACAACTCTCAAACCCATTTAATTTAATCAAAGTATCTATTGAAAATACCCAATTCGTTGGGAACTACAATTGCTCAACTCTACCTGTGGACACAGACACCCTTCATGCAAAGCCATAGCAAACTTACGAACATAGTTGTACAGACAGACAAATTATTGAAGACCAGGGGTATTTCAATAGATGACCCTCATCTACCACAGCCCCCAAACAAACAGAACATTGAAAATGCAAATGGAGACTCACCGTGCATACAAGCCAATATCTTGCCAAGGTCACTAGTAGGAGTAACCAAAACTCGAACTCCTTTCCCTGCCATAGTTAGAACTCCAACAGTGTTCTCTGGATTTGACTGCACACAACACCAGGACAATGTCTCAAAACTTTTTCCCTCTCATAACAACACCTAGTAAACTAAAATGAACAGACCACAGATCTCTCGAAGGATAAACGAACACAGGGACAAAACAAACCCTATAGCGCACATCCCTCGTAAAACCACAATCGGTGAGCCCAGATTGAACAAAAGTCGCTCAAATGGATTCGCGTTTTCCCTAATTAAACTCCCCATGCCCTAACATAGTGAAACATGAAGCCAAACGAAAAGGCCGCATCGCAACAAACGAGGCCACATCACTGCACCTGTGTTTTGGCGCCGCAAATAAGGTTAACAGCGTCCGCTTGAGCTTGAAACCTGTTGGGAGAGTAATCGCCATTGCGCATCCACTCGGAGTTGTCGATACATATCATCGTCGCCTGACAGAAAAAATAAAAAATAAAAAATCCAATCAGCCACATAACATGCAAGGACATCGAAACCCTAATCTGCGCAGCGAACATGAACACATCGGAATCGTGAGCATCGGAATTGCGAAGAGAAGAGGATGCGAAGCTAACCTCGAGCACCATGATTGCGGATTTTGAGCTCAGCAAGCGAAGATCAGAACTTGAATTTGCAGAGACAATGAAAGATGATGAATCAAGAAGCTTAGGAGGGTTTACTTGCTTAAGAGGGTAGCGGAAGCTGTGATCCTGCACGGTCGCGATCAGTATTCAAAAGTTACTCCTTCGGGTATCGTCCAACCATCAGTTGCCACGTTTCAATCATGGGAACTAGGAATTTGCGAAAATTTCCCTCGATCCCTGAACTTCAACGTATTTTGTTACCGCCCCCAAAACTTTTCGAAGTTTTGCACCTTTTACCTGATTTTGATCATTTCTTACACCATTGGATGCGTCATAAGACAACCTCGTTTGGTTTTTTAATCACATTTTGTTTCGAAAGAAATTTTTTTATTTCACCTGAAATTTGAAGGTGAAAATAGCTTCAGTGTCATTTTTTCTATAATTTTTTGGGTCATGATCGAAATAAATACAGAAGATAATTTGATGAGAATATTCTTTCAATCACATTTTGTTTCAAAAGGAATTTTTAAATCGAAGCTGTCGCGTTTCAATATCAGGTACTGAGAATTTGCAAAAACCGCTCTCGATCCCTGAACTTCAATGTATTTTTTTGCCACCCCCGAAACTTCAAAGTTTTGCACCTTTTTACCTGACTTTGATTATTTCTTACACCAATCGATGAGTCGTAATTTAGACAGCCTCGTTTGGTTTTCCAATCACGTTCTGTTTCAAAAGGAATTTTGAAGTTCACTGAAATTTGAATGTGAAAGTAGTTCCCGTGTCATTTTTTCTATAAATTTTTCGATCATGATCGAAATAAATGCATAAGAGAATTCGGTGAGAATATTCTTTCACAACCATTTTGGCAAAATTCATGTTAAAAGAGAGTTTCAACTCTCACGTACCATGACTTTTTTCGTGCAAAAAAATAACATGGAAACGAAAAGGGTCTTTGCTTCGGTTACATTCTGATAAAAGACTAGGACTCGTGCACTATATTTGATCAAGTAAACAACTTTCCACATTAGCTAATGAATGCTGCAAATTTGGCTAGATTTCACCTCCAGCGATCGGTTCGAATAATGCAGCTACAGATTATATACACGGTACGATCCTCTCGGCATCTCGTGCGGTAGTGATCTCGCGTGGAAGAGATGCTCGCAGCGTGTGTCCGAACATGATGAGCATGCTCTGTTCTCTCATGGCAATCTTTGTTCCTCTGGAGATTCATTGTTGACAATGACTATCAGATCGCCGGGATGGTGGAAGTGTATATGACCCGTCTTTTGCGTCGTTGTGTACATCGAGATCGCAGTCCTCATCGCTGCTATAGATGTCAAAAATAGGACCTGAACGAAGCCGACCCAGGGCGTCATCATCTTTAAGGGCCGGTTCGAAACTCTGCACCTCCGGCTCGTCGTGATGCGAAAACGACGCATCCTCTGCATCCAGAGAGCTTCCTTCGATGCCAATCTGGTGGTGGCCTAGGCCATCAAATCTGTCCGTGTCGTCCACCAAGGAATCCAGGGACGTGACTGACGTCGCGCTAAGGAGCAGAGTGGATGAGGTTTGCTTGGCCTTGGCCCTCCTCTGCCATCCGTGCAGCGATGTCCTCACGCTTTCGGACATCACCGACTTCTTGAATTTTGAACCCATCTGCACCACATGACCTTGAATTTCAGAGGTGTCACACGAATAGGCTCAGATTGATCACAGTTCAGAGAGAGAGACCTGTGTAACAATGACATATAGAGGGAAAGTAATGAAGCTACACCAGAACTGAGAGACAACCCTGCAAATATCCGCAAAATGTTTGTATGAATGAGCTAATATCTAAGGATAGATCATAAGAGGAAGTAGAGGGGAACGAAGGAAGACCCACCCGAATGTCAGTCGGATCACCAGCAAGCTGCGATTATTCATGAAACAAGTAGTGTCCCTTATCTCCCACTGCAAATATAGATCGTGTCATTTTGGATAATCACCGAATCAGCAAAATAGGAACCTTACAAGAACATGATGAGTATTTTGTTCTGGTGCAAAAATGAAAACTTGTTGGATTCAAATTCCAAGATGACAAGGCCATGTCTATTTGATTTCCCCGTTCCCATGTCTTAACGACAAATGCTGAACATACTTGTGTCGAGGAAACAGCACACTTAGAAGCTGCGCAGATGCACTTCAAGGGATTACAGCAGCAATCCAACAATGATCCAGCCAAGACCAGTATAATGGTTAATCTAAACACGGCATAGCTGAGGTAAGCAGTGCAGACAAAATGAATTAAGGCTAGTTCAGATTGCTCAACGAAGGTTATTTGTCGGCAAATTACTACGCCATAGGAAGAGCCCCCTTAATTACACAAAAGATTTCATCAGTGGCACCTAGAGAGGTAAGTCCAACTTAGCTTCATGCTGTCACACTTTCCTAGTTTAGTTTCTCATGTTAGAAAGGGAAAGTTCACCTCAGATGCAATGCAACAAAGACATGTTTAGGAACTACCTATGGCCAGGGTCAGTTTCTTACCAGGGACCAGATAAAAGTTGTCATCTCAAACGCATTCTGCAATATAAAGAAGGTTCCTTGAATGGATAGGCAATTAGGTGTATAGCATAACCGCAGCAATCGATAGCTGATTTCCCTGATTGCTCACCTGGAAAGATATGAACTGTATCAACCATAAAAGAAGCTGCGGCTTCCCAAACCAGAAGAGCTCATCCCTCAGTTTAACTTTATGATCTTCCATCGGGGGACGCGTATCCATGATTTCAACAGCCAACTTCACGACGACGTGGTGAAGCTTGGTACCAATCATCAGGATCAACTTTTGAGCGAGATAGAGAGAGGAAAGAGAAAGTTAACCGCGATTGCGATATCTTAATTCTAAAAGAGAGAAAAACAAAAGAACATATCAACCAATAACATTACAGATTACGACTTACAATCGATGGAAGGAAGGAAATCCAAAAATAGATGTTGCTTCCTGATGTAAAAATAGAGAAAAACATAAGAGTAGTCCCTTAAGATAAACCCACAATCAAATGACACATTGAACGATTAGAATCAAACGGTTGGTGTAAAATGTTTAACACATCAGTAGCAGTCTTGTTTCTCCTTTGAAAGTATAGCCACATGGTTAACTCCAACACTCCGTCAGTAACTCAGCACTTCAGTAAAATGAACCAGCGCACATCTCGCGAATCTTTCTAATAAAGCATCTAACGGCAGCTTGAGATAACTTCTGGAAATCCGATCCATCGCGAATTTTGAAACAAGGTAATGTTATGTGGATCATATCTCAGTATGAAGAGCCATAAAGGCATTTCATTGGACATTCATATCCTCCAATGTGATGCAGACATGACATTCCCTAATAATGTCTCCGAAAAGAAACATACTATCTGACGCCGTAAAAATGAAAATACAACAGACTAGGTAACATGTGTCGAATTGCCGAAACAAAATGTAGCTTCTATTTTACACTCCAGATCTAAAGAGAATTACCATGAAAGTCCAGGAATATGCAGAAAATGGCATATATCCAGAGAGGCACGCTGCAAAAGAAGTGCAAAACAAATGGTTGCATGAATAGTTGAAAAAGACACAGAAACTTGTGACAGTTTCTGCGATCACAAGGGCAGCTACCTTATAGAACAAGAAAAAGTCGGAGTTGTGATCACAAACTTCACATTTTGAAAGACTCCAGTTTTTATCATATCTAGTGTGTTTATAACATTAGAAGCAGTCATAATTCTTGGACATACAGATTCATGTGCACCCACGTTAAATTTAGTGAATCTCTACTCTCTAGTGTTTTACTGTATTATGTAGTGAACTGGGTATTTGGAATCCGTTTGAGTTGTTTCATCATCAGTACGCCAGAAACAAATTACGAAAATATCATCCAACTTTGAAATAAATAAATAAATAAACCATTTAGCCCAGATTCCAGGGTGAAAATCCATAATTTTCTAGTAAATCCATCATAGCAACTTCTTTGTCGAGACCGATGAGATGCTTCATCAGGTTAAATATTGTAGATAAGCACGTTCTACACACATCTTATAATTGGAAAGCTATATCTTCAAGCATGTGCACTGGACACGGACAACGCATTGGCTCGACATGGTTTTGAGGTACAGTAACCAATCTACATTTTCCCCGATTAAGTCTATGTCTGAAGAGAAAGTGGCTTCTGTTCCTGCTATAACCTCTTATATAATGCGGAATAGACTCAGTAGGAGTAAATGCTTCAATTGCAAAATTCAAGGCAGGGCAAGGAGATATTACCTAATGCCAACAACATCTCGAAATTCTTCCTCCATGCTACGGAGCATATAATTATGGAAGTCATATGATAGAGGGAGTTCGTGAGTCTGCAACTCACAACACACAAAAAATGGAAGAGTAATCAAGAATTTATGACAATGGAATGTATGATGCCCTGTTACTCCCCTATCAAAGGCATTCTCCTTTAGTAAAAACAGCGATATCTTAATCCAGAGGACTACATTTTCAGAAGCAGTCTCAATCTTTGCCACCAAAACACAAAATCCTTCCACCATGTTCATGGTTAAATGTTGCTTAAATGGAGATTCTGTAACTTTTCTCCCCATCAATCAGCATAAATAACACAACTAGATAAAAAGCAAATGAAGTATAAGAGATGCATGTGATAATTCCATGTCCATTAAAATATTAATGAAAACGTTTCAAGAGAAATCACCGTGATGAAGCCCAAGCGCAATGCCATGTAGTCGGGCCGGTTTATCGAACTCCAGAATTGACGACTAAAGCAAAGCTGACAACAGTAGGGTTCCGTATCAGAGTTCATAAAAGTATTATCTTTTTGAAGCCTTGAATGAAAGTACAAATATGTGGGATCACTACCAATCCCTACAGAAGCATAAGCTGGTATATAAAGCCATAATTCTTAACTCTATATTAAATCAACATTAGAAAGCAAGAGAAGTTTGATTAGGATGCAGGTAAAGTATCTTCAAACATACAATTTTACTGGAGTTTCTTGCGAATAAAAAGTCTCGATTCGACTCTCCAGAAGTACGAGAAGTACAAGGGACGCATCTACTGTCTAATATGCTAATCAACATTGAGCCAAGTCACATGACTATAGGTAAAGATGCAAGGATTAGAATAATGTGACAATACCAGCCAAACCAGAAGCTTGTGCTGGCTCCATGGATGTGATGTGTGGTGAACAACGAAAGTAGATAGCCGCATCAATCTGATGTCTTTGGAAGCTTCTCCTGATAAATTTAGATAAGTTAAGAGCAAAAGTCAGGAAAGTGTGACAAAGTGAAACTATGAAGGACACGATGGGCTAAACAGTTAACCGATATACAAAGTAAAGATAAGTAAAAACACGAGATGAGAATACTTCATCTAAGCTGTTCAGAACCATCTGAATGACTAATATATCTGATTATAAAGGTTCTCACAAATACCAAAGGTATTGCCTACGACTCTATGAGTCTGCTTTAGTAATGGCACACATGAAAGATATATCCGGACCTCTTAATCCCTGGATGGCCATTGTCTTTGCTTGGTTTTCCCATGTTTTCCAGCTATATATCTGAGTGACAAGTGACAACACAAGGGAAGCACATTGAGTTCATTGGAAAAACGAAACTGTGTCGGTGATCTAGCATGATATATAACCTTAATCATAGCAAGCGCGATTGCCGCAAAGCTGTAAGAAACATGGACAGTTGCCAGGACAAACAAGAAACGGTGAAGCTGCTCAAGACTTTCGTATGAAGCAAAAGATTCATGACCCTGAAAAACAGTTAAAAGTGGGTTAAAAGGGTCTTGAATATTGTGTTGTATTCAGTCTTCCAGTCCTTTCGAATGAGCATCACCAGTGTATGTCAACAAAATTACATAGCTAATCGCAGAAAAATCTATTCATAAGCCGTTCAAGAAGCATAGAATAATGTAAAACATCTCGAAAATTGTCAAAACAAGAGCATATTGCCTGGGAAATGATAAGTGGCTACATTCTGCTTATTCCAGAGCCAGCCAAATATAATACCTGAAGCAAAACTGTTCAAACCGATTGGAAGTGATATTTGGGAGATGAATTTCTTAAAAGGACCATCCATCAGTGACTAGAAAGGCAACAAACCAATCTACCTGACCTTGAAGAACTTACACTCTATCCGAGAAACATAGACATTGTTTAGTGGCTTACTGCTTACACTACATGTGGCAGTATGTAAATTACAACTCATGTTTGAGCCCCAAAAAAAAAAAAAAAAATTACAACTCATGTCAACATAGTGAGTGCTTGAAGAAGCATAACTGCAGCTAAGCATCTAAAACACCCTAGCTTCACCCCCTAAAACAACTAGCATTGGCATTTGGAGTTGAACAAGTAGAGACCTTACCTCAGGACAGAAATCATGCTTCCCAGCAATCACCTGCTCCTTCGAGTTATTCGGATAAACAGAATTCGGAAATAGAATATGGTCCCCGGTTCTAAAGTCACCTTCTCTTACGCATGGATAAAACCGGCTGCTTAAGGCCGAGGATTTGATGCAGATTTTTGCCACAAATCTTATCCAATGACCCATCAGCAGAGACAGGAGCCCGAAAAGCATAAGCTCTGCTCGCAGATGATAGCAACAACAATCAAACTCAGAATTACACAACTTCCAGGTGAAAAACAAGAGAATGTCATTCTCCGAACGTTTCAATTTCCTACCTTCTTTAATCTTCTCCAGAGCAGCAAAGAGAGATTTCCTCTTAGTCTTGTCTAACCACTACAATGAGACACGACCAAATGTCAGCCATTAATTCTCAAGAGCCTTTTCATCCATTTCCTTCTTTCTTTTGCTTTTTTCCACTCAAGCAAAATGTCATTCTAAAATTCAATCAAGCAAGAGGACTAACCTCGCAGCATGCTCACATTACATCGATTATAAACAAACTGCAAAATTATCTCTTTTTTGTGTGTGCGCGCGTGCAAGTATTCTCTGTTCAGTATACGGTGACAACTGACAACACATTTTCATTCTCCTACTCTTTTCTTCTTTCAACTTTCCTCGAACATTTGAAGAACCGAAAGGATAAACAGAGAACCCAGAAAAGAAAAGTCCAGACCTTTCCAACCCTCTTCAAAGAGCCGTGAAAGAAGAAACCCAGAGCAACCAAGACACTGACCACGGTCGCCACTAAGTAAGTCGGGGTCTCAGCCAGTGATCTCCCTTCTCCTTCCATTCTAACACCGACCCAGAATTCTCACTCTTCCCTTTCTTTTGAATCTCCAAACACAAATTCAAACCCACCGATACAAGAGAGGGACACCCACTGTCTTTGACTCAGCCCGAAGCAAGAAAGGTCGTGACTTTTTAAGAGGTCATCACATTAATGGTGGGCTGTTGGCGTGAGCAGAAAAGAGAGACCCGTACAGTGAAAATAAAAACACATTTAAGAAGACGTGCATGGAGTGTTAGGGACGGAGTAGACAGGGTGGGTCCCCATTGGCGATCATCTCCACCACCTGCAACTGCGAGTTTGATTAACGTTACTCTGTTGTTCTCTCTCTCTCTCTCTCTCTCTCTAACAGTATAAACTACAGAGTTTTGGCTTTGGCCTTGTCTGAGGGTGAGGGAATATCACTTCTTTTGATGATTCTCTCCGAAAGAATACTGAGGATTGAGATTATATAAAGTTGGTTTAGGAGCAGTTAGATCAGTGCTCGCCATATGTAAGCATGTGGTTTAATTTCCGGGTCATTTCTTTCTAGATGAGATCATGTTGGAAATCACGCGTCCATATTTAGGATTGACAATTCATTCGTGCCATCACGTCGATGATGGTGCGTTTGTTGAGTGAAAAGATTTTCCAGAATAAAATTAATGGATTTTCATGTGTTTAATTTGCTGAAAATAATCGGTCGACAAAAAATCATCTATAGTAAAAAAAAAAGAAAATTCCACGCTTAGATCTAAGAAAATGAATTCCATAATCTGAAAAAAGGAAATTGCTTTTCCTAAAAATAATTTTCCTTTTAATTCCTAATATAAACGCAACCTAAGAATGAGTTAAAGAAATACGTGTCAATTCGTGTACTTTTGAACGTGTGTAATGGGTTCAGATTTCTCTTGATAAATTCTTACCGTACTCGACTTATTTTCTTGTTACATATTGAGAATTATTCTTGGTATTCAAAGAAATTACAAAAAAAGTCATAAACATATTGCATTTGTGCCAGTTCAGATCTAAACATTTCAATTTGGCCAATTTAATCCCAAACATTTTGATAATATATCAATGTAGTCCATTCGGCCAACAGTGGGCACTAAGTGGGCCACCACGTCAACATTGTTCCAGTCAAATTGGCCAGAAGGACTACATCGGCAAATCGTCAAAAATGTTTGGATTGATTGAAATGTTTAGAAGTGAATTGGCACAAGTGTAATAAATTTAAAAAAAAATTTGGATAATTTTCCGTTAGTATTCATAATCATAGGGATAAAATCAAACTTGAAAGCACTTGAAAAGAAAGGAACAGTAAGAGTATGAGATATTTGTACACTCGATGAAGTAAAAGGCAGGACCCTACAATGCAAATGAAATATTTGAATTGGAGAAGCATTTAAACCAATGAAGATTTTATCTCAGTGATAGACCTAATCATGGATCTAACAGTCTAATCAGTTCATATCTTAAATAGACCTACTTATCCATTTTTCTCGAACCTTGTTTCAAACACAAGCCTAGTTTAGACACTAAAGTTTAGCTCGACCGTAATACGATACGAAAGCACTAAGGTTCGGGCATTGCATCATGTGCCAGTTTGGACAACGTTTCTGTGAAGACTTACTAACAGAAAGAGAGAAGAAACAATGAGAAAAGAAACAGAGTTTTGATTTACTTCTCTCTGTATTCAAGGAAAGTTTCCATCTGAGAGCATAATTTCTCGTTTGCTCTGTTCTCTTATTTATATAACACGATCTAACCTAAAGAACCACCAAGGGTGGTTTTACAGCTCATCTAATGAAGACAACAAACTAACAGAATAACAGAAGAAGAAAGTAAAGTCAACAAACTAACAGAATAACAGAAGAAGAAAGTAAAGTTGTTCATTCAGTTAAATGCACAAAACAGAGTAACGGTTCTGCAGTGGGAGAGCTCCTCTCATAGTTGGACACGTGAAGCTGGAAGTTTTACTGTTGACTTTATCTCTTTCCTTCCTGGTTGAATTAGCAACACCATGTATACGCATAGCTAACATAGCCGACGACTTGCTCACTTCACTTCGTATGGTCTTTGTTGTAGCAGCAGCATCTTCATTTCTTTTCTTTGTTGAAACAGAGTAATGGTTCTCCAGATGATTCTTAACATCCCCCCGCAAATTGGGAAGGGGTCGAAAGCCCATACCCAATTTGGTTCTGATAGTAAAGTGAGCCAAGCGTGACAATGATTTGGTAAAAATATCAGCAAGCTGATGAGCGCTGGGAACATAACGCACACTGAGAGAACCTGAGGAAACTTTCTCCCGAACAAAATGAAAGTCAACTTCGATGTGTTTGGTGCGAGCATGTAGGATAGGATTGGCAGTAAGAGAAATGGCAGACTGATTATCACAAAACAAAAGTGTTGGTGAGGAGAGACATAAACCAATGTCACGTAGAACAAAGCTGATCCATGTAAGATCAGCAGTAGTAGATGCAAGTGCTCGATATTCAGCTTCTGTGGAGGAACGAGACACTGTAGGTTGCTTCTTAGCTGCCCACGAAATGAGATTAGAACCAAGATAGGTGCAGAAACCAGTAGTTGAGCGTCTGGTGTCAACACAACCAGCCCAATCAGCATCGGAGAATCCATATAAGGTCATTGAACTGTGAGAATGAATAAAAATACCAAGATGAATGGTTCCTTTAACATAGCGAAGAACCCTTTTCAACTTATGAAAATCTCCAACTGTTGGCTGCTGCATCTTTTGACATAATAGGTTTGTTGCATAAGCAAGATCAGGGCGAGTTATTGTTAGATATTGAAGACCACCAACTAGACTTCTGTATTCAAGTGGATTGGCGAGTAGGAGTGCATCGTTTTTCATGATGACTGATCTTAGTGACAGAGGAGTTGAGACAGGTTTACATTCTGTCATGTTGGCTCTTGTCAGAAGATCAAGAGCATACTTGGTTTGACATAGGAAAAGATCATTAGTGGTGCGTTTGGCTTCAATCCCTAAGAAGTAATGGAGACACCCGAGATCTTTCATGTGAAAGCGAAGACTCAGTGATTGAATCAGTTTAGTTAGTAGCTGATCGGAGCTGCCAGTCAATATAATATCATCTACATAGAGCAACAGAAGCACTGTTTCTGGTCCATCATGAAGCACAAAGAGTGAGGGATCAGTTGTGCTACAGAAGAAACCAGCTTCAAGGAGAAAGTTGCTAAACTTGTCAAACCAAGCACGCGGCGCTTGACGAAGACCATATAAGGACTTCTTGAGAAGACATACAAATTGAGACTTCTGAGGATGTGTAAAACCAGGTGGCTGCTCCATATAGACTGTCTCATTTAATGTTCCATGTAAGAAAGCATTTTTAACATCAAGTTGATGTATTGGCCAGTGCTTCATCATAGCTACAGAGAGCACTATACGGATGGTGGCATGTTTGACAACAGGACTAAATGTTTCTGTAAAATCAACTCCCTCTTCTTGGTGAAACCCCTTAGCCACTAACCGAGCCTTCAATCTATCAAGGCTTCCATTAGGTGCTAGCTTAGTTTTAAACACCCATTTACATCCTATGACATTCATTTGGTTAGTTCGAGGAACTAATATCCATGTCTGATTTTCATGTAGAGCATCCATTTCATCCTGCATTGCTTTATGCCAGCCTTCATCTGCTAAGGCTGATTTAACTGATCGTGGTTCAAGAGGAACTTTGTATTCAGCCAGACATGCATATCTGGGATTTGGCTTTACAATGCCTGATTTTAGTCGAGTGTGCATAGAGTGGGTAGAAAGTGTACCTTGTGAATTAGGTGGAGGATTTTGTTGAGTTTGGTCGATAATGATTTCATCTGGTGTCTCAGTTGTGTGAGTAAGAACTTCTGGTTCTTCAGGGACTGAGTCAGACTGCAATTGTAAGTGAGATGAATTTGATGGCATTACAACAGGATGAGATGTATTGAAGTGACCAACTTCCAAGATTCCCCTATCTTGTAAATGTCCTATATGTCCATTTGAGTAATATTTCACCTGTTCTGCACTTGTAGAATCCAGAAGGTTAACTTCTTCTGCCCATTGTCGATACAGAGTAGTATACTGATTGTACTCTGTTGTTAGTTTCTTAGTGAAAGGAAAGAAACTTTCGTCGAACAGCACATGTCGACTAATGTATATACGACCATTAGCAGGCACAAGACATCGATATCCTTTATGACGTTCACTATATCCCAGAAATACACATGTAAGTGATCGTGGATCAAATTTATGTTGTGCATATGGTCTGAGGCAGGGGTAACATGCACATCCAAAGACTCTTAGATGTTCATAGCTGGGCTCTTGTTGATAAAGTTTGCTGTAGGGTGAGTGCATTTGTAACTTTGGTGTAGGAAGTATATTGACAATGTAGTTAGCTGTCATGAATGCATCAACCCAGTATTTTAATGGAATTCTAGCATGATAGAGCATAGCTAGGCCCAGTTCAACCACATGGCGATGTTTCCTTTCAGAAATCCCATTCTGTTCTGGTGTATAAGGACAAGAAACATATTGTTTGATGCCACAGTTCTGTAAATGAATCTGAAATTTGTTGCTAGTGAATTCTCCTCCACCATCACATTGAAAAATTTTGATTCTACGATCAAATTGATTCTCTACTTGTTTCTGAAACATGACAAAGATGTCATAGAAGTCTGACTTCAATTTCATTGGATAAATCCAACTATAACAGGAAAAGTTGTCCACGAAGATGACATAGTATTTGAAATTCTGAAAGGAATTGACTGGTGATGGACCCCAAATATCACAATGAATCTTCTCTAAAGGAATAGTAGACGCAGATTCTGATAAAGGAAATGGTAATGCAGTACTCTTGGCAACTCGACAGCTTCTACACATAGTTTGAGTTCTTGTAGTGCAGTGAATCAATTGCTGAGACTGCAGATACTTCAATGTTCTTAAGTTGGTGTGAGCTAACCGTTGGTGCCACACATCTTCTCCTACAGTTTTATGTCTTTGAGTGAAGAAGGCCTCTGTGGTTTGTGGATCCACTCGGTAAAGTCCTCTAACTTTCCTTCCGAGCATCTCTGTTGTGTTGGTACGATTGTCCTTTATATAGACCCCATTTTTATCAAAAACAAATGAGCATGGATAATCATCTGTTAGTCTTGATACTGAAAGAAGATTTTTCTTGATTTCAGGAACAATCAACACATCATTTAGAGGTAATGAATTGATTTCAGTATGTAACACAGCATCACCAATATAGGCAATAGATAGACATGAGCCATTCCCTATCATAACTGTATTAGTTCCATTGTACTTAGAGGAGTTATGAAGAATACCCGAATCTGCAGTGATGTGAGCAGTCGCACCAGTGTCTGGATACCACTCACTGCCTTTAGAATCTTCAAGATGCATTGCTGCTAAGGCTGTTGGAATCTCCTCAGCCTGGTATGAGTTGTCGAATCGATACCAGCAATGAAGTGCATCATGTCCTGGACGTTTACAGATTTGACACTCCAACCGAATAGTATCTGTTATTTTCTCATCCTGCAAATGTTTGTTAAATGTTAAATTTGAGGAGGGAAATGATTTGGTATCTTGATACCTTTGTGAAGGACCTGCATATGGACGAAATCCTTGACCAGAGCTAGAAAAGTTATTGAACTGCTTAAAACGTTGATCCTCCTGATTCTGATTCAAGCTATTTGGCCTGTAACTCTGATTTCTTCCAGGATATCCATAACTACGATTTCTACTGTCAAATGAACGTCCTCTGCCATAACTACGTCCTCCGCGGTTACTACCTCTTTGACCTCCAAAACCAAAGTTTTGCTTAACAAATTCTCTGTCAGATTCCACCTTCTGCTGAACTTCAGATTTTCTTTGTCCATAGTAGGCTAGATGAGGATTGTACTGGCTTGAGGAATAGCTCTGTAATCTTGCTTCGAACCTCTCTAACTGTGATATTACTTCATCATATTCTGGTTGAGGTTTCAAGCAATACATGGTAGTTCTGAAATTCTCATATTCAGATCCTAATCCCTCCAGAACACCAAACATCTTAGTTATCTCATCTACAGGCTTCCCAATTGCATTTAGCTGATCACAGATTGATTTGTATTCTCTAAGATAAACAGACAATGCTCGATCCCGTTTCTGACAGGCTTGTAGCTTCCCTCTTAGTTCAAATTCTCTAGCTACAGACTTCTGTGTGAATCGATTAAGTAAAGTTTGCCATACCTCATATGAAGTTTCCAAACCAATGATCAAACTCAAGATATTCTCAGATACAGCTCCACTGATCCATGATGATACAAGTTGATCAGTTCTTACCCAATCTGTAAAATCGGGATTCACAACTTCAGCTTCATGACCTTCAACCTGTAATGTTTGAGTAGGTGATGGAATTTCACCACTAATGAATCCAAATAGTTCTTGGCTTCGCAAGAATCTGTGGAACTGTGCTTGCCAAAGAAGAAAGTTGTCTTCAGCTAGCTTGATCGTGACGAAGTTGGAGATATTAACATGGATTGGAAAAGGATACTTCTGCGTTCTTGCTGCCATTCTCGTGCTCTCAGAGTTGGCTCTGATACCATGTGAAGACTTACTAACAGAAAGAGAGAAGAAACAATGAGAAAAGAAACAGAGTTTTGATTTACTTCTCTCTGTATTCAAGGAAAGTTTCCATTTGAGAGCATAATTTCTCGTTTGCTCTGTTCTCTTATTTATATAACACGATCTAACCTAAAGAACCACCAAGGGTGGTTTTACAGCTCATCTAATGAAGACAACAAACTAACAGAATAACAGAAGAAGAAAGTAAAGTCAACAAACTAACAGAATAACAGAAGAAGAAAGTAAAGTTGTTCATTCAGTTAAATGCACAAAACAGAGTAACGGTTCTGCAGTGGGAGAGCTCCTCTCATAGTTGGACACGTGAAGCTGGAAGTTTTACTGTTGACTTTATCTCTTTCCTTCCTGGTTGAATTAGCAACACCATGTATACGCATAGCTAACATAGCCGACGACTTGCTCACTTCACTTCGTATGGTCTTTGTTGTAGCAGCAGCATCTTCATTTCTTTTCTTTGTTGAAACAGAGTAACGGTTCTCCAGATGATTCTTAACAGTTTCCTGCTCCAATGTTCAGCGTGGCTCAGCTCGACGAAGCATTTTTTTTCTCCGGTGCACGATCCGACCATCGATCGGGGGTAATAATCGAGAGATCGATATCATTTTCATCCTTTCTTTCTTTAGTTTCCTTAAGGAACATGGCCATAGACTCATAGCCCAGACGAAATCACACGAACAAAGTCCACTAGATAAATAAGATCTGGCTTCATCTCTTAGTAGCAATCGAACTAAAGCCAGAAATCCAAAACACGATTACAAAACTTGATCACAGGATTACAGATAGTATAATACAACCAAATCTGATATTAGTGCTTGCTTAATTAACCAAATTAATTAACCACTTCAAGTTTCTCTTCCTTTGTGACTTCCTCAGCCTTTGGGCCAAGGTGAAGTTTCATCTCCTCCTCAAGTGGCTTCTTCACTGGCAATCCCTTGTCAACCCAAGCTAGATGACCTCCTCCCATGTTCCACACATGCTTGTATCCCTGCCCAAATTCACTTGCCGTCGGCCAAGTTTTCTCCGATTAAGTATAACCGCAATTTATCACACGACATAGAAGAGATTAGAGAGAGAAGAGTTGGGCGGGTGGTGCGCGATTTCCGCTTAGATGCATTAAGAAGACGCGTCGTGTTTCCCGGAACACCTAAGAGTTTCGCATGTTGGTGACACTATATGCAAGGAGCGATTCCGGCATCGGATCATTTGAAAAATATCAAAGGCAATGAGCTGAAGGAAACTTACTGCTTTAAGCATGTTGGCTCCGGCAGACAGTGATCGGGCTCCGCTCCGGCATCCCTATCAGGTCGATCAAACCGCCCATCACTTGACAAGTTTCATTCTAGAGTATATGCTGAACTTCTTGCTGTTTGAAAGACCGAACAAAAGCTGAAAACAGAAAAGGAAACATTACCACCACGATGCGATCTTCCAACCCATAGGCGGATGAAACTTGCTCCATGAACCGAGGATTGCTCACTCTACCTAAGAACCCCACCAAGAAGAAGAAGAAGAAGAAGATGAGCACGTAACTCCATTAAAGGTTTTCAAGGGAGCTTCAACATCAGGCAATATCCAGAAAGAAGATGACGTGTTCTCATTTCCACGAACGATAGCGTGAATACGATTCATCACCTTCCGGGGTGGCGAAGAGGTAGGGAATGTTCAAGACGTCCTCCGCCTCGGGGTGACCCTCCTTGAATTCTTCTTCGGTCCTACGAAATCGACACTCGACGATGAATTTTGTTCTTCCCAAATTTTGTCCGTGGCAAAGAAGAATCGCAGAAGAAAGAAGAAGTTTCTACTAAATTCTCAGAATTAGGACGAACTGTTGTTATCTGACCTCACGTCTAGCAAACGGTGGCCGGAGCTGACCAAATCCCTGGCTGCGAGAACGTCGATAGTGACCACTTCTGGTCCAGAGCTACAAGGAAAAGACACGATGGGAACCAGGAACAAATCGCAAAGAAACAAAATGAATGGAGAACAACTCCGGTGAAGTTAACCGGCCGATTTCGGAATTCCACCAAGTTCATGAGTGAAACTGGTCAGAACATCAACCCCTGCCTCGTACCTTTCGAGAGAAGCCATGAATACGATCGAGAAGCTCCGAGTTCTTTCTCTGGGGAGAGCTTTCGGATCCGGGCCGCCGGGCTTCTGGGTCGGGAGGGGAGAGTGATGGTCGCCGGAGCTCAGCTGATGTGTATGGCAGGATCACAGATACTCTCTCTGCTCTGCTGGTAGTCCGAGAGAGAGAGTGAGTGATAAGGCTCGGGCTTCAAAGAGCGTGTGTTTCCAGCTGACGAGGGAGCAATCGCGTCACGCCACGTGGAGCCAGAGCAGAGTACTTTGAGGTAACCTCCCAACTAACAAAACTTCTTGTCGGAATATAAAGGGTTGTTGGAGTCGCGGTGGAGTCCACGATCAAATTCATGGGCCTACAACTGACATTGCCACGTTGGGACACCCAAATTCCTATGACTAATTCACTCTTTACCAGAGTCGCCCAAATTCGGCCTTCCCCGCTCTACTCTATTGTTGTTTATTAATAATAAGTGCACTAAAAATCTTAAAACTCATCATAAAAGTGCTAAAACTTATCAAGTTTGTACACTCAAATTATTCTGTTAACTCCGACCAACTTGGCTAACGAAAAATGATGATCTTATTATTATTTTTTATTTCATCTATCATCCTTGCGATAGAGTGACTAAAACGATGTCATTTTGGTCTAAATATGATTTTTATACAAATTTTATGTTAACTAAATTGAAAAATAAGCTGAATTTTTTTTTTTTTTTAAGAGGAGAAGGGTATTAGAAACCAAGTAGCTGCACCGCCCCACCATTCGCCAAAAAAGGCCAAGGATGGGACTGGTGACCACCGTCGATAGCAAGCGAGGGCATCTAGGATTTGGGCGAGCGTTGCGGCCATCCCCTAGTTCGAGCGAGGGTCACCAGCTCTTGCCCAGTTCTGATTGGGGGCTACCAATGGCGGCTCTCAGCCAAAATTGGGGCAAGGCCTACTACGGTTGGCAAGCCCCGCCAACCATTCCCCCACCATCGCTGCCCTTCTTGGCAATGGTGGGGCAATGGCAAAGCCTAGTCTCTAACTCCATTTTTTATTTCAGCTTATTGTTAAATTCAATTTAAATAAATAAAAAAACAGATTTGGACCAGAACGAAGTCGTTTTAGCTTATGTTTCATGCTTTAGCTACGTTATCACCATTTAGTAGAGGAAAATAATAAAAGAAACCATGTCGGTATTTTTCTTGAACCAAGTTGGGCGGAATTAAAAGAAGAACTTGATTGCACAAATTTGACAAATTTTAAGACTTGATTGCACTTTTTATAAGTTTTAAGACTCAATTGCACTTTTGTGGCAAATCTTAGAATTTCGAGTACACTTACCTATTTGTATTATGTCGGAATTGTAGGGACACCTATATGCCGAAACCCCTCTAATTACAACCATAAATCCCCGCTGATCCGATGGTGAACATCCAATCTCTCGGTCTGCTGCACATGCCCCATTAATTACAAGAAGACTCTATAATTCTAGTGTATGTAACCTATAATACTCTTGAGAATATTCTACAATAATCGTGAAAACGCTCAGCCATCTCAAAGCTTCTCGATCATCTTGGCCCCCTCCTCGACCTATCATGTCTCGAAAAACTCCGCTTTTTGACACAAAAAGACGCATCACGGGACCATACTATCAAAGTATCAAGATAATAACTAGTGATCGTCACGCTTCGCCTAAGCATAAGATATATTTGTCAACAATCGAGTAGTAATCTGGTAAACGTTGAAAAAAATTAAGCATTTTATTTTTCTTGGGAAGAAATAAATCCTGATTGTTGGCACTATGGTATTATATAAATTCAAATCATGATATATTAACAGGAAAAAAAGTGGATTTTCCTAGCACAGAAAAAAAAATAAGTGGATCTGCAATGGTGAATCACCATCCAGTCAAGGCTTTTCGATTGAGATCGACAATAGACGGATTATCAAGTAAATTGTTGGATCGTGGATCACCCCCAATCTCTACCCAATCTCGATTTATATTGATCCTTTTGTCAATTTCGCTCTCACATGGCATCGATTTCTTTATGTCAATCCAACGGTTAATCGAAATTACAACATGTCATAGATGCATACACTACATCTTCATAGGCATCCACTTTGCAATGTTGGTCCGAAAATTTTTTGGGGGAAATTATTACAAGTACATAGTCGAGTGGGGCTGTAGTAATAAAAGATCTTTTGATTTCTCATTTGGGATCACTCTATCTGATCGACAATATGAACAGATATAGATACAGGGAACTAGACATGACAAGGTCCTTACTTGAAGGAACAGGATCATTGTTTCATCTAGGCTCAAAGGTCATGAAGGGGCTTTTCTGCTGCTGAGGAAGATATTGCCAACCTTCGACTCGAAACAGCATCTTCAAAGAGAAGCCACAGAAGATCCCATAAGTTGAGCGCACGGACCCATTTCGAGCATGGAGAAAGTAATCTTGGAGAAGAAGGGAGTATGCGGTAAAAGAAATTGGAAATGATAGACAAGTAACGGCATAGCTGAATAACATGAGTTAGGCAAGGCGTCACTTGTCATGGATCGACTTGTAAATTCCCGTGTGCTCTAACGTAGTACGAGTGTTTGGGATCCACTAATCTCAAATCAACTTGTTTCACAGTCAGGTAAATCAAAAAGACAACATGCAAACTAGGGGGGCCCTAGTCATGGTGGGAGCTTTTGTGTTTCACCCAGACTCCTCCATCTGACGATGAAACGAGGTTCACTGCCATCCATACACTCTAAACAACGATTATTTTTTAAGGATGCATCTCATACCTGATGTTTCAAATAGCAGAACAAATCGCCATTTTCCTTCTTGATTCTAAAGCCCAGTTTCTCTCCGTGTCTGCAAAACACGATTAACTTTAAACCTCATCTGTGCTGGTCTCGAAAATTTTAAACAATTTTCACCACACAAGCATTTACAAAATTTGTCCATACATATTAATCCATTGAAATAACAGTTCCCCTAATGCATAAAGGTGGCAAGCAGATACGACTCAAACACCCTCCATCTCCATCCCCACCGGGCAACCCCATTCTAAAACCAAAGAAAAAAGAACGATAAAATCATGTTTTAACTTCTAAAGTTTATTAAAAAAAACTAGAGAGAAGTATTTTTCTTTTAATTTCCTTGAATCACGTGTCTTCTCTTTTTACTTAGCCCCTCCTTCAGAGAAACTTCCATCGGCAAGTAATCCTCTCTCCTCTGTCTGAGAGGCAGTTTGGATGGAGAAGATCCTATCACTTCTCTATGGCATAAATATGACGCTGCCCATGGACTTTTGACAATTTACGCAGGCACCCACTCATTTAAAAAACCTAAGCGTTGTTCCCGTTGAACTGTATTACTTCAGATTTGCATCTCTAATTCATGTCATTTCAAACAGTTCACATTGCATGTTGCAACTAGTAGATTTGCATTGCTCCGTGATGTATCTATCTAACAAATGTAAGTTTTTCAGAAAGCAGTATGTAGTAGATTTCATTGCTCGATGATGTACTACAAAAAAATATAAGTTTCTCATGTCTTCGATAGAAGACTGGTATTAGTCAAGAACACAATCAGCACACGCAGAAGGGCCTGGATCATATCCACTATCAAGGTGCCTGCTAATACAAAACTCACAATGTTCCACGACTTTCTTCAGCAGTAGTACTATCTCGCACCCAGCATAACTTTGTATCGAAGAAACTTACAAGGATATCTGAAGGAGTTACTGGTGTTCAATCTAATGACAAGTGGTCCCCGTTACTCTACGAGGGCAAATTGTCAAATGCGATGGAGATGCTTCAAGTAACTGTAACTCTCAAATGCCTAGCGATTATCATAAACCTTGTCCTATTAATAAAGCCAAAGTACTTTCCTATGCTAAAAAACTCGGACAAGATTGACCTCATGCCAACAATGATGCCAACTGGAAGAAGGCCCACCCATCATTAAAGCAAGCCATGGATTGGTGTATTCATCAATTATCTTAACTTCCTCATATAGAATGATCCATCCGCATGCACGCATAAAGATAGATGCCGCGAGCAAATTTGCGAGTCTTAACAACAAGATGTCAAATCCGAATAAAAGTACAGGAACTCCTCAAGGACATGCAGATGTATCCCCAGAAACATCCACACTCAGGCAAAACTATGTATGCAATTATGCACCTCCATGAGCATACTGATCCCGAGCAGGATCATTTCAATTTTCACACTTGATCGTAATAGGTAGTCCAAATGAATTGACCATAACTAGAATGGCCATAGAAGCAAGCCTCCAGTTGACTTATTCAAGACAATAAGATGGAAATACGCAATTGAAGATAGTCACTCAATCAGCATGAGGCCATTAGAGCATTGTACACTCTTGAATAAACATTAGAAGAACTGAACCATCATTCATCAAGATGGCTCTAGAAAGTTACCTCATGACATGCTCTCTTGGTCCTCACATCATGCTTGCACACAGGGCAGAACAATCCTCCCTTCTTCAGCCAAGACTCCACACAGCCTGAATGAAATTCTGGATGGAGCTCTCAAAGTTAAAGTAGTTTACATATACTAGTTATCTTACTAGAAAAGAGGGAGACATTGATAAAACCATGTTTCCAGAAAACGACATTTACCAATGAAAACACAACCTTGAACGGTTTTTCCTGAACAATTTGGAAGATGAATTATAACAGACACTGGTGATACTACTTTCGTAAGGACGTCATATAACAGTATGAGTCTCAATCTTTTCCCTCACCGATTTGTAATCACCCTTGAAGCAGATCACCCAAGTATCGTAAAATTCTACCTAATGCAAAGTTGTAACAATAAAGCACAATAGATCCATGATCGCTTGAGCTTTCTAATGTAATCTAAACTAAATGAATGCAGGAAGCTCAATGAAGAACTGGATACTGTACTCTGACCAGGTTAAAATGTGAACTATAAACTAAATTTCTATGAAGGAGCCACATATAACAAGCAAGAAAGATAGCCATGTTGTACCGTGTTGGCAAGGAAGGGTTTTAAGGATCTCTCCATCTTTGTAATCCTCAAGACAGATGGCACAAACTTCCCTAGTGTACTTGTCACTACTTCGAGCAGAATTGAACGCGAAGTTGGGAAGTTCCGCGACGATTTTATCATCTACATGTTTAACGTGATGTGTTCTTCCTCGCCAGTACAACCATGGTCTTGGAACAAACAAGGCCAAAGCTAGTAAGCCAAATATGACAACGAGGGAGATGAGCGATATAGCCAGCACAGTCCAGCCTGCTGCGACACAAGATTCATAAATGCAGCATTCCCCTGTACCCACTTGGGCATGCTCCTTTAGACTCTGACCAGCTTCATTCGAAACAAAAACTGCAGGAATCGTGATTCCCTTGGGATCAACCATCACTGCACCACAGAGAACGTACCATCAATCGATAATCTAAGTAACCATTCAACCAGGCTCATAACGTTTCTCGATATTTATGCCCCCTGGACCGCCCAACATTTATGCAATAACATGGACCCAGAACGCTGATTTAAGTTTGTGACATAGCACGAGAGACATGTCTTTGCTCCGTAATCTCCCAGCTACTTAAGACAATGATCTTCCAATGACATAATAGATCTTCAATTTACGAGAACTCGAGGTACCAGGAAATCCAATCGCAAGCAGCAGATCAAGTTCACCATCTTGGAGCTTTTAAGCATTCTATGAACTGACCGAAAATGGAAAAAACAAAATTAATTGAGCTCAACTTCGAGAAAGGAAGGTCATGGTTCAGCATCAGCATATACACCAATCAACTCATACTAAATTAGCGTCAAGCAGTCAGCGGACTAACAAGCATACTAGTCATGGAAAAACTTGAAGGACAATGCGACTCACTGGACACCAAATCGGCCCTCTCGCGGTCATCATACACAATGACCGCGCCGAAACCGGCAGTCTGAGCGTTCACTATCTTGTCCTCGAACGAGCAGTTACCCCTCACGATCAACGCAAACCTAATCAAATCGGTTCCGTTCGACCGAACGCCGTCGCGCAGCGCAGAGCAAGCGTCCGCATGATCAGCCATCTCCAGCGCTCCGCATATGCCCGTCTCATCCACGTCCACAGCTGCGGAGTTGTAGATAGCAGAATAAACTCAAAAAGAAAGAGCTCTTCATCGTCAAGTCAACCCTAGAGAGAGAGAGAGAGAGAGACCGAATTTGGCGGGAAGGTCCTCGAAGGAGGTGGAAGAGGGCTTCAAAACGACGGTAGCTGAAGATCTTTGGATGGCAGAGCAGCAGCAACAGATGGAGACCACAAGGCCGAGCAATCCCTCCCTCATCTCTCTGACTCTCTCGCGGCGCGCGCTCTCTCGTGCTGTATCGCTCAAGAGACCAGGGACCACAGCGGGATCCGGTACGTTCCGGATTTAGAAGTGTCGTGAGCGAGACGGAATAGAAGGATCGGCATTATCGCTCCTCCAGAAGCCGTGGGGAGAAGCGGCGCCTCTGAAACCCTCGGCGGACACGTGCACCAGTGGCCCGTGGCTCCATTCTCACACTGACGTCGACGGCGGCGCACCCTGGTGGGGCCGACTCCGGGTCCGATTCCGGTGTTTTGGGCTAAATTACCAAAAATACAAGCTGATGGATAAACATAAACACTGTCGTGATCGGTTCCAATTTCGCATCTACCGGTCCAAACGACCCTCGTTAACTCCGGAACCGATCTATCAATAGGTATGCGGACCGATTAATAAAGATATGGTTAATCCCTAAGAAACACCGACACTCTCCGAAGGCCTCCGTGTCATGTCCGACACTCTCCGACATGCGATCCACACGTGATCAGCGTTCTGGACACTCTAGCGACACCCAAGTCCAGCATCCCAATACGTCATTTCGACACGCATTGGGTCAATTTTAAGCATTTTCAATAAATTATGGATCAAAATGTAGATTTATTAAAGATACATATACTTAAATCATATATCCAATCACCCCAAAATTAATATACCCAATTAGCCACACAAAAAAAACCTAATTGTGAATCCCTAATAAAAGAAGAAAAAAAAAGTCACTAATATTTTATATTATCATGTATATATAAAAATATACATTTAATATACAACGTGTCGGAATTCTCTATTTTTTTAGAAATGACGTGTCGGGGTGTCGTATCGTGTCGTGACATGTCGCGTGCCACGTATCGGTGTCAGTGCTACTTATGTTAATACCACGAAAAACTCCAAACTGATACACATGTGACAAATTTACCCCGAACTATTTTTTTAACCATCAAAAACCCTAAACTTATACACTTTTGATAAATTTACCCCAAACTAGTACATCTGTGATAAATTTACCCTCCGTTAGTTTCGTTAAATTTTATCATCAAATTGTTGATTTGAATTACACGTGGCAATTGCCTGATGTACACGTTTGGGGTTTTTACCCTCTATTTGTCGCATGTGTATTAATTTGAGATTTTTCGTGGTATTAATCCAATTTAACGAAAACTAATTGAGGGTAAATTTGTCACATATGTACCAGTTCGAAGTTCTTGGTGGTCAAAATAATTAGTTTGGGATAAATTTGTCACAAATATACCAGTTTGGGATTTTTGATGGTTGAAAAAATAGTTTATGGTAAATTTGTCACGAGTGTACCAGTTTGGGATTTTTTTAGATTTAATTATGCACTTTTTAAGGGAAAAAAAAGTGATGCATTGGCCGATAATGCCACGTTCGTTATGATGCTTTATATTTGTTAGTAACTGGGATCTTGAACAGCAATTGCTGCTGATAAAAGGTTGAAGCTGTGCTTGTTTAAACAAATAACTGAAAAAACCGGCTTTTACGAGTGATGGGAATGCACGTGATTGACATTGACACGTGACTTCTCAACATCTCGCTCTCTAAGGGTACATTTGGTTCAGCTTTTCTAATGGGTTTTGAGCCTCTAAAGCCCTTTGAGGAAATGCTAAGGGGTTTGGCAAGTCTTTTCAAGGAGTGTTTGGCCAAATATCGACTTTGGGAAGGTTTAAAATCCAATGCAACCAGCATTGGGCTTTCAGCATTTTCGGAATGCTAAAGGCCCCATTAATGAAAACTAACGAGTTACTTATTTTGCCCTTAAAACCTTACCGAAAATTCATTATTACCCCTTTTTAAAAGTAAAACCTAGATTGTTGCATTTCATCTTCTTCTTTAGGGTGATCGGACTGGCAAAGGGCTGGCGAAGGCCGCCGGGGTCGCACGACCTCAGGCCTCGTCGCCTGGGTCGCGCGATCTCAGGCCTCGTCGCTTGGGGTCGCACGGCCCTCGGCGAAGGCCGCCTCAGTCACCCGACCCCAAGCGGCCTGCTGGCCAAGGGTTTTGCTTATTTTCGAAAAAGAAATACGTAGCCAAAATGCAATTTTTTTTCGTCAAACAATACTTAACCCAAAGTTACATTTTAAAGGAATTTTTACCAAAAGCCATTTGCATTTGCTCAAAGTCAATTTTCAAAACCGAACCAAACGCAGCCTAAGCCATTTAAACAATAAAATTTCTTTTGGCCATAAGATCGGGCCCAAATTTTTGCCTAAACTCGCTATTCATAAAAAATGTGATAGGTTTAGATTTTCTCACTAGATGCTATTATTCAAGTATGTTCAAAATGAGTTCGGCCTCAAGGATGAAACTAGTGGCAATGGTGGTGCGGTTAATGCCTTATTTTGCTTGTTTCTTGCGGCTCATCATCTGAATATTAATGCTGCCATGGAACTGTTAAAGCAAGGTATATTTTGCCGATGATGTGTAAAGATTTGGCATGCTTTCTGGAACATTACGTACTTACTTTATCCCCGTGAGAGAAATTGTTAACAGGAATCGGAGAGTTAGGTATAGAACCACATGACGAGGGTCGAGGGACAGGTGATCTGCGCTACGTGCAGGTAGTGTTTTGTTACTGGGGATATCTTGTTAAGTTTCTAGTTATGCTAGTAATCAGTGACTTATGTGTTCTTGTGCTTCTGCTAGATGGCTGTGACGACATACAATACATCTATTCCTGCCTCAGAGAGATACCAACATGGTATGGATCTGAACTGGCTTCTTGCATACTTGGTTTGAATCTTCAGTTTTTAACTTTCTGTAAGTTTTTTGGTGTGCAAATTGCATTCGCAATTCTAACCTAAACTTATTTTATAGGTCGGGTTCAGGTTGCTCTAGTTTGGAATTCTCGAAATGAAAATTCACCCAATTCCGATAAGCTGAATGCCTTGGCTCGTGTGAGGCTGCCGAATTCTCTTTCTTCATTTTGCTCATACTGGACCATATCTTGATTAACCAGTAAATGTGTTGTTTTTTTCCATCTGCAGTTTTTATGGCGAAATAGCGGGTCAAAGCGCGAAGTCCCATTAATACATTCTGCGTGGGCCAATTTTCAGACGTCAACAAGCAATGTGAGTGGTAGCTAACTGCTTGACTTTTGATCTTTTCAAAATTACTGGCAAGGAAATAGTCATGGCATCATGCTAACAATGTGAAATGCTGATTAATCCTGTGACTAAATGTACCTTTCAATTCAATCCTTCTAGGACAAGTGGGTCTTTTTATTATTCGCGGTGCATTTGATTATATAGGTAATCTTCGGGAATAGGTGGAGACATCTTCTGGGAGATAGGGACTTCTGGGAACACCTTGGAGGCATTGATGTTTCACTGGCTCCATCCTGTTTTGGCCAAGCAAATACACGGGTTAGACGTACCTCCCACTCTGGAAAGCCCTACTAACAGGAAAATGTCAATATTAACCTACTGTTAGTTTGACATAAAATTGCATTTCCCATGCTGGCATCAAGTTGCTTGTTTTGCCCGATAGCATCAAATATCATGTTAGTTTAGCATTGACTGTGATGATTGGAATGCAATTTTGGAGTTCTGGTCTATCTCGCTCAACCATCTTCTTTGATAGCCAAGAAAACTTTTGAGTGGCATATGTTGATTTGCTCAGGTTTTTGGCCCTATGTGATAATTCATGCGAACCCAGTTGCATATGAATGATAATAGATCGTTCATCAAGGATAGAGAGTTTATCCCCTTTTAATTGAAATTCATGTAACTGGTACTTTGTAATGATACTGTTTCTTTGGTCATCTTCAGGCTTTTGATTCTTTGCTCCGAAAGTTACAGAAGTATGTTCCTTATGGTGCATCAGTTACTGACTTATATGCAGGATCTGGCGTCATTGGCTTATCCTTGGCTGCTACAAGAAAATGCAGGCAAGAATCCAGAGTTCTCTTTCCGTTTGCTTGCCGGTTTCCTCTTTCCATCAAATGCTCCAGATTGTTTGTTCTAATTCAGGAAAGGCTTACAAATTTGTAATTCATCTCTTCCAGGTCTGTAAAATGTGTAGAAATTAACAAAGAATCCAAGTTGTCTTTTGAAAAGACAGTTGAACGCCTGCCGAAATATGTGGATAGCAGCATCAGTTGGTATCAAGCTGACACTTCAGTTGTAAGTCCCCAGAAAGAATCTCATTGATGTTATTGTTCATCAATCTTGTCAACTTGATGTCTTTTTATCCATTTTGCGTGGAAAATCACTATTCACTGGGAGATTTTTAACTATGAATTACTATTCACTGGGAGTATTTATCTATGTAAATCTTCTTCAGACGTAAGATTGTAATAGAGTAGTGGGTTCTTACTATTTTGTTGGAACCAAATCAGGAGCCTACTTCTTGGCTTGTGGGATCAGATGTGATTGTTGTTGATCCTCCTAGAAAAGGACTAGAAGCGTCTCTGGTGGGTGCACGGCAGACCCTTCCATCACGGGAACTGAAAGAGTCCGGAATTTGATGAAGATGAAAATATTCGTTGACACCGGTATGAAATCACATAAAAAGGAGAAAAGAAAGGTTTCCAGAGGCCTTTATGTACATATAATGCCTGCTTCTAATTGTGCCGTCTGCTCTTGCTTTATTGGAAGTGCGTGAAGAGATTTATCGCACACGAATCAGAATGATCACACAGAAATCAAAGAAAAATGGACGACACACGAGATTACCCAGGTTCACCCCAAAATAGAGTTACGTCCTGCAAAGAGATTTCACTATAGTTTCGGTTTACAGCCACTCAACTCGTTACAATGATCAAAAACGAGAAAATATATATATGCCCCAAACGGGTCCAAAACCTAAACCTATATGAAACCCCTTAATTCCATACTATACGGACCCCGCATTCCGCGCGCAGGGGTCATATGTCGTTGGATAACACTTCAGTTTTCCTAAGCTCACGTGGGCGTACCCGATATGAGAAACAAGGATCCCCGAAGTATTCGCCAACTCCAACAGTACGGTGGTCGGAAGTAGTTTGCAAGAATAATTATAAGGAAAATAAGGACGAATTCCATCAGTATATGATGACAAAATGAGATGGCTCTGCATAGAATCATTGTTGATGGTATATAAGATATGCTCTGCTGTTTCATTGGTTTTCACAGAGCAATTTTTCCTTCACTCTCGTAGTTCACTTATTCTGTTAAGAATGTCAGAGCATTTTGCTGAACAATCTTTCAACGGGCTCATTTAAATAGTACTCTCACAAATTTTGTCTTCTCTTATACCGTTTCGTTATATCAGCGTATGAGTCAGTCTAGACATAACTTATCTCGGAACTCTAAAATTATTCCCTTTATACTCCATCCAGAGAACTGTTATATTCGACGTTCTTTAATTAATCTGATCTCGAATTTGAATGTTTGAGTAACTTTTCTATTTTTTGAATGAGAAGTGGATTCTTTTTGCTGTGTCTCCTGGATTTTCAAATAGGTAATTCTCCATGTTTCAATTGCTATAGATGCTGATGCGAGGCTGGCTCGAAGAATAAGACGTGACACGGTTGAGAGGGGTAGAGATATAGATTCTGTCCTTGAACAGGTAAGGCGATCTCATTTTGTCACGACGAGTATGTGAGAATCTTTGTATTTTCAACCTTACTAAAACAAGAAATTGATTTTGCTCTTTTGAGAATCTTTCCTCCCTCAAAATAAAAATAGTAAGTTGTACAGGAAGTGTAGGAATGAGAATAAGTTTCCTGTTGCTGATTGTATCTTAATGTTTAGTGCATACATTATAGCTTCATTATCAGGCTGAGGAAGCCAAAAAGAATAGGGAAAAATTTGAAATGAGCCTGCTTAGTGACATCCCTGGGTTTCGATGGTTTAACTCACTATGCCTTATGGCTTAAGAATATCTACCCTTTTGAGGCAGTTTTGAGTTTTTCGTGCCATTGCTCTCTCTCTCTCTCTCTCTCAAGCTGCTTACTATGTTTTTTGTGCGCACATGTACTGGAATTTGCTGCGTATATTTGAAGTTATATAACAGTTGTCATTTAAATTGTGCAGTACGCAAAGTTTGTCAAGCCTGCTTTTGATGATTTTGTTCATCCTTCAAAGAAGTATGCTGATGCAATCATACCCAGGGGAGGCGACGATCATGTTGCAATTGATTTGATCGTGCAACATATTCGTACAAAGCTTGCTCAGCATGACCTATGCAAAATATATTCAAATGTATACGTTATTCAGTCGACATTTCAGGTTATTTTTTTTCATTGACTACACCATGAACCCCAACCCATCCTCCTCACAGCCATATGATCTCCCCTTATTTGCCCCTCCCCCCTCTCTCTCCTTTTTTCCTCCTCTACAGTCGGTTGTATTCTTTGTAATTTGCTTTATTGTCTTTGGTAATTGTTCATCTGGATATGTTTTTCCCAGATAAGAGGTATGCACACACTGATTCGAGATCGCGACATATCAAAGCATGATTTTGTCTTCTATTCTGATCGACTTATTCGGCTGGTACCTCCACGAGTACAATTGCAAACAGATTTTACCATCCCTGCATTGGAATTATCAGAACTCCATTATTAAACTTGATTTTCAGGTGGTAGAGCATGGGCTTGGTCATTTGCCATTTACTGAGAAACAAGTGGTTACTCCAACAGGTAGCGGCCTCTTAATCCGTATAGATCTCTCATTGTGCTGGTTTGAATCTGGAATTTAGAGGAAGCTGTCACAGAGGTGACAACACTAGTTCCGCTATTATTTGCTTTTCTGGATAGTTATAGCTCATTGGCTTGTGTTTGATTTTAAGTGGCTCGAACCTTGGAAAATCATGACGTTTTTCTTACTTACACTTGTTCTGATTATGTTGTTTCAGGATCATTATATACTGGAGTTGATTTTTGCAAGAAATTATGTGGAGTATCTACTGTTCGAGGCACTGGTTCTTAGAGAGAATTTGTGCAAGCAAAAAGATAGATTACATGGATCGCTTAGCACCTGTCGGATTTCGATCCTGGTTTCTAATTGAATGGATCTTTTCATCAAGATAGGGCTTAACTTAAACTGAATCTTTAAGAAAAAGATAGGGCTCTTTGCGCACTCCTTTTTACTTCCTCTGCCTCTCACAAATGTCTAGTTTCAGTTCTCTTCTGCCATTTCAAACACCATAACCTCCCTTTACAAGGATACTAGTAAAGATGGATATTCATTTTGCACAAATGGTCATGTTTAGCATGCTTATTGTTGAGCTGCACTTATCTATGTTAAACTAATGCTGCTGATATAATGCTTGGGATATTCTTTGTCTGTGTAGTGGAGAGAGCATGGAAAATGCATTACGTGCTTGCTGCAAAGGGATAAAAATTGGAAAAATTCTGATCCACCGAGATGGAGACAATGGGAAACAGGTGCATGTGCCTCTCCATTTGACGTATTTTCCTCTTAGGCTCCCTTTGTTTCGCGGCAAATGAATGATTTGGAAAACATTTTCCTAAGAATGATCGCTTGAAATTATTAGTCAATGAAAAATATTTGCATTATGGACAACAACTTATGTCGAAACATTTTCGCGGACCGTGGAATTTTTTTTCGTTCATTCATTTTTTTAAGCAATTTAAGCGATTATTTTTAGGAAAATGTTTTCCAAATTATCCACTTTCCGCGAAACAAACCAAGCCTTAGTCGCCTGTTGTTTTCTTGTTAATGGGGACATTTCACTTCTATGAGTGTGATCTGTGCATTGGATGTATTTTGAGCAGCTTATATATGAGTAGCTTACCAAGGATATATCTGAACGTCATGTTTTGCTGCTAGATCCGGTTCTAGCTACAGGTAACTACAGATCATGTCATCCTTGAAAGATCCTTGAACTTTTTGATGCCCGAAGACGTCTGCGTTATGGATCCTTAATTCCTTGCCGACTTTCTGTGCCAAGAACTGTGTATCAGGAATAGATGAAATGATTCCAAGAATGTCAGTTTGTCTTTTTCTGGAGTTGGAATTCCTATGAATGGTTTCAAATCTTATTGACATCCCACAAGCTCATTTGCAGCTGATGACATTGATAACATCACAGCTGACGCAACTAGACAATGCTAGTATGCTTTACTTCGCATTCATTTCATGCATGGCAATGATGGATGTACTTGCTATTTTTGAAGGTAATTCTGCTAACCAAGCAATCCAGCTACTCATCCAGAAAGGAGTTCCAGAGTCGCACATAATATTCCTGAATCTCATCTCTGTGAGCGTTTTTTTTTTTTTTTCATAATGGTAATTGCTGCAGTTTTTCGCAAATCAAGTTTGCCTTATCCTACTGCTGCCATAACTGCAGGCTCCTGAAGGAATCCATTGCGTCTCCAAAAGATTCCCCTCCTTGAAAATTGTGACTTCGGAGATTGATGTTGCGTTGAATGAAGAGTTTCGTGTTATTCCGGGTATGGGTGAGTTCGGTGATTGTTACTTTGGTACTGACGATTGATCCTTGAAGAGCAGAGAGTCGTTTGACCTGCTATTAATTGGGCTAAGTGCCCTTAATTACGGTCTGATACATACAGAGATAGAGGAGGTTCTCCTCATTTAGTCTCAATTACAAATCTAACTGTCCTGAAACTAAGTTTGCAAATAAATGCAGTTAGCGACTTGCATCAGAAAGTTTGCTAATACACTTCCTATGAGAATCTCCCTGGGGGGATCTTTGTCCTCGGGCTTTTACTGTGGTTCAACTTAGACGATAACCTGAGAGTTCGTAAAGGTAAACCCCTGTGCTTCATTGCCCATGAACCATGATGGATAAACTTTTGGGGTTAAATATAGTAGCAGACTAAGCTCTCAAGGATCTCTTGAGTCGATGAAGCCGCACGACAATTTTCGATTTAGGGAGCGAGGTCATGAGTTTGACTTCAATTTGAAATGACTTCTTCAGGTCACGTCCGGAGAAGATTCAAGAATGAATTTATCCCGACTAGATTTGTCAAATGGGTGGATCAGGTTTGAGTCGCTTGAAAATAGTCCAATCCAAATTGGCGCATGCCGTATTTAACCAAATGTAGGAAAATTCATATTCAAAGCGCAAATTGAGCGAGCGCCAGATCGAGTGTAAATAAATTGTGAATCCATTTAACACCCGTATTATTTCGGACTTGATCATTCTCAATGAATTTATGATCCATTTATTAAGTATAAATAATGCGTATAGCAACTCAGCCTAATAAATATTGGTTAAGAAATGGATCTATGATCCATTTTGACAGGTCTATGTCAATTTCAGCCAGCGATCCAGCGTCCCTTTCCAGATTTATGATGGATACATCTGGTCCCCGACTGTACGGCGGCTTTTCTGCACTGTAGATCTGCTAAGAAGTGGTCAAAGTCATTGTATTGTAATTTATGTGTTCTATAATATAAGGAAAATTATAAAAAAAATCCTAAATCTATTGCCCCAGTATCAATTTAGTCTTAAATTTTTTTACGACTTGTCAATTTAGCTATTTCAGTCGATTTTTGCCGAAAATCGCTGACGTGGACGTCGGCCGTCTAATGTGAGTCGGCTGGCAACCCTCGCCGGACTTGGTAGGAAAAAAAGGGAAAGAAAGAAAGAAAAACAAAAAACTCGAAAAATATAGAAAAATTAAAAGAAATTATAGAAATTGTTCACGTGGGCGCTAGCCGTCCAGTGATTTTCGACCAAAATTGGTTGGAAAGACTACATTGGCAAATCGTCAAAATATTTAGGAGTAAATTGGTCAAATTGCAAAGTTTAGGACTAAATTGGCACGGATATAATAAGTTAAGGGCTTTTTTTTGATAATTTTCTCTCTGTTATCAAACATATAGATTACAATATAACGACTTAGACCGCTTCCTAGCAGATCTACATTTCGTCCTCAATGTGAATGTCCTCTCGAGCAAGTCATTTTCTTCCATTGCGATTTCGAGGAACGTCTCCTTCCTTCTCCAATTAGATCCAAACACGAACCATAACACCAAAAGCTTGCCACCAACTTCTCTCTTTCTCGAAAACGACTTCTTCGACCGAGCTCTCGCCCGCCTAAGCTGGAGAAAGAAAATGCCCATTGTGAATGGTCCAGAGAAGACTTGACAAATCTTAAGGTCAATCCCCTTCAAAGCGTGTGTTGACCTGCGTCAACTCCGTTGTCCAACGCTATCGTCGTCCATATGCAATCGCTTTCACTTGCGGACTCTTCTCGCTCCTCTTCCCGAAACCGAGAAACGACGCGGTCGAGCAAGCGAATCCCGGATACACGTAAACCCGGGCGCATGGGCGATGGATGCAGAGTTCGTGATTCATGTCGCCTCGACAATTGCCTCTCCCATGACATTAGCTGTGAATGGAAAAAATGTGGTTTGACAAGTCCACGGTGTGATCGACTTAATTCGGTGGACCTCGTAGCGAACTATACAACTTTCGAGAACATTGAACTTCTGATAAATACTCTCCTTTCGTCTTATTCTTGTTTTTCCTTGCAAGAATGGCTCGTAAGATCTCCTGCATTGAACTTCTACCTCTCCTGGTCCTAACAGGACTTCTATTTCCTGGAACTGTAAAGTTTGTACTTTCCACTGGGGGAATCGCTTCAGGTTGCATCGAAAGTGAAAGAGAAGCGCTCGCCAAGCTGAAAGGTGGCTTCACAGACCCGTCGGGCCGGCTCTCTTTGTGGGTCGGAAAAGATTGCTGCAAATGGAGAGGAATTGTATGCAGCAACCTGACTGGGCGAGTCATCGAGATTAATCTCCGCAACACGCATGCGGGTGATGATCTAAGTGGCGATCTCAAGCCAGGACATGAGCTAGGGGGTGAGATCAGTGCTTCTCTGCTCGATGTAAAAGAGTTGAACTACTTGGATTTGAGCATGAACAATTTTGGAGGCACCAAAATCCCGGGATTCTTCGGTTCGCTAAAGCAGCTGAGATACCTCAATCTATCGGGAGCATCTTTCGGCGGAGTGATTCCGCTGAGTCTGGGGAATCTTTCGCAACTGCAGTATCTGGACCTCCGCAATTGTTTTGCGGAAACGAGCCAAAACGATCTTCTCTGGCTTCCTGGGCTTTCTTCCCTGAGATACCTTAATCTCGGAGCTGTTGATCTCAGTAAAGCCGCGGACTATTGGCTCCGAGCTATCAATTCGCTACCTTCTCTCATGGAGTTGCGCTTGCCAAACTGTTTCCTGTCAAAGCTTCCTCTTTCTCTTCCATTCATCAATGTCACATCGCTTGAGGTCCTCGATCTCTCGAACAATAACTTCAACTCTACATCGCCCCGGTGGCTGTTCAATCTCACTCGCCTCGTGCATCTTGATCTAAACTCAAATAGTCTCGGGGGCGAGCTTCCAGATGAATTTGCTAATTTAGCATTCCTCCAAGAACTCGACATGTCCCAGAATTCGTACCTCGAAGGTCCGCTTCCGAAATCCTTGGGGAGCTTATGTCATCTGAGTGTCCTAAAGCTTTCTCTCAGTAGAATCACCGGCAAGATAACCGATTTTATTGACGGGTTAGCTCGATGCAACGATAGCAAGTTGGAAAATCTGAACTTGTGGAACAATGGGTTGTTTGGTAATTTGCCAGATTCTCTAGGAAAACTAAAGAGGCTAAGGTACCTCCAATTTGGGCAGAATTCATTTCAAGGTTCTATTCCAGAGTCAATTGGAAACCTGTCGTTGAAAGAGCTTTCCATTGCCAACAACAAGATGAGTCGGATTCCTGAAAGTTTCGGGCAACTGTCAACACTGGCTGTGGCAGATCTCTCTCAGAACTTGTGGGAAGGAGTCGTGACGGAGCGCCACCTAGCAAACCTCTCGGGCCTCACGGATCTTGACCTGTATAAATTGTCCCCAAACATTTCCTTGGCATTCAACATAGCCCCCGGTTGGATTCCTCCCTTCAAGCTCAGGTACCTTAAAATCAGGTCTTGCCAATTGGGTCCCGAGTTTCCTACTTGGCTCAGGAATCAAAACAACCTCAAGACCGTAGTGTTGAACAACGCTAACGTTTCGGGAACCATACCCGATTGGTTCTTGCAGCTGAATCTGCAATTAGATGAACTAGACGTCGGGTCTAATCGACTCACTGGCGAGCCACCCACCTCGCTGTTGTTTGTAGATGACCAGTCTAATGTTGACTTGAGTTCGAACCTCTATGAAGGTCCTCTTCCTATCTGGTCTTACAACGTGACGACACTGTACCTCAATGATAATCGCTTCTCGGGTCCCATTCCTCCCAACATCGGTGAACTCATGCCTTACCTGACAGATTTAGATATATCTTGGAATGGCCTGAATGGTACCATTCCCTTGTCCATTGGGAATATGACCACTTTGACAACCTTGGTCATCTCCAACAACTACCTATCAGGAGAAATACCACGGTTCTGGAGCAACTTGTCCTTGCTGTGGATTCTCGACATGTCGAACAATAGCCTTTCGGGTCCAATACCGAGCGAGGTTGGCTTTCTTTCCTCTCTCATGTTCTTCATACTCAGTGACAACAATCTCTCTGGCAAACTTCCGTCCTCCTTGCGGAACTGCAGCTCTTTGGACAGTCTCGATCTAGGCGAGAACAATTTCTCGGGGAACATTCCCGCATGGATCGCAGAGAGCATTCCTTCGTTGCTGATTTTGCGCCTGCGGTCCAATTCGTTTACTGGGGAAATTCCCCCTCAGATATGCCGTCTTTCGAATCTCCACATAGTAGACCTCTCGCACAACAGCTTGTCAGGATCGATCCCGCCGTGCATCGGAAACTTAACCGGCTTTACATTGGAGTTCACGGATGCTGACGTGGAGAGGTACGAGGGACAGTTGACCTTGGTGGCCAAAGGAAGATTTATTCAATATGGTCAAAGCATTCTTTACCTCGTGAACAGTTTGGATCTCTCGGACAACAGCTTGTCGGGGGAGATTCCTGAAGTGCTAACGAACCTCGTGAGGCTGGGGACCTTGAATTTGTCCATGAACCATCTGACCGGAAAAATACCGATCAACATTGGGAACTTGGAATGGCTGGAGACTCTCGACTTATCGAGCAACAATCTCTCGGGGCCGATTCCTTCAAGCATGACGGATTTAACAAAGCTGAATCACTTGAATCTATCGTACAACGAATTTTCGGGGAAAATCCCGACGGCCAACCAGTTCCAGACCCTCAACGACCCATCTATTTACGAGGGCAATGCCGGCCTCTGCGGGATTCCATTGCCCGAGTTATGCCCGGGGGACGAGAAACAGCCACAATCTCCTGACGATGGCAGCGGAAACAGCGAGAGCAAAGACGGGGACGATGATCTCGAATTATTCTGGCTCTTCCTAAGCATCGGGCTCGGTTTCTTTGTCGGGTTCTGGGGCGTCTGCGGCACTTTGATCGTAAAGAAGTCCTGGAGAGAGGCTTACTACAATTTCGCCGACAGGATGAAGAACAAGCTAGCACTTTGATCGTAAAGAAGTCATCGCGAGTCGGAGAGGCTAGTATGCATGCATGTTTTCAGGGATTTGAATTCAGTGCTTCTGCAAAGCTGTCTTCCATAACATCATTCGACATCTTAAGAATGTAGCAGTTACTTACAATAAGCTAAGGAACATACTGCATATGTTTCAGGTATTGTCAATGAAATGAGATTTGGGCAATAAAAGAAGACTAAATTCTATGGAAGGTTCACTTTTTTTCTTCCTCAGAACCCATGCTTATCTTCAGACTCTGGTCTGAATCCTGTAGGATTTTCTAAGAACTCTATTATTTCGCGAAAAATAAATATTGTAATATATATATATATATATATTTTAAAAAATGTTACTTAGATCGCTCGCAAAAATAAATAAACGAAAAATATTTTTATCGTATACCAAAAATGTCAAGTCATAAATTATTGTCAGTAATAAAAATATATTTTATTGATTAATTTTTAAAGTCAAATAAGTGGTATTTTTAGAAAAATATTTTTGAGATTACCCATTTTTCGCAAAACCTACAAGTCTATTGACTTTTTTGCTTAGGAATCGGGCAGGTTCAAAATCCGTTTGAACCCGATTAGCTTCCGGACCCTCCCTCGTAGGCCCGACTTCAAATTTAACCGGAAGCCCCGAACGGCTACCCGACCCGGTCGTTGGTCGAAGATATTCGTCGTCTCCATTTTATCCACTCCGGCCAACATCACATGCAGCGAAGCTCCGTTGCGCTCGTCCAGCTCCACTGATGTCACTGTGCCTCCTATCCTCTCGCTCCCTCCACCCAATCGCCTCCCGCCACCTCTCTCCCGCCGCCTCAGCTCCTTCCTTCCCGCCGCCACTCGCTCCGGCGTCTCTCCGTCTGAGCCCGGCCTCGACCTCGGCGCGCTCGCCGACCTGCGCACTCCAGTGCCTTCACTTCCAATCGTACGCACGCCAACTCTTTTCCTTAGTTCTGCTTCTTTCTCTATTACTTCTCTTCAAATGTCGCAACTCGCTTCATTTCGTCGTGTTCGTGTCAATAAATCCGTGTATTTGCTGGATTGTCTCATTAATATCACTCGGATTGTCTCGAGTGCGAGTATGTGAACTCTCACGTGTTCTTGTCGGTTTCAACTGCGCTTCTTTTGCATCTTAATTCTTGTTATTTCATAGTATTGGTTCGCTTGAATATGCAGGTGCTCAGGTTGTACTCACGAGCTGAACCTCGACCGTCCGAGCGTCGTTGACGATGCCGTCAATTTCTTCAAGAGCTTAGGCGTCTCGAATTTCACTTTTGATAGTTGCAAGCTTGTAAGCTTGCCTTCTTCTTCTCTCAATTTGAGTTGACGTGTGGTGTGGTTTTCTGCTTATGCAGCCTTAGTTTCGATTGATTTCTCGCTGTGTGTGGCGCAGTGGGGGTGGAGATGCCGTGCAAAGTTGGCGGTTCGCGGCTCATCGGCGGATCCTCTCATTGGACTCTATGAGGAGGGCACGCATAGTGTGGTGGATATCCCTAATTGCAAAGGTACTCAGCTCGCAAGTCGGAGCATGAAAAATGAAGTTCTGAACTGGTTTGAGCAAAATTGGCCTCAAGGATGAACTAGTGGCAATGGTGGTGCAGTTAATGCCTTATTTTGCTTGTTTCTTGCAGCTCATCATCCGAATATTAATGCTGCCACGGAACTGTTAAAGCAAGGTATATTTTGCCGATGATGTCTAAAGATTTGGTATGCTTTCTGGAACATTACGTACTTACTTTATCCCCGTGAGAGAAATTGTTAACAGGAATCAGAGAGTTAGGTATAGAACCACATGACGACGGTTGAGGGACAGGTGATCTGCGCTACGTGCAGGTAGTGTTTTGTTACTGGGGATATCTTGTTAAGTTTCTAGTTATGCTAGTAATCAGTGACTTATGTGTTCTTGTGCTTCTGCTAGATGGCTGTGACGACATACAATACATCTATTCCCGCCTCAGAAAGATACCAGCATGGTATGGATCTGAACTGGCTTCTTGCATACTTGGTTTGAATCTTCAGTTTTTAACTTTCTGTAAGTTTTTTGGTGTGCAAATTGCATTCGCAATTCTAACCTAAACTTATTTTATAGGTCGAGTTCAGGTTGCTCTAGTTTGGAATTCTCGAAATGAAAATTCACCCAATTCAGATAAGCTGAATGCCTTGGCTCGTGTGAGGCTGCCGAATTCTCTTTCTTCATTTTGCTCATACTGGACCATATCTTGATTAACCAGTAAATGTGTTGTTTTTTTCCATCTGCAGTTTTTATGGCGAAATAGTGGTTCAAAGCGCAAAGTCCCATTAATACATTCTGTGTGGGCCAATTTTCAGACGTCAACAAGCAATGTAAGTGGTAGCTAACTGCTTGAATTTTAATCTTTTCAAAATTACTGACAAGGAAATAGTCATGGCATCATGCTAACAATGTGAAATGTTGATTAATCCTGTGACTAAATGTACCTTTCAATTCAATCCTTCTAGGACAAGTGGGTCTTTTTATTATTCGCGGTGCATTTGATTATATAGGTAATCTTCGGGAATAGGTGGAGACATCTTCTGGGAGATAGGGACTTCTGGGAACACCTTGGAGGCATTGATGTTTCACTGGCTCCATCCTGTTTTGGCCAAGCAAATACACGGGTTAGACGTACCTCCCACTCTGGAAAGCCCTGCTAACTGGAAAATGTCAATATTAACCTATTGTTAGTTTGACATAAAATTGCATTTCCCATGCTGGCATCAAGTTGCTTGTTTTGCCCGATAGCATCAAATATCATGTTAGTTTAGCATTGACTGTGATGATTGGAATGCAATTTTGGAGTTCTAGTCTATCTCGCTCAACCATCTTCTTTGATAGCCAAGAAAACTTTTGAGTGGCATATGTTGATTTGCTCAGGTTTTTGGCCCTATGTGATAATTCATGCGAACCCAGTTGCATATGAATGATAATAGATCGTTCATCAAGAATAGAGAGTTTATGCCCTTTTAATTGAAATTCATGTAACTGGTACTTTGTAATGATACTGTTTCTTTGGTCATCTTCAGGCTCTTGATTCTTTGCTCCGAAAGTTACAGAAGTATGTTCCTTATGGTGCATCAGTTACTGACTTATATGCAGGATCTGGCGTCGTTGGCTTATCCTTGGCTGCTACAAGAAAATGCAGGCAAGAATCCAGAGTTCTCTTTCCGTTTGCTTGCCAGTTTCGTCTTTCCATCAAATGCTCCAGATTGTTTGTTCTAATTCAGGAAAGGCTTACAAATTTGTAATTCATCTCTTCCAGGTCTGTAAAATGTGTAGAAATTAACAAAGAATCCAAGTTGTCTTTTGAAAAGACAGTTGAACGCCTGCCGAAATATGTGGATAGCAGCATCAGTTGGTATCAAGCTGACACTTCAGTTGTAAGTCCCCAGAAAGAATCTCATTGATGTTATTGTTCATCAATCTTGTCAACTTGATGTCTTTTTATCCATTTTGCGTGGAAAATCACTATTCACGGGGAGATTTTTAACTATGAATTACTATTCACTGGGAGTATTTATCTATGTAAATCTTCTTCAGACGTAAGATTGTAATAGAGTAGTGGGTTCTTACTATTTTGTTGGAACCAAATCAGGAGCCTACTTCTTGGCTCGTGGGATCAGATGTGATTGTTGTTGATCCTCCTAGAAAAGGACTAGAAGCGTCTCTGGTGGGTGCACTGCAGACCCTTCCATCACGGGAACTGAAAACTAGATCATCACCTGAAAGGTAGGGGATTATCTTTAGCTTTTCTTTGCTTCAAGGCATGACAATGTCAGTCTCTTAAAGAATCAATCGATATCTTCACGACAATAACAGTCTTCAACCTTCCACTCCTTCTATACTGTCTTTGGTATTAGTTCCAAGACAAAAGAAGAAAAGAGACCGTGGGTACTTCGTACTAGGGAAGCCTCTGTTCAAGTTGGAAATGATTTTAGTCGAGAAAACCGTCACTCAGTGCCTCAAACTCTTATCTACATTAGCTGTGGCTGGGAAAGCTTTAAGGAGGTAAATTGCAGCTAAGAGACTGAAGTGCAGCTTTGGTGCTTAGTTTGCTTTCTTATAAGCTGAATACTAAATATTTTGAGGAGATAATGTCGGCGAATAATTTGCAGGACTGTAACTCATTGCTGTCTAGCAAGGCATGGCATTTGGAAAAAGCCCATGGATTTAACTTTTTCCCTGGCACACAAAGGTATTAGTCCCCTCATATTGCATTCCTGTAGCTTTGCATGATTCAGGAGCTATGTTGAATTAACGTTGGTCCTACTTATATCAGATGAAAGTTGCTGAGATTCTGAATTGTGATCTTACATCTTTAGCAAGTAGTTGGGAATTACTCAGATTTAAACCTGAAATTTCTGAGCAACAGTCTCAATGATCTTAAAATTTAGATTGAGATACTAATTATGATGTCTTGTTCCTCAAAGATCTGGAGAAACGTTTTGTCTTGGTTTTGGATTGACGCTTCTCTAAAATCATGCAAGGTTCTCGGTAAAATGTTGAAATGTTAACATCAAACAGAAATTGTATGCAATAATATTTTGGGCTGGTCTAAACCACAAATTTACACCGAATGTTCTGCCTGAGTCAAATAGTCTTCCCAGATTATGAGGATTGACCTGGGAAGGAAAATTTACACTTTCATGCGTTTGTACTAGAACCAGCGGTGTGATATATTGTCTTTAGAAACTTCATGGCTCTGTTTGGTAAAGGGTGAAAAGTAGAGAAATGAAAATTGGGCCACAAAATTGTGCAAATCTTAATATGTTTATGTGAAAGAGATGGACGGAAAATTTAAATTAGGGGCGTTATCCAACCATTTTCCTCTCTCTTCGGTCTCCCAAGAATAGCATAAGCTTACAAATTATGCTCAGGGATAAAGCTGCCTGCCTATGGAATTCTTAACACATGCAGCGTAATGATGTCTTGTCTAGCCGTTGTGTTTGTTTTGCGTGTAAGTTGTCTAAATGATGAGAATGTGATTTCAGCATTGAAGTTTTGGCGGTGTTCAAAAGAAGGGAAAATATGGACATCAAGAAAAAGAAGGCGGGAAAGAAAAAGAAGAAATCACCTGCCAAGGAGCAAAAGGCATTGATGCACTACGAAGTCAAGACCTAACGTATACTAGAGCCCATCCCGTCTGGTTCAACAAAGAAGAAGACGGAAAATTTTTTGTTCGCGGTCTACTTCATTCTTCTAGGCCAAAAGCATTTCACTTTGTGCTGATTACTGGAGAGTATAGTTGCACATAAACTGTAGCATCGTCAGTCCTTGTTATGTATCTTCTAACTTGTAGTATACGGGAAATGTTTGCATATTAAGGGTGTCCTGTCGGCGTTTGCTGATATTTGTTAGTTTGTACCCCCTTTTCACCTTTCTTGAATTTGCGCATCGGGAAGGGTTGTAGCATTCTAAAGCCCCTTTGGTCCTGCCAAATCATTCCGAAATATGCTCCTTGGAAGAGAGCAACGATGTGGAGCGTTCTTCAGGGAGTCTTATTGCGGTCTCGGTAGTTTGGCATTGCTAAAACCACAGAAATGGGGAGGGAACGACTTGCTCGATGCTTGAACCGATAGTTCAACAGGTCATTGTCGGAACTTCATCTAGCGGGTCATGGGTCGTATCCTGGCGGTATCCACAGAGGGTTAAAACCGCGGTGATTGCTCAGTTTTAAGTGCTCAGAACCAGAACTGCATCCATTTGATAACACCGTGTAGAGTAACCTCTGAACAAGCCACTGCTGATTTATACTAGACTACCAGTACCCAATGATTTTGCCCATGTTCTGGGTTTCTACTGCAAAGAAGAGTCAGAACTGGGAGGGAATAGCGAAGCAATATCTTCAATGCGTGGCATCCCAGCAAAACCGAAAAATGAAAAGAGTTAGGCCTCTCCTTAAGAAATTTACTTACTTTAGCCGCGATATTAATCTGTGGAAATAGTACCTCGGCTCGCCCCCAACCCCCCATTTCTTTCCTTGCAATTCTGGCCAAGCTTAATGCTTTCGCTTTCTTTGCATTAGATTGAGACGAAGTCCCCACCATCTCAACATCTTTCCTTCTTTCACCTTCTTGCCACCCACTCTATAAGCAACAAGCCAGGTTAATCGACTCCAGTAAAACTAGTGATGACTAATGACCCTTCAGAGGATATAAACCAGAAACCACAAAAGGCTCCTCTGATAGAAACTTTAACTTAAAAAGAATTTAGTTGCGAATGCTACTTTTCACTATTATCAATTAACAGTGGAACGAGCAGCTCCCGTCTCTCCAATTCCCTCTCAATATTTCAACTTTCAGACTTATGATCGAAACTACTCCTTGATTTCTCCGCTTCTTGACAAAGGCAGCCAGTATGTACCCAAAAACAGATCATTACAGAACAAAAGTATCCAAAAGGATTTGGGAATAATGCATCTATATTTATGTTGGAAAGAATCAGGGTTGATAACACAAGTAATCAATTAAAGAACAATCTGGCTAACACTCCCTCAGCATCAATTGTGACTGCAAAAATGAGCAAAGGGTAGATGAAATCAAAATGGAAGTTCTTCAGGGAGGTCCCAGTTATCTTCATCTTCTTCCTTTTTCTTGTTAGTAGGGGTATCTTGCTTGTTCTGAGGCACAAATCTTGACTGGGGACGTCTGTTTACACAGTAAGATGGCAACCGTGAGGATAAGCATATTTAACCAAATCTGACAGAGAGTTGAAGATGCCACTGGAGTATAAGTAACATCAAAATTCTTGCGAAGTAAAAGGCCTAGAGCGATAGGCTATAGAGCATTGTAAGTAACATCCAAAAGAAAAAAGCTGTAGCTGTTCTTCATTTTGAGTTTCCAACTTGACTCAAAATCTAGCTGGAATAATCATAATATATTAATAATACAGCTTAAAGAGGATGAATGACAAATAGAACGTCGAAGAATAATACAATCCAGACAGACTTTAACTTGGAACAAAAAGCATGGGAGAATAAGCATGTCTATCGCGTTTGCAAATGACAAATGTTCGACAATGATAAAAGACAGAACTGTTCGCTACGAATATTCTCTAGACTTGGCCCAGTCTATCCTTTTCCCTTCTTCGTTCTTAAGTCCTACTAAAACAGTGAATCTTTTTTCTAACTGTAACATCAGACCTCACCAAGAAATGGCCAACTAGAGAATCTTATACAGACTCCACATCAAAAAGTAAATATAAAATGCTTCTCAATTGTTAACTAAATTTATAGCTGAAAAGTAGCCATGACTCTTGGTGATGACACCAACATGAATTCTTTTATCAGCACCATGTCATTGATAACATAATGTAGGCAGAAGAACCAACCGTCTACCAGCCCACGAAAAGCATTACATTTCCCACCAACCCAAACTCACAAGCATATTACAACGCTATCTCTTATGACTTCCACTTGAAACTTTCAAGCTCAAGTCTGTGACAGAGGCCGATGTCCTCGAAAATCCGGCGGCATTGCTAAGAGCGATAGTGAGATGTTTAGTAGTTTTTTTTAATTACACATGACAAGCTTGGATAAGAACTTAGATCCAATTTATGTGGTTGTTTTCATTGAGCGTCTATTTAGCGAATATATGGATGTAATTGGTTTCGATCTTAAAAATACAAGCCTATAAGGTTACGTTTGTTGAACAGAAAACTCAAATTTGGAAAACATTTTTCGAAAAAATAATTAGTTATGTCGCTTAGCAAAATTAGTCAACTGAAAATATTTTCCTTATCGACAACAATTGTAGTACTTCTTTTGATGTTCTCCTTTTTATATCGTCTTTTAAAAATGTCCATGATGAATAAAGCATTGTATGTTGATTCAACTTCTGTACATTTAGACGCTAACATCAAAACGTGTTGTCTGAAATTTATCTTGATTTGCAGTTGAGTTAGGATGCTTCTCTCTTGTATTTCGAGAAAGTGATAAATTCCAGACAACTTCAAAACAAAACAAATTCTAGATAACAAGAGAAATCATCAGAATAAACTTTATAGGTCACCCGTTCAAAGAGCATATCTGTAACTTCTTTACACTAAAATCGACGGCAGAACACCGAATCCGTCACCGGTGATTACGTGAAAAATATTTTAGAATAATAAATAAAGCGTGAAAAGTAACTGAGAGTCGGACATAATAAATGCTGTTCAATGAAAATGACGTGAAAGAAATATTTATTATCAAGCGTAATGAACGATCGCTTTAAATGAAAATAAGTTAGAAATTAGTCTCTTTACGCGTGTGGGAGCTAAATCCGACAAATGTATTTCGCGCCCAAGACGGGGAAAGTACATTGTCTGTTTCTGGGAAGAAGCACAAATTTTCCATCGTGCTCTGGTGGGGTCCCACATTGACTTATGCCACCCGTTGATCAGATGAATCGTATGCGACCGACACTTCATTTAACGGCCGAGATTCCATCTCGAGATTCCTTCCCAACTGCTCGCACGTCACCACTGACGTCACAAATCAAAAACTAGCGGTCAGTACCGAAAGCGCCAGTCGTGGCGAGGTCAAATCAAAGCCGTTCATGATCAACGGGCTCTTAAATGGCGAGAATCTGAAAGCGCAGCCGCCAACGACGAGCCATGGCCACGTCCACGAGCCATGAAGAAGATGTCTCAGCTCCACTCGGTAAGAGTTGCTCTCTCACTTCTCTCTTCACTTTCCCTCCAACTTTCTCGCGGGATTTTCGGCAGACCTGACCGGAAAATCCTTCTCCTCCTCTTCCTTTTCTTCTTCTTCTCATGATTCGTGAGCAGTCCAGAAGGAGATCGGAGCTCATGGCTCCTCTACGGCGGCGGCGGAGCTCGCCGGAGGCGAGAGCTCCCCGATCGAGCAGGTCGCGCTCACGGTCCCGAACGGCGACGACCCTTCTCTCCCGGCCGTCACGTTCCGCACGTTCGTCCTCGGGACCCTGGCGTGCTCTCTGCTCTCCTTCCTCAACCAGTTCTTCTGGTACCGCCGGGAGCCTCTCTCCGTGACCTCCGTCTCTGCTCAGATCGCCGTCGTCCCCATAGGTAGGCCTCAAAGCTCAAGGAGCCCGTTCAGTTCAGTTCAGTTGGATTAAGAAGTCTCGGAGCAGATGGAATTTGACTTTCGAGGCGAAAGTTACTATTTTTCTTTGGAGTTGGTTTCGCTTTTGGACGTCCACGTATTCAATCGGACTAATGAGCATGCCTGCGTCTAGGTCACCTCATGGCTGGAGTGATCACGAAGAGAGTGTTCTTCGAGGGGCGTCAGTGGCAATTCACGCTCAATCCGGGGCCGTTCAACGTCAAGGAGCACGTGCTGATCACGATCTTTGCCAACTCGGGCGCGGCCACCGTCTACGCGATTCACATCATCGGCGTCGTCAAGATCTTCTACCGGAAGGAGATGTCGTTTCTTGTGGCGCTGGTCGTCGTCCTGACGACCCAGGTCTTGGGGTTCGGCTGGGCCGGGCTGTTCCGGCGGTACTTGGTGGAGCCCGCCGCCATGTGGTGGCCCCAGAATCTCGTGCAAGTCTCGTTGTTCAGGTGCGTCGCTCGTGCATTCATGGGCAAGTATGTTGCTTGATGAGCATGCTTTGCCCTGAATAATTTACAATTTTAGGGATTTTTGCTAGGTCGTCGTACCTCTTTTCGTTTCTTTTTCATTAGTTCTTGACTGAATGTAGCTTGTTTCAGACTACTTTTTTCCATTTATATGTGGATGATGCTGGGTACAGGAGACAAGCTGAAAGAAGATAAACTGAAATCTTGTCTTGTGCTTTTTGTTTCTGTTCCTTTGACTTTATCTTCTACGATCTTTAAACGTGCTCTTTTTCCATTCCCATGTCTTGATTACATTGGTCGATTTATCTGAACTCGAATTTACGGGGTACTTCCAATTAAACGCAGTTGATAGCTATTGAAGTTTCGAACTCTCGCAGCTCAGAGAGTTTTTTAATTTTAAGTTCACTTCACTTCTCTTCGCATGCTGCGCCAGTGTACATACATATATTAGCGGCAAATTGTGTCTATAGTGTTTGATTTAAAGTGTCAAAGCTTCACAGTTGAGAACTGCAATCTCCAAATATAGCAGATATATACATAAGGCGATGACATTCGCTTTTGTTAGCCTTCAAACATTTTGTTTCGTTCACTTTTCTTTTTTGTAGTTTCTCATATGGTTCGATGTCGTTATGATCAAATGCAGAGCACTGCATGAGAAAGAGCAGAGGCCAAAAGGCGGATTGACACGGAACCATTTTTTCCTTATAGCCTTCATCTGTAGCTTCAGTTACTATGTCTTTCCAGGTTACCTCTTTCCAATGTTGACCTCTCTTTCCTGGATCTGCTGGATATTCCCTTCTTCAGTTGTAGCTCACCAGTTAGGTTCTGGCCTCCATGGTCTTGGGATCGGTGCAATCGGACTTGACTGGTCCAGCATCTCCTCTTATCTTGGTAGTCCACTGGCTAGCCCGTGGTTTGCTACTGCCAATATTGCTGTTGGTTTTACCCTTGTCGTGTATGTCATCACACCTATTGCTTACTCTTTCAACATATACAAATCCAGGACTTTCCCAATATTCTCAGATAGCCTGTTCACATCTTCGGGACAAAAATACAACATTTCGACTATCATAGATGAACACTTCCATTTAGATGCCAAGGCATATGAAAGAAAGGGTCCTCTTTATATTAGCACCTTCTTTGCTGTGTACTATGGCATCAGCTTTGCCTGCCTTACTGCTACTGTTGTTCATGTGTTCCTCTTCCATGGAAAGTAAGTGGCATTCTTCTTTTGAAATGTTATGTGCTGTTCAATTGCTTTCTATTCATTGACTAAATTGTGAGGAGAACAATGGGGTTTAACTTCTCTAGTGTGGCTGCACTCACCTGCCTTGCCTAGTAAAACTCAATAATGAAATGGCGGCAGTGAGTTTTTGTTTTGTGTCGCATGAACAGAAGGCAAGTTCTTTGTTCATGTATCAGCATTATTTTGGTCAATTTTATATCCCATGTCTTATGAATTAATAAAAGGAAGAAGAATCCAAGTCAACTAGTCAAGTACCGCTTCAGTTCTTTGGAGAGATGTGTTATAGTTGTCTTGTCCCCAGACTCATAGTTGGCCTTGTAGGAGTGTGTTCTTCCATTGTTGGTTGAGTTCTGCTACAGGAACATTATTTTGTTAGGACACTACACACTTGTAACTAAACAAAGTACTTTCGGACCCCACAAAAAAAAAAAAAGAAGAAGAAGAAGAGTAATTTGGTTGTTGCCAATCCAGTTGAATTCCATTGGATTTTTACCGTGCTCAGATAGATGATCTTGAATTATGCTATTGTTTAGAGAAATATGGCTGCTGAGCAAGTCTGCCTTTAGTGAGAAGAGAATGGATATACACACTAAGCTCATGAGAAGATACAAGCAAGTCCCTGAATGGTGGTTCACTTGTATGCTTTTGGCAAATATTGTGGCGACCATATTTACATGTCAGTATTTCAAGGATCAGCTTCAACTACCGTGGTGGGGTGTTCTGCTAGCATGTGCTCTTGCCATGGTGTTCACTCTTCCTGTTGGAGTCATCACTGCAACGACAAATCAGGTGCAGATCCATCGTAAGCATATGCCATATGGGTCAGTTAATTCTCTACAGTAGAATACATAAACATGCGGTGCAGTTATTACTATGTACCATTTGCTCTTACTCTAAAGTTTAATACTTTGCATATCCTCATGATTTCCATGCCTGTTGGCCAGACACCGGGTTTGAATGTAATCACAGAATTTATCATTGGGTACATTTACCCACGATATCCAGTGGCAAACATTCTGTTTAAAGTCTATGGGCACATCAGTATGAAGCAGGGGATCACATTCTTACAAGACTTCAAGCTCGGGCACTACATGAAAATTCCTCCTCGAGCGATGTTCATGGCACAGGTTAGTCTCTTGTCTTTTCCCTTCCGTGATAAGTGATAATAAATATATTAGTTTGATGAGTTCCTGGTGAGGGGAAAAAGTGATTTCCCTGAAATCTGTACTCTTGAAACCTGCCTGAAATTGTGGTAAAACTGGTCTTTCGTTCTTTTCCATTTCTTTGCTTAAGGTTAGAATTGATCTTCTATCAGGTGGTTGGTACTATTGTTGCAGCATTAGTGCATCTCGGAACGGCGTGGTGGCTTATGGATACAGTCCCCGACATTTGTAACCGGGAGCTGCTTCCGGCAGGCAGTCCATGGACTTGCCCTGGTGACCATGTATTTTTTGATGCTTCAGTCATTTGGGGTCTGATCGGGCCCCGCAGGATATTTGGAGATCTCGGCCACTACTCCGCCATCAACTGGTTTTTCTTGGTAGGGGCCATAGCTCCTTTCATTGTTTGGCTTGCACATAAGGCCTTTCCGGACAAGGAGTGGATTAGACTAATCACAATGCCCGTGCTCCTCGGTGCTACAGTAAGCATGCCTCCAGCTACTGCCGTTAACTACACCAGTTGGATCATCGCTGGATTTTTTTCGGGATTCATTGCTTACCGATACTATCGAGGTTGGTGGAGTCGCCATAATTATGTGTTATCGGGTGCACTCGATGCCGGGTTAGCCTTTATGGCCGTCCTCCTGTACTTGTGTTTGGAGTTGAAGCATGTTAGCCTCAGTTGGTGGGGTGAAGATCCTGATGGATGTCCATTGGCCTCTTGCCCCACAGCGAAAGGGGTCGTCATTGAAGGCTGTCCAGTCTTTTGATGCGAAGAATCATTTGAGTTGTGGAGTATGTAGTTTGTAAAAATCTATCAGGTGTTATTCACGGACACTTATTTATTTTATGGATATTTGATTCTGTAAAATTTGCCATCGAAAAGCTGTAAAATTGACAATCATTATGGTTAATCTTTCACTAATCCGTTGTTTACATGGAGATGCATGCAGTTGCCTATTTGATCTTGCAGTTAGTGTTGGACTAGTGGCCTCAATGCATTGCCATTAGAAATGATCAGACTCTTCTCCTCTCAATGCGGTGATCGATGAAACGCATTCGCAGTTACTTGTCTTTTAATTCCGTTTACTTCTGATATGGACTATGCATATTCAATTCTGTTCAGGAATAATGATATAGATGATCTCTAAGCTTTGTCTCAATGTGCAATATGGTTCCCTAAATTTTTAATTTGTTCCATGCGGTCCTTAAACTTTAGCCTATTGTTTAATGTGGTCCTCGAACTTTTAATTTGTTTAATGTGGTCCTTCCACTAATTTAAAATCAGGAATAGTATTGAACATTGTCATATGGTCTAGAGACTAAATTGAATATATACCATAAGTTCAAAAATTATATTGAACAAATTAAAAGTTCATGAACTATATTGCACATTAGGATAAAGTTTAGGGATTGCATTGAATAAATTAAAAGTTCAGAGACCACGTTGAAAATTGAGTCAAATTTAAGGGACTATTTGCGTCAATTTTTCCTTCTGTTCACTCCATAAAATTTAGCACCTTTTGTTCCTGTGTACGTTTTCCTTTGTTTCTTTTTACACGCAAATCTCTGTTTTGAGTCACCAAATAGCATGTATTCTATCAAATCCGTTGTTCAAGCAGTGGCGAGTGGGCCTACATCCGAGTCATGAAAGCAAACCAAGGCATAAAGTGGTGGGCGCTTCCTTGGAAAATTCAGGGGCTTTAGGCAGTTAAGAGGAAGCTGTATTCCTAGCTGACCTACTTTCTCTGTCTTCATCTGCTTCTGTTCGATTTGTTTTTGGCATCTATCTTTTCTCTCGATCTATCAAACCTCGACTTGGATATCTCATCCTTACAAGAACTGGTAGCAGAAAACAAGATGCCGGTATCCTAGAAGAGAATGCGTGCGAGCTCCGTGTCGCTCAACATGACATTCGAATTCAATCATGGTAATCAGTAACTAGGATTTGACTTCGAGAAAGGTTTATTGAGTCAATTGTCGGACAAAATGTAGGATCTCGATTCTAGCTTACAATTGAACCACCCAAGATCATTCGTTTCAAAATCGGGAATCGCATTTCTGATTGTTTCTTTGACACATCTTTTCAAAAGTAAAGATCTCCAAAAGGGGCATAAGGCCACTTTCCATATCCTCTGTTCAAGGACTTGATTTCAGTATATGTTCATCTCATAGTAGCTCAAGCCATCACCTTCTGTTTTGTGTTTGCTTCTTGACTAGGAAGAGACCTCAGAAATATTAAAGAAAGACCAGGAGTGCCCACTTGTTATTTGGACTTTCAGCAACAAGTCCATCACCAATCCTGAAACTGCAGAAACCATGGACTGCCCTTTGATCCCAAAACCTTCTTTCTTCCAATTAATCAAAACAGGACAAAACTAATCATTATCTCATTAATGGATGCAAAGCCAATTGTATAAATAAGCTTGTCAATCTCTTCCTCATGGCTCAAAGCCAAACAAGAAAAATCTATCAAGTCCTCTTCAATCTTCAGTGTATGTTTCCTTCATTATCTCTGATGTCTCCTGCTGGAAAATGGCTAGGATTTGTGACTGCAATTTGGGTCCAAGCCATTGCCGGCAACAACTACACGTTCTCCAACTACTCCGATGCGCTCAAAGCTCTCCTGGCGCTCACGCAGGTTGAGCTCAACAACCTCTCTGTGGCTAAAGACGTGGGCAAGGCTTTCGGGCTCGTCTCTGGCCTCGCGTCGGGTCGATTTCCAACGTGGATTATACTTTCGATTGGATCTTTGGAAGGTCTAATAGGGTATGGAGCTCAATGGCTCGTCGTCAGCCAGCGGATCAGCCCTCTTCCCTACTGGCAGGTAAGCTATGCTCCTACCATTCCTGCGTGGAAACCACAGGCTGCGCCTTTTCAATAGTACTACAAAACGTATCCTCGTTTTAGTTAGCTCTAACATTTTCTTTCTGTTTAAAACTGTGCATTACTGCATTTCTACACGTTTTAAAGTCTATTTGAGCCATGATGACTTCTTCGGTTAAGTTCTCAAACAGTATCTTGATGCAGAATAACTGAAAGATTGTCAGCTCAAATGAACTCCCAGGAGGGCAATTGCGATTCTCGCAAAAGAAGGCTGTGCCTCTAATTCACCAAAGCACAAGTGCACAAGAATAATTAATCAGCACTAAGTACAGAATTGGAAAAAGAGCATTATATGCAACTTGATAATGAAAATTCGTTGTTTTGACATTGTAGCTTCCAGAAGAACATTAGTAGTATTAACTTTGCTGGAATTAGGAATAGGTCGTTTTTGTTCAGAACTAAGTCCCTGGCAATGTCTATGCAGATGTGCATATTCCTGTGCATGGGCGGAAACAGCACGACATGGATGAACACGGCCATTCTAGTGACTTGCATGAGGAACTTCCCTAAGAGCCGAGGACCGGTCTCGGGGATTCTCAAGGGATACGTTGGGCTAAGCACAGCGATATTCACCGACGTTTGCGCCGCTCTCTTCTCCTCCGACCCATCTACTTTCCTCCTCATGCTTGCTGTAGTTCCCACAGTAATCTGCCTGGTTGCTGCTGTATTCCTCCGTACAACCGCACCCGAAGAAGAAAAGCGAGAGACGCAGCTCTTGAATGCCTTTAACGTGATTGCCATTGTGCTGGCCTCCTATCTATTGGCCTTCGACATTAGTGGAAGTCATGGCCGCGTTCTTTCTGTGGCATTTGCAATAGGACTAATAGTCTTACTTGCTCTGCCGTTAGCTGTTCCTTTTTACTTAGATATGTCCGAGTCAAAACCAAATTCTGACATTGAACAAGCAATCAAACAGCCACTTATTGCCCCACCAACGAGGCAAGAAGATTTGGTGACCATGACCAAAACTGACGCTCGAGGATCTGTCCAGGCGAAGAGCCGGCCAATGATCGGGGAGGATCACACAGTTTTGGAAATGGTGAAGACGGTCGATTTCTGGATACTTTTCGTGTCGTTTCTATGTGGGGTGGGCACGGGAATGTGCTTCATGAACAACATGGGACAGATGGGGCTCGCGCTAGGCTACGTTGACGTGTCGATCTTCATCTCTCTTACCAGCATCTGGGGATTCTTTGGGAGGATCATCTCAGGATTGGTGTCAGAACACTACATCTGGTATGCTCTACTCTTTAGCTTTATACGTGTTTGAAATTGGATAGAGAGGGCTTTCGATTTATCAATTGAGGACTGAACATTTTCTTGAAGATGAGCTTTCTGTCAACATTTTCGTCGTGTTTTGTTTGGCTGCAGGAAGCAGGGAACACCAAGGCCTATCTGGAATGCGGCTGCACAGATACTGATGACTCTGGGATACATCATCGTGGCCTTGGCCTTGCCGGGATCGTTCTACATTGGCTCGATTCTGGTAGGCATATGCTACGGTGTCCGCCTCACCGTGACCGTTCCAATCGCATCGGAGCTGTTCGGCCTCAAATACTATGGCCTTCTGTACAACATCCTAATTCTCAACCTTCCCCTAGGTTCTTTCCTCTTCTCTGGCCTGCTTGCTGGTTATCTTTACGATGTTCAAGCCGCCGTTAGTGACGGAGGCAGCAACACTTGCGTCGGGCCGCAGTGTTATATGCTCGTGTTCGTGATCATGGGGCTGGCTTGCGTGTTTGGTTTCGGGCTCGACGTGTTGCTCACGATTAGGACAAAGAGCATATATTCCGGGATGTGCGCGGATCACAAATTCAAGGCTCGAATGGCAGATGAAAATCATCCTGCATCGAGCAAATCCTGAGAAATCTTCTTCTGTTTTCCTAATTCAGGGGAATGTTCTTCTTATTTCTGCCTTATCCATGACTGTGTTGACGTCAAAATGACCTCTTTGTGACCATGACTTGTGGTTCATGCTTGGCCAACTAAATTGCAAAGCACAGAGATCGTATCATATTCAGTCAATTCCCCTTTTTGAACGTAGAAACAGGGCATGTGAGTGCACCTAAAACTTTCATGGAAGATTCTCATCTTCTCCTGGAAAAATGAAAGCTATCTATGAGATCATAAATTTTTAATTGGTAATGAACAAGCAAGACCCTTCACCTAACTAACCTAATATATCTGCTTATTTCTCCTTTCGGACAATGATCGCAAAAGCGCAAACCATATTTTATATCGTCGTGATCATGGGTTATCGCACACAGCGACCAGCTGCCCCATTTGATCGCCGATTCGTCACTGGACTTTTTGTCTTCCTTTGAGACTATATTTTTTCCTGGAAGAGCAAAAAGCAGGACACTGTATCCCAAATCCAGTGCAGAGGCAGCAGGCTATTGCACTTTATGTATGTCGGAGCGTCACGAGCCATCCAATCAGTTGAGCTCCACAGTTTCAAGGGTGCATATAGTATAATCTAGATGTGTCGAACATAGTTATCGAACCAGGTATTTAGCGAAACCCTCAGACGCAGCCACGAAGATGAGGTAATACTGAGCTACTGATGAAATAGGTCCTTAGATTCTATTACTTCCTCCATGCACTTGCGCTCAAACAATATTGGTTCATTCTGCAAAGGTCATAGACATTGAAAAGGATTGAAAGCCATCTCCCTCTTTATCTCCAACCCGGAAAAAAAAAAAAAAGTTGCTGTTGTCTTGATTTTTTTTGCTTTTTAGATTGGTTCATTTCAACCCCACAAAAGTGGGGGCAAGAAGGACTCAATTCTCTAAAACGTCCACCAAACTGGAATCCAATGTCATGTCTTGGTGGAGCCTCCTTTGCATTTGGCCTTTTCAGTTTTTTTGGCTATTTCCCTTTGCTTTATTCTTCCGCATATGTCCATGTTTGTTTCCTTGTCAAAAGCAACAATGATGTCTGAATGATCTCTAACCTTGTACAGTCGACCGACTCACCATCATGTAGTTTTCAGAAAATTTTCATGGGGGGTTGCATGACAATGAAAGCTGAGGGCCTCACTGCTAAGAAAGATTCATGAGTATTAGTCATGATTGATGGGTGCAGTAAAAGCCTTGCGTTTTCACTCCGAGCAACTGTCATAATCCGAACAAACGGTAACGACAAACAGCGCCATCGCTGTTCTTAATTCTTATTACACCTTTGCCTGTCGTGGTTAAAGACAGTGAAAGGATGTTAGATTGATGTTTAAGTATGCGATGGTCTTTGCAACCATGTCCTGCCGACCTCCACTAAGCTCAAGATGGCAAGAATCAAACTGCGATTTTTCTTGAATTCTTCCCATCAACTTCAGTGGCCATGCGTGTTGCAGACATCATTATGGGATTTGAAAAATCTGAGAATTCCAGATATCAACGGAGCATTTGAGAGGAAATGTCTCGACTCTAATGCATATCAACATCTTAATGATTGCAATGAGAAGGAATAATAAGGTCAGTGCCACATTATTTAACCCCCCAAAACATCTCCCATCCACTCTTTATATCTCTTGTGCCGATTGTTTTGGCATAAAAGAAAATCCAACCTGATCTTTTCTAAATTTGGTCCCCCTTGCAAGTTTGCAACTTTAAGTTGAACATGTTGCCCAAGGTCTTACCTTTCATTTCATCCAACTGCAAACTTTGAGTAAGAAGATCATTAGAACTAAGATTGGATCCTCTTCGATTCAGGGAAAAGAATTTCACCCTCGCGTTTCGGGTTATTGCCGTAACTCGAGTCCTACGGCTACGGTCTAATGTATTTTTGTGATAGTTAAGGACCATAATCGTCGACATAATTCCAAAAATTCAGCTCCAGGTACCAAGGTGAATAAAAGTGTTTTCAGCCAAACTATATTGCTGAAGTGCTACACTAATTCCACTTCATTCTGTAGAGCAAAGCTTGAAGCAAAAGCAAACGCATAGTCCCAAGTCCTTCTTCTTCTCAGCTGTAGAGAGACAGATCATAGATTTATTCATGAGGCTTGGAATTCTCGCAAAGTGGACTCCCACATCCACTCCACCCACCCACTCAGATTCAACTCCAAAAAGCATTCACAAAGCATTCACTTTCTCATCCTCACATTCCCTCCCACCAATTAAAAAAGAAAGAGCATCAAAATTTCAGACATTTGCTTCCTTTTTTTTCCCTTCTTTTACTTTTTCTGGGTCCAAAATTTTTGCTTTGCAACTTGATTCCTTTGCTTTTACTCCCAAGCTAGCAAGCATAGTGGGTCAGTCAGTCCCTTAGGCAAGTTGAAACAAATCAAAAGGACTGCCAAAAAAACAAAAAGAGAGATCTTTCTTCTCTTTCCAAAATGAATGCTTTAATCTAATACCTCTGTGTGATTATCATTAATTATGCAGAAATGGGAAGTGAGAGGGTTTACAATCTTGGATTCTGACAACTTTTTTTCCACTCTAAGCACGTACCCATCACACCAGCAGTCTCTCTCTGTGTTTTGGGCATCTTTTTTTGTGTGCTCTTGTTGTGCAAGGAAGTGGGATGAAAGTGAAATAAAGAGAGAGGGACTACAAGTGTGAGATGGTGAGGAGGGTGAGAGAGACTGCTAGAGAAATTGCTAATTGAACGGCTGTGGGAGGTTGGTTTCTAGTAGAGTCGCCAGTTGCCAAACTGGCCAGCCATGAAGTGGCAAATGCAGTCTCCTGAACCGGCACAGGATCCGACCCAGACCCAGACCCAGACTCAGACCCGGACCCGGATCCTGACCCCGAATCCGGATTCTCCGTTGTTCCGTTTGTCTTCGGGGGAGAAGAATCTGTGGCGGATTTTTGGCTGCACAGGAAATGAAATTCCACATCAAATGATGTCAGTTGAAAGCCTAGTTTTGCTTGCAGCATACACTAACAGGGCATCATATGGAAGTTATGGGGAAAAATTAGACAAACGAAGGTTCCTTCAATCTTGAAAAGGTTTTGACGTCAATTGTTCCACAATAACTTTTGAAAATCCATCTTTTCATTCCAACTTCCCATTTCGTTTTAGAAATAAAGTAGATGTGACAGATTGATTATGCATCTTTTGCAACTTTTTCATGATTTCTGATCTCATTGTTGCTTGAGATCAGTAAAGAATGGTAAACTCTCATGAGCTTACAATCTCCTCCCATTTTATGCAGATTCCGAAAGTATGAAAACAAATTGTGATTTTCCTATTGAAAACGTTCCTTCAACCAGATAATTACAACCTCATGAGAAAAAAAACATATTCAATCAAAGTGATAGAAGAACAAAACAGACTTACCTTGGAGAGGTGGGACAAAATGTAATGGTATAATCAGCATCACTGCAAGTGAAAGTACTAGTGGCATCATCATAAGCATAGCTATATGATCTGGGGCAAGCTGTCTTGAATATCTGGGAGTACATTGAGGGTTTGCAGGTGGCGGGCGAGCTGTATGGACCGCTGCAGCAGTACTCCGGGCTCCCGAACGCCTCGCAGGCGCTCTTGCACGCCCCGCCATCCCCCGCCTTCAGCTCCTTCGGGCACTGTAGGTTCAGGTCCGTCACGCACCCGGTGGTGTTGCAAGCACCTAAAGTTCACACAAAAGAATCACCAATGAGTATAACTTGAGAAGGAAACTGCGATTCGCGTGTAAATTGGTCGGGCAGTCCGTTGATTTGGTAGTGCTTTAAACATCTCGAATTTAATTTGTTCGTTGATTTCAATTAAGTAGTATAACCATCTCATCTTGACGTAGATTTTAACAGTCTCGTAACACGGTGTTGGTGGACTGATTGCAGACGGAAAAATTCAGAGCTACAAACGATAGGTCTTACATTCTTGACTTTTCAGCTGACAGTCTCAATCACATAGGGAAAAATCCAATCTTTACTAAACAAATCTACACTTTCAAGAGCGAGAGTTCTTCATGGATTCAGCTGATCTATTTTCTCACACTTTATCGAACGAATTAAGAAGAAAAAAGTCGTAACTCTCCTGAAAATCAAGAAAAACATATGGGTAAAACCTCAAAATCAAGAAACTTCACTACATGTACCTGAATCACCAGTGCCTTCAACAATCATGGGCAAATTGTACCCATCGACCAGGCTCACGTCATAGAAGTCCTGAGAGCCAGAGCCGAGCGTGAACTCTGCCAAAGTAGCCGGCGGTGTCGCGCCGGCCCCGTTACATTCGACCTCACCGGAGCCGCAGTCCCCGGTGGCACATGAGCCGAGGCCCGAGCCGTCGAAATCGCAGCCGCTACGCCCCCAGAAGCGGCCGGACCACCCTGTCGGTGCCTGAAAGGACCTCGAGCCGCCTTTAGACAACTCGAATCCGGTGCTGCCCAGCTTGGGACTGCCCGCACTAGATAGGATCCCAGGCCAGATTGAGAAGTCACACTTGTTCACGAATGTGAAAGTTGCCCCAGAAGCACCTGTCCCAAAGCAGAGATGCCAACAAAAGTTTATCAGGACAATGCATGGAACGCAGCTCATATAACAAGTCAATAAGCGATAAGGGAGTAAAATCCATGTTACACACCTCTGAAAATGGCGAGGAAAACGAGGGTGGAGAGCACAGTTAGAGAATTGGCGAAGAAGCTAAGCATCCTCATGTCGGAACTTCCTCCCTTCATTCCTACAGCAATGGAAATCTCACGACCCAATAAGCGGATTGAAGCAAAATGAATACAGATTTGCTCCACCAAGATGGTGAAGTGGGCCTTGTTGAGTAAGCAAAGCAACGAACGAAGTTGAAACACAATGTGTGTCAACGAAGAGGGCGAGACGGATCGACGGGTGATGAGAAAGGAAGAACTTTTGAGAGAAAGCAAGAAGAACAGAGGACGAGGCAGGGCTTTTGGGAGTGGTAAGTGGCAGACAGAGAGGGAGAGAGAGAGAGAGAGAGAGAGAGAGGAATGAAGAGGGGGCTTGAGATCTGCACCCTTAAAACGCCGAGCCTCCACCGCCTCCGGAGAATTGCAGAAGAATACTCTGCCAACTGCAGTTGATTTTTTTTTTCTCTTTTGAGGTTCTGTTTCTGAGAAAAGAGATTGGGGATTGAAGGAGGCAGAGCTCAGTGGGTGGTGGGAGTATCTCAATCCTCTGCCCTTGCTTTGCTTCCCCTTATAACATATAATGCACTCGTGTTAAAATAATCAGCAAATGCATGAGATTCAGATGGGAAATGTAGCCAAATTTACACTAACCAAATATACTTCTGCAAGAAAATTTATGTCTTATCGCATTTCCGACATGGGGTCCAGAGGACGATATGTAATTTGTCCGATATAACAGAACGATTCTAGACAATATCGGATCGATAATCGCCCGCATCAAGAGCATCTCCCCTGTTCAAACAGGGCTCTTTCTGGACTTAATTCATGGTGCTCTGTTTAATTGTGAAAAAGGAAAAAATGACTAAGAAACTTCAGAGAATTTCCAACAGACAAAAAATAAAATGAAAGAGAAACAAATTGGTGACGTGGAACGTGGTAATTGGTTGACTTTTTTTTTTTGTACTTTTTGACAAGCCGCATAAAGCGCAAACCTTTGCAATCCCGAGAGAAAAATATCTTGTCCGAAAGCGAAAAATATCGCCAAGGAATCTTGTTTTTCACCATGATTGGCTATTATTGATCTCAATTATCATACACTAGCACTAGAAATGTTTTTACCTCGCTATTGATCTCAATTTCCAGTATCATGAAGCGAGATTGGTGTCGTCACTTCAGGGTTCAATCTGTTTTATTAGTTTAAAAGACAAGGTAGCGACATCCAAATCTGCTTAACGAAATCCATAATTCAAACTCGACATGGCTAAGACAAAATTGACGCGTCGAATTTGGGGTCTGAAGCTCGAGGTCGAAACTCAACTTCATTCCTTTCAGAAATTGTATTAGATTTTGAAGGAAACAAAATTGTCATTCTATATCGAAAAGACTTTGTGAATAACTATGAGGATTTTCTACAAATATATCTTTACGCCTTATATACTTAATATGCTTAACGCTTATATTCTGATAGGAGCGGGATTCGCGAACGGAGGCAGACTCATACGAGATATTAATGGCGAGATATATTTCGATGTTTTTGTAATCCTCATTGTTAATACAATCTTATTCTTATTTGTTTATTAGAAGAAATATCCCTCACTAACGGTTAATGATCTGATTAGGATTTCCTTCCTAAGTTAAATTGATTAACCAATAATCTAAAAGATATTCTCATAACTTTCGATATGAGGAATCTTGATTGATTGGCAATCACCTCGTAAATAATTTCCTTTATTAGAAGCTTGATTTATGGGTTCAAGGATTTGATTGTATGGGCGAATAAATCCTCTCAAATCTCTAATGTCTTCAATCTCAATGGCTACGTGATTCTTGTCCATCAATTTGTCAACGGCTAATTTGAAGATTGATCCTTAGTGTGGTTCTATCCAGCGAGAAGTTTGGGTGGCGAGGAATATATAAGGAGTACAAGGTTCGAAGAGAAGCACGAGAGATCAAGATATCATCATCCGTATTTCAAGAGAGTTATACTTATTCTAATTATCTACTCGAGCTTATAAGTGAGATCCTGTGAGAGGTGTAATACAGAGTTTAAGTGTGTAGAGTGAGATAGCCTTGGTAGAGGCAGCACTCGCTTCTGGCGAAGTGCTTGTACTCAAGTCATCACATCTTTATGTAATATTATTAGAATTCGGTGTACAATCACAGCAAAGTAAAGCGTAAAACAAAGAGAAAGAGAAATCGAGATACGAGATTTTATCCTGATTCACCCTTAAATTAGGGCTACGTCCAGCAGAGGATTCCACTAACACCTCGCACCTCTCATTACATCTCTTAATTACAAAAGAAAAAAAGCATTTATAGTAGCAACTATTCATGAGCCCCAGCCCAAACTACTAATGAAAAAATATAGGCTTAAATCATAAAAGCACCCATGTGCTTTTTTGTCGTTGGAGAGTATAAACCACATCCCAACATTCTCCCACTTGGTGAATACTTCCCATGCTTATTTAAACCCAACTCAGTTGTACAACATTCATACTTTTCTGCATTCACTGCCTTGGTAAAAAATCTTCACTATTCACCTGTGTGTCAACTTTTTCTAGCACTACAACTTTTTGTTCTACTTTTTTCGGATGAAGTGATATTGTATGTCAATGTGCTTTGTTCTACTTTCTTGCTGAGCGGGACTCACGTGCTTTCCTATCGTTAGGGAGTATGAGCCATACCCCCTACACGCTAATAGCAGGATGCCCCATCTAATTAGGTAAACAAAAATATAGAGGCTCTCATAACGAGCATATGTAATATATTTGTTAACCATGATTAGTAAAGGACATTTCGATTTTTAAAGTGATAATTATACAATAATACGAGAAAAGAGACTACGGATTTTTTTTAAAATTGTTTACCTATTGAGTGCTCGCGGGGCAATTTTTAATAAAAGGGAAAATGACATAGATGGTCCCTAAATTTTGGCTCAATGTGCAATGTCGTTCATGAACTTTTAATTTGTCCAATACGATCTATATTCAAATTAGTCTCTTGATTATATGAAAATGTTCAATATAGTCCTTTCATTAATTCATGTAAACAGAATTTGCTAATTTGGCTACCAATCTGTTACGTTTAAAAGGCGGGAAAAAAAAGTTACACGTGGATTTGCTTAATAATCATTTTGATTTGTTCGTTTGGAAAAAAGAAGAAGTAATTATCCATGTTATTAAAAATTGAATATCTTACGCGGTGGTAACTTTATCTTTTTGTTCATCTTTCAATCTTACGGGATTAGATGACAAATCAACAAATTCCGTAAACTAAAAGTAACGGAAAGAAAATTAGTTGATTTTTCATATAGTCAATAGATTAAATTGTTTGACAAAAAAAATAGATTAGATTGAGTATTTATCAAAAGTTAAATCATACTGAAAAAATTAAAAAATCAAGGGCAATATTACGCATCGAATCAAATTCGTGAACCATTCGCGTCGTTTTCTCGCGGATACGATTAGTGTTTTATTAATTAATTGATTAATTAATCTTGGTGAGTGAATGATTTTTTTAAAATTAGCGATATTGTACAACTGCAATTGAATGAATGTCAAAACTTTCCCCTATGGATCCGATGACGTCACTGGATTGGCCAGAGTCGTCATTTTCTGTTACCGACCTCGAAAGACGGGAACGAATTGATAAGTCCGACAAAAACAGTAAATTTAGAGGGACGCGATAATGGGAATTGATCGAGTCACACGTGGTGGCATATAATTTGGTGGGAGATTCGCTACGAGGCTCCACGTGTCCGGCCAAACGCCCTCCTCGTGCCCACAGCACATTCTCGTGATCGCCACAGGACAATGCATCGAAAAGCGCCAAATCCTGACCGTTAGCCGGTGCCAGATTTGCACCGACTCCGTCCGCCAAACGCGTTACCTCCGAGCCCCAACCCACCTGATGCGGGGCAAACCGCCGATCGTCCGGTTCGACCCGCCAATTTTTGGAATGGAAAATTAATGCATCTAACACAAAACTGGGAAAATTTTCAAATCAAGGACTCGAAGTATTATCATTTTTTCAAATAAAGATATAAAGTAGAGCTTATTTCACAAAAGAGCCTTATTTCAAAAAATGGTCTGACCAAGGACATTTTCGTAATTTTTTCCCTTTTTTTTTTCCTTCTTGCCGATGGCCGGCCATTGCCTAAGATCGGCCACCGGCGAGAAGGAAGGGAAAAAACAAAAGAAAAAAGGGAAAACGGAAAAGAAAAAAGAAAAAAAGTAAATGACGAAATTATCTTTGGTCATGCCATTCTTTGAAACAATGAGGGCACTTCATGCCCTTCTTCGAAACAAGGTCCACTTCAGGTCCTTATTTGAGAAAATGAGAGCACTTCAAGTCCTTATTTAAAATTTTCCCACAAAATTGTGCACAATAAAAAAAAAAATTATTCGATATTATTAATGCGGTTCTATTGTCAACTCGAAAAATATTGACCACTTTGAAAAAAAATCTACTTAGAATTAGCATAAAGGTATAGTTTGTAAGCATAAATAGGAAAGATAGAATCATAAATAAATAAATAAAGAATAAATACGGAGAGCTAAGAGGGTGCGGGGCTTGGCGGGGTCGAGGAAGTCCCCATGGTGTGTGGGGCGGAGAGGGTCTAAAAAATCCTAAGCATATTGTATGATCACCTTTCAATTGTGCCAATTTAGTCATACATCTTCTGACGATTTGTCAATTTAGTTCCAAAATTTTTAACTATGGCAATTTAGTCATAAACCTTTTTGACGATTTGTCAATTTATTCCCAAAACTTTTGACTATTTTTCAATTTAATTATTCCTGTCAATTTTGGTAGGAAATCGCCGGCGTGAATGCTAGCCATGGCCGACGCTGATGTGGATAAATTTTGCATTTTTCAAAAAGATTTTATTAAAAAATTTCATTTTTTTTTCTCTTCTTTTCCTTTCGCTTGTGGGTGAGGTTGCCCTCGCGGCCTGGACGGGGGTCGCACGCTCGAGATCCGGCGTCGGCCGCCCTCGCCGACCTTTGCCCGTGGCTAGTCGTCAGCTTTTTCTTGAAACTTTTCGGCCCTTGGTAGGTCACTCGGTTTCCATTCGATTGTCCATTGACTTTTTTGTTGTTGTTGAGATTGTCCATTGACTTAAAGAGTGGAATATTGTGTACAAGTTGAACTTGGGAGGGAACGGGGAGAGAATCATCTGGGATTCCCATCTCCATGCCAACTCCTTTTTGACCCGAAGACACGAAAGAGGTGGTTCACGTGAATAGATTCGCGTGGATGACGTCTCAACAGCATTTACGATCTCCCAGTTGCCCAATCGGATCAATCTTTTTTGTAATTTTAATGTCTGTTCGTTCACGAAAAATAAATAATTTAAAATATAGTTTCCTAAAATGACCGCTTGCATCATTTATAAAAATACATGAATAAATGATATTGTCATCATTTGCGAATATATGTATACATAAATTGTTATTGATAATGAAGATATTTTTTGTTGACTAATTATTTATGAACGATTATTTAAAAAAAAATATTTTTCAAATCATTCATTTTTTGCGAAACCTCATTAGACTCCGTTTATTTCGTGAAAATGAATGATTTAAAGAATATTTTCCTAAAGATGAGTACTTGCAACGTTTGCAATAATTAGTCGATGAAACATGTTTTTGTTGTGATCGCACAAAAGGAGTTCGATACCTTCACTTGGGGTCAAAAGAGAGCCCAAGTCCCAACCCGTCAACATATCCAATTAGACCAAACTTCACTCAAAAGCTTGAGCTACTGAGTTATAGGCCAACTTGGATACACAATTCATACGTGCATCTTAACAATCTCCCCCTCACGTGTGAGCTCCAGTTTTGCTTGCTCCCCATTTATTCAAGTATCCTTTTGCATCAACTTATCTCAACTTGAATCTCCAACGCTCAACTTCATCCTTGATCTCTTTCTCTGGTCCAAAGAAATCGAGATTATGAGGTGGAGAATGTGAAGAATGAGTGGGAGTAATGTGGGAGTGAGGAAACTTAGTTTCGTCAAAGACGACATAACGATAAATATATATTCAACCAGATAAGAGATCCATACAAGCTCAACTTCATCCTTGATCTATATTGGAACATGAAGTCTACCACCAAACACCAATATATATTGGGAGTAGGCAACCAATCAACCATCGATCGTGATATTATTGTGAGCTCGTAGTAGAAATTCGATACCACTTGAGGAGATCGCCAAGAGAGAACCCAAGTCCGAGCCCATCAACATACCCAGTTAGATCCATCTTCACTTAAAACCTTAAGCCAATAAGTTATGGGCCAACTTGGATATATTAACTGCTCTGCACCACACAAATTCTCTAATGTGGGCCTTCTCTAACACAACTCACATGTGCATCTCAACAGTTTTCACTATCGACAATAACTTATGTATAAATATTTTCGTAGGTGATAAAAATGATTTTTATTTATTCATATTTATGAGCGATCTAAATAATTATTTTTTAAAATATTTTTAAATCATTCGTTGATCGCAGAGCAAACGAACTCTTATTTATATGTACAACTTCCGGGCAAAGTCTATTGGGTTCCTTCTCCCACCATTTGGATCGATCCATGCTCGACCCTCCCCTTTCATTTTCTAAGTGGCACATCTAGTGTTGTCTTATTTTGTGAAAGACAATTTCTATCTCGTTTTTTTTTTTTCCTTTTTGAGATTTTCTAATTCTACTCGCCTCATATTACAGAGGCTGTCCTATGTACTAAAGAGGTTAATCCAGAGACTACTCATAGGCTAGACAATTATGTAGAATCGATTAAAGTTAGAGAAATATAACCTCGACATGAAAAATCAAGAGATTTTACGATCGGATGTTTTGAAACGGATCGGCCATGGTTAAAGGCAAAAGAAAAGTTTGGAATTATATCGGAAAAACATTTTTCATATGTGGCCCGAAGCAGGCTGGTGAATTATTTAAAACAGACCGAATGAATGGATTGCAAAACACAAAACACATAAATTCTAAATTTGAAAAGAGCAATCCTAAATAGTACTGTAAAGAGTACACCATGTTGTAAAGAGGCTAAATTTCCTCGGGACATCCGGTTACAGCAAAACCTTTGACTCGAAGTTTTTCATTTGGATATTGTGACATCCCCGTCCCACATTGCTTAGAGGAGGGGTTCTAGGCTAGTTTATAAAGGATTGTGTTCCCCTTAACTTGCATGA